>CM027118.1:20198575-20874447 GCA_015476505.1 Urochloa ruziziensis
GACTGACCTCAGCCCCAATACTGACCTTGCCAGATATTCAGCGGGACTTTGTCATATACTGTGACGCTTTCCGAAATGGGTTAGGATGTGTACTTATGCAGGATGGGAAGATAGTAGCATATGCCTCCCGCCAGCTCAAGCCCCATGAGCAAAATTACCCCACCCATGACTTGGAATTAGCAGCAGTGGTTCATGCCCTGAAAATTTGGAGACACTATTTGATTGGAAATAAGTGTGAGATCTACACGGATCACAAGAGCTTAAAGTATATATTCACTCAGTCGGATCTGAACTTAAGACAGAGAAGATGGTTGGAGCTTATAAAGGATTACAATTTGGAAATCCATTACCACCCCGGCAAAGCCAATGTTGTGGCAGATGCCCTAAGCAGAAAGACCTATGCACCCAAGAATGCTCATTTACAAGAAGAAATGGCTCGGCTTAATGTGCACATTGTATCTCCTAAGTCTTGCCCGCAGCTGACAGTGCAGCCCAGCCTAGAAGAAGATATCAGGAAGGCCCAGGGATCAGACCCAGACTTGGTAAAAATTCGTAACCACACGGGAGAAAATAAAGCCCCAGATTTTAGAGTGGACGCAAAAGGAACCCTATGGTACAAGGATAGAATTTGTGTGCCCAAGCAAGGGAATTTCCGGCAGACCATCATGGATGAAGCCCACAACTCACCTTACTCTATTCACCCCGGAGCCACCAAAATGTATATGGATTTGAAGTAGAAATACTGGTGGAATGGGATGAAAGCCGAGATCGCCCAGTTCGTCGCCCAATGCGATATTTGCCAGCGAGTCAAAGCCGAACACCAGAAACCAGCAGGATTATTGCAACCGTTGCCTATCCCGGTTTGGAAATGGGATGAGATTGGTATGGATTTTGTGGTTGGACTGCCCAAGACTAAAAAAGGGAATGACTCTATATGGGTGATAGTGGATCGACTCACTAAAGTTGCTCACTATTTACCCGTACGGGCCAACTATGGAGGCAAAAAGATAGCGAAGCTCTATGTGGAGAACATAGTGAAGCTACACGGAGTGCCGAGCAGGATTGTCTCGGACAGAGGGACTCAGTTCACCTCCAAATTCTGGAAAAGTTTGCATAGAGCCATGGGAACTAAGTTAGATTTCAGCTCCGCTTATCACCCACAGACAGACGGCCAGACGGAAAGAGTAAATCAGATTATGGAAGACATGTTACGGGCTTGTGCCCTGACCTATGGGAAGGACTGGGAACGGAGTTTGCCCTATGCAGAATTTTCCTACAACAACAGTTACCAAGCCAGCTTAGGCATGTCGCCGTTTGAAGCTCTCTATGGAAGGAAGTGCAGAACCCCTTTGATGTGGTCAGAAGTAGGGGAGCGTACCTTGGTTGGACCAGACTTTATAAAAGAAGCAGAAGATAAAGTAGCCGAAATCAGAGAGAAGCTAAAGGCTGCTCAGTCCCGTCAGAAGAGTTACTCAGACAAGCACAGAAGGGAATTAAGTTTTGAAGTGGGAGATTATGTTTATCTCAAGGTTTCCCCGATTAGAGGGACCCGCAGGTTCCAAGTTCAAGGAAAGTTAGCCCCTCGATACATTGGACCATACCAGGTGCTTGAAAGGGTTGGAGCCGTAGCATACCGCATTCAACTCCCCAATGAATTGTCAGACATCCATCCAGTGTTTCATGTTTCCCAGCTCAGAAAATGTTTGAGAGTACCCGAAGAAGAACATATACCTGTGGAAACAATAGATTTACAGAAGGACCTCAGATACCAGGAAGTACCCGTCAAAATCTTGGATACCGTAACCAAGCACACAAGGAATTCTACGGTACGGATGTGCCGAGTTCAGTGGAGCAGGCATGGCGAGAAAGAGGCCACATGGGAACGCGAAGATGCGTTGAAGAAAGAATTTCCCCATCTCTTTAAGGATCCAGCCGAATCTCGAGGACGAGATTCATTTTAAGTGGGGTAGGCTTGTAACATCCGGAAAAATTTACCAAAACAAATCGCTCGTCAAAAATTTGTTTCAAATATTTTCCGTTCAGAGCTCGGAAGTTTTCCTATTAAATCCGCCGTTCCGGCACAATCCCGTGAAGCCCGGCCACATCTTCTCGATTTCCGTGCGCGTGAGCCCGATCGATTCCGTGCACAGCACCGTAAAAATCTTCCCCTTTTTCTTCTCCCTTTCTCCTTTTTCCTTTTCTCTTTTCTTTTTCTCTTTTCTTTTTCCTCTTTTCTTTTCTTCTCTTTCTTTTTCTTTTTCTTCCCTCTTCCTCCTCCTTCTTCCTTCTTCCTCTCCCTCCTTCTTCCTGCTGCCGCCCGACGCCGCCCCCACCTCCCTCGCTGCGCCGCCGTGCCCCACCTCCACTGGCGCCACAGCGCCAAGCCCCAAGGCCACTGCTCCTCGCCAGTGCGCCGTGCCCCCACCTCCCTCGCTGCGCCGCCGCGCCGCACGGCACAGCGCCGGCACTGCCGCGCCGGCCAGGCCGCCGTCCCCACGCTGCCGTGCCGCTCACCGCCTCGGCCCCGCCACAGCGCCGCCCTGTGCCGCGCCGCACGCGTACGGCCGCAAGGCGACGCCGCCGTGCCGTCCCGTCGCGGCCACACCACCGCCGCGAACCCCGCCGGTCCCTCCATGACCGCCGGGCCGAGCACCTCTGCGCGCCGCCTATAAAAAGGGGGGGGGGGAGCTCGTCCTTGGCTCCGCCCACACCTCCCTGGCCATCCCCCAAGCTTAGTAGCGCCGCCGCCGCCGCCAATCGCGCCGCCGCTGCCTCCAGTCGCCACCGCCACCAGAAACACCGCCGCCGCCTCTGACCCGCCGCCGACCCGCCTCCACACGCCGCCCCAGCGCAAGGTGAGGAGGGGAATCGAACCCCCTCACCCTCCTCTCCCTTTTCCCCCTACTCCTGGCCGCCGCCGCGCACCAGGGCGCCGGCCAGGCCGCCGGCCAGGCGCCCGCCTCCCCTGCTCTGTTCGGGCCAAACAGAGAAGAAGGGCAACTTTGCCCATAACCCCCTGGATCTTCCAAAAATTCCATATGAACCCCTCCACCCATTGAAACAATTCCAGAAAACCCCCTGCCGCCCCTGGGTTTTTACAAAGGGACCCTTAACTCTTTATTTTTAATTACAAAAGGGCCCCTGTCCATTCTAAAACCACCCTATCTTTTTACAATATTACAAATGGGTCCTTTCTCCGTTATGAATATTCACAAATAAGCCCTTCCCAGTTATAAATATTTTTATTCAAGTCCTTACACCTTTTTAATCCTTGCAAAACCACCCCTAGCTCCTTAATCCACCCCTAAGACATTTGTTTGACGCGTCATTTCATGCGCCAAACTTCACCCGTTTCTCCCCAAATTCGACCATGGCCCCTCCACATATATTCCGGCCGAGCTATACGAAAATCTCCCAAAAATAATCCTTCCATGATTTAATTCCTATTTCTCTTTCCCGAGCTCATTTAAAAATCATTTTCCGTTTTTCTTTTCTTTTATTTAATGTATGCTTGCTTGTGTAACCGTAGATCACGGAGTGAACGAGGAGCAGCCCCGCGAGGAATTCGGAGGACCGTACCCCGAGCCGGAGTACGCAGGCGAGTACCGCGAGCCGGAGCCCGAGGACCCGTACCGCGAGCAGGCACTTCCGGACGACTTCGAAGACGGCAAGTTCAATCCCGTCCTTTGATGCATATTTATCCTATGTTTTACAAACACAACCCATTGGCCTGTTTATAAAATGCATTGTTCTATTGCAAGACCCGGTTGGATAGCCACTCCTTGATTGCTACAAATATTCCCTGATCACCTAGGTTATCATTAAATATGACTTGCTCTGTTTGGATGATAGCCGTGCCAGAAACGCTTAGGACCTGTTACTCTTACCATTATTATTTTGCAAATACTCATGTGTTTTAAAATAAAGAATGGTGTGAGTGTTTAAAAGAAAAGGGTGGTTTTCGGTGAAAATGAAATAATGATGAAACCGATGGGATGGATGGTGTGTTCTGTGTGAAACACCAAATCGGTGAACTCATGCCTGTGTGGCAGAGCGAGGGGTGGAGATATCCATCTTGTCATTATTTAAGGACCGAGTTGATTGTCATCTAGCCTGGCCCAGTTTAGTGCTACCGCCCTACTGTTGTATGTGGCAACGGCTTAGCATAAATCCCACTAGTTGGTCGGTTAGCCAATGGGTGAGCTGAGAGCAATGGGAGAACAAGGAGCAGGAGTACGATCTATGTGAGTTACGTCCCGGTCATGCCTCGTTGGGAGGACATGGACCCCTTGGTTGCTTCCATATTGGCTAGTCCGGCTTAGCTACGGTGTGGTAATGGCTTTGACAGGTCCGCGCCGGCATTTCGGTGTTCGTGTTGCGGAAACCGTTGGGGTGGGTTAAGTGTACAACCTCTGCAGAGTTAAAATCTATTCGAATAGCCGTATCCACGGTATTGGATGAGTCACGGCTTGGGCCTGAAACTAGTTTTGGGAAATGATGGGATCTTTTGGCGTGAGTGTTTTGGAAGGTGTCCGGCAGGTGTGCCGTGAGCTACGGCGGACGGGGAGTCCGGTAGCATAAAATGTGGATCCTTTGTGGAGGATCAACCCACTTGATATTAAAAACTGTTTATACGAAAATCTGTTTAAAAACAAACCCTTGCATAAAATCTAGCTTTACGCAAAATAAACCTTAACCGTATTCCTTGATTTACCCTGTGCATAATCCTTTATCCCCCTCCGTGGACGTGGTTGGACTTGTTGAGTACTTTTGTACTCACCCCCTATTTTGTTGCAACAGAGGAGGATCCGGACTTTGTCCCTGAAGAGTTCGAGTAGAGGTCGTGTCCGCACCCGACGTTGCCTGTGGAGTGGTTCCTTCCGAGATGCTTCCGCTGTTCCTTGTTGAGATAGGGCTAGATCCAGTCATAGTCTATCTCTGGTTATGTATTGTTGTACTTTTGATTTCTGTTATCGTCTGTATCGAGTACCGTGCCCCCCTGAGGTCGCACGATGACTGAACCATCTGTGGAATAAATGTGTATCAGCCTCCTGGGACTGGTATTTGTATCACATTTAGTCTCTACTTAAGTGGGGACGCTTCAGTCCGGCGGGATCGGTGCCAGGAAGAGCCGCCGCGTCGTGAATCTCGAGGAGGCGCCAGGAGCCATCCCGCCGGTGCAGTCGTCGTCGCCGACGGGCTCCCGAGCAGGCCAAACCGGAAGCCGCCGGTGCTGCTGCTAATGCTGGTGGTCGATCCGCGCCGCGGCTCCACCCGCGACCTCTACTCACGCAGCCGGATCTTGCGCGTCCGGCTGGAGCTCGCCCGGTGGCGAAGCTCGCGCGACCGTCAGAGCTCGCACGGGTGGGCCGGAGCTCACGCGGCAGCGCGGGGTCTCAGCGGCGGGGGGCGCACGATCTCGACCGGAGCTCCCGTCGAGCGCGCGGGGGGCACTCTTCTCCTACTCTGGTGGCGGGGTAGCTGCGGCTCGACTCTACACGCGCTACCACCTCCGGCCACAGATCTACCGTAGGCGAGGGTAGCAGAGGGGAGAACGGCGCCGCCGGAGGGTAGGGGAGAGCGGCGACGCTGGAGGGGAAGGAGGGTAGGGGACAACGATGGCGGAGGGGAGGGGTCGTGGGGAAAGCGGCAGCGCCCAACGGATGCGGTTGAGGATAAGGTTGAAGCTCGTGGGTCCCACATTGACATATGAGATCAGAAAAAAAAATGATGGAATAGATGAGGGAAATAGGAGGTACCATTGCAGCGTACTATTTAGAGGGTGTAATTTTGTAGAGGATGATTGAAATATTTCTTTAGAGGATGATATTTAAAGGGTACCACTGCAAATAGTCTAAGCATTTATACACATAAGGCGTTTGCTAAAATGTCTAAGTGAACATGGAGAATTTTTTTCAAATATTCACACGGGCAAAATTCATTGGATCTACCTTGTCACCTTGATGCGTTTATATCAACTTTTAAATTTTAAAGCAATTATTCCCAAATGTTCAATAGAAGCTATTCTTTCAACGGTTACATATTATGCGAGAGAGAACTCTGGTGAGAGGATTTGGGATGGTTATTACAATGATGCAGTTTGCATTGATGAGTTATTACTTATTTGATGAGTATAGCCGATTATCCGTAAAGGATTTCTCAGCTGGAGAGTTCCCAAAACAACAGCGCTTAGATATATATTCAAACAATTCCTTGCACCCTCAGGATTCAGAATCAGAATTTTGACCACCGAAGAAGAAAATACTTCCCTATTCGGTTTACTTTGCAAAAAATAAAACGCATATATGCAACTTTTGCAGGATATCAAACCTTATCTTCTCAAGAACAGCAATGTTTACATTGCAAAATTCTTAACTGTTGACTCATATTTACCAGTTTCAGATATGTTCAAATTACAAGGATGAACAACATTTACTTATAAGTTCCCTATGAATGATCCATTTGTTCCATTACAAGCCACTTCATTGTCTCCTCATTTTGATTGGAAAATGACATCTTTTTGGTGGCATACGGTTCAGATGGAGAGGTCTATCTGTGCCACTGCACTTGCAAGTTGCATCTCTGTCAACATGCTTAACTTTCACGTTTTCATTAAACTGATGGTTTTCTAGTGATGATCTAAAGTTGACGCTTGTCCAATTTGATGCAGCCTCTCCTGTCTACTTTTAAGAGAAGAAGAACACGACAGGGATACTACATACTGTGTTGGTCGTCTGTTGCTAGTCCATCATGTGACGAGGTGTAAACCAACGAATTCGAAGTCCAATGATGCGGTAGCTGGATATGCTACTAGTACTGTAGTAGTGTAGCATCGTCCCAAAACAACGGGGGCAACGGCCAACGCCTTGATATGATCGTCGAAGCCGACCTCAGATCATGGCCCGACAACTCTCACGTTATACACAGTCGTCTAGAATTCCGTTCCTTTCTGCTATTGAATCTCGCGTCTCGCTCGTGTTTACCGAAAAAAAATTTAAGGCATTAAATACAAAGAATCTTGTATGCATGAAGCACTAAATGAAGTTTATTTGTAAAACATTTTCACAGATGGGTGCAACTTTGCGCGACGAATCTAATGAGCATAATTAATCTATGATTTGGTACAGTAACTCTACAGTAACCATCCTCTAATCGTGTGGTCAAAGACCTCATTAGATTCGTCTCGAGAATTTACCTAGGGTTGTGGCGATAGTTTTGTAAACTGCCTTTAATTAATACCCCTAATTATTGGTCAAAGGTGCATTTATTACCCAAAAACTTTTCACCACCTATCTAAACACGGCCCCGCCCTGTTTAGATGTTTCGCGAAAATTTTTTCGAGTATGTTCCCTCACATGCATGGCATATTAAATGTAGTCGAAAAAATAACCATTATATGGATGGAGTGTACTTCGCGAGACGAATCTAATGAGCCTAGTTAG
Organism: Urochloa ruziziensis; assembly: GCA_015476505.1. Taxonomy (NCBI): domain Eukaryota; kingdom Viridiplantae; phylum Streptophyta; class Magnoliopsida; order Poales; family Poaceae; genus Urochloa; species Urochloa ruziziensis. Next base: position 20,206,018 of record CM027118.1, read on the forward strand.
GTCATGATTAGACAATAAATTGCTACAGTAAACATGTGCTAATGACGGATTAATTAGACTCATTAGGTTCGTCTTGCGATTTACTGACAGAATCTGTAACTAGTTTTGTAATGAGTCTATATTTAATACTTCAAATGTGTGCCCGACATACTCGAAAATTTTTTCGCGTTTCATCTAAACAGGTTGCTCTCCCCTGGACATGACATGTATGGCCGCGTTTAGATTGTTTCGCGAAAAAATTTACAGTATGTCGGGCACACATTTGAAGTATTAAATATAGACTAATTACAAAACTAATTATAGAGTATGTCAGTTCATCGCAAGACGAACCTAATGAGTCTAATTAATCCGTCATTAGCACATGTTTACTGTAGCAATTTATTGTCTAATCACGATCTAATTAGGCTCATTAGATTCGTCTCGCGAAGTACACTCCATCCATATAATGGGTTATTTTTTCGACTACATTTAATATGCCATGCATGTGAGGGAACATACTCGAAAAAAATTTCGCGAAACATCTAAACAGGGCCTATCTAAATCTGATGTGTGTAGGCCTGACGAATGAGAGCGATCACCGCCTGTCAGCCTGTGGTAGGTACAGTGTCAAGGGTTTACTCTGCTGCTGCCTGCAGGACGACCTGCTAACAACGAGAACACAATCCTCTGCTGCTGCCTTGCCTATGCGAAGGCCGGTCCATTCATGATTGGTAGTGGTTGCCTCATGTTTATCTGATGCTAACCATCCGTTCTATTTCTTTGATTTTTGTTTTTGGCAATGCATGCGTATCCATAGACTCATGCACACGTCAGATACGAAACATTAACATCTACACACACGTCAGCGGTAATAAGGGTTCATTTTTCGTGGGCCTTTGGAACCTTCGAAGTAGAGCTGAGCTCTCAATCGTCAACCCGGCCGGAGGGAATGTGGGAATTTCTAGAAAAGGAATTTCTACTACACCAGTAGAGAGAACGCTTTCGGACGATGACAAAGGAATCGGCCGAAAAATGGCCCGGTGCTAATGCATGCAACCCAGGCTACAGCAGGCATGTGAACTTGTGAAGGTGCCGATGATGGAAGGGGGGCTCCGATATATATTGTGGTTGATGGTAAAACAACTAATCTATAAAGTCTACCTATAAGGATTTCAATATTTCACTATCCATACATTTTCAGAAATGTTGGACCTCAATATTTTTCAAAAAATGTTGACCAACATTTTTAAAAAACACCAATATTTTCAAAAAATGTTATATCTCAATTTTTTTCACCAACATTTCTCAAAAATGTTGAAGCTCAACATTTTTCTAAACCAGCATATTTTAAAATAAAAAGTTGATCCAACACTTCATTGTAAAAAAACGTTGAACTCCACTTCATATTCCTCGACTCCGGTGAAGGCCGACACGGCCGGTGGCCCGAGCATAATAGAGGGTGCACAGGGCAGTGCGGCCGAGCATGGCAAGCCCCGTGGGGGCGACGCGGCCCGCGCGCCCTCGCCAACGAGCTCGAGGGCGGCGGCCCTCGGCCGGCCACGTGAGCGCAAGGGCGCGTAGTGCGGCAGGGCCGTGGGAGGCAGCGATGGGCGCAAGAGGTGGTGGAATTTTGTAAAATCACCGTGGTATTGTACATAAAACACTCGTATGGAAGACAAACTTTCTTGTATGTATGTAATTTGTACGTCTTGTCTAATCAATTAAACAAATCATTCTTAACTTTTTTTCTATAAAATGTCTGAGACAGGAAGTGGGAAATAATTTATATGGATACTACGTTTGTGAGTTATTGCACAATTGGGATAAAATATTACGAACTCAACATGATACGGTGGTGTAATAATAAAAAAACATATTTCCAATTTGAGTGCACTATTATTGTCTTGAAATCTGCTTATTTATTTCCAAATAATTTAAAATAATAGATGATGAAAAATGAACTGCTACATTCGGATAGGGTCGCGGAAATTGAAGAACAACTTATGGGATTTATTGTGTACGAGAATGTAAATCCCGAGAAGAATTCCATGCTGAGAACTCATGGGATCATCCTGATAACTCTATGTAAAAGTAGATTTGAGAAGTGATATTAAGTTTTAATATATAGTTATTTATTGTATATTAACTTCTAACATATATTTCATTTTGTGCAATTATACGAGGCCTATATGAATAGTAGCATTGTATAATATATACATTAGAACAAATACGTATGCGAAATAATTAATAATACTAACAATAAACGAGAGGCTGGAAATGAAACATCTGAAAAGCACCAACCGGTGTAAATGTTGCCTTTAATACCGGTTATTTGAACCGGTGCTAAAGGATACTCCGTACCCAACAACTGGTTGGGAAACTAGTGTTAATGAGGGGTTTAAATCCGTGTTGAAGGTTATCTCTCTAGACAAAGCTGTACGTTAACGTACGCATGTCAAAGTTGGGAAACTAGTGTTAATGAGGGGTTTAAATCCGTGTTGAAGGTTATCTCTCTAGACAAAGCTGTACGTTAACGTACGCATGTCAAAGTCCACGAAGTTAATTGGCGGAGAAATTAAGGCCGTGTTTAGTTCCGCGGTGAAAAATTTTTGAAAGGAAATCTTTTCACATTTGAAGTATTAAACATAGACTAATTAAAAAACTAATTGCAGATTACGTTTGGAATTCGCGAGACGAACCTAATTAATCTGTCATTAGCACATGTTTACTGTAGCATTACTGTAGCAATTTAGTGTCTAATCACGTCCTAATTAGACTCATTGGATTCGTCTCGCAAATTCCAGTCCATCTATATAATGCGATTTGTTTTTTACCTACATTTAATACGTCATATATGTGTCTAAACATTCATTTTGGATTTCGGATTTTGGAACTAAAAAATGCCTTGGAGGACGACGGCAGACCAATTAATAAGCGGTGGTCAGTGGTCAGAGCGCGAGCTCCGAACCGGCAACCACAAACAATATGCATTAACCCGTTTCCAGCGGCCACCATGCACTCCCTCTCGTTCGCGGTGGCATTGGGCATGTGAGTCGCAGCTGGGTTCCACGCTTCGGATTTGCATGCTTGCTGGCTTGCTCTCTGTGAGACTGACCAACGACTATGGTTCTGTTTGCTTTGACTTTTGACTTCTCTCACTTCTTTAGTTAGAGTATGGCCAATATAATATGATTGCACAATATATGCATGCTATATGAGGTGGGATAGAAATAATGCTTTTCTCTTGCAATAATTCATCAATTTGCTGGAGGCATATATGCACAAGATATATACTCCTATGTATATATCCATATCTCGAAGAAATTTCAGAAAAGAAGACACACCACAGCCACTGTCAGCGTCGATTTCAAGTGACTCCATCCATGGCGCAACCTTCAAACACTACTACACAAACCACTTTCACAAACGGGCTATCACAACCGGTTTTGAGAAAACCGGTTGTGATAGAGCTATCACAACCGGTTTTCAAAAAACCGGTTGTGATGTCGCCTATCACAGCCGGTTTTTCTCAAAAACCGGTTGTGATAGTCGGCCGGCATATCACAACCGGTTTTTCTTACAAACCGGTTTTTCTTACAAACCGGTTATGATGCTCACTATCACAACCGGTTTTTGAAAACCGGTTGTGATGGTGAGCATCACAACCGGTTTCTTTACTAACACATTTTTGGAGGGCAAATTTGAAAATATAAATTTTGTAAACGACCTTGGATGAACTTTTGACCAAAACGAAAGTTGTAGATCTTGAAAAGTTATGAAACATTGTAGTTCACCACTTTTTTATTTGAAGTCATCTTGTCAACCGAATCTAAGTTTGAATTTTTCAAATTTGAAAATATAAATTTTGTAAACGACCTCGGATGAACTTTTGACCAAAACGAAAGTTGTAGATCTTGAAAAGTTATGAAACATTGTAGTTCACCACTTTTTTATTTGAAGACATCTTGTCAACCGAATCTAAGTTTGAATATTTCAAATTTGAAAATTCAAATTTTGTAAACGACCTCGGATGAACTTTTGACCAAAACGAAAGTTGTAGATCTTGAAAATTTATGAAACATTGTAGTTCACCATTTTTTTATTTGAAGTCATTTAGAGCCTCAAATAAGCAATTTACACTCAGAAAACATTAATATGAGGGGAATCAAAATGGTATATAGACACAAACACACTAGTGGTGCAGTGGTAGAGGAGGCTATGCACGAACGTGAGGTCGCGGGTTCGAATCCCGCCGACCGCGTAGCGCGCTATTTTTCCGCGAAAAATGCGCGACTTGCGACTTCCGCGAAAAATACCCGTCGTGGGTAGTGGCTGATGGGGTCCATCCCCCAAATAAATAAAATGTTTTGCTATTTTATTTTGGTTTATTTTCGGTGAAAATGAAAACCGGTTGTGATGGGGTCATCACAGCCGGTTTTTGAAAACCGGCTGTGATAGGGGGGACTATCACAGCCGCTTTATCTCATCCGCCTCCCAAAACCGGCTGTGATGGCCCTCCCCAACCGGCTGTGAAGGCCTTTTCTGTAGTAGTGAAACCCATGTTAGACTATCCATACATTCCAGGATCCAGACCTCATTTCTCATCTCTAACTGCCCCCGCAGCTGACCTTAACTCTTTAAGGTGTTCACGCGCGCAATATATATCGTAGAAACCATTCATGGCAAATATAGTATCCTATGTCTTTGATGACTCGACTGACAAATGAGTGGCTGTGATGCAAAATATTACGGCAGGAATTGTGTATGATGACTGTCGGTCATGACCTTTCAGCATCCTTGCAGCCTAAATCCTAACCATTTTCACTTGATCTCATGTTCCTCGTGGCCCCATACCTCAAGCTGCTACTCTCTGAAGTCGGGGTCTCAGTTTCTCGTGGCCCCGTCCGTACTCAAGCTGCTGATCACTGAGGCCAGAGCGCTGCTCCACCCCGCCGTGTCCTGCCTCTCGGCCGCCGCCGTCGCGTGGGAGCTGTTCGGCCACCATGCGCCGAAGTGCGGCAAGCCTAGGTCCAGGGTCTCAAGAAGGCCGTGGAGTTCGACATCTAGGCATCTAGCTCGAGACAAAGGAGCAGTGGGAGAAGGAAGAAGACACTGTGTCGCTGACAGATGGGACCCAATCGTCGGGATCTTCTGAACAAACAATGGTGGCCACCTCAGCGTCCACCATGGCAAAACCGCCTAAGTGACATGCCAACTTTGCAAAACCACCCTAGAAAACCACTTTATGAGGTTATTTTCATGGTTTTGCAAATGTGAGGAGGTTAGAAATCTGATTTTATATCTCATGGGGTGATGTGGTCGACTCTTGATGCATTAGGGGGTTATGTAGACTTTTTTTTCTATTTTTCATGATGAAGGAGATGCATAATTAGAGGCATGTTTAGCGGTTTAGGCTGCATTAGATTTTTATTATGATGGTATTGTTGCTAATATATAGATAATGGTTATTATGTTATTTCTTTGTTGTTGCATCATACAGCCTGCAAATTGTTGCCATGGTGACACATCTGCTTGGCACCTCGGTTTCCGCTGCAGAAGCTAGCTTTTTTAGAAAAAGGAATTTTATTCCAGTTTCTGCATGAGTTTTGCACTGAACCAATTTTTATTATAGTTCATGCCTCCGGCATTTAAAATATAAAACTCTCAAAGAGCAATGCCAAACAACAAAATTATGCACTAATCCTCTAAAGGATGGCCACTCGTGTTTGGCGAAGATTTCCATAGCCAGGATCTCGAGCGTTCTGCAAGCCCACTTCAAAAATGGTCTTTGCTTTTCCTTTTGAATAATGCTCCACCAACGTGCCCAATGCGTTGCCCCTAAAATTTTACATGCATATAAGAGTGTAATTTTTTTGTTAAAGATCACATCGTTCCTACATAGCCAAATAGACTAAAATATTGCACTAACTCCTACATAAAGTTGAGAATACAGATGTTTGTCTACTTGTTGGAGCCATGCTATAGATAATTCGTTTACATCAAAAGGTGGTTGCAAACCAAAAGCCATATTAAAAATTCTCCAAACAGATCTTGCAACGTGACATAAAAAAGATATTAAATAGTTTCTTTATTGTCACAAAAATAGCATTGGTTGTCACCCTTCCAACATCTTTTTAATAAGTTGTCTTTTGTTAAAATCACCCTTTAAATGAAAACCTGAAGATAGCTAGTGGGGATTGATCGAGATGAGCATGTGTGTGGCCAGGCAATGACAGATAGGGACAGCCGATCAAGATCAGTGAAATATCGACAATGTTAATCATCTTATCTTGCCGGCAACTACGCTTACTTGTTTGGTGAGCAGCACGCCACTAGTAAGCACTAGCTCCTCCTCCGGTTTCAAAAATATTGACCAAATCGAAGTTTTTTTTTGTAGAATGAAAAATGGAAGGCAATGAATAGGAATGGATGTTCTCATTGATAGAGATGTTTACATTGGAGGCACAGGGGGAGACGGTTCCCCTTTTCTAATTATGTACTAATCATTAAATTAACTAAATGATTACATTAGTTTATCAGCTAATTAGTTTATCAACAGTTTTAAGGTATAATTTGTGCTAACGATTAATTTCCTATATCAATTAAGAAAAGATTTTAGTCACTTGAGCTAACGTTGGACCGTCAGAGATCTTAATTGGATATACTATAACTCTTAACTGGAAGATAGGAGCATATAGTAAAGAGAAATTTCCTATTTGACATCGGAAGCTAATATAATTTCTTATTTGACACTTGAAATTTCAATCTTTCTTATTTGACATCAAATTTAATTCTTTTTGCCACACTACCGTTACTTCTGTTATTAAAAAAAATTCACCCGTGTATGCATGTCAGATTGTTAATGTGAGGACCAAACTGCCCTTGCCTGTTAGGGAATCCATCTGCACATGCACCCTGCTCAACAATATCTTCTTTCTAGTTCAGTGTATCAGACTCTGTACGTCTCGAACTCTTTGCAACATAATTCACGCAACACGGGCGGCGCCGTCCTGCCCAGCCGCCGGCCTTCCGTTCCCACGATCGCTGGTCCCCCTCCTTTCCCGCCTCCGGCATCTCGCAAAGGAGGCCGGAGAGAGCGGAGATCCATCTGTTCCAATAGATCCTAGTAGATCGAGTCTAGGTTAGGGTTAGGGTTCTCCATGCCGCGTTTCGTGGTATGAGAGATTTGTTTTTTCCTTCTCTTTTCGGGCAACGGTGACGAGATAGGGTGGCTTGGGTCTCTCCATGACGGCACCGACGAAGGAGGTGACGACATCTACAGCGTCGACAACTTTTTGAGGCGACGACATGGAGAATTAGGTTTCTGGATTGCGACATCGAGGCGGAGATGGTGCCATCGTCATGGAATAATTTCTCCGGCCACTTCTCCGTTTTGTCGTGATTAGATCCAACCACGATGAAAGACTTGTTAGACTAGGTCTCTCCCCCGAGCTAAAGTCAATTCAGTCTCGGATCGGATAGATTGGGATCAGTCCCTCTTCTTCATCGGTAGCAGAAAGAGGAAGAGAAAAGATGTAAGAACGAAGAAAAAGATTATGCTCGTTCCAGCCTACAGGAATGTTGGTCGTCGTTTTTTGGGCGCTTGTCCTCAGCCTACTTGTTGAGCGTATGCCTGTACGGCTTTCTATTTGATTGTTTACATAGGTTTATGATCGAGATTTGGAGCTACTTAGTGCGTGAGTACGTTGAGAGTGCTATGTATAACTTAATGATGTACTCATCTTTAATATAATATAATTCTTCCTTGATCTAAAAAAACAATATCTTCTTTCTCCTTACCCTTCTCTTCCCCGATCCCCAAATCTCCATTCGACTCCACTCTGAAAATCTTAGGTTGCCCACTGACGGAGCTAGAGAGCAACAGCGGGGGGTGCGGCACTTCATAGGATATGAATGATGTTCATCTATATATGGTGAAAATTTGTAAGTATTATTGAGTTTTGATTTTTTTTTGTGCGGCCGCACCCACAGCTGGTAACGTAGCTCCGCCAGTGCGGGCACAGGTGGCAGGCGCGTGCAGCCGTGCGAGCGCCGGACACCGGTTGCTGTGCGCAGGCGACCTGCGAGCGGACGCACCAGCGGCGAGCGTGTGCGGCCGTGCGGGTAGCCAAACCGACATGCCGCGATCGGGCCCGTGCAGAGCTGCATTGGCTTAGAGCAGCACGTCAAGCAGTGTGTACGAGACTTGTGGTATGCTCCATCTATTATTTTGTTAACATTTTCGATTACTAGGTAGGGAGCACGCTAACGCCGCGCCCGATGAGTTCTTCTGTATAAGAGATCATGGATAATGATGGTATTATGCCAGCATGACTCGTAAGCAAATTCGATGGCAGCAAGGCAGATATTATCGACCATGAAGAACATGGCCATGTTGGCATAGAGTGCGCACTTAGGAGGGCTTCCTGCCACTACGACACCAGAGTTAGTGGGAACTGAGGACTAGAACGGCGTGACGTGACGTTGGCTTGCTAGCCGACGAATAACAAAGAGAGGGGAGAGAAGAATCTGGAGGTAGGAAATGGTTCGATGAAATCATCTAAGAACAAACTATGGTCGCGGGTTTCACATGTGAGGCCGGTGAGCCCGGGGTGGACAGTATCTCCCTTCGAGGCAAGCGGCACCACCTCTGATTGAAACGTGGGGCTCGAGAGAAGGGATAAAAGAGGCGAGTTGACACGTGAGGCGGGAGATTAGGCAAGCAACCGAGGAGCACAGTCATACTCTTAGCTTCGACGTGACACTCCGTGTGGATAAAACCGGCAGAACGTAGCAAAACCAGCGTGGTGTAGAAAAAACCCGCATACTATGCAGCGAACTAATTGTAGAAAAAGGTGACGTACTGATTTTTTAAAAGGAAAAATAAGCAAAAATAAATAAATAGTGCTATTGTTGCCTTACAGCAGCGCTACACTGCCCGAGGTGCTGGGAGGTGCCGAAACACTACTACACAAACCACTTTCACAAACGGGCTATCACAACCGGTTTTGAGAAAACCGGTTGTGATAGAGCTATCACAACCGGTTTTTTAAAAACCGGTTGTGATGTCGCCTATCACAGCCGGTTTTTCTCAAAAACCGGTTCTGATAGTCGGCCGGCATATCACAACCGGTTTTTCTTACAAACCGGTTGTGATGCTCACTATCACAACCGGTTTTTGAAAACCGGTTGTGACGGTGAGCATCACAACTGGTTTCTTTACTAACACATTTTTGGAGGGCAAATTTGAAAATTTAAATTTTGTAAACGACCTCGGATGAACTTTTGACCAAAACGAAATTTGTAGATCTTGAAAAGTTATGAAACATTGTAGTTCACCATTTTTTTATTTGAAGTCATCTTGTCAACCGAATCTAAGTTTGAATTTTTCAAATTTGAAAATTTAAATTTTGTAAACGACCTCGGATGAACTTTTGACCAAAACGAAAGTTGTAGATCTTGAAAAGTTATGAAACATTGTAGTTCACCAATTTTTTATTTGAAGTCATCTTGTCAACCGAATCTAAGTTTGAATTTTTCAAATTTGAAAATTCAAATTTTGTAAACGACCTCGGATGAAGTTTTGACCAAAACAAAAGTTGTAGATCTTGAAAAGTTATGAAACATTGTAGTTCACCACTTTTTTATTTGAAGTCATTTAGAGCCTCAAATAAGCAATTTACACTCAGAAAACATTAATATGAGGGGAATCAAAATGGTATATAGACACAAACACACTAGTGGTGCAGTGGTAGAGGAGGCTATGCACGAACTTGAGGTTGCGGGTTCGAATCCCGCCGACCGCGTAGCGCGCGATTTTTCCGCGAATAAATAAAATGTTTTGCTATTTTATTTTGGTTTATTTTCGGTTTAGATGAAAACCGGTTGTGATGGGGTCATCACAGCCGGTTTTTGAAAACCGGCTGTGATAGGGGGGACTATCACAGGGGACTATCACAGCCGCTTTATCTCATCCGCCCCCCAAAACCGGCTGTGATGGGGGTTCCGAACCGGCTGTGATGACCTTTTCTGTAGTAGTGAAACCTCCCAGCGATACAGAAAAGAATATATGTGCTTGTGAACGTTTCTGTTCAAATGCTGCTCGGGGAAAACACGGGGAAAGAAAACACTGTACTTAGTTTGCTGCTAGCTAGTAAAAAAAAAAGTTTAACGTGCTCAATCGTGACAACATGTGAAAATGGGAATAGAAATAACTTCATGAAGATTCAAAGGGCAATAACGTCATTTCACATGCCACTTCACGTTGTTTTTAGCTAAAACTTACGTTAGTGTCATGCAGGGAGCAAAAGTTAAATCCGATGTCATATTTTTTCAGTGTCAGATAAAGAATTGACTCAACTTCCGATTTCAAATAAAGAATTCTCTCTATAATAAATGGGCGCAGCTTTCTCAGCAGCATCAAGCCGGTGGTAGCTCAAAGTTTACAGTGTCTCGATTTCTTTTATGCATGGCCCAGCTATGCTTCATACCGCTTGGCCCATCTCACCTGGCGGCTAGGCCGCTGCAGCCTTGGCCCGACAAGCTTCGTACGGCGCCTATATATAGTCCCAAGCATGCAAGTAAACTAACACACTCCCAAGTCAAGTAGTCCAAGCAACGTGGTGCTTAGTAGTAATAGCTGAGTACCTACCTATATATAGCAATATAATATCGATGGAGCTTCTCCCTTTGCTCACCGTGCTCCTCCTGGCCCACGCCCTGGTCTACCTTGCCTGGACGGCCGCCGCCCGGCGCCGGCAGTCGCGGTGCTACCTCCTGGACTACGTCTGCCACAAGCCCGGCGACGGCCGCAAGATGTCGACGGAGACCAGCGGCGCCGTGATCCAGCGCAACAAGCGCCTGGGCCTCCCCGACTACCGCTTCCTCCTCCGCGTCATCGTCGGCTCGGGCATCGGCGAGCACACCTACTGCCCCCGCAGCATCCTCGAGGGCCGCGAGGAGTCCCCGGCCCTCCGCGACGCGCTCGACGAGATGGACGCCTTCCTCGACGACGCCGTCGCCGCGCTCTTCGCCCGCACGGGCGTCGCGCCGCGCGACGTCGGCGTGCTCGTCCTCAACGTCTCCATGCTCTCCCCCGCGCCGTCGCTGGCGTCCCGTGCCGTGCGCCGCTACGGGCTCCGCGACGACGTCGCGGCGTACAACCTCACGGGCATGGGGTGCAGCGCCGGTCTGGTGGCGCTCGACCTCGCCCGGAACAAGCTCCGGGCGTCGGCGCGGCCACTGGTGGCGCTGGTGGTGTCGTCGGAGTCCATCGCGCCCAACTGGTACTCCGGCACGGACAAGTCCATGATGCTCGCCAACTGCCTGTTCCGGAGCGGCGGCGCGGCGGTGCTGCTCAGCAACGACCCGGCGCACCGCCGTAGAGCCAAGATGGAGCTGGGCTGCCTGGTGCGCGCGCACACGGGCGCCAGCGACGACGCGCACGGGTGCGCGACGCAGCGGGAGGACGCCGAGGGCCGCGTCGGGATCAGCCTCAGCAAGGCGCTCCCCAAGGCCGCCGTGCGCGCCTTCACCGACAACCTCCCCCGCCTCGCGCCGCGCGTGCTCCCCGTCTCCGAGCTCGCGCGCTTCCTGTACCGGCGGCTCCTCGCGCACCTGCACCCCGCCGGCGGCAACAAGCAGGCCCCGAGGGTCAACTTCAAGGCGGGCGTGGAGCACTTCTGCCTGCACCCGGGCGGCACGGCGGTGATCGAGGCGGTGAAGCAGAGCCTGGGGCTGGACGACGGGGACGTGGAGCCGGCGAGGATGACGCTGCACCGCTGGGGGAACACGTCGGCGAGCAGCCTCTGGTACGTGCTGTCGTACATGGAGGCCAAGGGGAGGCTCAAGAAGGGGGACAGGGTGCTCATGCTGACCTTCGGGTCAGGGTTCAAGTGCAACAGCTGCGTGTGGGAGGTCACCGGGGACATGGCCGACAAGGGGGCGTGGGCGGACTGCATCGACACATACCCGCCGGAGAGCCTCGCAAACCCGTACATGGACAAGTTTGGCTGGATCAACGACGTCGAAGGCGACAGCCTGATATCATTGGGCTAATTAATACTGTAGTATTTGCCAACGCACTTGCATTGGGGGTACGATTGTGCCTACGTCGCGCACTTTCAACGGTCTTTTGGAACGTTAATTATTACAAATTTTTTTAATGTATTTCCAACTTCCTTTGTCCCAAAAATAATGCAACTCTACTACGGTGTGTATATTACATTTGACCAATTAATTATTTATGATATTAATTAATAAATAGCTTTAGATTTATTATAAAATCTATTTTCATCATAATTTATTTAGAACCATAAATATGAATACAATTTTTTAGAAACTTGATCAAATGCGAACCACTTTAAGTGGCACGCAACCCGTGCATTGACGACGAACCAACCTCTGGTGATTTTTTTTTTAGAATCACCTCTGGTGGTAAACAGGCCTAATGTTACGACGGGCCTCCACCGTTTACTGTTGTTCTAGCCTTACGAGCTAAGTGGGCCTTTCTTTCTGTGAGTAAATGGGCCACAATATGGTAACCTCAGATCCATAGTTGCATCCTTTGTGGGACAGAGTAGTACAGCGTGAAGAGAGACAGTGAATGGGAGGTAGAGATATCAAGCTAGTTACCGGGAAATGCACACGGCTAGTCGGCTATATGCACGCACGTGACGGCGTGCCTCCTAGTAGTAGTAGGTGAGTGTCATTGCTCGTAAAGCTATGGGTCGGGGACACGTCGCCGATACGTGTCCGGCCTACGGGGAGGTCAAGGAGGTGAGGTGCGTGGCAGGGGGCGGCGACGGTTACATGCACCGTACCTTGTGATGTGTCGATTGCGGATTACCCGTTGCTTTAACATAAATGTTGTTTTGAACAATTGAAAACCTAAGCTCTCAAAACGGAGCATCAAAGAAAATTGCAATCCCTTATTTGCCATCAATGTGTCCATGACACATGGGACCCACCTTTGTCATCGAAGTGGCAAATTTTGGTTTGTGAACATTTAAAGTTCCAGAAAGGACAACTATTCCAATTTGAGATATACTTCCTCCGCCTTGAAATACAAGGCATCCTAAGATTTTTAGGACAGATTAAGAAGGTGGAAAAATTCCCATATACACTAAGCTAATAGTAATACAAGGCAAGTTTTTTAGTTAACAAGGAAATATTTTACAAGTTTTTAATTGAGTCTCGGCTCAAAAAAGTTTATAATTGAGTTGATTGAGTACTTGCTAAAAACTTCTAGAACGTCTTGGTTGCCTTGTGTTTCAGGACGGAAGGAGTAGAGCTTTAATCTTTGGTTGTTGGAGCTAGGATTCAAATCTTTTCAACTCGAGGCATTAAGTTTATTTGAGTTCTTCTTTCGAGATTCAAGGATAGATATATCGAAGTGATAAAAATGACCGTTTGGGAACTTCAGATTGAGACAAACAAATCAAGTTCTGAAACTTGTGGAGAAGTAGAAAACTTTCATATTAGAGATTTTTCAATTCCAGAACTTCAACTGAATTCAAGAAACTCATAATTATGATCTTTCATCTGGTATCCAAATACTTAAATTTACATTGTCAACTCAAGAAACCTGAACTACTGGAGCACAAAATTGTCTATGATTTGTGCTGTCCATATTGGTGGACAGCAGTATACAACTGCGACGTCCATATTTTGGCAGCATACAACTGCAATAAAAACTGGCTTGGTGGGATCTTTTAGCAACATCCAACTATTCGACATGACCTAACCATGATGCTTAATTTCTGACTTGCTGTGCATCTTGGCATGCCTCTACGGCTCTACACATAACACATGCCATAAGCATACCAATGGTGGTTAGTGGAAGCGCCCCCCCTCCCCCCCCCCCCCCTGCCCGCGTCACTCCGAGCTCGGGCGACTAGGAAACCCTAGCCGCCGCCGCTCTCCTCCTCCCCTCTAGCCCCCTCGCCGCCGCCGAAGGAACCGCGCCGAATGCCCGGACGGCCCTGGGAAGGCGGCGGCGGGGCGGATTCGCCCCGTTTTTGGCCGCACACGCCTGGATCTGAGACAGCGTGCGGCGAGGCGACATGCTCTGACGGCGGGCAGGTCTCCAGGATAGGCGCGGTGATGGCTGGCCGGCCCAGCTCGGGGCCACGGCATCTCGTGGTCTTCGCATCTCCTGGCGCCGACGGGAACCCAAGGTACTCCGGCGGCGGCCAAACCCTAGCCGCCGCCGCCCTCTCCCTCCCCTCCGCCCCAACCGCCGTCGGAGGGCAGCGCCGCGCTCGGGTCCGGCAACCTCATCGCCGGAGGGCTCCACCACGACCTCCTCCCTCCCCTCCCCTCCCCCCCCCCCCCCCCCCCCGCCGTCGGAGGGTACCGACGACGCCACCGCCGCTCCCTCCTCCCCTCCGCTCCGCTGCACCTGGATCCGCCGCCGGAGTAGCAACCCTGGCCAAGCCAAGGCCAGATCCAGCACTGCGGCTCACCCTCCCCCTCCACCTCCAATCTGGCGGCTGAACCGGAGCACTCAGGTTTGGGGCCTAGGCGAAAGCCTTTGCTTGCTTGGCAGGCCGATGACGACGACGTTCCTACGCCGTTCACCTTCCTGGAGGCGTCATCGAACGACCCCTCTCCTCTGATACTTCATGCCGCCGCCGGCGTCCATCTCCACCTTCTCCGTGTGCAGCATGTTTAACAAGGTTGTTGATGCTATCTTGGATTCTACTATAGTTCCGCAGGTGTTCTTTGCTGGCGCCTCTACTTCGTCGGCGCTCTCCTGTTGATGGGAATACCAAATTATATGCTGGGTGTCGCCTTGCCGGCCCTCCCTCCTTTGGGGCTTCCTCCCCCCGAAGGGCGTTGGAGGGCGGTACGTGGCTCCTGGATGTGCCTCACTTGGTGTTGCCTTCGGCTTGAAGGGAGGTCGTCGTTTCCGGCGACACTTTAGTCAGGTTGCTTCTCCCACCCTTAGCCCCCATTCTGTTCGGCAAGCCCTCCCAAATCGTTGGAGGGTGGCCACAGGGCGGCGTAGCTGCGAGGGGTGTGGTGGAGGCACTCTGACTATGGTGAATCTGGCAAGCAAGTTGCTCGGCAGGGGCTCCAATGGACAATCTGGTGGAATGCCTACTTCTACCACCTTTATTGCGGTCGGAGATATTTCTTGTTTTCTCTTCTATCATTTCTCTTTGCTTCTCGCCACCCGGCTGAGAACTCATGTAATCTCTTCCTGGTATGCCAGGAACCAGACTTGTATTGTGTTGTCTCACTTTCGATCAATGAAATGAAGTAGGTGGGGATCTTCCCCCGAAGTTGTTCGAAAAAAAATACCAATGGTGGTTCATCAATTATCATCTGTACTTTATTTTTACTTGGATGATATTTTTTATTCCAAATTATTTTTATTTGGATGTACCTATTCCAGTGGATTTTCAATGGTGTAACTGTCTGAACTGTGAACTATCCATTATGAAGGGAATTCGTTGTTTGCACTGAATGGATTTCGGATGTTGCATAGAACATGAAGCAATAATGTTACAGTGGGCATTTCCCTCATGAAATTGACTGAACACAACGAGTTGTTTTTATGCTTGTTTGTTTTTAATGTTGCCCAGTTGCTGAAGTGTTTTTGAGCATTGCGAGACAGTTGGAGCATGTGGCAGGGTCGCAGGGATATCCCTTCGAATGTCCAGGCTCTGGCAGCGTCGTTGTGCATTTCTTTTGAATGTGGGGATTTAGATGGAACTGTGCGTATAGAAAAAATATATAATAAACTTGGTCTGTATAGTGGAAAAACTTAATTGTGTTGAAAATGCTCTAAATAAATATTAATAGTCGTTACATAACAGGTGACGTTAATATACGGGGTATTTCATTTGAGGAATGGAATGAGCCACCGTTCACACTTTTTGATTCTTGATTGGTTTATGGAATGGAACTCGTACATCTCAGCACCTCATTCTTTGTATGCATATAGTATAAATATGAGGAATAGAGTCACTGTACCAAAATTTCTGGGGTGAACTGAGCATGTATAACCCTCTGTAGGAGGAGGACGAGGTGATTTTTCAAATATTCGGTGGTTGCTATAATTACAATAAAAAAACAACTCTCTTCAGAAACCACTGTTACATTTCAGTTTTAATTGTAATAAGTTAGATTCGCATATGTTCATCATAATTTGGTTATTATGTTTAGGTTTCATCAATAAAGGGAATCTGAGTTTTTTTTTCTCTCTTCTACATTTCGGTTTCACTATCAAATTCTGTCTCCCTCTTTGAGCTATGGCGACGTGTCCAATACCCCCATTTGACGAAACACAGTGGATCATCCGAATTCAGCGGATATTTGATGAGGAGATCGAGTTCAGTGAGGATCAGCCCATTTGTGTATTTGATGTCCCCAAGGCTCTGCTGGGCACTAAACCTGAAGCTTACATCCCTCAATTGGTGGCCCTTGGCCCTTACCACCATTGCCGTGAAGAACTCGGTGAAATGGAGTGGTACAAGCTCTCGGCGGCAAAGAGAGCTCAAAGCCACCTCCCAGGCACGGATTTTCAACAGCTTGTTGACATCTTTGCAAAACTAGAGCACCTAATTCGTGCTCACTATCACAGGTCAGTTACACGCAGCTATTCCATGAATTATTGTGATACTTCATGGATTTCTGAATTTCTTGTTTCTCTAGGCATCTCAATTTGAGCAATGAGACTCTAGGATGGATGATGGCGATCGACGTTTCCTTCCTTCTCGAGTTCCTGCAGAGTTTCAGCAAGGACAATAAGCAGAGGGCACTGCACAGGATCCCCTCCAGGATGTCGCATCTGGTCGATCCCTCTCGCAGGACATCCTCACACAGCATGCTGCTACGGGACATAGTGATGCTAGAGAACCAGATCCCTCTCCTTCTGATCCTGAAGGCGCTCGAGACCCGGTGCTCGTCGGCGCAGCCTGCGCAGTCCGTGCTGGGCTCCATGCTGATCGGGTTCTTCCAGGAGGTTTCCACGTTCAGAGGAATTGGCCGCCCGTGCACCGACATCAATCGGCACGCGCACCTGCTAGATTTCTTGTACTCAAACATGGTACCTAAATCTGCTGAAGAATCACATGCCGCTACGGAAGACGACGAGTCGTGCCACAAACACGATCACAGAAAGAGCACACTGAACTCAGTGACGGAGTTGCTCGTCAACCGTGGCTCAAAGATCGTGTCAGTGATAACAGATTTCCTGCTGAGGTTCCTGCTGAAGTTCATAGCCACCCTTCCCTGCCTCTCGATCCTCGGGGAGCCCATCGAGCAGCTGACGCAGCAAAATGCCTCTGAACAAAGAGGCGCGTCAGATGTTCAGAACAAGAGCACATCGCCCCTGCTCGAAGAGATCGCGGTGCCATCTGTAACAGAGCTCGCGTACACCGGCGTCAGGTTCTGCCCCACCGTCGGCGACCTCTCCATGATCGAGTTCTGCTCCGCCACGGCGACGCTGCACCTGCCGGTGATCGGCGTCGACGTGAACAGCGAGGTGGTGCTGCGCAACCTGGTGGCGTACGAGGCGGCGTCGGCGGCCGGGCCGCTGGTGCTGGCACGCTACGTGGAGCTGATGAACGGGATCGTGGACACCGAGGATGACGCCAGGTTGCTGAGGGAGAGCGGCGTCGTGCTGAACCACCTCAAGAGCGACCGGGAGGTTGCCGAGCTCTGGAACGGCATGACGAGGTCGGTGAGGCTGACGAGGGTGCCGGCGCTGGACAGGGTCATCGACGAGCTCAACAGGCACCACGAGGGGTGCTGGAAGGTGAGGGTCAGGGCGTTCGTGAGGGCGCGCCTCCTGGGATCGAGGGAGCTGCTCGCCTGCGTCGCCGTCGTCCTGCTGGTGCTCTTCCTCGGCCTCCAGGCGTTCTGCGTCGTTCGTGGCTGCGTCCCTGTTTCCTACGGAATGGCCAGCAGAAAAATCGCTGCCTGATGAACAGCTCCTAAGCTAAGGTGTGGTGTCTGAGAATTTCAGCGTGCAACACATAAGCCATGATGTGTCCGGCGGATCGGTGGCCTCTGGCACCAGCACGGATTCAACTTCGTTTTCCATTTGCAGCTAGAACGATGTAACATGACTTGAAACTTGCGTCACCATTTATTTTTAAGTTCAAAACTTGCATCACCAATTTAAAGTTTAAAATAGTGCTCAAATGTTTTTTTTCCAAGTTTAAAATCCTAGAGTATACTTTAAACTTCGTCATAATTTGGATTCAAAAGGATACATTTACATTAGCAACTTTAATACTCTCGTAATTGATTAATTATACTGCATTCAAAGAAACATTAACATTGCAGAAATATCTTAGGTAATAAACTATCCAATTACACAATGAATAACTGCATCATAATTTTAGGTGTAAGTTACTGCCATTGGTACGTCCATGGTAGGCGGTAGCATCCAAATTTCAACAAACTCAAAAGTTTCGTTATTTTTCAGACATCTTGTTTTGATCTGCAACAGCTCACATTCACAAAAGTGTTGGGATTTGAAAATCCAACAAATGTTAGAGGGAATTCCTTGCGTGCTGATGGGATTTTTTTTTACCACGTTACAAGTTTTTACAGTTACATGATGGGGTTTTTATTTCTATGCTACATGATGGAATTCAGTTATTCAAAACGCGTTCTATGTGAAAAGAAAAATGCCGAAAAGTGGAAAAGAAAATGAATGAGAAGAATGAAAAAAGAGGAAAGGTGGTATTATTAAAAAACAAAAAGGAGGGGGGAATAAAAGAAACCCCTCAAATAGCCGGCGCGCTGGCGGCTGGTCCTTCGTCCTCCTCCGACCTCCGCCCCCCGCCCCCAATCTTTTCTGTCTTCCCTCCTAAAACCCTAGCAAAACCACTGCCGCCAAAATCCCCATTCCCTCCACTCCTCTTCCCTCCCAAAATTCGAACCCCAAATTGAAGCTATCACGCCCCAGTGCCCACCTACCCCACGTAGATTGGAAGAACCGTTCCAATTCTGATTTTTGAAGCCGCTCCTCCAGTCCAATCTCACCTAACCCAATTTTTCCTCAAAAATAATTCAAAAAAGTATTCGCCCCACGCCGCCACCCCGTCGGCTCTACAAATCCCGCCAGCATGCGCTCCATTTGCGCCATGAGATCCCTCCTCGCCGCTGCTGCCGCCGCCTCCGCCCCCACCGTCCTCCGCGCCGGCGCTTTCTCTCCGCGGCCGCCTCTTCTCTCTCTACCGTTCCGCCAGGGTCGTGCCGCCGGAAACTTGCTGGGCGCGGCGAGGTCGGCCTCTGCGGCGGCCCAGTCGCGACTCGGCGGCGGTGCGGCGATGGATATCCGGGCGGCCCAGTCCGGCGAGATCCACGTCATCGTCGGCCCCATGTTCGCCGGCAAGACCACCGCGCTCCTGCGCCGGGTTCAGGCCGAGGTCGGCTGTGGAAGGTACGAAACGCCGGCGACGCCGCGCATCTGCCTGTGCGCTTGCTTGTTTCGCTGACTGTGCGGGCCCTGCCTGCCAGTGATCCCCCTTTCTTTCCCTAGTTCTGGGTAATTGAAGACATCTTCAAAGGTTTGGCTACGGAGAAAAATCTTTGATGAATAATAATATAGTTGATGCCCGGCTGTTGCTGCTACTTATGAACTTGCGTTTGTCAATGTCTTGCTCTGGAAGCTGTGTATTTGTCATGGTTCAACTAGTCAACAAGAGTGTACTTTAAGAATTGCTGTTACAAATGAGCTGGAAGTTATTAGTTAGTTTGATCATTCTCTGGGCACTGGCAGTTCTAGAAAAGTTTAATATGGTGTCATGCTGTGGGGTTTGCTGTTACTGTGTTGAAAATTATGTTTCTGACATGTAATTCTAAATGTATGGCAGTTCTAGAAAAGTTTAATATGGCATACACGTGGAGAAACTGAAATTTGGTTATCTTGACTGCTTCTTTATCTTGGATTAAAATTGTTGGTTTCCTTGGCTGCTTCTTTGTCTTGGATTAAAATTTCTTCTTTCTGACCTTTTCACGCTGCCATTATAGGACTGTGGCGCTCATAAAGTCTGACAAAGACAACCGCTATGGATTGGATTCTGTTGTCACTCATGACGGTACTAAGATGGAGTGCTGGGCCTTGTCGGAGCTGTCAAATTTCCATGAAAAATTAGGAATGGAGGCCTATGATAAGGTTCGGTCAAAGTCAAACACATGGCCTCTTAATTTACACGCCTGTATCATATATCGTGAACTCTAGTGCCATGCCGTTTCCCAAAAAAAAAAAAAAAACTAGTGCCATGCATATATTCTGAGTAGTTCAGATTGTCGCTTCAAGTTGTATTTCTTAGTGTCCATTACTCTCATTTTCTTGAAGATGAGTTTGTCAGAACCATGACAGTAAATTGAGCTGGTGGTTCCTGTGAGAGTATGGTACACAATTATTTGGTTAATTCACAACTTGAAACACAAGCAAGTTCTACAGTACCACATTGTGGTCATCTACTATAGCTTGAATATCACGAGTTAATTCTGAAATTTTTAGTGACCCACTAAGAGAAGAACATCTAGCAGACAAATTGCCATTTGACATATTATCCTCAAATTTAGTGCTCTACTGCTCTTAGGAGACAGCCTGCAGTTATTTGCTTACGGGTTTAGTATGTTACACAATCAATTTTGCCAGTCTTTGTTGACTTGCTATTGGTGACCTATTATAAAGTTTGTTCTCAGTAGGACACACTAGTGTTAGTGCCTCAGAGTAGTATTTTATGGAAATTGAAAAACCTTCTCATGATCTATATCTTCAGCTCAGCCACATTAGAGGCCCCGTACAACACATGCAGCACAGATGCACAGCTCCCCACAAAGATCAGTCCCCCAAAATTTACTTAGTGTGCTCTTAGCAGTAGTTAGTTGAATAACTTTATTAGGTGAGATTGTGAAGTAAAGCCAAAGTGCAGCAGTGTTTACACCAACATAATCCTGGATTCCTGGTGCCTGACTTTCTTCACCACAGCTACCTTTTCTTCCGCTCTCACTTCCCCATGTTTCTCTGGCTCTCCCAGTTTAGAGTTTTGTTGACCATTGTTCTGTGGCCTCATCTTTATTAAAAGCTATAAAGCTTTTGTGTATACAAGCTTGTGCTCCCATACAAATTTAGACAGATATTGATAAACTTTTCTCTGTAGCATATGCATAAGATGCGATGTAAGTATGATAAACTTTGCAACTAGGTCAAATTTAGGCTAGAAGTGTTGCCTTGATAGATAAGTTCATGGCTTTAAATGGTTGCTGCCTGGTCCTCAAAGGCGGCGCCTTTATGCCATTGTACTGTCCATTGCCTACTCGTTCCCCTGCTTGATAGTTCACACATGCTAGGTGCCAACTTGTCAGCCAGTTGCAGGATAATTTTTGCACTCATCACATGTCTAAAGAGCAGAGTTTCTGCAAGAAAAGGAAAATTATGTTCATACTTTTATAGTGGCACATGTAGCAATTTCAGGCTAATGAGTGACATACCTTGAAGTCAAACCTAAAGTCCTATCCTGTGAGCTGTGTTAAGGCGTATCATGTTATCATCTACCTTTCTATTTTTTCTTTCCAAGTGACGCTTTGGGTTTATCAGGTGAGTTGGCCATTTTATAATTGCTTTGGGTGCTTATACATATAATTATCCGCAGTATTCCAGTTGAAAAAGAATCTAGTTTGTTTGTTATCAAAACTGCATTTGGTCAGTAAGCTTTCAGTCACGTATAGGTATTCCAGGAGGGGGATCTAACCTTACCAGTTTCAAGGTACCAAAAATTAAAATTGATCATAGGTTCAGCTAGTTGTTAGGTTTAGGATCTCAAGCAGAACCCCTGTAGCAGGCTAACTATGGTTGACAGATTATTTGTTCTTTTGTTATCCTATAAAAAAACTACTTCGATGTATTGAGCTACCTTTGTAATCCTAACGAGCACCCTACTGTTTTGTTGATGTGGGATATGGCGCCTGAAAGATGTCTCACTGAGGTATGCAGCCGTGAGTCTTGTTAGAGATGTTAGCTGTTGGTCTTACTGCGCACAAGGCAAGTTTATGGAAATAGGGCGATAGTTTTTTTTTTTTTTTTTTTTTTGGTGGGGGGGGGGGGGGGGGGGGGGGGGGTGGGTAATAGGCTATTTTGTTCCCTAGGCAATCTGTAAGTTACTGAAATTTGTTTGTGCAGGTAGATGTTATAGGTATTGATGAAGCCCAGTTCTTTGATGATCTTTATGATTTCTGCTGCAAAGCTGCAGACCGTGATGGAAAAATTGTAGTTGTTGCCGGGCTAGATGGTGATTACAAAAGGTACTTTCTGAGTTTTGAGTTATTAGTTAGATTTGATTTGACCAGATTATCTAGGGTACAGGTACCGAAATAATCCTCGATGGTTTGGATCCAAAATATTAAGATTGAATATTGTGCCACCATTTGATTTGATGATTGTGGTCTTTGTAGGAAAAAATTTGGCTCAGTTCTTGATATTGTCCCCCTGGCTGACTCCGTCACCAAGCTAACAGCACGGTGTGAGCTGTGTGGTCGCCGGGCGTTCTTCACATTGAGGAAGACACAAGAAACAAAGACTGAACTAATAGGAGGAGCTGATGTTTATATGCCCGTGTGTAGGCAACACTACATGGACGGGCAGGTTGTTATTGAGGCCACAAGGGTTGTACTGGGCCTCGACCGGTCAACAACGACCGCACAAGCTCTGAAATAGGCTAATACTTGATACTGTATTGACTTTATTGTGCAAGTATGCGGCGTGTAACAATTAATCATATATTGGTTCCTCTTGAAGACACTCCCATCTATACACTATTTGGCATCTGTCCCAAATGTTATAGTTGGCGAAAAGCTAATGGCATCGAGATGCAAACAATTGCGAATGCGAGGGAAGCTCAATGAGTATATCCCACAAAGGCCAATTGGGCAGATTGTAAATATTAAGCAGTTTGGATGTCAAATGCAAACATTTATCTCATTTACTTCAATATACTGCAATTGGTATTGTGCTGCTTTAACTAGTAATCAGATGCTCAGAATTGCTATTTCACTAAGGTGTATATACTCCATTTTGGCAGGTCTATAGCGTATCCCTCGCAAAAAAATAAGATGGATTAGCTTAACATTGCCCTGGCCTAGAGGTCTGCATTCAGATTCAGACAGGGTTTGTGTATATGTATGCGCTGCACTGGTCTGGTCTGCATTTTTATGCACTGCTCTGTTTCATATTTTTTGTTCCATTAGTTGCTTTTCTGGTCGTTTGTTTTCTTTGTTTTTTTAGTAACAGTTTTTGTGGTGTTGATGTCTTACCGGCCACCCCTTTCGAAGCAGCACTGAGTTTTTCCTATCGGTATTCTAGTTCTAGGTGGGATGGCAACGAGTGGATTGCTTTCTGTTTTTTTTCTTCTGTTAAAAATTCGGCAAAAGCTTTTGCCATTTGTAACAAAGAAACATAGTACATCTAGAGGCTCTTTAACTACTCCAGATATAGAAGTTGGATCAAATCCGGAAATCAGATTATAAAATTGCGGAGCTAGAGAAGCAACCTGATTGTGGTTGAATGAGGGTGCAGTCTTGGTTTTTTTTTTCTGACAGATTCAACAATCGAGAGGCTCAAATCATGCACAGAACACACGCTACTTGGGCAACTTTTAGGCACACCAGAAAGGTGCAGGACCAATTGAAGCACAAACTCAGATCACGAGATGGGGAAGACACATTTAAACTAACGAATAAAGAAATGTTGAATAAATAAATTCTTTTTTGCGGGGGTTGAATAAATAAATTCGAGGGTTAGGGAATTGTTCATGTTGCTATTACCTATTACTAGATATTTTCAGTTTTTTAAATGAATTTCGTATCATTTTTTTAAATTATTTTGTACCAGTAGGATGTTATCTTATATTATACCAGTTCATGGCTTGCTGTGTGCATTGCGCTTCTGTATTTCGGACTGCCTTTAAACACAAAATGCTATGCTGTTAGATTTTTAAAAATAGTACCATTCTTCTCTCAATCTCTCCGCATCATAAAGAAAAAAAATCCTAAGTGTCAATGCACATATAAACCACTGAAATGTATCAATAAATTAAACACTAACAAACACGGAATACCTTCTTGTACAAAATATTGAAAAAACGTCTCTTCTTTCCGACCTCATTTCGATTTCAGGAGACTGTTTCACCAACAACCTTTACTGATCGACTACCGAAACGAAGTCCCGACTGTCTGCCATGTTCCTTTCAGCAGATCTCGATGGATGACAAGACCAGGTACTACGTAATAATTTCTAAGATTCCAAGGTACCGATAGTGGGACGCCAATCGAGACCTTTGCTTTGCTTTTCCCTCAAGGAATTGCATTCTCTCATCGTAAAAAAACACACTCGTCCTGTCTCCCCGCGGCAAGTGGATCGAGTGATCGACTTTCTCCAGCGGGTGGTGGTCTGGTGGAGCAGACGTGATGCTGAAAATGCGGCAACCCAACTAAGTCTAGGAGTGCCGTCGTGTCATGCAGGGGCGTGGACGTTGCCATGGCGTGGGCTACCTAGGCTAGGCAGAGTGTTCACCAACGACACCCATCTTTTTCCATCCATGGCGTTTTTTTTTTCTTTTTTGAAACGAATCCATGGTGTATTGTTAAATCGGTGTTAGGTGTAACTACTGCAACCACACTCGCTCGCTGTGTGGCAATAACAGCTATAAATTAAAATGGGTGCCTTTCAGTGCCGAATTCGGAGGTGCGCGCGCACGCAGAGCAATAATGGGGGAGTCTCGTAACTACGACAAGATCGTCAACAGGGACGAGATCACGGACGCCGCCGCGTCGGCCTTCGCCGACGCCGGCCAGAGCCCGCCGGAGAAGTACATCCGGACGGAGGAGGTCCTCGACGGCGTCGTCGTCGGCGAGGACGAGAGCTACGAGCTCCCCGTCGTCGACATGGCCAGGCTTCTCGACCCGGAGTCGTCGGCGACCGAGATTGCGAAGCTTGGCGACGCATGCAGGAATTGGGGTTTCTTTCAGGTTCCTTGGCTTCTGTGATTATCCCATTTGCAGTGTCCCAACTAGCCACAGTCCTATTATTGACGAGTTCCTTCTATATACGTGATGCTTTTATGACTTATTACGTACGTAGCTGATAAACCATGGAGCTGACGAGGCAGTGGTACAGCAAATGAAAGACAACACCGTGCAGTTCTTCAACTCGCCGCTGGAGAGCAAGAAGAAGGTGGCAGTCCGAGAGAACGGCTTCGAAGGGTTTGGGCACCACTACAGCAGAGCATCAGTAGGTAAGCTGGACTGGGCAGAGAGCATGATCCTCGTCACCCAGCCACCCGAAGCCAGGAACATGGAGATGTGGCCTACCAACCCACCCACATTCAGGTCTCTGTCTCTCTGTCGTGTCCATCCCCATGTCCTGCCCAATGCAATTTCCTGACAGTTTCCCATACATGATATGGATATTCTTTCAGGGACGCGCTTGAGGTCTACTCGGTGGAGATGATCAGCCTGGCCAACAGGCTCCTGGGTTTCATGGCGGCCGACCTCGAGGTGGAGCGGGACGCCCTCCTGGACGCCTTCGCCGACAAGCGGCAGAGCATGGCGATCCACTACTACCCGCCGTGCCGGCACAGGGAGAAGGTGATGGGCATCACGCCGCACACGGACGGGCTGGGCCTGACGCTGCTGCTGCACGTGGACGACACGCCGGGCCTGCAGATCAGGAAGGGAGAGCGGTGGTTCCCCGTGCGGCCGCTGCCGGGCGCCTTCGTCGTCAACGTCGCCGACATCCTCGACGTGCTCAGCAACGGCGCGTACAGGAGCGTCGAGCACAGGGTGATCCCGGACGCCGAGAGGGGCCGCACCACCGTCGTGATATTCCAGGAGGCGGCCGTCGGGGGGATGGTGGCGCCGCTGCCGGGGCTCGTGGAGAAGAAGGGAGGGGAGGCGCGGTACAGGCCCGTCGAGATCGAGGAGTATATCAAGGGGAACTTCGACGCGCTGGCTCATGGGACACGGTTCATCGAGAGCCTCAGGATATAGGAGGAGTTTGTGATGCGGCACGCGATGCATCTGCAGCACAAGTCGTCCAACAGAGAGCTCTGCTAGCTTCTGTTTTGTGTGTACAGTTTTTGACGCTTTGAAGATTAAATAAAAATCCAGAGCACCGAAGATTTTGATCAAATAAAAGATTTCTGAACGCCCAGTCCCAAGATTTTGATCAAATAAAATATTACCTGCTTACCTCATGATGACATGTGATGCAGCAAGCATGGGCTTGGCGCAGTGCGTTGCCGATTAATCCCACCTTGCTCTCGCTTATCCAAATAATAAGGTGACTGGCCACCATACAGAGCATCTCCAAGAGTCTCTCTGAAAATCATTCTCCAAATCATCATTTAAAGAGTCACTTGCATAAAAATCGCTTTATATATCTTCATGTTTTCCAACAGCTTCTCTATATCTTGCATGCACTCTAGAGAGCTATTCTCTTTTCTATATTTTGCTAGCGAGAAATCCGGAATAGAGAGTGACTATGTTTGAATAACCAAATAGAGAGGCTGTTGGAAGGTAACTTTTTAATCAAAATCTCTAAAATTAACAATGAAGAAGGATTTAGAGAGTCTCTTGGAGTTACTCTAAGAGCACCCAAAAGGCTACGCGATGCTGTGGCCAGTTAGTTGGCTCGGTAGGCCATTAGGATTGGCAGAAAAATTTATATTAGAGGGTGTGTTTAGATGGAAGAAAGGGTTGAAAAATACGAAAAAATGTTGTTTTTATGAAAACGTGCATAGAGATAGAAATGAACTGATGACATGTTTTTCTAGTGAATAACTTTTCGTAAAAAAGTGACGCTTTTGTAGAATCTAAACACGGTCAGAAAAAGGGAGAAAACATGCACAAAACAACTTAAATTACAGACAGTAAAAAGGATTTTAGCTATATAAAACACCTTTCGAAAGGTAAAAAAGATTTTAAGCTAGGCAACTTCTAGAATACAGATCGGCCGAGAAAGAGGGCTGAAATCGTTCCCGACCTGGATTCATAGTTCTCACCAATTTCCATCCAATTTTAGGCATTTTTCTTGAAAAATATGTTGCGGTTTGAAAAGTGAGATTTTGGATCCGATTGAGATGGGATTTTCCTGTCCCATTTTCACCCATGTTACAACTACCTATGTCCGATGCTCTAGTGGCTATAGTATGCCAATATTTTTTTTGGTTACTACTAATCTACTATACTATGTAGCTTAACCAATAATGCGGTGAGAAACTAATTGTGTAATGCTCTTATTCCTCAATTGGGACCATCATAAATTATAAAGTTAAAAGTTCCTTCCTCAAATTTTTATTTTTCTTCATAAATTTAAGATAGTGAACTATTAGCTCACAAATTAACCCTAGCTTACAAAAGTTGGGATGACACGAAATCATGGTGGAAATCCTTCAAAATGAATAAAGCACAAAATTTCTGGTCCATGCAAAAGTGTGACTTGTACCTAAAGGAAAATTATTGGACCTATACTATAAGCGAAAAATACTGGGAGGGCATAGAGGCAAGTGCCCATCCAAACTCGTAGCCATCAGATGAACACTAACAACTCAGATTCATCAAGAGAGACTAACGCTGTCGGTGCTCGCACAGATGATTTTCGCCGTCGACTCAGGTGACTTGCCAGCAGCCTCTCATCGACCGCACGTTCTCCTGCTTGCACTCGACACGCGCACATGTGCGGGGGCCACCATTATCTCGTGTCCCGTCACCCCTCTCTCTATCCTTATCCTCAGGGCGGTGGATGCAGGCGGCAGACCCGGCGTCGGCAGGATCGAGCAGCTCCGGCGCGTCGGCGGCTCGACGTGCGACGCGGAGGCTCCAGCGGCCCGGCGTGCGGCGCGGCGGCTCCGGCGGCCCGGCGTGTGGGGCGACGGCCTTGGCTGGCTCCGGCGGGACGGCGGCCCGGGGTGCGGCACGGCTGCTCGTCCTGCCGCTAGAGACGCTCGCCACCTCCACCACCGACGCTGCCAGCGTCATCAGCTCTGGCCTCGACGGCTTGTGGCATCTCGCCACGGGATTCATCCCCCAAATCTCCGCCGCCTCCAAGCCGCAAGCCTCGTCGGGTGAAGCTGTCTCCCCAATGAGTCGATTCTGTTTCAATTTTTTTTTGGATGTTTACTGATGGAATTCTTCTAAGATTGTGTGACGATTCTTGTTTATTTTCGTAGTTGATTCTTGTCAGATTGTGTGATGATTCTTGTCTATTTCTGTTGTTCATTCTTGTCAGACTGAAACATGTTTCAATTCCAAATGCATATTATGTGTTATTCAGTTTCCAAACGATGGCATATTATGATTCTTGTTTATTTTCGTTGTTCATTCTTGTCAGACTAAAACATGTTCCAATTCCAAATGCATATTATGTCTTATTCAGTTTCATGCCGTCGTTTGGATTTGGATCTGGCAATATTTCAGTATTTATTGGCAATATTTTTCTTGAAGTATTTATTGATTTTTTTTGCAAATGTTTGGTTGCATAAAATTTTTGATGTTTGTGTATAGATGTTAGAAATCACTCTTCTGTACGGGGAGTTATTTGTGAAAAAATAATCCTTTAGATGGATTTTGGTAAATGTAATGAAAAAAAAGGAATGACAGACAGGGACAAGACGAGAGAGATGATGTCAGGTGAGGGAGACGACAAACAAAGTGCATCATGAGTTGTGATTTCAAAAAAGAACGGAGCTAACGGCACCGTGTGGGTGGGCACCTGGCCGCGTGGGCAAAAAATTCATGCACAACTTGCACTATTAACTCACTAATTAACCCTAGCTTACAAAAGTTGGGATGACACGAAATCATGGTGGAAATCCTTCAAAATGTATAAAGCACAAAATTTCTGGTCCATGCAAAAGTGTGACTTGTACCTAAAGGAAAATTATTGGACCTACTATAAGTAGTTCAAGAGGAGCTAGGAAGCGACGAACGAATAGGATTGCCCAACCAGATATGGAATGGAAAGGGATGTGACTCCTGCCGAGAGTGTAATTAATTGAAAATTTCTTGGATTTTTCATATTACAGGCTTTCGGTTACACAGTAGAACAAAACGAGAGACATCAAGTTACCACCAATAGATGGTTGTCGTTGTGGATGTAAGTGGAAAAGGTAGATTACCAAACCAAATACCACCCCAACGCTGCCCTGCAAAATCAGCGGCCCTATAAATAGGTAGCGATGGCAGCGGGTCAGGCATGGCTAAGCCATTTACCCGCCCGATAGCATATCCGCACCTTGAAGTTTTGCCCGTGCCCGCGAGGGGATGCGGGTAAAATTTCTCGCCTGTGCCCGCGCCCGTCGGGTATCCGCGGGTATCGGGCAACCTGAGTACCCGACGGTGGAGCTGTGGAGGGGCAAGGCCGCGACGGCCGGCGAGGTCAGGGGACATGACGCGCCGCCGCACTCCCGTGCCGACGTGCGCAGTAGCCAGCGCCCAGCACTGCCTTCCCGTGCAGCCGTGTTGCTGTGAGCAGAGCCGCCGCCTGGCGAGCCGCTGCAACGCCGCTGGTACGCCGCCGCCGAGGGGAGCCGCTGCGCCGCCGCCATCGCCGCCGAGGGGAGCCGCTGCGCCGCCGCCGCCGCCGCCGAGGGGAGCCACTGAAGGAACCTGCACCGCCGCCGAGGGGAGCCACTGAAGGAACCTGCACCGCCGCCGAGGGGAGCTCTTGCTCCGCCGCTGAGGGGAGCCTTCTCCGCAGCCGCCGAGGGGAGCCCGCCGCCTCCTGGGGAAGCTGCTGCGCCGCCGTCGCCTGGGGAAGCTGCTGTTGCGCCGTCGCCTGGGAAGCCGCTGCTCCGCCGCAGGCCGAGCACGAGGAGCGGGAGGGAAATCGAAGAAAGATGAGAGGTGGACGACGGCCGATGAATGGATAAGGACTCTGGGATAGAGTCCGACGGACAGGATGGTGCGGGGTGCTGGGTTTTTTATTGATTTTGGGCCGAATGTATGAAGTTGGACCTTCAGATAGATTACATTTTGATGGGCCTTTAGGATTTTACGGGTAACAGGTACTACCCGCGGGTGAAATGTTCTACTCGTGGCCTGCCCGCGGGCAAGATTTTGCACCCGTGGCCCGCACCCGCGGGCAAGATTTGTTGTCCATGCCCTTACCCGTCGAGTAGGATATCCGCGGATATCCGCGCCCGCGGGCAGAATTGCCATCCCTATAAATAGGCAGCCCGACCTGCAACAATCGTGCCTTTGCTGTGGCAAATTGCATTGGGAGCTGCCACACAGAACAATGGAGGTTGCTAGCGCAAAGGTCGTCAACAGGGATGAGATCACGGGCGCCGCCCTGTCCAATGTTCGCCGGCGACTCCGTCGAGATCCCGGAGAGTTATATCAGAACAGACGAGGTCCTTGCTGACGAAGTCGTCGGTAAGGACGAGGCCTACGAGCTGCCGGTCGTCGACATGGCCAAGCTGCTTGATCCGGATTCCTCGGCCATGGAGACGGAGAAGCTTGGCTCTGCTTGTAGACACTGGGGTTTCTTTCAGGTCTGTTGTTTTTGTTGGATTTGACCTCGGTCAGTCTATTTGGGCCTTCGGGCCCAATCCTAATCTTAGGCTAATCCCTGTTAGTTGTCTTTGATTGGAAGGCAAACTCAGCCCATTTAAGGGCCCGGCCCCACGTCTACAGCACTATATAACTAAGGGGAAACCCCCTGGTTTCCCTAATCCGTGAGTTAATCACGAATTAGCCTTTAGGGTTCCAGTTAACCCTAACCCTATCAATCACTAAGGTGCTGGAAGGCATGGAAGCTCGGTGTCCCTGTTCTACATCTACTTCATCTACGGATCTGCTACAGCGTCATCAACCTTCAATCATGGACAGATTAAGTACTGGTAAGTATTAAGTCCACCTAATTCCGCATTAGATTAATGTATTAGGCGTGATCTAGATCTAGACTAGAGATCCTGTGGTTAAGCTATTGTTAATCATGATTAGTTGATCTAATATTTGGTATCAGTCGCCGATCTAGTCTGTCTTGATCCCCTAAGTTTTTTAAGCCTCTGTTCATGTTCACGTTCATCTAAGTTTCATGTTTTAGTTGAGTCTTACTTAAGTCAGTGGTGTTTAATGCGTAGAACGTGAGATCAGTAAGTTTTTCTAGGTGTTATTCATGTTTTACTTCAAGTTTACTTGAGTTTTGATAAAGTCAGAGAAGTTTTCATGCCCATGTGTTAAGATCAGTCAAAGTTTTAGGCAAATTTCATGTTTTAGTCCAAGATCCAAGGATTAAAGTTTTTCAGTAAAGTAAGCACGTGTTCTGTGTTTGTTCATCATGTTTTCTCACATGCTCAGTTAGGATTCGTTCAAGCACAGTGAAGATACAGTTAAAATCTCAAATTCAGTGAACTTGTGATCCCTAATTCTTTAGATCAATGCACGTTTTATCAAACTGTTCAAGCTTGAGTTAGGGTTCTAAGAGTCAGTGCCTAATCCCATCTCGGTTTGAACCAATCTCAAGCAACGGTTAGCACATCTCAGCCCAATCCAAAGCAATTAGAAAAAGGGAACAAGAAATTAAAGATCAAATTGCAAGAACACCTCAGTTTTCCCCATCCCTACTCGAAACCCTAACCCTACCCGAATCAGATCTAAATCAGGATGCTTACCTCGGCGCACCGCGTGTGGCATGAGACGCCGCCACGCGTGGACGCCGGCGGCATCCTCCCTCCCAAAGTACACGCCGGCGAACATTCAGGTGACCGCCGGCCGCCGCACAGACCCGCCACGACATAAGTCAGTCGCGGCGCGGGTGAGTGCCTCGGCCACGAGCGCAACTCCATGGCTGCGAGCGGGGTCCCCATGGAGCGGCGCTTCATATCCGCGCCGCCGCAGCGCCATTAGAGCCTCGGCGGAGCCCCTCGACGGGCCGCGTGCGCGTCGCACGCGGCGCGCCGAGAGGGCCCACGAAGCTCCGGCGAGGCGGGGGGGACGAGGTCCACAGGGGCTTGGTCTTCCAGATCCGACCTCTGTGTCACCGGAAATGAGGAAGAAAGGATAAGAGGCGGCTGCGGGCGGCGGCGTGCCGCCGGCCGCCGGCCGCGCCGAGCAGAGAAGAGCGCGGGGGGAGGGAGGAGCAAATGAGTTAGGGTTTGCCCTCCCCCCGGCGATTTCGGCGTCTTATACGCCCGTCAGCCGCCGTTGACCGTCGGATCTCACCGACGGACAAGATCGACTCGGTGGGGGGAGTGGCCGCGAGCTGGGCCGAAATGGCGGCCCGCTCGTTGGCTGCCGGGCTCAAGGCCCGTTAAAGAACTCGCCCTGAGCCATGCGCGTTAGCTGGGCCACGACTAGTTGGGCCGCGAGTATGCACGTCGTTGAGTCGGGCTGCCGTGCGCTGGGCCGTTAGCTGGGCCACACGTAGTGGAGGCGCGTCGTGCAGTTTCATGGGTCATCACAGGCCGATTTCAGGTCATGGGCTAAATTAAGTCTTCCATTTTATTTAAATTTTCAGTCCCCTTTTCTTTTAAGCCCATTTTATTCCAACACTAAGTTGTGTTTTTTTTAAGCTTTAAGTTTTAAGATTTAAATTTAAGTTTTAAGCTTATAGCTTCCGCATTAAGTCTAATTTATTTCTTGCATAAGAAATTTTAAGTACTAAGTTACACTGTTTATTTAAGATGTATTTTAAGTTTTTGAGATATTTGTTTTCAGTGGCTCATTGTTTTCCGCGCAAAAATTTATTTCTTAATTGCAAATTAAGTTATTTGATTATGCAGTGTTATATATATCTACATATAAATAGAGTTTTATATCATGTTTCTGCATGTGACTATTATGCAATTAAGAAATGCTATGTTTTCATGCGTATATAAAATAAGTTTTAAGTTTTCATGAGCATGATAACTTTATTGTGCAATTTTTTTATTTTCTTGCCCTGTTTTACCTTACCATTAAATATCTTTTAAGTTTAAGCTTTGATTCAGAATAAGTTTATTTATGAAATGCTTTTGTCTTAGCATTTTTTATTATGATTTAGTTTTGTCATGCTTTCACATAAGTTAAGTTTAAACTTTGCATTATTTGTTTTTGACATAAGTTAAGCTGAAAATTCATTCTTTTTCCACCTAAGTGCATTTAGATGCCTCTATTTGAATGGAACCAACGAGAAGTTCATTTAGAGTACACTTGTAATTAAATCTGACCAACGTTGTTTTAATTATGAGTTTAAGTCAAGTTTCGCTTGTTTTCCCCACCGGTGATTGCAAGTTGTTACTTGTTTGCGTGATTTTAATCAGACCACCGTAGGGTTATTTTCATGCTTTTATGTGCATCTTCTTGTACTTTACTGAGACATACTTTATTTATGAATTTTCAGTTGATTATTCAAAGTTGCTAAGCACCATTAAGCATTATGATGGCACAAACTTCCCTAGTTGGAATCAGGATGTGCTAGGTATTCTCAAGACCTTGGATCTTGATTATGCGTTACGTGAGGATAAGCCAACTGCTCCGGCGGTTGGAATTCAAAATTATGTTGATAAGATAAGTGAGTACAACTCAAATTCAGAAAAATGGGAGAGATCCAATGACTTGGCTAAGATGGTCATTAGACAAACCATCATTGAGGCCTTGAGAGGTTCTTTTCCGACTGGGATCAACGGTAAGGAATTATCAGTTAAGGAGTTTATGTACTCAATTGAGGAAATGTATAAGCGTAAGTTAGCCACTTTCCTCGTTAAGAAATTAGTGACCTCACGTTACAATGGTCAAGGTGCATTAAGGGCGCATGTTAATAACATGGTCTACATAGCTGAAAAGCTAGAAGTACTTGGGATTCATACCTCGAGTTCAATGCTTTCGCATTTGATCACTGCGTCCCTCCCTGAGAATTATGCCCTAGGCGTATGCAACTTTTGTAAGGAACCCGGACACATGCAAAGTTGGTGCCCCGGATTAGCTACATGGCTTCAGAAGAGAGGTAATTAAATTGTCTCATAAGTTTTATTAAGTTTATTTGTTCCCACCCATTTTGGTGGAATAACTCAGGTGTTTCTACACATATTAAACCTCCTTCAGGTATTCATCGACCTTAAAGGAAGGGATATTCAGGGGAGCAAATTCTACAAGACTTCATCAAAGTCAAAGACTCTGGAGCCTCACATTAGCATTAAGTCATTAGTTTTAGACTTATTTCCAGCCGATGATGTACTTTAGATTAAGAAACTCTGAATTTTTGTGTTCTCAATAAGTAATAAAACATCATTAAGTTCTTTTAGTGCTTATTTTTCATCGCAATTGTCTTTGACTGTTATTTAAGTTAAGAAGTGATGAGACCTTGTCGAATATGTGGCACACTCACGTTTAGACCACAAATTCGAAGGGGAGAATGGAATGTCTCGTCAGTTTTGAGATGCTCCTACTAACGTATACTAGTTTAGAATTGCTCTCATCTAGTAGAGTTATGATTTTCTCTCCATAATATTTTATTGTCCATAAGTTTTAAGGGCAAAATTAAGAATAAGTTTTATAATACTCGCTACATCTCATTGCTTCAATTAAGAATAAGTTTATAATGCGAGATATAATACCATTGTAATAAGAGTCATACTCCATGATTACCAACTGCCTCAAATAAGTCAGTGTGATTTTATTCTTTATTCTGGCCACCGCTGGGTACGGGATAATTTTCACTGGTTCTGTTGTTCTATCCATTTTCTGGCCACCGCTGTTGTGGATTAGTTCAATTTGAATCCGAGACGGTTGAAGTATGATTTATGTTCATGATTCTGGCCACCGCTATTTTATGAACATTTAATCATAGCTTTGCTACTCTAGTTCATCTTCTAGCCGCCGCTGATGTGGGCTAGATTAGCAATGGAAGTTCATCAGTGGTATCTAAGAAAGATATAGTAAATGTCGTGCCAAAGATAAATAAGTTAAAGAGCATCCATTGTAAATTACTTCAGATAAGTTTATGGTTCGACACTTTTAATATTCTTATTGTTCAGAGTTCAATGGAAGCTCACTAAGAAGAAAGGAAATGGGGGAGAAGAAAATCTTAATGAGATAGAGGATAAGTTTTCCTCTGTATTGATGATTTAAGATGAGATATATATACATATATGATTTTCTCATATATATTTATATCGTGCCATAAGCGTTTTCTCCATTCCTTATCTAACTCTGTTGAGGATGTACATTAGCTGTATAACCACAACAAAGATAAGTAATGTTTAATGATAAGTTAAGTATTTGGCACAGAAGTGAGAGCCTCAATTATTTTAAGTTTATTATGAAGAGGCGATAAAGAAGTCTGTGAACTTTAATATAAGAACAGTTCTTTTCATAGCAATTTTCTGATGGGGTCAAAGCAGTAGGCTATGAAGGGTCTACAGATTTAAAAGTGATTCCAAAAGAAGCTAAGATGCTAAGTTCATAGCTCACAATAATTTTGTGTGTATCATGGGCAACCATGATTCATTTGTAAAGCTAAGGTGGATTAATTATTATTCTGATACTCTAAGGTGAATGTTTTCTCCATAAAGCTAACATTATTAAGTTTGCATTCCAACAACGGGGAAAAGCTTTCATCATATCATAAGATGCATCTTAGTGAAGCTCTCCTAAGTTCTGGGGGAGTATGACACTGAGATGGGACCAAAGTGAGTATTAGGATTGTCACTAAAGGGCAAATGTTAAGAGTAGCTCTGAGGAGATAAAATGTGAATGCGTACACAGCTATGCCTGTTTTCTTTGCGTAATGTAGCAAATTTTATCATAAGTATAAAGGTTAAGTCTAATTAAATGGGAAGACGTTCCTAATGCTTCAATTAGAAGCTATATGCTAAGATCTATAAGTGATTGACTTAGCATGACAAGCCGGAATGCTTGACAAATTTTATTAGTCTTAGTCCAGGGGAGGTCCACTGGAAAAGGTGTATAAAAGTTTAATGCACCAAACTAACATGCTTATTTAATTAAGTACTATTCAGATAAAGTTTTGTAAAAGTGTATGGATGTAATTGTGCACATTAAGTTTACGTCCTTCACTCTTACAGATCTGAGCGATTCTGCAGAAAGCTCTAAAACAAGATTGGCATAATTAAGGCTAATTTTGTATAGCATGATTTAGGCAGGCATATTAGATATATTCCGGTATTATTAATGTATTAACATTGATTTCAAATCAATGCCGCTGTATTTGATTACAGTATTCCTTTCAAGTAATGACATATAGTTGACAGTGTCAAGTACATTGACAAATATATTGTTATGAAAGAAGGGTCCCAGGATCAAGTCATTTTAATGCTTTAAGTGAATTGCTAGCAACATGACTAATTGAAGGTTTTGTCTCTTATCCTATTTTCGCGAGATTAGTATGGATTTGATGATTAACCTCATATATGATTCTGGATGAGGCCGAATTAATAAACTCCCAAATAAGTTAGTAAGTGTTCTATTAAGGTACTATAGTGGACTTTGGTTAATGACGTCCCGGTATGTCTGTCATGTCTGCCGATGACTCATTCGCTGGGTTTTGCTATTGTATTGAGTGTGAACATAAGACGAACACAAGTAAGTTTTAAGATTAAGACCGTTCGATTAAGCGGGAGATTATTGATCTGTGTATATCCACCTTCACGTGATCAATAAAATTGAATACTATAAGAATAAGTCATTGACCATCGGTCAAGGGGGAGAATGTTGGATTTGACCTCGGTCAGTCTATTTGGGCCTTCGGGCCCAATCCTAATCTTAGGCTAATCCCTGTTAGTTGTCTTTGATTGGAAGGCAAACTCAGCCCATTTAAGGGCCCGGCCCCACGTCTACAGCACTATATAACTAAGGTGAAACCCCCTGGTTTCCCTAATCCGTGAGTTAATCACGAATTAGCCTTTAGGGTTCCAGTTAACCCTAATCCTATCAATCACTAAGGTGCTGGAAGGCATGGAAGCTCGGTGTCCCTGTTCTACATCTACTTCATCTACGGATCTGCTACAGCGTCATCAACCTTCAATCATGGACAGATTAAGTACTGGTAAGTATTAAGTCCACCTAATTCCGCATTAGATTAATGTATTAGGCGTGATCTAGATCTAGACTAGAGATCCTGTGGTTAAGCTATTGTTAATCATGATTAGTTGGTCTAATAGTTTTTATATCGCATTTGGACGTGCACCCGCATTCTTTCTATTATATGGTGCACTTTATGTTACCTTTCTACACAACATGTGCAGCTAATAACGAACCGTGGAGTTGGTGAGGCAGTGGCACAGCTTATAAAAGACTGTACTGTGGAGTTCTTCAGCTTGCCACTGGACATCAAGAACAGAGTGTCAGTGCTGGGAAAGGGAGCTGGCCTTGAAGGATATGGCCACCACTACAGCAGAGGGCGAGGTGAGAAATTGGACTGGGCTGAGGGCCTAATTCTCATCACACAGCCAGTCCAAGAGAGGAACATGAAACTGTGGCCTAACAACCCACCGACATTCCGGTCTGTCTCCTATTTCCACTGCACACTCTCAATTCATGGCGGCCGACGTCGGAGACGAGAAGGGGGAGCTGGTAGAGGCCTTCACCGGCAAGCGGCAGAGCATGGCGATGCACCACTACCCTCCGTGCCGGCACCCGGACAAGGTGATGGGCATCACGCCGCACACCGACGGGCTGGGCCTGACGCTGCTGCTCCACGTGGACGACACGCCGGGCCTGCAGATCAAGGACGGCAGGTGGTTCCCCGTGCGGCCGCTGCCGGGCGCCATCCTCATCAACATCGGCGACATCCTGGACATCATGACCAACGGAGCCTACAAGAGCGTCGAGCACCGGGTGATCCCGGACGCCGAGAGGGGCCGCACCACCGTGGTGTTCGTCCAGGAGGCCATGGTTGGGGGGATGGTGACGCCGCTGCCGGGCCTCCTCAAGGAACAAGAGCCGCGCTACAAGTCCATTGATCTCGACGAGTACATTAAGTGCAACTTCAAGGCACTTTCCGAAGGTACTCGGTTCGCGGACAGTTTGAAAATCTAGCATGATGCATCTACCAGAAGAATGTCCATCGAAAAACGGCCTGGTGCTTCGTCCTGTGACTAGACCGTCTACCTATTTCAAAATGTGCTCGTGCAAAAATAAAGGGCACCTGGATCCACTGTGTACTAATAAAGTGAACCGTTTTAAATTTGTGACACAAAGTTTGCTATTGCTGTAGTACGTTATCTTGCTATTTATGTGCACTAATATGGAGTCAACACTTCTGTTGTTAACTTGGCTTTCATTTCATTTGATACCAAGTAGTTCCTCTACTGCAAAATGCACTTCATTTTAGTTTTGTCCGAAGTAAGTATATGTCTCTCTCTCTCTCTATATATATTGCGATTTTGAACGAGTTTATAGAATAATATTGACATCTTCTTTCTTTGTAAGGTCGTTTCACATGTAACCACATTATAAATTGAGGGAAATATATAATCTGTATATATGATCAAGTCAGATAGTCAAGAGATTTGACATTCATTCACTCATGGAAAAACAGGAGTCGTTGTACCAAACATTTTTTAAAACTATCCCACCTCCACCACTGCTACGCCAGAGGAGTCAGCAGCCAGAGCTGGAGAGCTCTGCTCTTAAAAAAATGAGATGGGGAAGACACATCTCATTAGAGTGCAGTGGATTAACCTATTACCACCACCGCGAATTAATTTTTGCTCTTAAAACAAAGAAATGTTGAATAAGAAGATTAGAGTGCAGTGGATTAACCTATTACCACCACCGCGAATTAATTTTTGCAGGAACTATGGAGTTATTAGGAGAAACAAATTAATGTGATAGGGGTGAAAGAGTGGAAGGAAAATAAAACTTGTGCAAAGTGTGAGAAAAAAAAGGTAGTGGAAAAGGAAGTCTTGAAATGTGTCTCCCATTGTTCTCCATTTTATTCAAGTCTTATAAACGGTATCGTATATTAAGACGTACCTTGATTCCTTGAAACAACTTAATTTGTGCAAAAAAAGATGTTATGATTTGTATGGTAATGACAAACTCATATAATGGTAGTATACGAGTAGCTCACAATCCTAAATTTTAGGTTATTGTTAGAGGTTTTCTTAGGGAATCATTTACATTTTCTCTAAATCCAGCTCGACCTTTCCCCGCATCATCGAAAATCCTACGCGTCATTGCATGTACAATCAATA
This sequence comes from Urochloa ruziziensis, assembly GCA_015476505.1. Taxonomy (NCBI): domain Eukaryota; kingdom Viridiplantae; phylum Streptophyta; class Magnoliopsida; order Poales; family Poaceae; genus Urochloa; species Urochloa ruziziensis. The sequence goes on from CM027118.1 coordinate 20,245,167, forward strand.
TGACAATATGTACCAATACATTTACCCATTTAAAGTCTTAAACACCAACCAACGCCGGTTCCTATACTTCATTGTACAAAATGTTTAAAGGGATGTCTCTTCCTTCTGACATTTTTTATTGATTAAAACTGTTTAGCCAACTACTCTCTCCATTATTTTTATATGATATACATTTGTATTGTTTAAAGTCAAATTTGTTTAATTTTGATCAAATTTATAGAAAAATATAACAACATGTATACTTCCAAATATATGCACTGTCAAAATTATTCCATGATTGATCAAATTCTTATTTTTTAATAAGCGTGGCCAAAATTGGATAAATTGATTTAGAACAAAATAAATATGACACATGTAGAAAAACCGGATGGAGTATCTTGTCATTTTTGACAAGAAGGATGCAGCCGTGGTTGAAATGTACTGACTGCCAAAAGCAAAACAAAGGTCCATCTCTGACTCTCTCTGTTGCCCTTGCGGCAGTTGGTGATGAGGATTGTCATCGAAAGGTGCCCACACCTGTAAGAGCAAGTATTATGATGCTTACTCAGCGGGCTAAATAGTTCTCCACGTCATCCAAATCCTAGTTGGAGGGAAGAGAATAGAAGAGAGAGAAGGAAACGGGCGGATACTGAGACGCCCGCTTGAAACGGGTCGCCCGAGGACAATACGCCCGCTTACAGCCCGCAGCAGGCGAAAAGAACGGGCGTTTTCTTCCTCCTCTCGACCCCCCTCGATCCCGTGCTCCCTCCCGGCTCCCCTTGCCTTTGCGCGCCAAATCGCTCCTCCTCCTTCGCGCCAAACCAATTCCTTGCCCGCCAAATCGATTGCCCCTGCGCCCCAAATCGATTCCCCGCGCCAAATCGAAGTATACAGCTCCAACACCATGCCTGATTTACCCCCAATCTCACTCGAAACCCTAGGAACCAAACCCGTCGCCGGCGTCTCTATTCCCTGCAAGATGGCTGCTCGCCGGTCCAAGAGGACCTCCGCACCGTCGCCTCAAGAAATCCCATCGCCAAGGGTTAGCGCTCAGCCTGTTCCGGCCACCGGTGCTCAGCCTGTTCCGCCGCCGGCCATCCCTTCCATGTTTGGACCTGGCACTTGGTGTCCTCCACATCCAACGCCGACCATGGCGCCTTCCTCCACGCCGTACTGGTTCGCCGGTCTACAGCAGCACCCAAGCATGGCCGGATCGTCGAGTCAAGGCCCTTTCTGTCCACCTGGCAACAATGGTCCCTCTGCAAATCATGAGGATTTCAATCTGCAAGCATGGTACGTGTCTCCATAGTCTTAGTTGATTAATTTTTATGTTCATGATTTCTCAAAACAAATCCATGTTCATGTACGCTCACTTTGTATGAGTAGCATAGCATTTAGTTTCTAATGAAGTCACATGTTATTTGCAAGTATGCAAGGTTGCAGTTTACACCAGACTAGAAGTTAATTTAATTACTTTGCGATGCTTTCTATCTATAATTAGACAACTATTGTTTCTAGATATAGCCAAACAATGTTATCTTCCATTTGCTCTCTGATTAGAGATTTGGAGACAAAAGAAAATTTATTGTAGTACTATATTTGGACAGGGGATTAGATTCTCACCCACCCGGTGGCTTTGTTAATTTACTGGAGAAGAACACACCCAAACAGGCACAGTATGTAAGCAATGGGAGTTCATCGCATCCAATTAATGTTGGTGATGACAACAATGGTGGCGATGACACTAGGACACGCTTGCTATGGACAAAAGAGGAGGACCTTAGATTGGTAAGTTTTTTTTATCTTTTGCACACTGGCCATAATGTGTTACATTAACAACATATTAATAAACATCCTTTGATAACATTGTAGGCCAGTGCTTGGTTGAATAATTCAAATGATCCAATCCAAGCAAACTACAAGAAGAACGACGCATTTTGGAAAGATGTTACAGCTGTTTTCAACAGCACCACCCCCAAAAACCGAAGAAGGATAGTCAAGCAAGTCAAGGATCACTTTGGGAGAATTAAGAAAAGGGTTGCATGGTTTTGTGGTAGTTGGAAGGAGGCTAATGCTATGTGGGCTAGCGGTGAATCAGATGTGGATTTGATGGAAAGGGCACTCGCAAGTTATGAAGAAGATCACAAAAAAGATGGCCCATTTATGTTCAAGCATTGTTGGGATGTTCTTTCCAAGGAACCCAAATGGGATGCCTATTTGGAGCGCCTTGAAGAGCTAGAGCCAGAGAATAGGAAGTTCAGTGTTGAGGAGGATGTCAGGCAAAAATTCTCTCTAGATGATGCTAGAGATGAACGACCAATAGGGGGCAAGAAAGCTAAGGAGCAGCAGAAATGAAAAAGAAAGGACCAAGCTTGTATTATAGATCTTGAAGATGAGCTCCAGAAGTTTGTAGATGCTCAGACTACAGCAAATGAAGGGCGCAAAGAGATGCTAGAGACACAAAGCCGTGTGTCCAGTGAGAAGCTTGAAGCTCGGAAGCTTGCATACCTTGCAGCAAAAGAGAAAAAGGAGTCAACCATGTTGGAAACCTACAGATTGCTAATGATGCAAGACACAACTGTGATGTCAGAAGATGTGAGATCTGAGCACGTGCTAGCATTGAGGTGTTTCAGAGAGAAGTTATTTGGCAAAACTGACTAAGGTAACTATCATGCTATCAGTACAGAAAACCGTGTATCAATAACTATCAGTACAGAATACATCTATATAATGCTGCTCCATTCTTCTCATATCCCTGCTCATCTCCCTACCTACAAACCCCATCTCCCTTTCTCTACCAACCATGTCGGATTCAACTTCCTACTCAGATGATTCCGATGAGCTAGCCCCTTCCAAAATCATTGAAGAGTGTGTTGCTGAGCAAAGTATCCTAGACTCCTTTGGGAAGAGGCTTGCAATGAAGATCAAGGCTACCTTCTCTGCTGGGGTACATCAGCGACAGTATGATCCAAGGAAGAGCATCAGGAGGGATCATGGAGGCGCTCATCAGCGTCTTGTGGAGGACTACTTCGCTGAAGATCCACTGTACCCCAAGAGTATGTTCCGCACTAGATTCCGCATGAATAGAAGCCTCTTTCTACGCATTGTGGCTGCTCTTGGTCAGTGGTCTCCCTATTTCACTTATAGGGCAGATTGTGCTGGTCGTATAGGGCTTTCACCACTACAAAAGTGTACAGCAGCCATGCGTATGCTAGCATATGGCACCCCTGCAGATGCCCTTGATGAGTATTTGAAGATTGGGAAGAGCACTGCATTAGTTTGCTTAGATAAGTTTGCAAGGGGGGTGATCGAGGTGTTCAGTGGGGAGTACTTGCGACGCCCCACACGTGAGGATGTTGAGCATATACTTCAAGTTAATGAGTCTCGTGGTTTTCCTGGAATGCTAGGTAGCATAGATTGCATGCACTGGCGTTGGGAAAAGTGTCCTTTAGCATGGAGGGGGCAATTCACCCGTGGTGATTATGGAGTACCAACAATGATCCTGGAAGCTGTTGCTTCCCAGGACCTTCATATTTGGCATGCCTTCTTTGGGATTGCTGGGTCAAACAATGACCTTAATGTGCTCAACAACTCCCCACTATTTTTTGATGCACTGAAAGGAGAAGCCCCTCAAGTTCAGTTTTCTGTAAATGGGAATGAGTATAGCACAGGTTACTACCTTGCTGATGGTATATATCCAGAGTGGGCTGCCTTCATGAAGACTATACCACTTCCCCAAATAGGCAAGCATAAATTGTTTGCCGAGTACCAGGAAGGGGCAAGGAAAGATGTTGAGCGTGCTTTTGGGGTACTGCAGTCCCGGTTCATCATTGTTCGCCGCCCTGCACGACTTTGGAAGCGAAAGAGTGTTGGGAGGATCATGATGGTTTGTGTGATTCTCCACAATATGATAGTTGAAGACGAGAAAGATGAGGCTAGAATTCATATTGACTTGAATGAAATTCCAGGGTCATCTCTTGCTCTACCCCCTGAAGTGAATGTCGGTGGTAATCTCTGTTTTGCTGATGTGCTGCGTAGAAAAGCTGCTATCCGTGCTCATCCACAACATACCCAACTTAAAAATGATTTGGTTGAGCACATTTAGAGTAGGTTTAGAAATAGGCGTCGCAACTAGTCATGGTATTGTACTGCTGTTATATCTGTTCTTTTTTTCCAATTAAGAGAGCATCAACATTATATCTTACACATATTCTGTTTCAGGACTTTGCCATGGCATGGTGCTCGTGCTGCTGCTTACAGGTATGTGTTTCGTCTTACATAGTATGTTCTGTTTGCTACAGTTTTGGTTTATAGCTCGTTCATTTTCTTATTACTAATTTTGATACTTCTTAACCTGCAGTCTTGCTAGTGACTATTGATGCAAATGGGTTGCCTGCTCCTTTCTACCGAAGATTGAATTATGGCATTGTGCCTGTATCGTCAACTAGATCAGTAATTGGTGGCTTGTATGCCAGAGACTTTAGCTCTAATGTTTCATTCATAAGACTATTGTAATCCTTAATTATTGGTGTCATGGTACTGTGTGCTGTCAGGTTTATGACCTAACGGTGTTTGCTTTGCTTCAACATAACCTGTTATCTAGTGGATGTTATAATGGACTATGTTGCTTTCGTATGCTTAATGGTTGGATGAGCTATTTGTATGGTTCACATATCTTGTTTGCTGAATTGGTTACAAAGATAGAAGCCACAAATGATGGTACATACCTTAAAGCATTAAATTCTGGCATCATTATTGCAGTTCTCCTCTCAGCCTGTCTAATAGCCCATCCATTATACTAGTTGGCTATATAGTGAGCTTTTTGTGACATGGCATCTTCATTTAGCCTACCGTGGGCTAAACCATTAACCTTGCTCTAAGCACGCACATTCTATTTTAGGTTATCCGCCACACTGTCTGTGTCCAGTGTCCACACTAATGATTTCTTAGATTCTAAGGATGTCATAGTGGAACACCAATCGAGTACATTCTCATATGAAAAATACACCATTCCTGTCTCTAGCAGGCGCGTTGGGCACACTGGGCTGGCAATAGGCATGATGCTGATGCATGCGGCAACCCAACTAGAATTGCACGTGCGCGGGGGCCAGGCAGAGTTCCACCGACCGCACACACTGTTTCCGTAATTCCATGGTGAGGAGGCAGTAGGTAGGTCATAGGTGTAGTTGACATAAAGTCTGTTAAGATTTATTTAGGCCTTTTTTGGTACTTTTGTATTGATATGAAATGAGAGGGATTGGAGAGGATAATAATTCATTTTACATCCAATCATCTCCAAACCATCCCTATCCAAACAAGGACTTACAGGGGAAATCCTCTCTGGTCAAAACTGTGAATGGTGTGCCACGAATACGAGCGCAATATTCGCTTTCATCTTACATACAGTAACCGTGCTTCATCTAGGCTCAGACTCAAAGCGAACTTCAAAGGAGCCTGCAACAATTCTCACAAAGTTTGACAAGCCGAGTTTGCGATCAAGTTCAGCTAACATGTAGCAGAGAAAAAAAGCAAGTATTAACTGCTATCGATTTAAACTAGATTAAAGCTCAACAAACTAAAGTAAGTCAAAATAACAAAATCAAAAGTGAAAAAAAAACAGGAACTAGAATAAAAAAATGAAACAAAAATTAAACGTGGCTCATACTGAAATTATTCTATATCAGTAAACCTACCGGACTCCCCCGTTAATTAGCCTGTCCATGTCGCCATTTTTTCTCTGGCCGTCCGATCGGTGATCCAACGGCGCAACATTTTACATTTAGTCCCCCTATTTTTCTAATAATTCAACCCGAATCCTCGCCACGAAATATCTTCTCCCTCCTGTCCTTCCCACCACACACACACGGGGGGAGGGGGGGTGGGGGGTGGGGCGGGCAACCGGGCTTCGCTTGGCACGCGGGGTCCATTCGCCGCCATCGCTTCTGCCCCGGAGCCACGTCCGCAGCACACCCCGCCATCGCGAGCTAGATGCCATCAAGCCGCGGGATTTCGGGACCTGGGCGAATTTTTTTCTCAGCGCAGACGCCGCTCTCGCCTTCATCCATCCGTTTCGTAGGTATTCAGGTAGAAGTGGTCATATCTGGCGTGTGGCGGTGGCAGTGCGCAGCTTCAGCTCGTGTGTGATCTTCTTCTCCAGGACTCCTAACTTTGCATGCAATTTTCTCCTCCTCCCACCATCACTCCCTGCTCTCCGCTTTCACATGCAAAAAAAAGAAAAAGAAAAAGAAAAAAAAAAATCCTGGTGCTGCTTCATCTCAACTCAAATTGGATTTGTATTCACTGGATTCAACTTTTCCCCAACTAAAATCGAGCCCACGGTGAAATTGCAGGAAGTATCCATCTGCAGGCACGCTCCCCTTCTTTCTTCTCCATAGATTAACCACATTGGATTAAATTATATAGAATGGGGAGGCAACTATTTGCTGCTGGGAGTTGAGATCCTATTTCCACGGTCGATTGGTGCTACGAGGATAGATGCTCCTTGAGGTCAGCAGTGCATACTGCATAGCAGCATCACAGCAGTGAAATCTAGATTGTGGTGTGCCATCGTTGACATGCCTCCAAGGTGCTTGATGAAATGCCAGTAAGGTTGAATTCAGTAAGAACAGAACCTGAGAGCTCTAATATTGAATCGATGATTTTGACATATGGTAACTGCATGCAATTTGTATTCATTATCTTATCTATTGAATTGTTGCCTAATAGGATGAATGAATTACTCGGTTTGCTGCTGCTACAATCCTACAACAATTGTTCCACAAAGTAAGTGAAATAGAGAACTATACAACAGATAGATAGCTATGATTTTGTCTGTTACTTTGATGTTTAAGAATTAGCCATTGACCCGTTGTATCACATGTGTTCTATAAATTATATCCTAGCAAACAATGTGATTGGGTCATGCATGACTGTTCTGTTTTAGTTTCTGGATGCATCCTTAGTAATCCTTCATTTTCCTGGCAGAATTTGTAGTCTCTTTTTTCGTTTAGCTATAGCCAGATTGTGAAATGTAAATAAAAAAAACTACTCTTTACAGTATCTTCCTTTACAGTATCTTCCTTTTGCACATAGTGGTTGATGTGCTAGCCTTGGATAGTTTTTACTGTACCTTTTCAATATTTTCTCGTAGCTTCAGTTTAGGCATTGTATCTTACTGCTCCCAAAGTTCTGCTTCCCACAAAAAAATTATTATTTACCATCAATTCAGTTTAATATGCATAAAAATCTAGACTTGCTTGGTTGAAACAGCTTTAGGTATCATAGAACCTGTACTTACAATTTCACATATCATTTGTATTTGGGACTCAAGTTCTATTTTCTATTTGAGAAATAAAATCATTGCATGTTTTCAGGTACTCTATTGGTATTTGCAGCAAAGCAACACCTAATTAAATTGCTTTTCACAACAAGAGAACATAATACTCATTGTGTTTCTACAAACCTTGTCAAGAGCTATTATTGTGTTTCTAAGTTCTCAAGAGTTTATAAGTAGGAATAACTCGGATTTAATTCTCATGTATCATGTATGCCTGTTTACAAAGACAGTGGCGCCCTTAATTCAAATAATAGTAGAAAGCAATTTCAGTGTTACTTCGACAATCAAAGTAATTTTTTATAGCCATGTTATGGTTGTTTCTCCATGCGTCATACCTAAAAATATCGCTGCTTTGGTTTGCTTGGATCAAATGTACTGTAGCGTTAACTTAAATACATATGCTTCAATGTTATCTTTGATAATAGAAAAACAAAGTTTTATGCAGTTGTTTCTTCACACCTGATGAATATGTTGTCAATAGAAAATCACAGTTGCATATGCACCTACTGACAGACTTTTCTTTTCTTTACTTCAGCTTTCCTATATAATGATTCCTAAATCCTAACCATTTGTGCACTGCTCATTCTGCGCTTAAACAATGATTATTCACCGTGACTGGTCTTGATATAGGAATAAGGTATGGCAATTTCCCAAACCCTATATCATTTATTGTTGCATTGTACTGCCGTGCTAATAAAACCCTATATAATGCTAACTTATTTCATGTATACTTAACAACTGTTTTTTGCTATTTTCTCATACTACTACATACATGGTGGCTGACACGTAACTGTTGTTCCCTTTTTTATTTTTTCCCCAATTTTCGTACGTTGTGTTCATTTCCCTTGCAATTTGTTCTTGTTTGTATTCTTCTCGATTTTTCTTAACCATTTTTTCTTGATCTTTTGCTGTTCCCGTTTTTTCGTAGCTCGGCATTCGATGACACCAAGATACCTTCAGAGAAGCACCATTCTTCTAACGGATCCAACTCGCAGAAGAAAAAATCTAGCTCAGTTTGACCTCACCAAATAGAAAATCTTCACCTGATACTAATGTGTAACATTGATTCTCACAAACAGTATTTATATACACATGTTTGCAGCTTTCCAATCAAATACAACCGATTTGTTTAAAAAAAATTACAATCTATTTGTTCGTCTCTTTTGAATCCGGGATCAACATCCATGAATGTATCCCTATCCACTACGAGCTAAGTTTAGAACCTGATGGTAGAGAGGCTCATCAACCTTTTTTTTTTGGTACATATACTGATTTGCCACATGCCTAGACTCTACATCAAAGCATGTCTAACTCTAAGCACCAACTCTATGTGTATTAGTAGTATGAATCACAGATTAGTACTGAGATTATATTTACACTCAATCCTCTATGACTTATGTGGATCCCTGGCTGTGTTTACATTATTATACGAGCTCCCATAAATGAAACCAAATCAATTTCATCATAAAACTAATCTTCTACAAATTTCCATTCAACCGCGTGCATGGGCGCGCGCTAATTACTAGTATATGATAATGACAAATAGATTAAAGTTTAACAAACTGAAGTAAGAATTTTTTTAACTATTTTGAATTTTAGTTTTATATTAGTTTTATGTATTGAGTAAGAAATTTTATATGTTTTTAGTATATTTTTAATGGAAACGTAGTTACATATTCAAATATACTTTTGATATGTTCATAAAAAATTACTAGTTCAAGCTGTATTTTTGAGATCATTGTTTAGGTCGTTACTGTAAATAAAAAGTTAAAAAGCTACGTTTTGGTAATAGAAACTCAGTTTAAATTATTGAATTTTGTGTAAATATTTTTTTTACGTAATTTTGCGCAGAGACAGAATTGGTCTTTTTTGTGAAGGAAAGAATGAATTGACCTCATGATGATGATGGGAGAACATTAAGCCATCTACCCCAAGGCCCAAGTCCAGTTCTCTCGTCCTCCACGAGGGCACCACTGGCAAGGGGGAGCGACTGGGGACCGCACATGCGGCACGTCAACCGACGCCGCACACCCTCCGAGGGCGGGCCCTCCTTCCGTGACTGCCTTCGAAGGAATGCGCAGCACAGGCGCACGCGCGCAGCGCACCAGCTGGGAGTACGCGTCAAAATCCTCCAAGTAATTAAAGTACGCGGGTCCCACTAAGAGAACTTTTGAAAAAAAATCATACCTCAAAACTAGACCACACTTGACTATGTTCAGAATTAAAAAAAACTAGAACATTTTTTTAAATAGAAGGAACAATTCATCTGATTTTACCAACCAGAACAAATCATTTAACCTTGTGGAACAAAAATATAGTATAAAAGCAACACAAATTTTAACATGGGGAACAAATCATCTAGTGAAACAGAATATTATCATATAAAAATTAAAAGTGGAACAAATCATATAACTCGAGGAACAAAAAAGTCATATAGTGATCATAAAAATCTTAATATGTGGAACAAATCATCTAGTGTACAAAATATTGTCATACATAACTAAATTCAAGCGGAACAAATCATCAAACATGTGGAACAAAAATATCGCATGTAAGGTACATAAATGTTAACACGTGGAACAAATTATCTAAACTCATGTAAACATAAGTAAGTTATAGCGGAACAAAAAATTGTATATGAGAAATAAAATATGAAAAAAAGAAAAAACGAACTGTAAAAACAAAAAGAAAAAAAAACCATTCAACATATCTCACGGGCCGGCCCACGTGCGATCCACGCAACGACTGTTCGCGGCCCATCAGTACAGCCCACACGAGCGGCCCAACAGCGCAGCCCACCCGACCTCATGGATCAGCCCACACGAGGGGTGTGTGAAGGTTTGCTATCTGCAAATCCGCTAGCACGGGCGCTCGTATAGTTTTTGCATTTTGGCTCCGTAACGATCTCACACGGCGCCGTAGGGCGTGGCGCCGTTTGCTCACACTTAGCGAATTTTGGTGCATTTTTCATCATGGCGCTAATTCTTATGGCGACGTACCACACAAGCACGGCGCCACACAGATTAGCGCCGTGCCTATGAGCTGTGGCGCTACGCGCCGTTCTGGCCCACACAAAGATGACAAGGCGCTGCAGGCTATACTACTCCCTGCATTCCTTGTGAAACAACATTATTTTTTGGATGTTGGAATGCAAATTGAAGTCACAAATGCATAACATCACAGCTAATATAAGATCCATAGTCACACATGATAACACATACAAGTTTCACTTAGCAGGAATGGGCACATCAGTTCATTCATTAGAAAAGGTAGCCTCCATTAGTCATTACATACATAAATATATACAAAAGTTAGACTTTCAGAACGCTCTTCACCGCCTCCTAGTTTTGCCCTTCCCTTTACCCTTGCCCTTCACAAGAGCATCTGTCCCTGGACACTGAAGCATTCTGTACACTGAAGCATTCTGTCAGAATACTGTTTCTGTTTCGAAGGAAGGATCTATGGTTCGGTATGCACTACAAAGTGATTGCAGTTCACCCAGAATGTAATTTGATTTACTTTGTTTATGGCTGGGATGCAACACTGGTGGCATATGAAATGGACCGCAAGGAAGTTCGTGTCATCCGCACTCTGGGATGTTAGTGCCGGACGCCCTTGGCGACCTATCTTCCTTATGTTCCTTTGTTCTTGGAGGCATTAGCAGATGAGCAGTGAAACTGTTACACATTCACTGATATTTCTTATTGATGCTGGAGTATGTGTCATTCCTTGTAGTTGTACCTGTCTGACTGTTATAGCAATCAGTAAGTTAAGTAAGGTTGCCAGAAACGGTACTTCTGTTTTCTTTGTTGTATGCGTGTGAGAACATGTCCTTTTTGTGCTATTTTGATTTGGATCAATGTTGTTAGTTGTAGTTGTAGAGACCTTGTTAACTGCCTTTAGGAATGCAATCTTTATTCTCTCAGTTAAACTGCTATGTTATTCTGCTTGTCTTTGTCAATGGTTATTAAGCTCGGCGTGTCCCTTTGTGGAGATAACTCTGGCTGCTTGGATGAGCTAAAAGATAACAGAATCAGGTTATGAGACCATGGCACCCGTTTGCTGTTTGCAGGTATCTCTTGCTTCACGCTTCTTCTGTTTACAGGTCTTCTTTCTATACGGTACATTAATTTTACCAGGTACTGGCCCCGTGGCTCCATGCTCTCTGGAATCATGTTGTTTCGAAACGTTTGTGGAGGTTCCACAAACAATAGAATAAAATGGCAAGTAAAGTTAGATGCTATTCTGAAAATCTGATTAGTGGGATCTGCATTGCATTCGTAATCTTCGTCTTCTATTTCTTCTGATGCACTTTCTCTCCAGTAATGACTAATGAATCGACATGTACTTTGACAGTTTGGCTGTGTGTACCCCTTGATACAGAGGCCGGAACTTTATTTTCAATAAAGCTTCCTTCATAAAAAAAATGTACTTTCATAGTACTCTGCCAGGTGAATCACTTTGTTTGCAATGTATGGATGCTGAAAAATGAGAAAACGGTATCTGTTCAGTTAATTTGGACGTCCACTAGGAACACCGACACAGTTGTATAATTCCGTCTTCGCGTCGTGCAATTTACTCTAGTGTAAGCAGATGCCAAAGTATATAAGTTTTTTTTGAGAATGCCAAAGTATATAAGTGACTGCCAATGGCTGAAAAGAAAACGGAAAACTGTGCCGCTTTCATCAATTACGGCCCTCCTCAGATATCTATCTGTGCTTGATGTGGGCTACCGGCCCATTCTAACCTAAAGGCCTATTGGCCCATGTCCAGTTACCCAACAAGGCAACACCGCACCACTTCCAGTCTTCCAGTCTCCCCGGTTCCAACTCCTCCTCCGGAACCGCCGCCGCCTCGCTTCCGGCGTCGCTCTGCTAGATCCAAAGGCAAGGCTAATCCCTACGCAGTTCACGGATCGATGCTCTGTTTTCTTGTCCTCCTCATCTTTCAGCAGATTACTAAGTTCTGATCCGACTGCAGGCCGACCACATTCCTACGGCGGGGGATCCTGGCTCCACGAGATGGAGGAGCCCCCCGAGAAGAGGAATCCGGTGGCCACCCTCTCGGACGATCTCCTCATCGAGATCCTCCGCCGCCTCCCCGTCCGCTCCGTGTGCCGCTTCAAGTGCGTCTCCCGATCGTGGCGCAACCTCATCTCCGACCGCGCCAACCGCAAGAAGCTACCCCACACCCTCACCGGCTTCTTCTACCGCAGCCTCAGCGGCGGGCGCTTCCTCATCAGCGCGCACCACTTCACCAATGTCACCGGGAAAGGCATTCCCTTCATCTTCCCCTCCTTCTCCTTCTTGCCACACCCCAGTGACGAGGTAGTCCTGTTGGATTCCTGCAACGGCCTCCTCCTCTGCCGTTGCTTTGAGCCTGGTCCGCACGAGGGCGATGGGGTCCCACCGTTCCATTACGCTGTGTGCAATCCCGCGACTGAGAAGTGGGTGATGTTGCCCGATGGCAGCTGGGCTAGTGGCGAGGCTCGCACCGCCTGCTTGGGGTTTGATCCGGCAGTCTCCTCGCACTTCCATGTGGTTGAGTATGTGGTGGACGAGGGTGAGTGCGTCACAGGGGTGGAGATCCATTCATCAAAAACTGGGTCATGGAGCTTTAAGGAAAGTGAATGGGGCGATTTTGTTATGCTGTATGATAGAGCTAGAAGTGTGTTTCTTAATGGCTTTATGCATATGCTCACGTACTCTCAGAGTCTCAGGGGATAGCGGTGGTGGACATGGAAGGAAAAGCATGGAGGACAATTCCTGTGCTGTCCGACTATGAGTCTGGCTTCATCTATCAAACTCAGGGTCACTTGTGTTTCGTTAATGTTGATGATGCTGATGCCTCCAAACTGTCGATCTGGATCCTCGAAGATTATGGTACTCATGAATGGACATTGAAGCATTCTATCCGAAAGCTGCTCCTGTTTCGACAGAGGAATCTTCGATTTGATCTGGACTACAAAGTGATTGCAGTTCACCCAGAATGCAATTTGATTTACTTTGTTTATGGGTGGGACACAACACTGATGGCATATGAAATGGACCGCAAAGAAGTTCGTGTCATCCGCAGTCTTGGACATGATAGCTCCGAGCCCTTTCTTCATTATGTTCCTTTGTTCTCAGAGGCATTAGCAGATGACCAGTGAAACTATTACATTCACGGAATTTATGTGTTGTTAGTGCAATGTCTTAGTTGACTTCCTGAACTGTTATTTGTTTTATGCATGTCTCTGTGTTGTGTTGTGTTGTGTTGGTTAGGACCAATGCTGTTTAATTGGTGAGGTCATGTTAATTGCCTCCAGGATGGCTAGTGTTTTTCCTTTCAGTTAAACAAGTTGTATTATCCTTATTTTGTTTGCCAATGCTTTGTTATGCTCAGTGTGCTCCTTTGAGGGGGATAACACTGGCTGCTATTATGAATCAACAGTAACAGAATTATCCAGGTAATCTGTCAACTCTTATCCCATTCATCTTTATTTGTTAGGTACTCTATATACTGTTATATTTATTTCCTAGTAAATTTGTTGTTTGGGAACTATAGTGATCTAGTTTATTGCAACCAGTAAATGGTTAGCCAACTTGCATTTGTTAGTGTTAGCTGAGTGTCCTTGTATGGTACATTGAAAGTTCGAAACCATCAAAGCGGGCTGGTGATACTCAGTTGGTTGATATTTTTAATTTTAGAATTGGAACTATCAAGGGGCAGTATAAATTGTTTAATTTCTTGATCTTGTAAGTTGTAACCAAATGCATTTACATTTGAAAGCAGTGTGATACTTAGTTACCTAGTTACCTTGCTAAAGCTTGCTGGTAGTTCTGTACTTATGTATAGGTGGACAAGCTTATATCAATTTCAGCTTGGTCATGGAAGGAGAGACATCTGTACTCCTGTTTAGTAGCTCTGATTCTGTCCATGATTGATATGAATCATGATAGGCAGCTTTTCCTTCTTTTGCTGCTGCCGGTACCCTATTATTTGCCTAAATATTTTTATTATTATTATGACAACTGAATTGTTTTTTCTTGTTTTTAGGTGGTGGTTTTCCAATCTGATCTGATTATTTTTCTTGCCTGTATATATCTTCAAGGATTGAATTTTCATTTGTCTTCTATGTCATGCTCTCTCTTCGTCACTCCATTCCCTGCTAGGAAGGTTACTGTAGTAGCCTGGACCTTGATTTTGTCTCTGGTTGAGAGGTGCCGTGTGATGCAAGGCCCTCTAATTTGTAGCAGTTTCGGTGTTAAGTTACACATGTTGCAGGGGAATGACTTATATGTCTCTTAGTGATCTCTGAATAAGCAAAGGAACCTGAAGCAGTTTGTGTTTTTTATTTAATTTAACCATGTTATTGTAACACCCTAAAAAATGCCTTTATAAAATTTCTAGTAATTTACACTATGTAAGGAACCAAGATAGGAGACGCGGCTCAACCTTAATTGGAGACAAAAAATTTTTCGCGTCTCCAAATTTTCGTCACTGATGTAACCATATCGGAGACGTGGAAAACCGCGTCTGCGATGATGCATCATCAGAGACGCGTCTACATAAGAACCGCGTCTACGATAATGCATCGTCAGAGACGCAGATACAGAAAACGCGTCTCCAATGACATACTCATTGGTGACGCGTTTTGCCAACCCGCGTCCCCGATGATGAATTGAAAAACAAAAAAAGGAAAAAACAGGGCTTTGAATATATTTTACATACATATAAAATACACATATGTTTCATCCATTATACATACACGTTTGTCCATTACATACATAAATAGCACAAGCCATTGCATACATACATACATTACAAACAGTAGAATTAAAAAAAATCCTTTTCTACTGCACAAGTTCAGCAGGTAAGTGTACAGTTTCAGTGAAGCATACTGTACAAAAGCATAGAGAGGGGAAGCTTTTAAACATTCAGTTAGACAGAACTTTATATTTCTTTAGACATAGTTTGTGGAATGGTTGTACCCCAATTTAGTCAGCTTTCCAGAGTTGGTCAGAGAACATATGTTATTATGTACAAGTTCAACATGAAAAAAGATTCAGCAAGCTCAAGGCAACATTCTGATGAGAATTCCCCCCTTCTCTCTTCTTTTCAATAGGATCATCTACACACAAGTGAAGGAACTTACTCCCTCCGTTCCAAAATAGATGTCATTCTCGCTTCCCGATAAGTCAACGTTTTCAAAATGTCGGTAATTATATTTTAAAATATATAAATATTTATGTTAAGTAATTAGTATCATCGGAAAGATCTTTAAGTCTACTTTTTTAACAAATTTATTTGAAAATATAAATGTTGCACGTTTTTTTTATAAATTTAGTCAAAATTGAAAAAGTTTGACCGGCACGCTTCCCATAACGTCATCTTTTTTGGAACGGAGGGAGTATATGATTATTCTTTTCACTCACCTGTCGTGTGAGGCAGAAAGGATTCCTAAACTATCAGGTTAAACTAGGATATAGGTAGAGAACACCTCCAGCACCCAAAGTTTGGAACTATATTAATAGCTAAATATCTCAAGTTAACACTGAGTGATATAGGTAGAGAACTATCAGAAGTATTTATGCTCTTACAATTTTGTACATATTCTGTCATGTTGCCTCCATATTCCAGTGCTAATCCTGCAAGCATGAACCAAACAAGTATACAACACTTAAAAAAAGTCCCAGTTCTTAACCATTAAAAATTATGTGAGGCATAGCAACATAACAACAATTCTAGTGCTAATCCAGTGGAGGACTGCAATCCTGCAAGCATGAACTATCCGAAAGGATTCCTAAGTTCAGGAACTCCGGAATGAATGTAGTTTGCTCCTAGAACAGAAGGACAATTCAAGTTTAAAATGCATTGGCAAAGAAGGTGGTGCTGGGTTCATACCTTGTAGCAGTAGGCACGACATGTTTCATCCACATACCACTCAATCAAACACAGGAATAACACTAATAGGCCCCGAAATAACATTATTGTGATTAAAAGGAATAGCAATTTCCCTAGAAACCACTGTCCAATTAATCCTATGCTAAATTCATCAGGCAAAAAAGGGGATTGAGTTCACTGTTTTTTCAAATGCACAGCATATAGCAAACACATGCACTACCTGCATATATAGCAAACATATTGTTAAGGTGTGGGGGCTTACTAATTACCAACTCCATATTCCAAATCTGCATACTCCCTCCATACTCACAATAGATGATGTTTTGGACAAGATTGTGCATACCAAGGAGTCATTAAATAGGGTGTATGTTTCCCTGTTTGCCCTTATTAAATAGAGCTGTGGTTACTTTTAGTCACCATCCTAATGCAGTGCAAGTGGTTAATGCGCCAAGTCTCAACGCAAGAGGTCCCAGGTTCAATCTCTCGCAGCGCACTTTTTGGTTTTTTCGGATGGCGCTCGGTGGCTCTCTCTTTTTTTTTTTGGGTCGCGCTCGCTTGAGCTGGTTTGCTCGCGCTCGGTGGCGCTCATTTTTTCGATCGCGCTCCCTCGCGCTCGTTTTTTGTTCACGCGCGTTTCCCTGGCGCTTTTTTTTCGGTGGCTATCGTTTCCCCCCTGGCACCAGACGGTTCGTTTCCTTCGGTATTTAACCGCTCGTGCCAGACTCGCTCCCATCCAAAGCTCGTGCCAGACCGAGACTCGCGATTAAATGGAACGCGAGGGGAGACGCGCGCCTGGACGGGAGCCGAGGCGCTAACACGGGACTCGAGGTGCAGTTAAGGAAGGGCAAACAAGTCCAATTTGAATCCGATTCCACAGAACTTCATCTATTGTGAAAACACAGCACATTGCTAGAACTTCATCTATTGTGAGTATGGAGGGAGTACCACATATAAGATGTTCTGAGTTGCACACGATGAATTTCGATTTCATGTGCCAAAATAAATCTAAATGAAAGCAACTTGAGGTGACACAAAGAAACATACCCTTCTGAGCTTCTGTTTCAGGCTAGGTGCTACTGAAATTCCTGCACGATACAAAAATAGAGAAAAAAAAGAGTCAAGAGAAAATTTGCAGCTAATAATGACTAATCAATAACCTCTTTTCTACCAAGCCACTTAAATTCCCAAGGCAAATCTAAAAGCTTAACAAATATATTTTGTGCCATTGCTTGATCGGTTACTAAACAGAGATGACACCTGCACAAAGTAATGCTAGTTAAAGCTTCTATTGCCTTAATTTAGTTGTGCTAGTTAATTCAGAGCAGATAAATAAGCAAAGCTAATAAGTTCAGTGGATAAGAAAGCCATGTCAGAAGGAGTTTACAATTCCATATTACATTGTGTATAATTGTAAGTTTCTGATTGCCTCAGTAAAAGGCAAGGGGCCTAATGAAACTAATCCAGAAAAGTAATGGGAGACCAATTACAGAAACTAATAACTTCCCACAACCACCAGCTTTCAATGGAATGACTTACCGCTGGTATTACTGAAAGAGAGTGCAGGTACATGTTGCAAATCAGTCAGTTCTTCCTTTTCTGCAAATATGTCATGCAGTGTGACAAAAAAATTATTCCTACAGAATATTATTACTAGCATTCTTCAGAAATAATTATGGATTGCATGATCACACTAACTTAGAAATATTCCTAGAGAACATTCCAACTCAGATTTGCTATCACACTTGAAGTTATTTTTCTATCCATGGTGTGCATGTACAAGTTGGTTTTCGGAAAAAACACCAACACCATCAAACTACAGTTATCACACTTAGAATGTCCTAAAACATAACAAATCTGCAACACAACTAACATCTGCACAAACAGATCATACATTGAGCGCTGACATGAGCAGCCAGCCATGCGCCCGTGCCACTGGAGATCCGCGGCCGGATCTGGAGCCAGCGACGCAACCAAACCCTAGAGATAAGAGGAGCAGGGGACAGGGACTCACCTTGCGGGGTTGGACACGGCGCTCGTGATCTCCGCGCGCGAGTGCGCCGCCGCGGCCGCCGAGGCCCTGGCCCGTGACACTGAGGATGCAGCCCGCCGCCTCGGGGAGGAGATGGCGGCGCGCGCCCTCGAGGCGGAGGCGCTGATTCGCCCGGGTTGCCGAGACAGAGGCACGACTACGGGACGAGATCCGCGCGCCGGAGCGCAGGGCCGACGAGCGGCATCGAGGTGGAGGCTCTTGGGAGATCTGGAGGGGGGCAGTGGTGGGGTGCGGCGCCGGTGGGGTGAGGTGGCGGTGGATCTGGAGGGGGGCGGTGGTGGGGTGCGGCGCCTGGTGGGGTGAGGTGGCGACGGATCTGGAGGGGGGCGGTGGTGGGGTGCGACGCGGGCTTGCCGAGGCGGGAGGATGCGATCTCCATGCCGCCGCACTGGCTTCGGTAGGGATGGCGGGTGGTGTGCGGGTGGGAGTGTGGGACTGTAGGGTTAGGGTTGGAGCGGGTTATATACCATGTCTATGCGATCAGAACCGTCAGATCAGTGATGGACGACAGTAGATCGTTGGGCCGTTTGGGCCGAATGGGCTTTTCATTCTTCCTACTTTAACGTTTTTCTTTTCCTTTTTCATTTTATTGCACATTGTGAAATAATTACAATTTGAATTGTATAGGTATGAAAAATACTTTTAAAAATTTGCAAAAATATATTTTAACTATATCCGTTCTATTATATTTCATATACAGAAAGTAGATGAAAAATTTAAATGTTTGCTAACTAGAATTCAAACTTTTACTAGCAATTTATTATAAAATAATGATAATGATACCTAAAACTCTTCAAAATATACTATAAATTTGCATAGAATCATTTTATAAATGTATAATCTTGACATAAAAAATTTAGAAGCTTTTGACAAAGTGAGATCATACATTGTTCACAAATAGCTACATCTCTTACATAGTTTCATATAACTCAAAGTCAAACATTGAGATTTGAAGACCTCATAACATGTTTCAACTCATATGCACCTCAAGTTTGGACATAGTCTTATTTTGACCATAACAATGGTAAATATCAAGTTATATTAGCAACTCTTATGAAAAACATATGTTTTCTATTCCGTACATCGGTGGAAAAAGATAAGGTATATAACAAATTCTATAAAATAGCAGTTTACATGCAAGTAAATGTCATTAAGTGATAGAGCGTGATTTTACAAAACATCAGAAAAAAGAACTGACGAATTTGGAGTTGTTACCAAGGAGATATACTAATTATAAAATTAAATTCAGGATTAAAAAGAAAAAGATGAACTATACCTGTGTTCTACACCTCCTCCTCGGAATGGCCACGTGACAGACCATGATTGGCCCAGTTCGGTGCGATCTGTACCAATGTTGTGGAGCCAAAATAGAACACGAAACTATAAGTATAGCGTAGTGGTGACGCAGGTGCATCCAGACCTCTTGGTCGTCGGTTCGATTTCTGTGTGACCCTTCATTTTTTACCTTTCATTTCCTTACTTAAATTTAAAAAACTACAAAAACTATAAACACAGCTATGATTCGAACCGTGGTCTGTTGGTCCATAACTAAACGGACCAACCATTGTGCTACACAAGTGACATTTACAACTTCCATCTATATATTTATTTTTCACGATAAGAGGTGCATATATCAGAACCAAAGACACGTTTTCTCTAGCCGCGTCAACGATGTCCAGCTAGATACCGGTGACGCGTTTTATCTGGCCGCGTCTGCTATAAAACTCTATCGAAGACGCGTTTGTTATTCCCTAGTGGTGACGTACATATTGGTGACGCGGGCCGTTGAGACGCGTTACCAATTACATATCGGTGACGCGTTTCGTTTCCGCGTCTCTGAATAAGGTGTCTTCTTTCATGGTTTCTTACATAGTGTTACTGGCTTTATTTAATTTCTCATGATAATCATAGGAAAATAAAACTTTTAGGAGAATTTAAAATCAAATATAAGGTTTAGGAACATGTATATGGCAGCATTTGGATTTTGTGTAAATCTGGGTGTGACAGTTATGTTATGTGCATCGTTATGCTTTAGTTAGTCAAAGTGTATTAGTCATTTTTTTTATTTGATTCAGCCTGTTCAAAAAGTTTGAATTCCGCATAATGTTATCAATTCAGTCATGTACAATGTTGTCGATTCAATATGGTTGGATCTTTAGAGTGATTTTTTCATAATTCGCCGGTTCCCAGGTTGGAAGACTGAATTCTGTTTTGTATAGGATGAATATGTTTCCTCATGCAATAAATTCATAACTTTGCATGTAGCCTTTTTTTTGTAAGGACAAATCTGCCTCCAATTGTGCTGCCAGCGATACCATCAGGAAACTAAAGATATGTTTCTTTGCTTATGGATATATATGTTTTTCCCTATTAAAATTTGTTACTTGTAGTTTCAGAACTGGATTGGTTACTAAAAACAACAGCCAACATTTTATTCCTAGATGTTCTCTGACAAAGTATGTTCCGCTGGGCAATACATTTCCTTATGCCACCGTATCTTTGTCATAGGCAAATATTCAACAAATTTGGTTAGGGCGGCATAATTCTCCTTTGACTACTATATTTGGTTTTAAGTGTAGTTGTGCATGCACTACTGACTGACACTGCATAACTAATTCTTTTTTACAATATATATATATGAGTTAAGGCTTGTCCTTAAAGGTTCATTCATTTTTGTGGCCAATTTGGTCAAGTTACGAATCCAGCCCTTGTCTGTTATTTCCAACCCTGGATCAAATGGTCATACACGGTATTCTGATTACCTTAAAGATTAAGTCTGCATATATGCTGTTCGTGTTCTTAGTTCAAGGCCATAATGATGTTTGCACTGTTTATGATTAATACCAACTTCATTCTTTTACTTAGTTGTATCCATTGCGTTAGTTTCTTCACCAACCTCTTGGTGGCATAGTTGACATGGTGATGTCTAAGTGATTTGCGATAGTTCTTGAAATAAGTCCTTGGCAAAAGTAGTATGTTTTGGTCTCTGAAGAAGAAAAAAACTTTGATTCAGACGGTGACCAACGATATATTGCATTTGGTTCTCAAGGATCACCCAGCTGCCTGTCTGCCAACAAAAGACATCCTTGCTCTTTATCAGATTCTATTTACACGCTAGAGTGTTTTGATGAAAAGATAGCACATTCATCTAAATGTCCAGAGTAAAGAGTTTCATCGAGTGAACACCAACTTCCTTAGACTACAGCCAGTTCAATGTGTTGGCCTGTTGGGTCAAGCAAATGGAATCGACTTCCAGATATTTTTTACCAACAGACATTGTTTCTTTTGCTAATTTGCTTGCATGTAGATGCTCATTTTGTTGGCAATAATATTTACCACACTAAATACCCTTAATAGTCTCATCACTAAAAGAATTGCTTTGGCTTTATGTGTGTATATCACTAATAATGTCCAATTGTCCACACTCTGTCTAGTGAACAGCCAAATCGGTCGTCTGTCGGTTTGTACGTGCATGAGCAGGGGGGACTCCAGGATGTTTCCATTTCATTGTATTGGCTGGACTGCGGACTCGTCCAGGACCCTAGGTAGCGGTGTACTCGCGGCCACAAATCCTCTATCTCCAACGGAAATGTGTTGTAGGACATACGTCTCAACCTTGTTCGTTTGCATCACTATTTAACTATTGTATCGTGTATCTTATCAATCACTCACATAGTCACATCTCCTCCTTTCAGCAAATTCAAAACCCATCCACACTCGGAAGGCAAGCAAGCAACAGCCCAAAACGAGACGGAACACAATGCCGCTCGTCCTCACGTTTCTCCTCCTCGCCGTGGCCGCCGCATGGCAGCCGGCGGCGGCGGTGGTCGGCGCCGGCAACGGAGGAGCAGGGCAGGCGGGGATGGAGTTCGTGCGCGGCTGCTGCGCACACACGCTGTACCCGCGCCTGTGCCGCGCGGGTCTGGCCCCGTACGCGGCCGCCGTCCACTCCAGCTACGCGCGCCTGGCGCTCGCCTCCGCCAACCTCACGCTGACCACCCTCGACGCGCTCGCCGCGCGCATCCCGCCGCCGGGCTCCGGCGGCGCGCTCGGCGACTGCGCCGAGGCCGTCGCTGCGGCCGCGGACGAGGCGGCGCGCGCGGCGGAGCGGCTGCGCGGGGTCGAGCAGGCCGTGGGGCTCGAGGTGATCTGGCGCGTGGGTGACGCGCGGACGTGGCTCAGCGCCGCCATGACCAACGAGGACACGTGCGCCGAAGGCATCTCGCCGCGCAAGTCCGCGCCGGCGCCGGTGAGGGCCGAGCTGCGCGCCAGGGTGCACCGCGCAAAGCAGTACACTAGCATCGCACTCGCGCTCGTCAGCATGCTTGTCAGTAATCCAAGAAGTTAGCCGAACCATGGTTACGTATCAATTGTAACTTGCAATGTAAATTAACACTTGTCTCTCGGTCTCTGTTATAAGTTTACATGATTAAATTGACTCTTGTCTCTGTAAATGGACCCTTTTGGTGCAGCTTGTTTTTTTAACTTGTTGGGAGTTGGGACTGTGAATGCTAGCATTTACAGTACAGTAGTATAGCTCAAGAAGTTAGAACCAATCTTGGGTAATAAGAAGACAATGGGGGGAAGAGGAATTTTTGGCAAAATAGCTAAGTTGGTCCTCAAACTATCGGCCGAGGATCAACTTCGTACTCGAACAGTTAAAAAGTCAAAATTAATCCTTCAAGTCACATTTGTGAGTCCAAATTAAGCCTCTAACTTCACAAATATGAAGTTAGAGGATTAATTTGCACTTTTTAATAGTTTGACGACGAAGTTGACCCTTTGCCAATAGTTCGAGACATTGTTGGCTATTTTGCCTTTTTCTTTAAATCTGGATAGCTGAGCCAAAGTGGTTGTAACAGGGGGCCTTTGCTAAATCCTTTAGCATGGAGTTTTAAATATTATGGTAATACCTAGATCAAATCATCATGCTTATATTACTACAATTATGAATAATGACATTGTGACACCCGGCCCATTTGTTTCGGCCCAGTAGTGGCCTGTTAGCGCGGTGTGCACGAGTTTAGTATCATCTTGCTAGTTGAGCAAGGGTGGAGCCAACTTATAAGCCATAGCACATTCGGGTTAACCCTTTTACACGAAGCGAGGACGAAAGTGTAAGCAGGGTGCTATGTGTACGCGTGCCCGCCCTTCGGAAGGGCTAGGCGGTGCGGCTTTGGAGGACGGGATGTTACAGACATGAAATGTTGCATCAAGTAGAGTAGCAATTATAGTCTTCTCCCTCATAGAATACTATTTAAACAGTCAAAATCAACCACAACCAATCAACTTATCCACCAACGGAACTGGTTGATTGATATGATTTTAAGTCAACGAAATCATGGATAATTTATAATAGTAGACGAGATCTGAAACAAGAACTAGAGAAAATCAATCAACATGAAACAATTGCTTCAATGCTTTTGGAACTTATATGATAAGACTTTAACTAATTAAAGCCTAATTAGATGAACTTAAATGGGTGGGCCTCTTTCAATATAACATGGTCAACAAACTTACATAAACTACATATGCATTGCTTTATTTATATGATTTTGTATTCATGGATATGCTCTCTAAGACTAATTTCAGTGCATAGTTTCATTGAATTGTTATTAAAATCGCCATGTCATCTTTACAATAAAATGAAACGGTCGCTCTGAGTGCTCAGTTTCATTGCACGGTTTTATATATAGACATGCTGTAACAATTAATTCTTTCATGATATTATGATCAAATTTGTCTTGAGATGAACCATAACATCCTCAATGCAAGTTTTATTGTGTTTCATGGGACTAAGTAACCGTGGATGCTAGGTTTCATGGGGATGAAATCCATGTCTTCTCTCTCTTCATAATGAGCTTGCCATGTCAGCACAAGTTTTATTGTTGATGTGTCATGAGATTATGCCCATAAACCTCCGCTGAGATTGGCTTGATAATCATTTGGACCTAAAAGACGCATTAAGGGTAAATTTCTATCTTAAAACTATCTACAATTTTAATATTTTGATATTTTTCATAATAGACGTCCTGGTTCCCAAAGTATCTATTTCAACTGCGCTGGCTCATATTATGGATATAATATCTCGCTCTATGTTCTGAAATCTAATAAATAGAGTTATCCATATATGCATATCAAAACTATTGATAAGATCAAGCTTGATATTTATATTCTGCTTTTTAAATTGGTAATGAGTTTTGATATGCTAGAAAAATTTTATTATTTTGTCCCAAGAATATAAGCATAATTTATTTGATTTTGAGTAGCCTATGGACAAACCATCTAAAGGCTTGTGCATTAAGTAACTAATATAGCTTTATCACACACAAATTAAGTTGATCATATATTGGTGTTAATTGGCACATCGAAAGATAACTATTTTTATGTTGCCCAATTTTACATGGTACATCTAACTCATTGGGATCCAATTTCAAGTCCTAAATAACGAGTGCTTATATGTGGAGTTAGCCAAATTGTTGTGGGATTGATAAGAGTCTATTAGATTTCAAAAAATTATATCCATTTTTTATTTCATTAAGTAAAATATAAGTTTTTAAAATATAAGTCATGTAAACATATAATTATGTAGTTATTAGCCAAATTAAGGTGGGATTGGTACGTGGTGAGTGTCAAATAGACATATCAATTCCAAACATAATTTGTTGATCTCAAACTCGTGGGATTTGGCTTAAAACGTTAAATTGGGTTGCTTGAGCTACTTTTTAAGAAATGTGAAAACCACGATGTGCTAGTGACTAATCAAAGAGAAGTGGTTTGTAAAATAATGCAACTAGTGCTTTAACTATGATGAGAAGATACTTGAAGAGAGAGACATGTTTAGGAAAAAACTATAACCTCAACACTAAACTGAATAAAAAGCATATATGTACAAAACTTACAAAAAGCTTGCTGGTGCCAATCAGGACGGATTATAAATTGTGTAAATATAAAATCATAGTTACATGTATAAGGGTGTATTATCATAATGAATTAATTTGCTAGTTTAAGTTTCAAAACAAGTGTCAAGTACAAACTTTGTACCATCAAATGAATTTTTTATTATTAAAAAAAATATCCGTTGCTGCCGCAGGCATTTTGTTTGACCCCATATAAAACTTTCATCTTACTTCACTATCCAAATTATTTAAATTGGTTCAATATACCTAGTAATGTAATGGAATGGAATTTTTTTCTTTGTTTTATTCGTACTACTGAATTTTTAGGTTAAAATTTACGAGGGGTCTAGTTTTCGTGACTTTTCTCGGTCAGGCTGCAGTTAAGCTCTTATTAGTGAAATACCGTGAGCGTAGTCTTTCCCCCATCCGCCGAGGTTTTTTGGCAAAAGTTTTCAAAAATTATGGATAGATTTATTATAACACATTTTTGCTTAAATATTTTATTCCCATATATTTCTAAGTTGACAGGGCTCAGGGCCCTAAATTTTGCCGGCCCAGCCCTGAGCAGCACCATGATTGGTTAATGGATCATGCTGGCCAGGCTAAAAAAGATGTGCATTTATTTTTTAGCTTTGCGCGCTCACCTGCAGACTATTGGCCGCATCCCGGGAGCCAAGCTCACCCTTTTTGCATCCAAACACACGCTAAGGCAAAGTCGCATCCCGGGAGCCCGGTTGGATGGCCATGCGGAAACCGATCACGCCCAAAGTAAATATCTCATGTAGTAAAATAGATCTTTTTTCTCTAATTGCATCTAATTTTCAAGTTGTGTCCTTTTCCAAACACAAAAGAGTTCGACATCAAACAAAAATTTGAATGCAAAACATGAGTGATACATTTTCCTGTGAAAATAAATTAGTGGTGCGTCATGTTTGTTAATTAAAAGGAATAAAATAATATCAAAGATCACATGCGGCCACCTCCTGCCTCTGGGCACAGTTCGGCGTTCGCCCATCACGGCGTGCAAATAATCCGGGATATTTCCATTTCCTTTCGGTCATTCTCCCTGGATGCGTGCACGGCCGCATGAATTAATTAATTAATTAGCTAGAGTAGCTTACTTATGTTAATCAGATTAGAAAAAAGAAAAATTAGGGAGCAACCGCCTCCGGTAATCTCTCGCTCCATGCGTGGTGCAGGAGGGAGGAGTTGAAGTGGCCCACAGTCAAAGATCCAAAAGACGCGCTCCGCCTCGCTGCAGCCGTCGCTACTCTGTTGGTGTTTGTTACGCACTACTCGATCGGCAGCCTGCGAACCGCTCGTCTCCGGCCTCCTCGGTCGCTGCTCTCCGCTCACACCCTGTTTATAATGAGCACGGGGCTCCCTCGTTTCCCTCCTGTTTCCTTCGAGGAGAAGGTAGGAGGAGAGGGCAACAGGGAGATAGATTGATCGATGCGAAGTGCCGCACGGCGGCGGCGGCCATGGACTTCCCGGAGCTCGCGAAGCTGGCCTTCTCGAGGGTGCAGCAGATGGAGCCCCGCGACGCCGGCAAGATCCTCGGCTGCATCCTCCTGAGGGAGCCCGACGAGGAGGAGATGGTGCAGCTCGCCTACGGCACCGACGCCGCCGTCCACGCTAAGATCGGCGACGCAAAGGCCACGCTCGCCGCCATCTACGCGCGCTGCTCCGCCGCGCCGCACCACCACCACCAGATCGGCGCCGCGCACAGGGCCGCAGCCGCCGCCGCGGGGTACCACCACCCGGCCGCCGCCGCCGGGGTGCGCCACCACCACTTCTCCCCCGCCGCCGCTGCCTTCGGCTTCCAGTACTGGACGCCGGAGCCCGCGCCGGTGCCCAAGGCGGCGCAGCCGGACTTCGGGCTCGTCGATGCCGCCGCCGCCGAGGGCCACTACGTGATGCAGAACGGTGGCCTCGACGACCACCACCACTACGACGCCGCCGCCGGAGGGTACTACTACGCCGCCGCCGCCGATGACGCGTTCCACAATGGCAGCGGCGCCGGCGGCGGGGGACTGCCGCCGAGGGCCGCGGCGCGGCGGGCGAACGGCCTGTCAACGCGGCGCCCCTGCGCGTTCTTCACAAAGGGCATGTGCAAGCACGGCCAGAACTGCAACTACGTCCACCACCAGGCCTACTCCGACGGGTTCTCCGACGACGGCCACCAAAACGGCGGCGGCGGCGGCGGCACTCCTGGCGCGCTGGGAAAACTGGAAATGGAGATCACCGAGCTTCTCAACTCGCGGCACGGCCAGCCACTGTCCATCGCCTCGCTGCCGACTCTCTACGGCGAGAGGTACGGGAAGGGCCTCCAGGCCGAGGGCTACCTCACCGAGAGCCAGCGCCATGGCAAGGCCGGCTTCAGCCTCACCAGGCTGCTCTCTCGCCTCAACAAGATCAGAGTCATCGAAAGGTAATTAATAAGACCAACCTGAGCCTAATAAACAAGTTAATCCATCATTAAGTTTACTGAACTCGATCGTTAATCATTGGACAATGCACGCAGGCCGCATGGGCAGCACTCGGTGGTTCTCGCTGAGGACGTCGCCAGGTACACGGAGTTCAGGGGCGAGAGAGGAGGAGGTGACATAGGCCCTGTCCCGGCCAGCTCGCACCAGATTTACCTCACCTTCCCTGCCGAGAGTAAATTCGTCGAGCAAGACGTAGCCGATTACTTCGGGTACGTACTTATATGCTATCTCTATATGTCGATCTAGCTACTAATGCAGATTTAAATTTTGAATTTTAAGCTGCATTATAAAATTATTTGGTTTTTAGTTATGAAGTACATCAACTTTCATTCAAAGAGATGACAATGTGTGGACCTGCATTTTGCAGGCAGTATGGTCCAGTGCGCGATGTGAGGATCCCGTGCCAGGAGAGGCGCATGTTTGGCTTCGTCAGTTTCCAGAATCCAGAGACTGTGAGCACCATCCTAATGAGGCGTAACCCGCACTTCATCTGTGGATCAAGGGTCCTCGTTAAACCCTACCGAGAGAAATCCAAGTGCATAGAACGGTAATGCAAGAAGAACTTAATTGGCCATAATTGTTTTATTTTAATTTTCAATATTGTGCTACGTGTGTTATAAGTTGTGACAACCTAAGAGTTCAAGTTATCCCAGGACGTGTGTGGACAAGATTAAGCCGATGCACTATTACCCTACTCGCTTCTTTGAGATTGAACCGGACTTTTATCCCGGTAACGACCAAGTAACCTGTACATTTTACAATTCACAATCGATTAATGTTAACACACGTTCTTACATCAACTTTGCTCGCTCCAGATGAATATGAAGCTTCAAGCAGGATGGTGAGAAAACAATTGGCAGAGAAGCGTGAGAGGATGATCGAGCTCGAGAGGAAGCGCTTCGCAGGGGTTAGGCTTGAACCTTTGCCACATCAGTTTGCCTACTTCGATTGTAGCATTGAGGATGTAAATCCCCTCAATTGCCTCCCAGCAGGTCGGCAATGCCATCGTTTCTCACCTTGGAATTTCCATCTTTAATGAACATAAAGTTAAGTTTTCTTCGATTTATTCATGCTAATTAGATTCCAAAGATGCCGACCTGATGGACCGTCCCCTCATTGTGCCAGACTCCTTGGAGACCGTCTCCACAAGCAAAGCTCCGCAAACGCAGGCAAACAACAACTATGACGACAAAGAGAGGTACCACATTACTAGGCATGGTCAATGCCATATATTTCTTGCATTGCACAGTGGCATTGGGTCTTTTTCGTTGTCTGTAACTTTTCATTGAATACATTTCTAATTGCAGCAATCAGATCGAACTCCTCCCAGAGAGTCCATTCGCATCGGCAGCGCCTGGTGGAAACAGCATATCTGCAATCATATAATTGGAAGGAAAAGGGAGATAAAGCATCCTGGAGCATCAATCAGCAATTCGTTTGATATCTTCTTGAGGTCTATAAAGGGATAAGTGTGTTTTTACACAGGAGAACAATAAACAACAGTTTTTGTATAGATAGAGAAAAAAGGAAAGAAAAGATCTCTCAATGGTCTTAATTAGGAGTCACAGGATAAAGAGAGCACGTGTTATTTTATACTTTAGAAGTGGGATGGAAAAAGCAGTAGGAGCATGCAGGTTGAGGACAGGGAAAAAAAGCCACACTGGTAAGTTTTATACAGGTGTGTAGTCTGACTATAAGTTATAGAAAATAATGTGACATCATAGTTGTAATAAGACATTATGATACATGCAAATTGGTGTTCTACCATTTGTTTCCAAAGTTTATGAACCAAGTTTAATTATTTGCGAAGGTAAAAGTAGTTGGTCCAGGGCATCCATTATTTGTACTTTCGGTTAGTAATGAACACAATTTCAGTTCCATTGCTCTGTTGCTTGTTAGTAATTTGTGGCATTCATGATATTTTATTTGTTTGCATTGTTCGTCCTGAAAGAACTTTAAGATGCACAATGCAATGTCACTTCTACATCCCGTAGTATGGCATAGTGTTACTCATGTGCCTCAGCAGCAAGAACCACTGGGAAAAAGGCAACACACAGTGCTTTCTATTATAGGCTGCAGTGTCATGGGACTCACCTGATCTTGATATGAGCCTTCCAAGTGATTCTTTATTTGGTTTCCCCCACCTAAGAATGCTGAAAACCTGAAGGGGCACGAAAATATCTGTGGGTGCCTGATTGTGACAAGGTAATGAATTCGTGATGATAACATAAACAGTTGCAAGCCCCTTTGTTGCCCAAAGGGCATCATGAATCATGATCCAACCTCAGAATTGAGGTGCCTCTGGTGGAGGGAAATCTTGTGTGGATAGTGTTATGGATCTAGTGGGGTCACGCTCTAGCTTTTGTGGCTCTCATCCTTGCCTGTGGCCTGCAAGTAGGATAAGATTGATGTGACCAACTGAGACAACTAACCGATGATACTAGTATTTTTAGAATAAATCCAATAATAGGACCACATAGAAAATTGTTTGTAGTTTCAACAAATATTCTAATGTTTAATTTACAGAAATATTGATTCAATTCTAGTTCTATCGATAGCTGTAGAAATTTTTTTGTTCACACACCAGCCTTGTCAATACGAATCCCCTTGAGATCAACTGGATCCCACCTCCCACGTGGACCCTGAATATGACAATATGCTAAAGCAGAAGCACATAGCGAGGACTGCGATCGTCTAGGGGAAGGGGAGTTGCTGTGCATGGCGACTGATTTGTCCTTGTGCTTTGTTGCTGAAATGCTCGTGTTGTGTAGTCCTTGCGCTCCAGACCGCTTCGTCTTTCGTTGAGGATGGTGTCCATTCTGCTTTTGATCCACTAGATGAACCAATCACTAGTACTAGCAATGAAACTACTGATTGGAGGGACACACGACAAGGTATCACTAGTACATTCTGCAGAAATTAGTTTGTTGCTGGGATAGTCCTAATCAAAATTAAGATATGTGAGTATAGTCTGTATCACAATTAATGGATGTACTATTTACAAACTAAGTTCCTGAATACATACAATTCCATTCTTGTTTTTAAAGTTACATCTGAATATATACACTACTACGAACTAATAAAGTAAGGTCCATCATTTTTAGAGCAAATACTAACAAAATGAATGGTTTGGATGGGGGCAAGCGTAGCTAATCTTTGTGAAAAAGATTGTTCTATGGTTTCACTATGCTGGGTTGCCTGATGAATGTAGTTGTCATACCTTTTCACGTCTATATATCCTAGACATGAATCCCTCCACACATTGAAAGACCCTTTTTTTTCCCATTCGGTACAAGAATAATACAAGACTGCAAAACACAAAATTAATTTATTTAGTAAATACTGTGATCAACAAAGTTATATATACTCTCTCCGTTTCAAAATGTAGGTCATTTTGATTTTTCTAAGTTCATATGTTTTGCTATGTATCTATCCATAGAGTACATCTAGATGCATAGCAAAAATTGTAAATATGAAAGAACTGAAATGACATATGATTCAGAACAGAGGTGGTACCTAGTTATCTTCCAGCCTCCTACATATGCTCCTGTCCAAACCACTAAACCAAACACAATATGCTTCGCTAAAAAACAAACATAATATACTTCCCAAAAAACAAACATTATATGCTTATAGAAACAAAAATGCATGCTTACAATAGTCACTTTTTTCTTCAAGTTTGCATCGAAATGAATGTCTATTGGGTCATGCTCGCCTTTTCTTCCCCCCTCGGCCATAGGAGAGAACTCTATATCTCCTTGTAGATTGGCCTGTGAGGTATTTTCCATTGGTAAATACTCACTTAATCAAGTTTATGTGATGCATTATAGGACCAATATGCACCCTCACTACAAGTTCATGTACTCGCAAGAAATTCACTCATTAAGTGCATAATATAGTGGTGAAAGGGTTTCTAGCCTAGTGGTTAGAGCACCTAAGTAGCACCCAGGAGGCTCAGGTTGGATTCCCTGTGGAAACAAATTAAATGAGTTTGAAATAAAAATACATATAAAAATAGATAGGGGCTTCCCCTGCTGACTTCGGCAAAAAAGTAGATAGGGGCTTCCCCTGCTGACTTTGGTAAAACAAGTGCATAGTATAGTGTTGTGATGAATCAGTTGTTATGCATGGTTAGGACTTGGGAGTGAAAAAGCCCATTTTTTTGTCGTCGCTGACCGAATGTTTGGTCAATCCCGTTGGAAAATGATGATTTAAATTGTAAAAATGTTATTATATTATCTATTGAGCTAGTATTAACAAAGAGCAGCTTAGTGCAGTAGTTTTCTTTAATTTTCTTTAACTAAAGGTGCAGGTGCATGATGTGGACCCACCTGTCATTGAGAGAGAAATGCACAAAATTAGAGCGGACAACAAGAGTCGAATCCAAGACTAAGTGTAGCACAAGATGGAGCCTCCACCATGCAACATTGCTTATCTAGTGTTGTTTCAAGCTGAAAAATGGTATATTACATTTTCATTTCCAAAAATTTTAAACCGAAATTGCATATTTTTTCCTGAGAAAAAACGAAAATTTTGCTGAAATTTTACCGAAAATTTTAACGCCTGGTAATGGTTCGGGCTCAACCCGGTTATATCAATCTGGTTTCGTTACATGGGCTCACTTGGTTCGGTAGTAAATGGGTCAAGATGTCTAATGGGCTGGTTAGGTTTGGTGTGGTTCAGTCCAATTCGGTTGAGACATCGTGAGGGCCGCCCTGATTCTATCGGTGCTGCCGCCGCCGGTGGCTCGTTCCTCCCGTCTCCAGGCATGTTTTCCTGCTGAGCTGTGCTGTCATCGTGCTCTTGATTGGTTTGATTTGACTGGAAGGACGTGAGCGTCTGGTTTAGGTTGTTCTCCTCGAAGGCGGTGGTCTGGGATGGTGTGGAGCGCCCTTATTTGTACTAGTGGGTGTACAAGCACCAGCACACTATGTGGCTGGCACGTTCGGAGCCGGTGGCGGAGGTGGCTATTGAATCAATGAAGCTGGGTTGAGGCTGCTGGGGTGGAGGCCGAGGCATGATATGAGTCAACTAATATATAGAGTGGTGCACATGATGGGTCATCCCATGATTTTTTGGAACAAAACCATTTCCAATTATTAGCTAATGGCATGCTCCATGAGAGGTGATGGTGATGGATCACTCTATTCCTTTGCTCAACAACTGCAAGTGATTACAGTGGAAGGAACATGAACAGCGTAGCAAGGCTAAAAAAATATACAGGGATGGGAGTGGGTATATATGAGAACTGATTGAGATAAACATATCCCAATAGGAGAACAACTGAAAACTCTTTTAGAATCTCGATACCAGAACTAGCACTCTACCAGAGCTGCGCCGTGGGACGGGGGAGGGAGCGGGACAAAGTGGCCAAGGAGGGCCAAACTACGCCACCACGGGGCAGCACTGGCGTCCGACGTCGCCTGACGGTGGACAGGTTGTGCGACAAGCTTGGCTGCTGGAGATGGATGGAGTTTGTGCAGAACAGCATATGCCCCAATTTCAATTCTACCCTGTTGTACACATCCAAACATGAATTAGATTTGGCTACTTCTTGTAGGATTCCAAAAGGCAATTCATTGGCCATCCAAACAACGAAATTTGAATTGTAGCCCATTTCAATACCATGACTGATTTGGTATTAAACTTAATTCAATGCCATATTCTCAAGGAAAAAGTCTAAATTACTCCCCTCAAGTATAAGCAAAGTCTGCATAAACCTCTAAAGTATGTTTTGGTTCAATTTACCCTCTAAACTATAACATTTGGTTCAACTTACCCCTTAATACAATTTCTCTTTTCTGTTTCTCTATGTACAAGTGGAACTTTGAGTTCAAATTTTGCGAGTTGATAACAGACATCATAACACATATTAAAAAAATACATCATAAGTTTTTATCATTATTTTTCATATGGTAGTATATTTGACAATAAATTAATCATTGAGATACAAAATTATGTGAAAATAATGACAAAAAATTATAATATATTTTTCTAATATACATTATGGTTTCAACTACCACTCTATAAAATTTGAACTCAAGATTCCACTCATGTATAGAGAAAAAAATGGCAAATCATATTAGGGGCTAATTGGAACCAAATGCTATAGTTTAGGGTGTAAACTGAACCAAAACATACTTTAGAGGGTTATCTAGACTTTCTTATATTTGAGGGGAGTAAGTTGGACTTTTTCCTATTCTCAATATCTACATCCAAGTACAGCTTTACAATTTTGACACCAAACACAGTGATACTCATGCTATTTACAATACTTTTTTTTTTGAACAAACTGCTCTTCAAAATCCCCATTCCTCCTTCTAGAAAGAAACATTCCTCGCGTATCAACGGCAACCGCCAGCCTGGCCGGCTAGACCAAAGCAAAAGGGAACAAAACTCTTCGCTCGCCCGCAGAGCAGAGGAGATGCAGAGCAAACGCTTCCACGGTTCCACCAATCCCTTGCTTTCTTCGGAATTAAGCAAATATTTGAGCAGTTTCCATCAATCCACCCCAAGATTTGCTCCCGTTTCCCTTGGCGATCGATAGCTGTTGCTGTTGCTGTTGCTGCGGGGGGTGGTGGCGATGGAGTGCCCACCACCTGTTCGATGGGAGGACGACAAAACAGATTGGGCGCAGGCGGCGAGGAAATACCTCAGCGTGGTCTCCTCGGGCGACGAGGCGGCGGCGGTGAGAGCCACTCTCGAGGTCAAGTGGCTGGCCAGCCACGCTCCGGATCCTGCCGTGCGGCTCGCGGTCCGGGCACTTGTCGGCGTCCTCGCCCGGTCGCCGCCGCCTCGTCTGCAGGCGGCGGCGTCGCAGGCCCTGTGCTCCGTCGCTCGCGTCGACGGCGGCAAGTTCGCCGCCGAAGTTGTTGATGAGGGCTTCTTCCTCGTGGCGCGGAGGCTGCTCCCCGTGTCCGAGGAGGTGCCCCAGAGGATCCTGCTGAGGTGCCTCAGCTGCGTCCTGTCCTTCCACGCGACTAGCCGTGTGGCGTTTGCGAGGGGCGGTGGCGCAGAGGTTATCTTGGACCTATTTCCGGGCTGCTCTGTGGCGACGAAACGGTGCTTGGTGGAAATTCTGAGTGCGTTAGCGTTGATGAGAGAAGTCCGACGTCTGCTCCTAACTGTTGGAAAAGTCGAATACCTCGTGGAGGCCATTTCGTTTGGTAACTTGGCGTCAAGGACCAGAGCAGCTCAGGCTGCTGGCCTGCTTGGTGCATCAACCATCGGCCGATCTTCGCTTGTTGAGAGGGGTGCGCCACTGGCACTAGTTGGACTGATGAGGGATGGTGATTCCTCAGCAAAGCTTGTTGCTGCTAATGCTCTTGGTATAGTCTCGTCAATTGGACACCATCTCCCGTTGATCCATCAATCTGGCGCTATACCTTTATATGCTGAGCTGCTAAAAGAAGACCATCCCCTTGCGAAAGATATTGTAGATGATGTATTCTCCGTTTTAATTTCAATCAGGGACAATGCTGGAGTGGTTCTGGAGAATCTGGCTGGAATCCTGAGGGGTGAAGATGACCTTGCAATAAGTGCTGCTGTCGATGTTTTGTTGGCTCTTGCTGAATATAAGAGCACCATTCCTTTCCTTAAAAGTTCTGGAGTAATAACTGTTCTTGTGGATCTTCTGCAGAACAGGAATCATGATGTTATTGAGAAAGTTACAGGAGCTGTTGCACAGTTAAGCTACGAGGAGTATGTCAGAGAAGGTTTGATGGAAGCTGGTGCTATTCCCGTTCTTTTAGACTTGCTTCATGGCCATTTAGGGGACTTGACAGAGTCTGCAGCAGCAGAAGCTTTGATTAATTTTTCTGAAGATCCATCATGTCAGGTGTATGCTCCAATGCTACAAAGGGTACCAGAACTTTCGGCATTTCGAAATCACTTGTTTCATTTCCGCATGTCTCAAGGTCACTTGATTCAATCTGCAAGAAGAAGGATAGAGCAGCATTTGAACTCACAATAAGATTTTTCATGACTAATGGTATGTATGTCTCTGTATTCTTTTGAGTATCTATGATACACAGATTCTTTTGTTTTTACACACATTCTTTTGTGCGATAATATTCTTGATGACGTATGATGCGGTGATGCCTATTCTGACTTTCTGGTGGAAGTATTTTTTCTCGAATATGCAGGAGAGCTGCATATCATTGTATTAATAGAGAGAGTTGGCCAAAATAGCCTTACACCACACCCACACTACGCAACACACACGACACTACACAACGCCACTTGACCTTGACACACTGTCACTTCCAGTGCCTAGCCTATGCCAGACCCCTTGTGACCAAGACCAAACACCTATCAGTACCGAGCAGGGAGCCTTGTGGCGACCACAGCTCCAAGGCTTTTTGCCCCTGCAAGCATCCATAGTTCAGCCTCTTCTTGTGCCAGAAGAAGAGTGGTATTGATTCTAGGGGCAGCCCCGTTGAACACCACATCGTTTCTAGCTTTCCACAAGCTCCAAGCTCCGAGGACGACCAAAGAGTTGAAGCCTTGCTGTATGTTGGTGGGCAAAAGGTCGCTGGATTGTTGCCACCAAGTGAAGAAATTCATCTCGCCTCCTTGAGGGGATAGTTCTTGTAATCCAAATCGGGATAGGAATTCGTACCAGAATTGGCGGGCAAACACACAAGCTGAGAGGAGGTGATTAATTGTCTCATCTGCTTGCTCACATAGAGGGCACTGCTCTGGGTGAGAGAGGCCCCTACGAGCAAGTCTGTCTGCTGTCCAGCACCGGTTGTGTGCTGCTAACCATAGAAAGAACTTGCACTTCCTTGCTGCCCATGTTCCCCAGATGAGCTTATAAGGCTGAAAATAAATGGCCCCATTGAAAAAAGCCTCATATGCTGATTTGGTCGTAAACTGTCCTGATGTCTCAAGGCGCCATTTCACGGCAATGCTGATTTACGTGTCCACCACCATGGACCTACCTCCGTGGTGCTTAAAGGCCATCGACAAAATCCGTAGGAATTTTCTTTGGCGGGGCAGGAAGGAAGCTAATGGTGGTCATTGCTTGCTCGCGTGGCCCAAAGTCAGTAGGCCAAAGGAGCTCGGAGGCCTGGGCATTTTAGACTTGCAGCGCTTTGGTTGGGCGCTCAGAGTAAGATGGTTGTGGCTGGGAAAAACGGACCCTGAGCACCCGTGGGCAAACTTACCGGTTCCAGTGCACAACTGTGCCAAAGCATTGTTTGCCACGGCTGTCCATTCAGAGGTTGGCAATGGAGCAAATACGAAGTTCTGGACAGATAGATGGCTTGATGGGTGCTCTATTGAGTTGCTAGCTCCAAATTTATTTGCTTGTGTTTCTACAAGAAGAGCCAATAGAAGAACATTGCAAGAAGCCTTGACAAATGATAGGTGGGTGGAAGACATCCAAAGGCACCCCTCTCGGTGGCGGTTATAGCTGAATATTTTGATATCTGGGATCTTGTTCAGGAGGTGATACTACAGCCTGGTGTGCAAGACACCAGTGTATATTTATTCTTTTTCAGGAGGTGATACTTTCTGGTGGAAGTAGTCTTCATGGATTTGACTTTAGTGTATATTTACTTTGAGATACACATATTCTTCTGTGGTAATGGTATTATTGATGGTGTTTGATGCCTATTCTGACTCCTGGAAGAAGTAGTTTTCATGGCCTTTGATTTTAGTGTATATTTACATGTGTAGACCCAAGCTCAAGATTGGACTTTGGCAATCTGCATGAACTTGCGTGACTGCAATGCTTATGCAAGAAAAATAGTAAGTACACATAATCATGAGTAATGCCAAAAATAATTATTCTTTTGTCTATTAGTTTCAGTGAGAGAATTCGCTCTAGACATAGACCTTCATCAAGTGTTTACTGTGACAGGCTACGTTATCTAATATTTGTATTCCATTCAATGAAAGCTGAATCAATTCAAGACTGAACCAAAACCCTAACAATGTCAAATGTGCTGATACTCAGAACTTGTAAAAAAAAAGCAATTCATTTTGATTTCATAGTGAACAGTCAGCTACTAGGATATTACCTATTACTATCTGGAAATTGGTACTGGAAATGTTGGATTTATTTAGTGGTGCATTGGAATTGAGAAGGCAATACAACATGTACACTAAAGAGATTGTCATATCAAAAGTTGTCATTTGGTTCAACTATCATTGAAGCCTGAAGGGGCATGATTCCGTAAGCACTGTTCTAGCATTGGATTGAACTTTTTTTTTCTCGAACTATATTGGATTGAACTAGAGGTACTCTATAGCATGGAAAGAACACACAAGCACATACAGTTCTCAAGAGGCCATCTATGGGGAATGAAATGATAGCGAGAAGTTTGGTGGCAGATGGAATATGTTCTCAGGGGGAGATTGATCTGGTTGGACTTGGAAAAATTCTAAGTTCAAACTAGGTAGGGAACTATTAAAACTAGATAAGTGTTAAACTAGGTAGGGTACTATTAAAACTAGATAAGTGTTACTGGCCATGTATGTGTCATGATTTTATTAGACAAAAGCAATAGCATTTAGCTTCTTTTCTTTTTTTGCTGTATTAGTCTATGTGAGGATGTGGTTTGGCGATGGCTGCTAAAAATCAAATATATAGGTCAAATAGGTGGTAAAAAGTAACTCTGGCCCAGGTAGAAGGCAAGTTAGGTCATTCTCACTTTCAGCTGGGCCTTATGAAAGTAAAATCTGAGTTATTGGGATAGGGGAAATTATTCCAAGTCAAGATTTTTTTTTGTTGTTTTTTTGTTTGGGGAGGGAGGGGGTTGGCAAACTAGATTTTACAATGACAAATGGTTGTATAACTATCTGCTTAGTGAGCAATATCTAATACTAGATAATGTGGTGTGATGGAAACATACTACTGTGGCGGATATTATGCTATCTATACTGCTCAATCTCTCTTTCTGCGGTCCGATTGTTACGGATAAATTGATTGCATGGCAACTTATGGTTAAACTAGGAGGAAAAAATAGTAGCTAGAGCTGTGTGGCTATCAAACGGTTTAACAGCACAGGCCTCAGCTGGTCAATACTCAATACCTTGCCCCAGAGCAGCACATATTTTGCAACTACTAAAATACTCAATTGATGGGTCATAGTTTCAACATCTGATCAGGGGCCACTTTAACTTTTGTGTTTTCAGCCCATAGTTTTTCTCATTGTTTTGTGGAGTGTGGACTAGAGCAGTTGCTTCAGAAACTAAAAGGCATCTTTATTTCTTAAAAGTTTCCACACTAGCTAGGATGTGTCTATTAATCCAAGGTTTACTAGTCTCCCTTTCTCGTAATGATTCAGATCATTTACTAATTGTTCCAAATTTACGGGAACATTTGTGCATGAAAATGGAGGGTTCATAATGGCCAAGTATGAATTTTGCGCAGCTAATATATATGGGCCTGTTCTGACTGAATAATTATGAATGATTTTGTTAACTAATAGTTCTGGAATACACATGAAACCTTCTGATGCAGCCTTTTGATATATTTTTTTTTGAAATGTACGCCTTTTGATATATTTGGATGTATACTTCACATAGAAGACACTATGTGAAGGCTTCAAACGGGTTATTTTAGTTAGCTTTGGAACCATTTTTCATGATATAGCTCTTTGTAGCCATTGTCCTGAGCTGATCTGAGCATCCCAACATTGCACTATCAACTCAAATGGCCGGGCGTGCACACAGAATTATATGTAGTTAAATTTGCGGTGAAGAACTAACTAGCAAGAAATGTGTAGATTGTGCAGTGTAATATTATTCGACCACTGTATTATGTCCAGTCGACAATTTATTGATTTCTGTTCTCATTTTTTTTTGTTTTGGATATGGTGTTTTCTTAGCTCTGTAATTTAAATTTAAACTCATTATTTCGTTCAGACCAGGCTCCCAAGGGAGACCTGTGTAAAATTAGAAGAACTTGTGTACGTCGCTAAAAGCATGTACTGCGAACAAAATTTATTTTCAGGTATGAGTACAATTTATAAAAGAATAAATATACGTTACATTTAACAGTTTTTTATTAGTACCTACTAGTAGTCCATTTTATCACATATCCGCTAATAATTTTAAACTATCTGTAATACAATGAGCTTGACGACATCCTATGCACAAATTTTGTACGTCGGTATCTAAACCTGCCAACAGTATACATTGTTGTCACTGGTGTAGTATATGGAGTCGTACCGCATTTGTGTTCTGTTAGTATCTCATGTCATGTGCACCTGACTTGTACTAAAAAAAACTGTTAAAAACACACAATGACTTGAAACAGGAACAGCAAGAGCCTGCTGTGTGCAAAATTGATAGGATCCTCGTGAATTAGGGCATTACGACTTATACTGAATTGTGTCTAGTGTGGTGACGTACTGACGTTCACCTACATACGACTGTAAATCAGAAAGTCTGACGACAGATGGCCCTCTAAGCAGGAGACACACTATCACACAATGTTGAAAAAAGTCCAGGCAGAAAAGAGAGACGTGTGCAGTAGTGCTAATATCAAGGAAAATATCTTTCTTCCAAGCAAATAAAAAGAAAGGGGAATGATTTATTTCATCATTTAATTCAAGGATCAGATTGAAACGCTTAGTTCTTGTCCCATCGGTTGTCGTTGATACTGTGCACCAATGATGTACGCGTGTATGGATTAGCATGCTGGTTTTGTTTAACATGGCCGGCCCGCGAGTAGAGACGGGAAGGGATCGAGTTTTTGTAGCTGCGGTCGTGCACACCTGGTGACCTGTGATGGGAGTAGGTTCCGTCGTTCTCCGTGCTTGGCTAAGCTTTGACGAATGTGACAGCGAATCTTTGGAGTACTTAATCTTTTTTAAGGAATAAAATCGTTTGAAGCATTTGACTCTTGACTTCGCGTGCCCTGTCCCCTTGATTGAGCTATATTAAACTAGCATCATCCATGGAGATACAAATTGTATAGACCAGCGCTTGGGACACGGGTACTGTTTTCTAGGGATGAATGCGGATCGGATCGGAGCGGATAATACCTTTTCCACATCCTCATCCATATTTTTTTGTCGGATATGGAGCGGAGCGGATATCTTGCGGATGCGGTTACGGATGCGGATTTTTTCGGATGTCGGAACTGGTGCGGAATCGGAGCGGTTTCGGAGCGGATGCGAATTAATATAGTCGGATAATATATGCTTACATATAGTTTTTAAGTGACAAATAATTTCTAAACCAAACTATAATTTAGCAACGTAACACGAAAAATACTTATCTTTATGGTTCATGAACCATGACATAGTTTATGGGTGTCTCATTATTTGAGCTGAGCTCGATTTGTAGTGTGGTGACATGGTGGGCTCGTTAGATTAGTCGGATATCCTATTACAAGCCTCGGATAATCCGCATTCAATTATCGGATAATCCGTATCCATTGGATTTCGCTTAAACCATATCCTACTCCGCATCCACACACAATCGGATTCGGATTATCCATATCCGCACGGATATCAAAAATGCTTCTCCATATCCGCAAAAATCGGATTCGGAGCGGATCGGATGCGGAAATTATCCTCACCACTTTCACCCCTACTGTTTTCACTCTTTTATGGTCCGAGTTCTCTTCTGGTGTTGAATCCACCTTACAATTCTAGGATGATTATTCGTGCACATGGAAATAAAAACGACGGTTCAGTACGCAACATTTTCATGTGTATACAAATTCTACGTATACTCGACAGTCTCAGATCAGATCACCTGATGCTTAACAGTTCGACTAACAACAGATTTCCACCGCAAAGACGACGGTACTGGAACAGTAGGCATAACGCATAATCATCCAACATCAAAGTTGACACGGAAACCATCATCTCTGACAACAAGCCCCGTGGGCCCACATTTGTCAGACTCTCTGCCTCTCAAACTCCTGCTCCCTCCCTATCAGAGGTGATCACGTATCAAGCTTTTTTTGTTGCTCACTGGCCTATATATGCACGGCCCCTTCTCAGCTTCATGTTGCTCATGCAGCCTCCGGGTCCAAGTGCAGTGCACGGTTAGGAGATCTCGAGCTCCAGAAGATAACGTAACAATGGCAGAACAGCACAAAGAAGCAACAAACACGCCGGCAGCCTCCGACGATGGCCTCCCCAACGGCGTCGCGCCGCGGAAGAAGACCAACGTCCGGTTCGCCTTCGCTTGCGCCATCTTGGCCTCCATGACCTCCATCCTTCTTGGCTACGGTACATATATAAATCACCATGCATCCTTACTTTTAAAAAAAAATCGTTGCTGCTAAAGTACGGGCATCATGATTCAGTAATAACTTCATGTTAATTCTCTTTAGTAACATTTCTTATGCATGTGTGCTTTCAGACATCGGGGTGATGAGCGGCGCGGCGCTGTTCATCAAGGAAGACCTGAAGATCACTGACGTGGAGGTGGAGGTCCTTCTGGGCATCCTGAACCTGTACTCGCTCATCGGCTCCTTCGCGGCGGGGCGCACCTCCGACTGGATCGGGCGCCGGCTCACCATCATCCTCGCGGCCGTCATCTTCTTCGTGGGCGCCTTCATGATGGGCTTCTCCGTCAACTACCCGATGCTCATGGCCGGCCGCTTCGTGGCCGGCATCGGCGTGGGCTACGCGCTGATGATCGCGCCCGTGTACACGGCGGAGGTCTCCCCGGCATCGTCCCG
Source organism: Urochloa ruziziensis (assembly GCA_015476505.1). Taxonomy (NCBI): domain Eukaryota; kingdom Viridiplantae; phylum Streptophyta; class Magnoliopsida; order Poales; family Poaceae; genus Urochloa; species Urochloa ruziziensis. The sequence goes on from CM027118.1 coordinate 20,287,459, forward strand.
GGGGTTCCTCACATCCTTCCCCGAGGTGTTCATCAACCTCGGCATCCTCCTCGGCTACGTCTCCAACTACGCCTTCTCCCACCTCAGCCTCAAGCTCGGGTGGCGCCTCATGCTCGGCGTCGGCGCCGCGCCCTCCGTCGTCCTCGCGCTCATGGTGCTCGGCATGCCAGAGTCCCCGCGGTGGCTGGTCATGAAGGGCCGCCTCGCCGACGCGAGGGCCGTGCTCGACAAGACCTCCGCCTCGCCGGAGGAGGCCGCGCTCCGCCTCGCCGAGATCAAGGCGGCGGCCGGCATCCCCGCGGACCTCGACGGCGACGTCGTGGCCACCGCCGCGCCGAAGAGGGCCGGCGGCGGCGAGGAGCGCGACGTGTGGAAGGAGCTGATCCTCTCGCCGGCGCCGGGCGTCCGGCGCGTTCTCCTGTCGGCGCTGGGCATCCACTTCTTCCAGCAGGCGTCGGGGATCGACTCGGTGGTGCTCTACAGCCCGCGCGTGTTCCAGAGCGCCGGGATCACCGACAAGAGCAAGCTGCTGGGGACCACGTGCGCCGTCGGCGGTCGCCAAGACGCTCTTCATCCTGGTGGCCACCTTCACGCTCGACCGCTTCGGGCGGCGTCCGCTGCTGCTGGCCAGCACGGGGGGCATGGCCGCCTGCCTCGTGGGCCTCGGGATGGGCCTCACCGTCATCGGCCACCACCAGCAGCAGCACCGCGTGCCGTGGGCCGTCGGCGTCTGCATCGCCTCCATCCTCGGCGTGGTGGGCTTCTTCTCCATCGGGCTCGGGCCCATCACGTGGGTGTACAGCTCGGAGATCTTCCCGCTGCACCTGCGCGCGCTCGGGTGCGCACTGGGGGTGGGGCTCAACCGCGTCACCAGCGGGGTCATCTCCATGACCTTCCTGTCGCTGTCCAAGGGCATCACCATCGGGGGCAGCTTCTTCCTCTACGCCGGCGTCGCCTCGATCGCCTGGGTATTCTTCTTCACCTACCTGCCCGAGACGCGAGGCCGCACGCTCGAGCAGATGGGCGAGCTCTTCGGCATCCCTAACATGGCCGGCGACGACGGCTACCAGCAGCAGCAGTCTCCGGAGAAGGAGAAGGACAACGTCATCGAGATGGCATCGACGACGGCCACTACTAGTGATGTCAAAAAAGAGTGATCGATGAAGAATTACGAGGCGACCAAGTTGTGAAATTTCGCGCAGACCTTTTTTGTTTTTAGTGTTTATTAAATAACCAGTAGAAAGATGATGTATTTTTTCTTTGGCTTTTCTCTGTATGGGCAACTGGGCAAATAGAGAATTATTGGACATGAAGTAGTACGTGTACGTTGAGGTGTCGTGTAAGCAAAACTAGTGATGTATGGACTGGGAGTCAAGCACGAGAGTAGTACACAATGTTGTGTATCCACGCATGGTGGTTGGCTCGTTTCTAGCAAGCTAAGGTTTGCCAACCCGGATTTTCTACAACCGTATGCGGCAGCTAGGCTGGACAACAAGCTGACTGCTCGCGAGCTGGCTTGGCTCTTCGGCTCGGCTAGGTGGATTTTTAACCAGCTGAGCAACTATTTTTGCTAGTTTCGTTAACGAGCCGGCTTGAGCCAAACAAGCTAGAAAATTAACATAAAGAGCCAAGTTCTCCAAGCTGAGCCGAGTCGTTTTAGCCGAGTATGTTACTCTACGGCATGATGAATCTTTGAAGTAATCTTTGAAGTTTAAAACTTTATAATTACTATATTATTTATTTTATATGTACATATATTGAGAAATATTGAGATAATAATTCTAATTTTGCACCTGGCTTGCGAGCCTAACAAGCTGGTTTGAGCCATTAACGAATCGACCGAGCCGAGATGGATCGTTAGACTAACGAGCCAGAGCGAGTTGAGTTGATCTGTACCAAGCTGGCTCGGCGTGCAACCCTAGGGACCGGTGTGCAGGTGGCAACGCGGGAAGCATAACGCTTGCACCTAGGAGCTGGAGGAGGTTACATGGGCAGCGTAACGGCTAGGCTTTGGTCGGCGGTGAATGGGCATGGGCAGCAGCGAATCTGGCGAATAGCGGACGCTCAAGATTCACTGCGACGTTGGATTGGGTGTATAGGAGTCGCGCTTGCCTCAAGTTCAACCCAGCCCGGCTCTAGGGGATAGAGTGCGGCGGTGGGTAGAGGCGGCGAGATGTTGTTCCTACTCCGGCGAACCGGTGTGGGGGAGAGAGAAGAGACAATGCGAGGAGGAAATAGGAGGGAGGCGAGGGGCTATTTATAGCCGGGGCAGAGAGGTTATGGGGGCTTGAATGAGCTTATCCCGTTAGGGTTGTGTGGCAAGGCACGACGGCGGACGACGACGCGTGTCATGGTGGCCGAAGCCCGAAGGTGGTTTGGTGGATAGGGCAGAAGAGGGTGAACTAGCAAGGGACATGACACACTTTGTCGGGGAGGTGAATCTAGCCCGAATGGTGTAGATCGAACGGTGGGCGGCCGGCGGCGTGCACCAACGCATGTGCGAGTGGATCAGGGCGAGCGAGTTTCCACGCAGGAGGAGAGGTCCTGATGGAAGGGATTTTGTTGTATCGGTTTGGAAAGAAATTGAGAAGGAATATATGCCCGTAGAAACTCGAGTTTTCTTTAGTCTAGTTTTCCATTGAGAAATAGATTCTTTGTTGCCACTGTGAGGACAACTCCTTTGCTACGAATCAGGGGGCCGTTCTTGTTCTTCACCACTGTGTCAATTAGTTCCTTTTTTTTTATCAAAACTTGAACCCCCATAACCATCTTTGCTTCATATTGATCTGCAATAGATTATGAGTTTATACATTCTTGCTTGTGTTCTTCGATTTGCTTGCAGGAAAAGTCTTCTCGACGAGGTTAATTTAGTTGTGCTTGGTTGATAACCAACAGAACAGTGGTGTAGTGGTTGCAGGGTGTGGGGCATGCCCGTGAAACGGAACTCCTTAAGTACCTGCATTAGTCCTGGAAGCCCTAATGCAAGTAGATCTTCACAAGTGGTATCGAAAACCGTCATCGAATAACCTTTTATTGATAATTTACATCGATGTACAGTTTGTACAAGGGTTACAAGCGGGCCTTAAAGCCTCCGCTTATTCAGAAAGTATAAATCTACCAGTACTATGTAGAGCCTCAGCATCGCGGTGGAGCACGTCACCATTCCGAGCCTTCGTCGCCTGCTCCGTCTTCGGGGGAATCCTCTGGTATGAAGTGGAAGCAAGGGTGAGCACTCCTGACAGGGGTACTCAGCAAGTCCCAAAGTAATTTAATAGATTAATTAAGTTTGGTCCTGGAGGGGCAGAACCTCCCTACCAGTCCCGGTTAGTGAACAAAGGTATATCAACCTGCGGTAAGGGGAATCCGCGGGTCATGTTCATTTTAGTGATCTAATCGACGGGGACTTTTACCAATTGGACTCTTGCCAGAGTCACGGCTATCCAGATAGGTTTGTCGCTCTGCAGAGGTCATACTTCTCTGTCCCGCATTCGGTCAGCCCGTACCGTGTACTTTGGCGGTACTGCCATACGAGATCCGTTTCCACCAGCGTCTATCTCTAGACAGCCTCTCCCTAGCTCTGTCCACGGAGCTGTTGGGGCCTAAGTAGGAGTCGCGCACGTTCACACAGGGACCTTCCCGGGGAAAGATTCTTGATGCATCAAGAAAATATATCGTGGCACTCTGCCACCAGGTCCTACCGACCCTGTCACCTGCGACTCGTACCGGCCAGACCCAGCCCTCTGTCGGGGTCTGTCTCCAATAGTCCCGTTGCCCACCGTGGCCTCTTGGGACAGTTTACTAAGGCTGGCTAGTGGGGTGTGGATCATGGCCTCACATAAATAAGCATTCCCGAAGGCCATGCTTTTTTGGCATGCGGGACTGTACTAGGCAATGGAAAGATTCTCCCGCGAACCGGTCCTTAGTGGCGACCCGAAGTTGCTCTTAGGACAGAATCCCCTTCCTTGAGATCTTCCTTCCACTCCCCGGTCTAAAATAAAGACTGTGTAATCAAGTTCCGGTTCTCCAAATTCAGTCATCCGGGCATGCTTATATAACAGAAGTAATTTTCATAATTATTAATGTGGACGGGACTTGCCTTGTCCAGCGTCGGGGTCGTTCCATGCTTCCTCTTCGTAATCTGGATCCTCGGCATTGCTCTCGGGGTCAGAGTCTGCGAGTCAGTCACACAAACCAATACATCAATCAAAGTTAAAGATGGCTTTTCTATTAAATGGATTTAATCCTAAAAGAAGTGACTATTTAATCTAGGGGTTGTGGGTGAGGTTTTTGGGAAAGGTAGGTATTTCTTGGCTTAAAAATTATTCTAGGATTTTTGGTGGATTTTTGGGAATTTTTGGAAAGCTCTAAGGTGGAGAATTAATTTCTTGTGTGCAAAGAGCCGGGTGTACTTAGCAATTACCCAGGGGAGAGAGAGACAGGCGGGCCCTGGGGCGGGGTCCCGCGCCGGTCACTGTTCCGTGGACCCATGGTCCACGGCCCGTGGACCAGCGACCCCATGGGTCTGCGGTCCATGAGGACCGAGTGCAGGGAGAGGGAAGAGGGGGAGGTGGCGGCCGCGGTGGCGGGCTGTGCCGCTGGCCTGTGGGCCTGCGGCCAGCGTGGCAGCCACGCGGCGCCAGCCAGGCAAAGGGGAGGGGGACGGTGGTGCGCGGTGGCGGTGGCAGGGGTGCTCGCCGGAGTTGAGCGCCCCGGCCACGCCGGGCTGCGAGGAAGGCTGGGGTTTGGCAGGGAGGGAGAGGGCAGTGCGGCGGTGAGGTTGGGCATGCTCCGGCGCAACGGCGTGGTTCACCGTGGCGGCTAGAGCTCGCCGGAGTTTGGGCGGCGGGCGGCGCAAAAGGGAACAGGCGTGGGGAGGGGGTGTTGGACTCCGCAGAGCAGCGGGGACGCAGCTGGTGGCGCACGGAGTGCGGCAGTGTGCTCAGGCGCGGCGGCGAGCGGCTAGGACCCCCCAGCGGGTCACCGGAGCGCGGCGGCGCGTGAGGTTCGTCGGCTGCTCAGCCGTCGGCGCAGGTAGGAGGGAGAGAGAGGGGCAGCGGCGAGGCGGCGGTGTGGGGAGACTTACCGGAGCACAGGCGCGAGGCTCCCGGCGTGGCTCAGCCGGTCGCGCACGGCGGCGGGGCAGCCTGCGCTCGGCCGGCGCCGGCGTGCGTGTGTGTGTGGTGCGGGGGCGAATGAGTGGGGATGGGGTTCCAAGGGAGTACGCCCGGGGCTATTTATAGCCAAGGTGAGCTCCTAGGAGCTTCTCCGGCGCTTCCCGGCCGGACGCAGTGGCGAGGAGGCGGCACGGGGCGGCGACGCGTGCCCCCGGCGGCGAGCTCCGCAAGGAGCTGCGGGGCGCGGTCAGCGCCGCACTTGTGGTGCGGTGAAGGGACGTGGGGACGACACGCGGCGTGCTCGTCCCCCTAGGCTTGATCCGCGCCGATGGAGGCGGATCGGGCGGCCGCGGCAGCGAGATGGGCGCGACGGCGAGGGGAGGAAGAAGGGAAGATGGATGGTGACGTCAGCGCGACGTCACCAGGGGTGTGCAACGCGCGCGCGTGGAAGTTGAGGGAGGTGGGATGGACTTTGGAGAATGGTGGCGAGGCTGTGCTGGGCTGCGGGATGAGCTTGGTGGAACTGCGCCGGCGGCCGGGTTTCGGCCCAGGGAGGAGTTTCCCTTTTTCCTTTTTCTGTTTTCTCTTTTCTTTTCTATTTTGAGTTTGAATTTAGGTTTGAATTTCATTTCAAATCTAACTTGAACTTTTGACTAGGTTTTAGGGTTCAGGATTGTCTAAAGTTAGAGCAAGCATGTGCACATGGTTGGTTTCAAAATAATCTAATGCATTTCATTTTTCTAATGCATTAGTCCTATTAGGGTGAATCTAGTTTTTAATATTAAAAATATTCTTAATTTCCTTTTTTAAATGCTTTCTAATTTCTAGGGTGTCACAGACCTACCCCACTTAAAGTGAATCTCGTCCTCGAGATTCGTCTAGTTCTTGGAATAGATACAGGAATTCTTTTCTGAGATTTTCCTCTTTTTCCCACGTGGCCTCCGCCTCTGTGTGATTGCTCCATTGTACTCGGCAAAACTTAGCCGCCGTTCTTCGGGTTTGTCTAATGGTTGTATCCAATATTCGCGTGGGTCTTTCTTGGTACCTCAAATCTGGTTGTAGATCTACTGTCTCCGGAGCTGTTCATTCCTCGGGTACCCTTAGGCATTTCCTTAGTTGAGATACATGAAATATCGGGTGTATATCTCCCAGTTCTTCTGGTAATGCCAGTCGATAGGATACTTTTCCAATTCTATTTAGTATCCGGTAGGGGCCGATATACCGGGGTGCTAACTTTCCTTTGATTTGGAATCTTCGTGTCCCTCGGATAGGAGCTACTTTCAGATACACCAAGTCATTGTCTTTGAAGGTCAATTCCTTTCTTCGGTTATCAGCATAACTTTTCTGTCGATTTTGTGCTATCTTTATATTCTCCTGCACCTGTTTGGTTTTCTCTTCAGCATCCCGTAATATAGCTGGCCCAAACAATGACCTTTCTCCTATTTCTGACCATAGTAAGGGTGTCCTACATTTTCTGCCGTACAGAGCTTCAAAGGGTGACATTTGCAAACTAGCTTGGTAGCTATTATTGTATGAGAACTCTGCAAACGCTAAGCTTTCTTCCCAGTCCTTTCCATAGGTCAGAACACAAGCTCGTAACATATCTTCTAGTATTTGATTTACTCGCTCGGTTTGTCCATCAGTTTGAGGGTGGTATGCCGAGCTATAATCCAAGGTGGATCCTAAGCTTTTATGCATGGTTTTCCAGAAGGTGGAGGTAAACTGTGGCCCTCGATCGGTTACTATTCTCTTAGGTACTCCATGAAGTTTCAGAATATTGTCTATATATAGCCAGGCTAATTTGTTGCCTCCATGGGTTGTTTTTACGGGAATAAAATGAGCAACCTTGGTTAGACGGTCTACAATTACCCAGATCGAGTCATTTCCTTTAGCTGTCCTGGGTAAGCCAACGATAAAATCCATACTAATTTCTTCCCATTTCCATTCAGGTATGGGTAACGGTTGCAGTAATCCGGCTGGTTTCTGATGCTCAGCTTTGACGGTCCTGCAGATATAGCAACTAGCTACATACTCGGCTATGTCCCTTTTCATGCCTGGCCACCAATAGGATTCTCTTAGGTCTTGATACATCTTGGTGGATCCAGGGTGTATAGAGTAGGCCGAGTTATGATCTTCATTCATGATTGTTTTTCGTAATTCATCCTAGGGTGGTACGCAAATTCGGTTTCGGAAGTAAAGGGTGCCTTCTTTATCTACTCGAAGTTCTGGCCCTTTTCCTAGTCCAATAGAATGCTGAAGCAGCATGACCTCCTTGCTTCTCTTTTGAGCTTCTTTAATTTGCACTTGGAGCAGAGGTTGTAAATGGATGTTGGCAAGATACCCAAAGGGTATCACTTGTAGATTTAAAGCTCGCATTTCCTGGGCTAGCTTTTCTGGTCGGTAGCTGGACTTCCGGCTTAGGGCATCTGCTACCGTATTAGCTTTTCCCGGGTGGTATCGTAGTTGTATGTCATAGTCCTTTATTAGTTCCAGCCATCTTCGCTGCCTTAGGTTTAACTCCTTTTGTGTGAAGATGTACTTAAGACCCTTATGGTCTGTATAGATATTACATCATTTGTCCAATAGATAGTGTCTCCAGATTTTTAAGGCATGAACTACCGAAGCTAATTCCAGGTCATGAGTAGGGTAATTCACTTCGTGGGTCTTCAATTGTCGTGACGCATAGGCTATTACCCTTTCGTTCTGCATGAGAACTGCCCCTAGTCCTTTGCGAGAAGCGTCACAGTATATCACAAAGTTTTGATATATATCTGGCAAAGCTAACACCGGGGCGGTTACCAATCTTTGCTTCAGTTCTTGAAAGCTATTTTCACAAGCCATCGTCCATTTAAACTTTACTTTTTCCTTGGTTAGTTCTGTCATGGGTTTGGCTAGGCGGGAGAATCCTTTAATGAATCTTCGGTAGTAGCCGGCTAATCCAAGGAAACTTCGCACCTCATGTACGTTTCATGGTTGTTGCCATTCCATAACTGCTTCTACTTTTGAAGGATCAACTTCAACACCTTGTTGGGTTATGACGTGTCCAAGGAAAGCGACCTTCTCTAGCCAGAATTCACACTTGCTGAACTTGGCGTATAACTGATGTTCTTGCAATCTTTCCAAAACAATCCTGAGGTGCCTTTCATGTTCTTCGGCCGTTTTGGAGTAAATTAATATGTCATCTATGAATACTACTACAAACTTATCCAATTCCCCCATGAATACTTTGTTCATCAAGTTCATGAAGTATGCCGGGGCGTTAGTTAAACCAAAGGGCAGAACAGTATACTTGTATTGACCATATCTCGTCACGAAAGCCGTCTTTGGTATATCATCCCATCGGAGTTTGAGTTGATAATATCTGGATCTAAGGTCTATCTTAGAAAAGTATTTTGCTCCTTTCAGTTGATCGAATAAATCATCGATCCTTGGCAACGGATACTTGTTTTTGATAGTGACCTCATTAAGTGATCGATAATCGACACACATTCTTAAGGTCCCATCTTTCTTTTTCACAAATAACACCGGTGATCCCCAGGGTGAAGAACTTGGGTGTATGAATTCCTTTTCCAACAGATCCTTAAGTTGCTTTTTTAGTTCTTCCAATTCATCGATAGCCATTATATACGGTCTTTTGGCTATCGGGGCGGTGCCTGGTAATAGGTCTATAACAAATTCCACGTCTCGGTCTGGAGGTAACCCGGGTAATTCTTCTGGAAAGACATCAAGATATTCTCTAACCACCGGTACTTGTTCAATCACAGTAACATCCATTTGATAGATCATGGTGGATATATTCTTATTTTGCACCTGGCATTGTACCATTTGATGGTTAGGGCTAGTTAGGGTAACTATCCCCTTTCCACAATCTATCTGTCCATCATGCTTCTTTAACCAATCCATTCCCAGAATTAAGTCTATACCTTCTGAGTTTAGAACCACTGGATCCGCTAAGAATTCTACCCCACTTAAAAGGATTCGAACTCCTAGGCTTCGCAGTTGGCAGGGTATTTTGGCCCCAAGGGTTGTAGCTAGGATTGGATTTTCTAGTGGGGTGGTGGGTAATTGATTTTCTCTAACGAATTTTAGAGTAATGAAGGTATGTGATGCTCCGGAATCGAATAAAATATTCGCGAGATGGGAATTGATTGGGAACTTACCGAGTGCTACATCGGGAGCAGCTTGAGAGTCCTCGGTATCCACATAGTTCAGGCGTCCTTGAGAATAAGAGGACACAGCCTTTTTGTTTTGCTGGCCATTTCGCCCATTCGAGGCCGGGCGTGAGCTTCCCACTGAAGCGGCCGGTGCAGATGCTTTATTCTTGTAGGGACAGTTGGCTATGAAATGATCGTGGTCACGGCAATGGAAGCAAGTCTTGTGTCCCACGCTAGTGGCAGGGGCAGTAGCAGCTTTGGCATAGGAAGCTTGCCCTGAGTCGTAAGTACGACCGGAAGTAGCTGGTTGTACAAGGGTGTTACGGCCAGATGTTCGGGGTGCATAGCTTGGGTTGAAACGGGTTCGTTGTGCTGAAAAGTTTGTTGCCCGTATATTCCGCTGCTGGGTACGTTGGGTCTGGTATTTCTTCTTGCGATCCTCTTCATCATGAGCAGTCTCGGCTGAAATAGTCTGACTGACTAGGACGTTGAAGTTTGGATATATGTGTGGGGTCATCTGTTGTCGGTATATGCTATTGAGACCTTTCTTAAATCGACCTTGCTTCTTCTTATCGGAACTGATTTCATCGGGAGCATAGCGGCCTAACTTCATAAATTTCCGATGATACTGGGATATTGTCATACCACCTTGTCGGAGTGCCTTAAACTCATCAGCCTTATGGTCCATGGCTCCTTTCGGAATGTGGTAACGTCGGAATTCTTCCTGGAATTCTTCCCAAGTAATATCGATCGCGTTGTTTGCTGCCATGCAATAATTATCCCACCACTCACTGGCGGATCTCTGCCTTCAGCATGAATGGCTTCTAGCTTCTTGGTAATAGTCTTCAGCCAGTCGTCGGCCTCAAGGGGTTCATCAGTACTATCAAAGGTGGGTGGGTTGGTCCGGATGAATTCTATAATCTTGCGAGGCTGTCCCAGTTCATTTCCTGGACGAGGATTTTGAGTTTTACCCATGCCTTGAACAATGGTCTCCATTAGGCAGGTCTGATTGGCCATAATTGCCACTAAATCAACCATCGGTGGGGGTGGTGGATCTTGGGCTTCATGTTGTCCTTCGCTGTTTCCTTCCTCATCCTCCGAGATGTCCATCGCGTCTCCGTTGAGTTCTTCTTGAGAATCGGCGGAGGGGTCTCGCTTCTTTCGGATGCGTGCCCTGCCATGCACGCTTTCCTCCTCGGATTGGCCTTGACTTGGTTGGCATTCGGAACTTCTGTCTTGTCGGCTTCGCCGTTCTTGTATCCTAACCGACCTCTTGGGCTTCATCTGCATGTTAATTTCCATAAGAAGGACGGTTCTTAACAAGAGAGGGGTAATATTATCTAAACCAACTTTCCTACAGAAAAAGGTGAGTTTAAGGAAAATGCGTTATGCCATGCGCAACCATATGTACTTTTATTTATTTTCAGGAGGGGAACTCAAGTCCCTTGCATGCAATACACCATACGCGACTAGCTATCCAAGGCTATTATACACTATAAGTATCTAATCTACAGGTGAAAAGCCTCTCTCATCTCGTTTTCCTTCTAAGTGAAGTCTTCCCAGAAGTCCCGTCCTCCGGAAGTTGACGCATCCCACATGGAGCCTGCGAAGGATTCGGCGGTCACTTGATTTGACCTCCAGTCATTCATAAAGTCAGTTTGCTGGAGGAGCTCCATGATTTCCATGTTCAATTCATCGATCGGTACCGGCGCAGTTGATAGTAGGGGTGATTGTATAGGGATATCTATCCCAAATCCATCTATCGTACCTATCACCTCACTTGCCATATCTGGGGTTTCGCCACATTCCTCTTGAGCAAACGTTATGCCGCCACTCTTTTCTTTTGCGTCTGCTCCCCCCATTGGTTCCTTACCCTTCCTGTTCCGAGTTAGCCTTTCCTCTTCGGAGTGAGTTTCCATGGGTATCGGCTGACTCGAAGCTTCGGCTTTGAGTTCCGGTTGTTCCGTAATAGGAGGGAGAGGAGTAGTTTTAGCAATCTCCGAGTCTGCCTTAGCCCGTAGTTTAGTAGTCTTCGGTGTCTTGGGTGGGTTCTTTCCTCTTTCCTTCTTAGTTATTTTCCGTAATTCCCAGCTTAAATCATATTTAGCCCCCTCTACCAATTGTTCGGCCATTAACGCCATTTTCTCTGTTGCTTCAACGTAGTCCACCAATTCAGTCATACGATCCTTAGTCACGAGAAGGCGGTCTTCCAATATCTCAGCGCGGCGTCGGGCTTCTCGATATCGTATGCTTAGGTTTTCGAACAAATTTTCTAAGCTCAAGAGATAGTCCAAAGTAGTAACTAGAGTTGCTTGATCGGGGACAATGGATTCAGTGAAGAGAACCTTCATGCGATAGTTCCAAGTTGTCCTAGTGGTATTTCCAATTGGAAGGTAGTGAAGTGACGTGTTCACAGTGCCAGTTACTTTATCTCGGCAAATTGCCATTACCGCCTTCTTGGCTACTAATTGCAAGGTATCCGAAAATCGCGAGCCAAAGGCGCTGATAGTCCATACTTTTCCCGAAGATGGTCTAGGAGCGGGCCCTATGGTTACCCAGACTTCACAGGACAGGTTTCCTTTGCCCACAAACTCTCGTCCTTTTTATCGCAGGGTATTTGAGAAGCCTAGTTCCCTAAGGGCATTCCTCAGGAGGCGTGGAAAGCCGATATTCCGGTTGCAGTCGGAGTGCAACCAACCCTTCTCGTCGGTCCACGTATCTCCGTCCATATCCTATCCCAAAAGATTATGGAATTATTCAGAGGTCATTCTACTCAACTTAATAGCACAAGAAAGACTTAAAAGAGTTGCTAGCTCTATTTTTTGGGCCATCTTATAGGGCACTAAAGTCCAGCTGGCTCTGGTACCACCGCTGTGGGGCATGCCCGTGAAACGGAACTCCCCAAGTACCTGCATTAGTCCTGGAAGCCCTAATGCAAGTAGATATTCACAAGTGGTATCGAAAACCGTCATCAAATAACCTTTTATTGATAATTTACATCGATGTACTGCTTAGAGTCTGTACAAGGGTTACAAGCGGGCCTCAAAGCCTCCGCTTATTCAGAAAGTATAAATCTACCAGTACTATGTAGAGCCTCAGCATCGCGGTGGAGCACGTCACCATTCCGAGCCTTCGTCGCCTACTCCGTCTTCGGGGAAATCCTCTAGTATGAAGTGGAAGCAAGGGTGAGCACTCCTGACAGGGGTACTCAGCAAGTCCCAAAGTAATTTAATAGATTAATTAAGTTTGGTTCTGGAGGGGCATAACCTCCCTACCAGTCCCGGTTAGTGAACAAAGATATATCAACCTGCGGTAAGGGGAATCCGTGGGTCATGTTCATTTTAGTGATCTAATCGACGGGGACTTTACCAATTGGACTCTTGCCGGAGTCACGGCTATCCAGATAGGTTTGTCGCTCTGCAGAGGTCGTACTTCTCTGTCCCGCATTCGGTCAGCCCGTACCGTGTACTTTGGCGGTACTGCCCTACGAGATCCGTTCCCACCAGCGTCTATCTCTAGACAGCCTCTCCCTAGCTCTGTCCACGGAAGCTGTTGGGGCCTAAGTAGGAGTCGCGCACGTCCACACAGGGACCTTCCCGGGGAACGATTCTTGATGCATCAAGAAAATATATCGTGGCACTCTGCCACCAGGTCCTACCGACCCTGTCACCTGCGACTCGTACCGGACAGACCCAGCCCTCTGTCGGGGTCTGTCTCCAATAGTCCCGTTGCCCACCATGGCCCCTTGGGACAGTTTACTAAGGCTGGCTAGTGGGGTGTGGATCAAGGCCTCACATAAATAAGCATTCCCGAAGGCCATGCTTTTTTGGCATGCGGGGCTGTACTAGGCAATGGAAAGATTCTCCCGCGAACCGGTCCTTAGTGGCGACCCGAAGTGGCTCTTAGGACAGAATCCCCTTCCTTGGGATCTTCCTTCCACTCCCCGGTCTAAAATAAAGACTGTGTAATCAAGTTCCGGTTCTCCAAATTCAGTTATCCGGGCATGCTTATATAACAGAAGTAATTTTCATAATTATTAATGTGGACGGGACTTGCCTTGTTCAGCGTCGGGGTCGTTCCCTGCTTCCTCTTCGTAATCTGGATCCTCGGCGCTGCTCTCGGGGTCAGACGTCTGCGAGTCAATCACACAAACCAATACATCAATCAAAGTTAAAGGTGGCTTTTCTATTAAATGGATTTAATCCTAAAAGAAGTGATTATGGTGCTCGCCGCGACGGTGAGGTTGGGCATGCTCCGGCGCAACGGCGTGGTTCACCGCGGCGGCTAGAGCTCGCCGGAGTTTGGGCGGCGGGCGGCGCAAAAGGGGAAAGGCGTGGGGAGGGGGTGTTGGACTCCGCAGAGCAGCGGGGAGACATCTGGTGGCGCACGGAGTGCGGCAGTGTGCTCAGGCGCGGCGGCGAGCGGCTAGGACCCCCCAGCGGGTCGCCGGAGCGTGGCGGCGCGTGAGGTTCGTCGGCGCTCGGCCGTCGGCGCAGGTAGGAGGGAGAGAGAGGGGCAGCGGCGAGGCGGCGGTGTGGGGAGACTTACCGGAGCATGGCGGCGAGGCTCCCGGCGTGGCTCAGCCGGTCGCGCGCGGCGACGGGGCAGCCTGCGCTCTGCCGGCGCCGGCGTGCGTGCGTGTGTGGTGCAGGGGCGAATGAGTGGGGATGGGGTTCCAAGGGAGTGCACCCGGGGCTATTTATAGCACGGGGTGAGCTCCCGGAGCTTCTCCGACGCTTTCCCAGCCGGACGCGTGGCGAGGAGGCGGCGACGCGTGCCCCCGGCGGCGAGCTCCGCACGGAGCTGCGGGGCGCGGTCAGCGCCGCCCTCGTGTTGCGGTGGCGGGCCGTGGGTACAACACGCGGCGTGCTCGTCCCCCTAGGCTCGATCCGCGCCGGTGGAGGCGGATCGGGCGGCCGCGGCGGCGAGATGGGCGCGATGGCGAGGGGAGGAAGAAGGGGAGATGGATGGTGACGTCAGCGCGACGTCACCAGGGGTGTGCAACGCGCGCGCAGAAGTTGAGGGAGGTGGGATGGACTTTGGAGAACGGTGGCGAGGCTGGGCTGGGCTGCGGGATGAGCGGGGTGGAACTGGGCCGGCGGCCGGGTTTCGGCCCAGGGAGGAGTTTCCCCTTTTTCCTTTTTCTGTTTTCTGTTTTCTTTTCTATTTTGAGTTTGAATTTAGGTTTGAATTTCATTTCAAATCTAACTTGAACTTTTGACTAGGTTTTAGGGTTCAGGATTGTCTAAAGTTAGAGCAAACATGTGCACATGGTTGGTTTCAAAATAATCTAATGCATTTCATTTTTCTAATGCATTATCCTATTAGGGTGAATCTAGTTTTTAATATTAAAAATATTCTTAATTTTCTTTTTTAAATGCTTTCTAATTTCTAGGGTGTCACACAGGGGTTCGAATCGTGTCTGATTAGAAGCCCAGATCGTCAACGTTGAGTCTCCACAATTGAACGTACCCTTACCTCTTGGAAGATAGGGTCGTGCCTCCGTCATATATTTATTCATCAATTTATCTCTAGCATTCATATTTTCTAAGCATATAATCATCCATATATCCATCTATTCATCCATATATATCCATCCACACATCCATAGAAGAGTACTCACCTCGGGGAGGACGAGGGCCAGTGGTGGATGAGGCATGTCACGGAGGATGAGGGAGCAGCGGTGGAGGCATGGCGAAGGATCAAGCACGCTGAGGTGGACAAGGGCACGACGGTGGATCATAGGATGAGGGTCGATGGATCGTGGCCTGACGGTGGAGGACGAGGGCTGGCGGTGGAGGAGGAGGCGGCGGTAGCGCGCCGGTCAGGAAGAGGATGCGGCACAGGGACTAGGGTTAGATCCCATTATGGGAGAAGAATGTATAACCATTGGACTTGTCGATATCTTTCAAAGGGAGGAGCGCTTTATATAACGTTGAGGACAACAAAGATAATGGGCATCACTATAGCCTCTGGTAATGGCATCACTAAAGCCCGTTATAAATGATATTTGCAATGGACATTGATGAAGCCCAGGTTGGGGCTAGGGACATCGTCACTTAGAGCAAGTATTATAAGGCCATGCCAGCTGGCTAAATGGTAAGACACATCAACAGGATCTAACGTGGATGAGAGAGAAAGTATGAAAGAGAAAAAAACGATTGTGTGGGGGAAACGCCCCGGCCCGATACAAATTCGGGGCCCTGCCCTGACGCCCCCACGGGGGATTTCGCGCCCCGTCCTTGCCCCGATCGGGGCGGATCCCCGTGGGGATCCGTCCCCACAGGGAAAATTGTCACCCTTAATTAAACCTGCTCTTATTCGTAACAGGCTATAATAAAGCCTCTTACTGATGTTGTCATTTGTAAAGGATTTCATTTGTCCGTTACCAATGACTTGTTATCAATAAGGGATTCTCACGTAGTGGTTGTCAGCCTATAATGGCATATTTTTGGTATTCACATATACTACATCTGTTTCAAATTATAGTCGTTTGACTTTTTTACCTCAAATTTGACTGCTCATCTTATTCAAAAAATTATTCAAAATATCATTTTTTTTGTTGTGACTTGTTTTATTATGTTTTAAAATGACTCAAATTTGACTATGTTTGTACAAAATTTTTGAATCAGACGAGTGATAAAACTTGAGATAAAAAAGTCAAACAAACTATAATTTAGAACGAGGGAGTACAATGCAAAATGAGCGTGTGAGTGCTTACGAGAAGTATTCTTAATGGATATCCACGTACTAAGTGGTTCCATTTTTTATATTGAGCAATCTGTATCACTATTTGTGTATACATTTGGTACAATTTCTAATTTACGCAAAGTATTCTTAATGAATATCCAAGTAAAAAGTGGTTCCATATTTGATATTGAGCAATCTGTATAACCACATTGTTGTGTATACATGTGGTAGAATCCATTTCTTATTGTTGCAGGTTGGCAGAGGGCTACGAATCGCTAACGTGATGCAAATGACTGCCAATAATTCTTTCAAAATTGTGATATGGATAGCCAATGCATTTATTGATTTAAGCACTTACCATTCACAAACATGATAGAAAGAATATTTTATTCACCAATTATTGTAGTAGCATACAACATTAATATGTTTTTTACCGAACCACACAAGATAGTGCGTGTTTCATTGATATAGCAGAAAAAATACAAGACTACAACCTTGGAAGGTCATAGCCAGGAAAGAAAAAGAAACACAAAATAAATAGTCTCAATCGGTTGGATTGAGACATCAACACGGTCAAAGCCACTCCACTGTACAACGGAGATGAAAAACGAGACTTAGCCGCGACGGCTACCAACCAACTCGTATACATGTAGTCGCCATCCAAACCGTGACCTCATGCTGACAAGAAAAGTAGAGAAACAGATCGCACCGCGCCGAGTAGGACACCGCCATGCGGGACCAATCGCCGATGTGCCGCTGCAACCTTCCGATAGAGTGAAAATCACCTGATCCAGACCTCTCACAGGCTGCCTCACAGTCGCCACCGCGAAACACAACGTGCGGGGGCCTCGCCACACCCACCGTTGGACTCCACCTCGTCGCCTCGACAACACCTCGCGGGGGCCTCGCCACATCCGCCACACCATGTCACGAATCTGTTTATTAAGTTGCCATCAGAGAGGTAAGTAATGTTGCCCCGTTTCCCACTATCCCCCTCAGCATCAGCATCACCGCCGCATGTTGACCTCAACTCGTTGCTTCATCCACGCACAGGTTTCCACTGCCATGCCGGCAAACCAAGTCGTCGCTTGCGCCATCTTTCGACGATGTACCACACCGGAGTTGCCGAGCCAAGCTGCGCAACCCGCCACAATCCGCTGCAAGCCTAGTTGTCGCACGATGTCGGTGTTACAAGCGCCGTCTTCCGACGTTGTCCCATGCCGCACTTACAGTTGCTAAGCAACGCCAGCCGCCGCGATCCGCTGCGAGCAACTGAAACCAACACCCATGCAACAACCCCTGGCCACCACCATAGCCTCGATCGCCTTCACGCGAATTCGGCAACCCCCTTCCTTCTTGTCACCCACACCAAGCCGCCTTGCTGCACCCCAACAACCTCCTTGGACCAATGGCACCGACAATGCCACGACTGGATGGGCCTCTATACACGACGCCTTCAAGGAGGTAACGACGCCAGGGACGCCGCCATCGCTCGTCCAAGTTGGACAGGGTTTTCACCCAGAGAGCCCCGCACAGTAGGGATGAGCTCCAAGATGGCGCCCCCAACGGGGAGAACGACGCCCAAGGGCGCCGTTGCCATCACCACCAGCAGGACGCCGGCGAAGGCTTTCGCCAGGAGCGTCCCGTCCACAGCTGCGCGTCCCAGTCCAGCATCAGGCCCGTAGCCTCGGAGGCTCCGCCGGTGTAGACCCGCCGCTGTGCTTTCTCTTGCCGTCGCGTCGCTGACTTGCTCCCACCTCCGCATCGATCTCCCGCCACCGCGCCCGGCCGCTCTGCAGCACCTCTCCACCGACGTGACCCGGCCACGCATCACGGGCCTAGGCCCAGCCCAGCCCGCCCAGCCACAGCAAGCCGCGCCGCCCCCTGGGGTAGCCGCCGGCGCGGCCTCCTCCGCCATGCAGTCTCCCGACCGCCGCAAGTCGCGCCGCACTCCGAAGCTGCTGCCGACACGGCCTCCACCGCGCCCGAGTCAATCCCAGCCGCCATAGATCGGGCGTCGTCCCCGAGGTGCTGCCGCCCTGCAGCCTTCATCTCCGCGCGGATCCCACGTCGAGGACGCCGGATCTGGCCACCAGGACGGCGGATCCGCCCCCCCAAGGCCGTCGGCGTCGCCCTTGCCGGCGAGTCGTCGAGGTCGCCGGCTCCGTTCCCCCGCCCGGGACGGAGACCTGCAGCACGAAGGCCCCGCCGCCGCCGTCCTCGGAGCCCTTGCGGGCTTCCACTAGGCTCCTCCGGCGATGGCGAGGGAAGGGATGGGAGAAAGGAGGTGGCGACGGCTGTGGAGCGCGGTCGCCTCCCGAGCCGCCCGAGCGGAGGCGACGCGGGGGCCTTCTGGGTTCAAACATCCTAACATTAATATGTTGTCTGTGCACTAAAAAGTGAGTCTTGTTCGTCAAAACGGCTATAAAGGGACTGCAAGAAAATCCATGAAAGGTTGACCTTCAAGATGCAAGTAGTAGTACTTGCATGTGAATTTCTGAACACACGAGTACTATATATATTGTTAGTACTATGTGTAGTATTCATATGCGTTTGTGGTACTGTTCAATTAGTACATTGTAATTAGTCATATGATCTGTAGTATGTGTTAAACGCATTGCAACAAAAATATGTACTCATATGAATACTACACATAGTACTAACTCATAGGAGTACTATTCTTCTTGTTCATGGCTTGGTTTAATATGGGAATATCTGATATTTGTAGATGGCTATTGTCCTAAAACTGTCCATCGATTTTGAGCCAAGTACAGCAACCAATGCAGTACTGCATAGGTAAACCGGCCTGATGGTGTAATGCCGGTGATAACGGTGTACAGAAGTTTAATGCCGGTGTACTGAAATTTTGAAACATAGAAAACAATGCGAGAGGATGACGACTTGGGAGTAGGTAGGAACTCGTAGCAACTTATGGGCATTTCTGCTAGTATCGCTAAAGATACGTTTGCTAGACTCTTCACACAGCTTGCTTTACAGCCATGACGGTAGGCACCCTGCAATATTTGGACACAAACATTAACAATCAGATTGAAACGCCATGGAAATTTCGAAGTCTACTTTCGTACTGCAATTAGAGAGACATTAAGCAAGTAGTTCAGAACGTGAGAGATTCAGAAACAGCTAGATAGCTCACATGAGACTGGGTTCTGGGAAGACGAAGCACCAGCCCGGCTTGCCCGCAGCACAGCAGGCAGCAGCAGCTGCTACTGCTGCCCGTGCTTGGCCACGAGGATGTAGAAGAGGCCCATCACGCCCGTGTGACGCTGCTCGCTGCTGTAGTTGGAGACGACGGTCAGCACCTCGCCGTCGCGCACGGCCACGGTGCCCGGCTTCGGGTAGCACGTCGACATGCCGACGATGTAGCCCGCCTCGTTCCCGGCCTCTTGCCCCTCGCCGTAGGTTGGGATCGATTCACATAGCAGGCGTCCGTCCTGCTTGACAAGTTCAGTGTTCATTGCTAGCTTCATGCAGCTCTTTCCGCGGTAGGGCCGGGACTCGATCGGCGATTACAAACAAAGCTTAATGTGAGAAGAATTAGTGGCTGCAGCAGCTACCTCGCCGTGCAGAGAAGTACCGAGGCCACCTGCATGCTGGTGGCCGGAGGCGTAGACGATGTCGCCTCCGCGCGGCACGACTTGCTTGGCCATCTGAACGTGGAAGCAATCGTTCTTGGCGCGTTTCTCTGGGCTGCATTCCTCCACCTGATACTCCACCTGCACAAACAAACGATTCAAATGATATGCTTCAGAGATTGCGCCGCGCATTATTCCTCACCAACATCTGAAGTATTCATACGCAATGCATACATACGTGGCATGCAGGCTCTGATTTGCCTTGGAGCAGGGCTTTGTCAGTGGCATCAAAGATGTAGATCTCCACCGGCAGAACCTTGGAGCTCCAGTGGAGCCACGTCACGGTGTACCGCAGGAACACCTTCCGCGTCATCACGTCAACATGGCCAAGCCTTTCCTTCCACCGCCTTGCACCGGGTCTGGTCGTAGCAGCACCGCAGCCCGCCGGCGTATCCCTTGCCGATGCGGCGGCCGTCCTCGTCGACGGTCACGTTGTACAGGTCGCACCTGCACTCGGTGCATCCGATCCTGTCGGCGACGCCTCTGGTGTCGATGGCGTGCACGTTCAGCAGCCACCTCTCCTCGTACCCCTCGGGCGGCGCCGCGGGGTTGCCGGCCTCGACGCCGTACGGGCCCGGAACCCACGTGGCCGTGCGCCGGGTCTCGGAGCCCAGCCCGTAGTACTGCCTCAGCGTGTCCCTGCACACGCCGGAGTTCCTGTTGGGGATTATCTTGGAGAGGTTCTTGTTACCCTCGTCGGCGGCGTCCTTGGGGGCGTAGTAGGGCTCCACGAGCCAGTGGTGGAGGTAGGCCTCGTGGAGCGGGACGGGGACGCCGCGCTCGTCGACGACCTCGCCGTTGAAGCTCTTGAGCGCGACGCGGCCCCTGGGGAAGGCGATGTCGAAGTAGTACTTGTTGGAGACGGAGCCCGGACGCAGGAGGATCGCCGGGGACAGGAACGTCTTGGACTTGAGCGCGTGGTGGCCTCGAGCGCTGTGGGCCTCTGACGGAGGAGTAGCGGACGCAGATAGCAACAGCGCAACGAGCAGCACGAGGAGCGGAGACATCTTCGTCTTGTTACCGTACGTGGACATGGAAGGGGGAAGTGAGCAGCAGGGAGGGAGACGACGGAGTGTAGTACCAGTAGCCTGCTGGCAGCTCAGCTGAGCTTAACTGGTCGAGCTGTGGGACGGATAGAGTGGAATCGAACGGAGCCCCCCGCCCCTCCCTCTTATACTACGGAGTGGCGATTGGGGCCACGCGGCCGCGGCGGTGCTTCGGGTGCGGGGGGCAGGAGGGGTCGAGGGGCGGAGACCTCGATCGATCGGCGGCCGCGGTCATATAGTAGGGATGCTTGGATGAAGGTTTGGTATGAACGCGCGGCCTCGGAGTCCACACCCACACAGCGTAACAGCTAGCGTTTACTAGAAAGGAGGCGACGGGATCCTGAGAGGAGTTGAGATTTGATTCGGACACGTTATTCAAGGTCTTCTCTTGGCATGTGCAGTGCATGCTCTCTTTCCGGGAAAAGAAGCGCGCCATTAGTGAGCCATCCTCCAACGGTACGAGGCTCTACGCCGGCGTCGCTGTTACTGCCCTTGGCCACGATCGCCGTGTTTAGATGCCCTCGGGAAAAAATTTTAGAGGCATTAAATGCAAATAATTTTGTATGCATGAAGGAATAAATGAAGTTTATTTGTAAAACCATTTTACAGATGGGTGCAATTGTGTTCGACGAATCTAATGAGCATAATTAATCTATGATTTGGTACAGTAACTTTACAGTTAACCATCCTCTAATCGTGTGGTCAAAGACCTCATTAGATTCGTCTCGAGAATTTACCTAGGGTTGTGGAGATAGTTTTGTAAACTGCCTTTAATTAATACCCCTAATTATCGGTCAAAGGTGCATTTATTACCCCAAAAACTTTTCACCACCTATCTAAACACGGCCGATATATAAGAGCAATCAGCAAGCGTACGAGGAGTACATGTCATCGAAATCTGACGTGGGAGAGAGAAAGGAAGAAAGAGAAGAAAGCGAGAGTGACGAAACGCGCGAAGCCGGCGTAATCCCGTGCGCAGCAATTTGTGAAGCCCGCCATCACCATCCCTTGGCTCGCAAACATCCACGGCCGTGTGTTAGATAGGTGGTGAAAAGTTTTTTAGGGTAATAAATGCACCTTTGACCAATAATTAGGGGTATTAATTAAAGGCAGTTTACAAAACTATCTCCACAACCCTAGGTAAATTCTCGAGACAAATCTAATGAGGTCTTTGACCACACGATTAGAAGATGGTTACTGTAGAGTTACTGTACCAAGTCATAGATTAATTATGCTCATTAGATTCGTCGCGCAAAGTTGCACCCATCTGTGAAAAGGTTTTACAAATAAACTTCATTTAGCGCTTCATGCATACAAGATTCTTTGCATTTAATGCCTCCAAAAAATTTTTCGGATGGCATCTAAACACGGCCCACGTCCCAGCATACTCTGACATAGCATTAGTGGTAGGTGGGGGCCGCCACAATATTCTACTGCTTGGTGACTGACCCAGCTGACCTGGACCTTGCTCTAGCCGGCAAGCGGGTGAGACCATTAATCTTGCTCAAGGGGGATTCGGCGCGAGTCAAGGTTTTAGGATTCAAAATGTCAAAAAATTCGAAGCTCACCGAATTAGGTAGATTTTGGAAATTCGGAAAAAAATTGGAGCGTGATTTGATTGAAATTTGACAAAATTTAACTCATACATCACATTGATTTATCTGTGTGACACAAAGATTATTGAAAGTCAAAAAAAAAAAAACTCGACCTACGGGGTAAGACAGTGAAAGTGCATCTAGTCCCTTAAGTGGGTTTTGGTGAATTGAGTGACAAAACGATTAAAGGACTAACATGTCTTGTAAAGATTATGAGCAGGATTTAATTCGAATATTCATGATTCGTGTGTATTCATTGGTTGAATACATAAATGTTTTGCTCACAAAGGAAGAATTGATGGCTCTCATAGTAATATAATATGGTATACAACAAGTAATTGTGAAACATGAAAAGAGACTTGGTCTCTTAACCAAGTGAAGACTTGTTGACTCAAATGAGACATCATGATCTAGGTTGGATAAAATTGAGAAATGCAAGTTAAGAAATATATGCTAGAGAAATGGTGGTATGGGACATCAAGACTCTATAACTTGGTGTATGACTTGCATTAGAAGACATGGATATATTGGATAATGTTCTATGGTCAAAGCAAATGGATGAATTTTATGAATGATACAAGTGTATATGTGGCTATATGTGAAGCATGGAAGAAAGGTTGGATTTCGGGATAGTGTTTCTAAGGACCAAGCAATGTGTGATCAAGTTGCGGCTTGAGTCATGGATTCTTTGCTAAGGGTGACGAAACTTTCTACGGATCAACTTGATGTTTCATGATCATATGTGGACTTCATATAAGCTAGTATCAATATCTATTGAAGAAAGGTGACTTGAACTAGAAGTGGATTTCCTGTCCCTGCCCCGATCGGAGCGGATCCCGTGGGGATCCGTCCGTCCCCACAGGGAAAATTGTCACCCTTAATTAAACCTGCTCTTATTCGTAACAGGCTATAATAAAGCCTCTTACTGATGTTGTCATTTGTAAAGGATTTCATTTGTCCGTTACCAATGACTTGTTATCAATAAGGGATTCTCACGTAGTGGTTGTCAGCCTATAATGGCATATTTTGGTATTGACGTATACTACATCTGTTCCAAATTATAGTCGTTTGACTTTTTTACCTCAAATTTGACTGCTCATCTTATTCAAAAAATTATTCAAAATATCATTTTTTTTGTTGTGACTTGTTTTATTATGTTTTAAAATGACTCAAATTTGACTATGTTTGTACAAAATTTTTGAATCAGACGAGTGATAAAACTTGAGATAAAAAAAAGTCAAACAAACTATAATTTAGAACGAGGGAGTACAATGCAAAATGAGCGTGTGAGTGCTTACGAGAAGTATTCTTAATGGATATCCACGTACTAAGTGGTTCCATTTTTTATATTGAGCAATCTGTATCACTTTTTGTGTATACATTTGGTACAATTTCTATTTTACGCAAAGTATTCTTAATGAATATTCAAGTAAAAAGTGGTTCCATATTTGATATTGAGCAATCTGTATAAACACATTGTTGTGTATACATGTGGTAGAATCCATTTCTTATTGTTGCAGGTTGGCAGAGGGCTACGAATCGCTAACGTGATGCAAATGACTGCCAATAATTCTTTCAAAATTGTGATATGGATAGCCAATGCATTTATTGATTTAAGCACTTACCATTCACAAACATGATAGAAAGAATATTTTATTCACCAATTATTGTAGTAGCATACAACATTAATATGTTTTTTTAACGAACCACACAAGATAGTGCGCGTTTGATTGATATAGCAGAAAAAATACAAGACTACAACCTTGGAAGGTTATAGCCAGGAAAGAAAAAGAAACACAAAATAAATAGTCTCGATCGGTTGGATTGGGACATCAACACGGTCAAAGCCACTCCACTGTACAACGGAGATGAAAAACGAGACTTAGCCGCGACGGCTACCAACCAACTCGTATACATGTAGTCGCCATCCAAACCGTGACCTCATGATGACAAGAAAAGTAGAGAAACAGACCGCACCGTGCCGAGTAGGACACCGCCATGCGGGACCTATCGCCGACGTGCCGCTGCAACCTTCCGATAGAGTGAAAATCACCGGATCCGGACCTCTCGCAGGCTGCCTCGCAGTCGCCACCGCGAAACACAACGCGCGGGGGCCTCGCCACGCCCACCGTTGGACTCCACCTCGTCGCCTCGATAACACCTCGCGGGGGGCCACATCCGCCACACCATGTCACGAATCCGTTTATTAAGTTGCCATCAGAGAGGTAAGTAATGTTGCCCCGTTTCCCACTATCCCCCTCAGCATCAGCATCATCGCCGCATGTTGACCTCAACTCGTTGCTTCATCCATGCACAGGCTTCCACTGCCATGCCAGCAAACCAAGTCGTCGCTTGCGCCATCTTTCGACGATGTACCGCACCGGAGTTGCCGAGCCAAGCTGCGCAACCCGCCACAATCCGCTGCA
This sequence comes from Urochloa ruziziensis, assembly GCA_015476505.1. Taxonomy (NCBI): domain Eukaryota; kingdom Viridiplantae; phylum Streptophyta; class Magnoliopsida; order Poales; family Poaceae; genus Urochloa; species Urochloa ruziziensis. Next base: position 20,312,137 of record CM027118.1, read on the forward strand.
AGCCTAGTTGTCGCACGATGTCGGTGTTACAAGCGCCGTCTTCCGACGTTGTCCCATGTCGCACTGACAGTTGCTAAGCAACGCCAGCCACCGCGATCCGCTGCGAGCAACTGAAACCAACACCCATGCAACAACCCCTGGCCACCATCATAGCCTCGATCGCCTTCATGCGAATCTGGCAACCCCCTTTCTTCTTGTCATCTGCACCAAGCCGCCTTGCTGCACCACAACAACCTCCTTGGACCAATGGCACCGACAATGCCATGACTGGGATGGGCCTCTAGACACGACGCCTCCAAGGAGGTGACAACGCCAGGGACACCGCCATCGCTCGTCCAAATTGGACAGGGTTTTCACCCAGAGAGCCCCGCACAGTAGGGATGAGCTTCCAAGATGGCGCCCCCAACGGGGAGAACGACGCCCAAGGGCGCCGTCGCCATCACCACCAGCAGGACGCCGGCGAAGGCTTTCTCCTGGAGCATCCCGTCCACAGCTGCGCGTCCCAGTCCAGAATCAGGCCCGTAGCCTCGGAGGCTCCGCCGGTGTAGACCCGCCGCTGTGCTTTCTCTTGTCGTCGCGTCGCTGACTTGCTCCCACCTCCGCATCGATCTCCCGCCACCACGCCCGGCCGCTCTGCAGCACCTCTCCACCGACGTGACCCGGCCACGCATCACGGGCCCAGGCCTAGCCCAGCTCGCCCAGCCACAGCAAGCCGCGCCGCCCCCTGGGGCAGCCGCCGGCGCGGCCTCCTCCGCCGTGCAGTCTCCCGGCCGCCGCAAGCCGTGCCGCACTCCGAAGCTGCTGCCGGCACGGCCTCCACCGCGCCCGAGTCAATCCCAGCCGCCGTAGATCGGGCGTCGTCCCCGAGGTGCTGCCGCCCTGCAGCCTTCATCTCCACGCAGATCCCACGCCGAGGATGCCGGATCCGGCCACCAGGACGGCGGATCCGCCCCCCAAGGCCGCCGGCGTCGCCCTTTCCGGTGAGTCGTCGAGGTCGCCGGCTCCGTTCCCCCGCCCGGGACGGAGACCTGCAGCACGAAGGCCCCGCCGCCGCCGTCCTCGGAGCCCATGCGGGCTTCCACTAGGCTCCTCCGGCGACGGCGAGGGGAGGGATGGGAGAAAGGAGGTGGCGACGGCTGTGGAGCGCGGTCGCCTCCCGAGCCGCCCGAGCGGAGGCGACGCGGGGGCCTTCTGGGTTCTCACATCCTAACATTAATATGTTGTCTGTGCACTAAAAAGTGAGTCTTGTTCGTCAAAACGGCTATAAAGGGACTGCAAGAAAATCCATGAAAAGTTGACCTTCAAGATGCAAGTAGTAGTACTTGCATGTGAATTTCTGAACACACGAGTACTATATATATATTGTTAGTACTATGTGTAGTATTCATATGCGTTTGTGGTACTGTTCAATTAGTACATTGTAATTAGTCATATGATCTGTAGTATGTGTTAAGCGCATTGCAACAAAAATATGTACTCATATGAATACTACACATAGTACTAACTCATAGGAGTACTATTCTTCTTGTTCATGGCTTGGTTTAATATGGGAATATCTGATATTTGTAGATGGCTATTGTCCTAAAACTGTCCATCGATTTTGAGCCAAGTACAGCAACCAATGCAGTACTGCATAAGTAAACCGGCCTGATGGTGTAATGCCGGTGATAACGGTGTACAGAAGTTTAATGCCGGTGTACTGAAATTTTGAAACATAGAAAACAACGCGAGAGGATGACGACTTGGGAGTAGGTAGGAACTCGTAGCAACTTATGGGCATTTCTGCTAGTATCGCTAAAGATACGTTTGCTAGACTCTTCACACAGCTTGCTTTACAGCCATGACGGTAAGGGCACCCTGCAATATTTGGACACAAACATTAACAATCAGATTGAAACGCCACTGGAAATTTCGAAGTCTACTTTCGTACTGCAATTAGAGAGACATTAAGCAAGTAGTTCAGAACGTGAGAGATTCAGAAACAGCTAGATAGCTCACATGAGACTGGGTTCTGGGAAGACGAAGCACCAGCCCGGCTTGCCCGCAGCACAGCAGGCAGCAGCAGCTGCTACTGCTGCCCGTGCTTGGCCACGAGGATGTAGAAGAGGCCCATCACGCCCGTGTGACGCTGCTCGCTGCTGTAGTTGGAGACGACGGTCAGCACCTCGCCGTCGCGCACGGTCCACGGTGCCCGGCTTCGGGTAGCACGTCGACATGCCGACGATGTAGCCCGCCTCGTTCCCGGCCTCTTGCCCCTCGCCGTAGGTTGGGATCGATTCACATAGCAGGCGTCCGTCCTGCTTGACAAGTTCAGTGTTCATTGCTAGCTTCATGCAGCTCTTTCCGCGGTAGGGCCGGGACTCGATCGGCGATTACAAACAAAGCTTAATGTGAGAAGAATTAGTGGCTGCAGCAGCTACCTCGCCGTGCAGAGAAGTACCGAGGCCACCTGCATGCTGGTGGCCGGAGGCGTAGACGATGTCGCCTCCGCGCGGCACGACTTGCTTGGCCATCTGAACAGTGGAAGCAATCGTTCTTGGCGCGTTTCTCTGGGCTGCATTCCTCCACCTGATACTCCACCTGCACAAACAAACGATTCAAATGCTTCAGGAGATTGCGCCGCGCATTATTCCTCACCAACATCAGAAGTATTCATACGCAATGCATACATACGTTGCATGCAGGCTCTGATTTGCCTTGGAGCAGGGCTTTGTCAGTGGCATCAAAGATGTAGATCTCCACCGGCAGAACCTTGGAGCTCCAGTGGAGCCACGTCACGGTGTACCGCAGGAACACCTTCCGCGTCATCACCTCAACATGGCCAAGCCTTTCCTTCGCCGCCTTGCACCGGGTCTGGTCGTAGCAGCACCGCAGCCCGCCGGCGTATCCCTTGCCGATGCGGCGGCCGTCCTCATCGACGGTCACGTTGTACAGGTCGCACCTGCACTCGGTGCACCCGAGCCTGTCGGCGACGCCCCTGGTGTCGATGGCGTGCACGTTGAGCAGCCACCTCTCCTCGTATCCCTCCGGCGGCGCCGCAGGGTCGCCGGCCTCGACGCCGTACGGGTCGGGCACCCACGTGGCCGTGTGCCGCGTCTCGGAGCCCAGCCCGTAGTACTGCCTCAGCGTGTCCCTGCACACGCCGGAGTTCCTGTTGGGGATTATCTTGGAGAGGTTCTTGTTACCCTCGTCGGCGGCGTCCTTGGGGGCGTAGTAGGGCTCCACGAGCCAGTGGTGGAGGTAGGCCTCGTGGAGCGGGACGGGGACGCCGCGCTCGTCGACGACCTCGCCGTTGAAGCTCTTGAGCGCGACGTGGCCCCTGGGGAAGGCGATGTCGAAGTAGTACTTGTTGGAGACGGAGCCCGGACGCAGGAGGATCGCCGGGGACAGGAACGTCTTGGACTTGAGCGCGTGGTGGCCTCGAGCGCTGTGCGCCTCTGACGGAGGAGTAGCGGACGCAGATAGCAACAGCGCAACGAGCAGCACGAGGTGCGGAGACATCTTCGTCTTGTTACCGTGCGTGGACATGGAAGGGGGGAAGTGAGCAGCAGGGAGGGAGACGACGGAGTGATGTAGTACCAGTAGCCTGCTGGCAGCTCAGCTGAGCTTAACTGGTCGAGCTGTGGGACGGATAGAGTGGAATCGAACGGAGCCCCCCGCCCCTCCTCTTAGAGCAAGATTAGTAGAGTCGCCGGCGCGCGGGCGTCTCCCGCGCCAGCTCATGCATGCGGCCCAGCGTGTAGTGATGGGTCCCACGAGACTTTAATGCTCTGTACAGCCCACCTGCGAACATGGAATGCTGGGAGGGGGCAAGCGGTGGTCACGAGGCATTGCGCCCGCTGCTCGCGAGCGTTTCGTGAGCCGGTCACACTCTTCTCTCTCCTGTTTTCTCTCTCTTCCACATCAGATGTTGCTGACATGTCCTTTCTATCCGCCTGCTGATGTAGGACTATAATACTTGCTCCTATGCTACGGAGTGGCGATTGGGGCCACACGGCCGCGGCGGTGCTTCGGGTGCGGGGGGCAGGAGGGGTCGAGGGGCGGAGACCTCGATCGATCGGCGGCCCGCGGTCATAGTAGGGATGCTTGGATGAAGGTATGGTATGAACGCGCGGCCTCGGAGTCCACGCCACACAGCGTAACAGCTAGCGTTTACTAGAAAGGAGGCGACGGGATCCTGAGAGGAGTTGAGATTTGATTCGGACACGTTATTCAAGGTCTTCTCTTGGCATGTGCAGTGCATGCTCTCTTTCCGGGAAAGACAGAAGCGCGCCATTAGTGAGCCATCCTCCAACGGTACGAGGCCCTACGCCGGCGTCGCTGTTACTGCCCTTGGCCACGATATATAAGAGCAATCAGCAAGCGTATGAGGAGTACATGTCATCGAAATCTGACGTGGAAGAGAGAAAGGAATAAAGAGAAGAAAGCGACCGAGTGACGAAACGCGCGAAGCCGGCGTAATCCCGTGCGCAGCAATTTGTGAAGCCCGCCATCACCATCCCATGGCTCGCAAACGTCCACGTCCCAGCATACTCTGACATAGCATTAATGGTAGGTAGGGGTGTCACAATATTCTACTGCTTTGTGACTGACCCAGCTGACCTGGACCTTGCTCTCGCCGGCAAGCCGGCGAGACCATTAATCTTGCTCTAAGGGGGATTCGGCGCGAGTCAAGGTTTTAGGAATCAAAATGTCAAAAAATTCAAAGCTCACCGAATTAGGTAGATTTTGGAAATTCGGAAAAAAATTGGAGTGGGATTTGATTGAAATTTGACAAAAGTTTAACTCATAGATCACATTGATTTATCTGTGTGACACAAAGATTATTGGAAGTAAAAAAAAAAACTCGACCTACAGGGGGTAAGACAGCCCCCGGGCTTTTTGCTAAGAGAGAAGATCTTTTCACACAGGCCGAGAAAACTCCCGAACCTCTGCCCCACCCTTACACAGGGGCCCATAGCCCCGGAATGTTAAATTTACCGTCGCTCGGACCGAACGGTCGATTCCGACGAGCTCTGCCGCCGGGGACTGGAGTCACGGAGACGCGGGCCGGCGGGCGCTTGCGGCGGAGCAGCCGCTGGGAGGCCGGGTGCCTTCTCCGGCAGGGGAGTTGAGGGAGCGCCTCGCGCTTCCTTTCCCCGGCAAGCGGCGTGCGGGGGTGGGCCCTGCCGCGCTCCTCCTGCGGCGGACCCGTGTGGCGACGGGCGCCGATGAGCTCCACCCGCCGGCGTCCGGCGAGCGCCCACGGCCAAGGTGGAGCTGCGACGGGGCGGACCGACAGCGGAGCCACGCCGAGCTCCTGCGGTGAGCGGTTGCGGCCGCGGTGGAGCTGCAGGGCAGTCCGGCGGCGGCCGAGCATGGCAGCACTCAGGTGCCAATTTTTTCTCTTTTTTAAAAAATACTTTTGTAAAAACTTTTTTGAATTTTTTAAAATATTTTCTCTTCCTTTTTGAGAAATGTTTTTGAAAATCTTTTCTTAAAACGTTTTCTGATTTTTTATCAAAAGCTTTCGTGAAAACTTTCTGAAAATGTTTTCTTTCCATTTTTCCAAAAAGTTTTTCATTTTTCTGCAACAAAGTTTTTTAAAAATTTGGATGTAAACTTTTATTTCATTTTGTTTGCAGTGCGACGTGGAGCAGCGAGTGGCTCAGTGGTGGGCCCCTCACGTGGGAGCGCGTTGTAGCGGGGGAGGCCAAGTGGAGGCAACCATGTGCCGCTGTCGCCTGTCGGGATCGACCGGACGGTCGCTTCCGTCCGCTCGCCCGTAAATTAGCATCCCCCATAGCCCTTGTGAGACAACCACTGGGCTAGCGGCTTCTGCAACTACCCCAGGTAGGAGAGCCCAAGCCAACCACATATACGACCTGGGTCGGGCCATGACCTGTGCTTTGGTTATGGCGATAGACGATGGGATTTTTTTAACCTCAGCTGAAATTCGCTCCCACGGGAGTCGAACCCAGGACCTGAGAAGTGCTACTGAGGCCATCTAACCAACTCAGCCAGAGGACCCTTTCACATAAAACAAGGAAGTATGTACTTCAAACAAATCAACCAATGAAGAAAAAATAGATCAAACAAAAGCTCCCTTGTCGATCTACTAGTGCAACAGCAGGTTGCAGGTCGATCTATTTTGCTCTCACCCAGGCATGTTGGCGCCGGTCATGATTGAGCGGAGATGGTGGTGCCAAAACTACCTGAGAGGAGTGGTTGAGGGAGGGCCGACGCCAGGGAGACGGCACCTCCGCCTCGCATGGCGATGTGGCGCCGCTGGCAACAGAGACGAGGAGAAATAACGAGAAATATCAAGAGTTGTAGAGGCCGTGCGCAAGCAGCGCCGCGGGTGCTTGGCCTTGCACGGGCTACGGCGCGCGACAATGCTTGGCCGGCAGAAGCATTGAGCGAAAGCTTTACCCGGATGTTATGTCGGGTCAACAACGGCGGCATTGGCGTCGTTTCGCTTCTTTGAAGCGTTGTTGTGATGCTTTCTGCAAAGGCTACTGATCCTCCACATGAAAACCATACTTCGGCTCGTCGGATGGGCGGTGACAGCGTCTGGGATGTCGTGTTCTCGTTGGAGACGCCGTCACGAAGGTTGTCTTGGCCGGCTTTTGTTATCTAGGTGGAGTCCATATGCGCAAGCGACATGGTTTGGCGAGCAACAGAAGACAAGTTTGTTGGCACGGTGATCTTCACATCAAAGTTTCTAAGAAAATGAGAGATGTGATGGATTGTTGCTGCATAAAGAAATCGTAAGCTTGAAATACGGACGAGGAGAAAGATTCAAACTTAGTCTTCTAGTTTTTTTTGTCTTTATCTTAAAAATTTCTGTCTTGTTGAGCCCCTCATTTTTTAGGGTTAAAGTCTAAGAACTCTCGTAACTTATGGCTGTATATATCCACGTGTGGATATAGTAGGCCGGATTATATCCTTCATCTAAAATTTAAGGGTTGTAGAGTGGGCTTCACAGTTTTATATCTACAGGATGTATTGTGGGCTCATTTAGTTCTTGGGCTGGCCTAAATATTCAAATGGGGCCAAATTTTTTTAGCCGATTTGTATTTTTTTCAGACCAGGCTCAAATAGGCGAATTTCGGTGAAATTCGGCCCAAATCTCATAACCTTAGCGTGAGCAATCACAGAGAACTCAGAATTCGAGCAGGAATGAGGAAGGATTCCTCTTCCAGTTTTTACCTTGATTGATAAGTTGTTCGATCCCTTTCACAGGGTTACAGCATCGGCTTATAAGTCAGTGTCACCAAGGCCTCGGGCCCACCTTACAGAGAAAGAGATAATGACAAAAGGAAAACGTATTACACCCACATACGCCACCGTACTCGCATAGCGTCTTCTGTCACTGACGGGCTGTGACAGTCGCGTCGCTAGCTTGGGTCTTCTTCACCTACCTCCCTGAGACGCGAGGCCGCACGGTCGAGCAGATGGGTGAGCTTTTCGGCATCCCCAACATGGCCGGCGGCGACAGCCACCATCAGCAGCAGTCTCCGGCCGGAGAAGGACAACACGTCGAGATGACATCGACGACGGCCACTACTAGTGGTGTGAGAAACGAGTGATCGGTGAAGAATTTACGAGAGGCATGCGAGTTCAGAAATTTCGCGCAGATCTTTTTAAATTTGTGTTTAATAACCACTAGAAAGATGATGTATATCTCTCTCTCTCTTTGGCTTTTCTCTGTATGGGAATTATGGGACTTGCAGTAGTACGTGTACGTTGAGGTGTGTCGTGTAAGCAAAAACTAGTGATGTATGGACTGGAGGTCAAGCACACAATATGTTGTGTAGAGTACCCACGCATGGTGTTTTTTTTTTTTTTTTTTTTTTTTTTTTGATACTTCCCACGCATGTTGGTTGGCTGCTTGTTTCTAGCAAGCTAAGGTTTGGTGCCACATGAAGACAGTCAAACAAATAATTAAAGCGTAAGAAATTTTGGGACGACTCTGATGTCACTTGTCAGTTACCTCACAGCAAATTAAATTATAAGTAAAAATCGCCATATGTATATACAAAAATGTTAAGCAGTACATTCTGAACGCTGATATTTTGTAAGTAAAAAATAAGTTGGATATATAGATATGGCATCGCTTATTTTGTTTCATTTATTCTATACAATATATACGGCGGTTCAAATGGAATCGAAAACGGACTCATAGTTCGAGAGGAAAGTGCATTTCTAGTTGAGATCAAATTGTGCCGCATGTTACAACAGATATGAGGTGAGGGCAACCTGAGTAAGGTGATGGAGTAAATCCCAATCATTCCTCAACTTTATTTTTTTTATTTCTTTTCCCCGCAACTTTCTATTTTAATTTTAAAAAATCCCTAAAACTTTGCAGATAATTTTCACTAAAAGTTTAGAGTTGTTGCTTCCATAAAAGTTTTCTAAGAAGCCCCCTCATTCTCCTGAAAATATTTTTCCAAAGTTTTTTCTTATATAAACATGTGCTGAAAAGTTATATGCGAAAATTGGCATGAAACCACTTTCTAGAGAGTGGTCCTGGTCTATAACAAAAAGTTTGCATGGCACGCTTTCTAGAGGGTGTGGCCTTAGGGATGGTCTATCTTAGAGAATGCATGTCAAGTTATCTCTAAAAGTTGGCTTGAAAACGCTTTCTAGATGATGATCTATCTTTGGGATAGATGGTCTATCTTAGAGATACGTCCAGACAAATGTTGTACCTTGCATTGCATTCATAATTAACCATTATTTTTTCTGTTAATTAGAGATACGTTCAGATTGTGGAGCAAGGGAGAGAGGGACTGAAGATTAAATATCATCCAAAAGATATGATCATACAGTATTTTCGCGGTATTTTAATTGTAAAGAAGTAGCAGAAATTTGTTACCATATTATCTCGAGTTGTGCAAAATTTTTACATATATTTCTGGTATGCAGAAAATGGTGGTCCATTCATAATAACTACTAATAAATATTTATGGACAGCTAAAGTTTATTTTACTACTACATTACAACGGCACCCTGTCAAGCACTAACATATATACAGACAAATTGAACAGCTACGATCCCCAAGATGGCTCTCAACAATAAAGTGATATATGCTCACATGTTCCATCCAAGACTTTCCCTATAACTATTAAATATATAACTATATAAGTCACCTTCTCCTTCCCCTTGGCTAGCCTTCTTCTGGCCTGGCCGTCTCTCTCCATTCTATCTCACCATGCCCACCCCAATTCCTCTCTTTTTATAACAGCATCCTATTGTCTTCTCACAGTCGTCAGTGCTAGTCTCGCCGGACGGGGATTGGTTTCATAATAATCTGATTTGGTGGCTGTGTTTACTTTAGGGATTCTTCAGAATCCTTGTCGGCGCTCCAACTGAATCTTAAACCGTGGGGCTCTTCACCCCATCAGGTCTAGTCGGCGCTACAACTGTGAGTGCATCCTCTCACTCTATTTTGATAATTTTCATTGGAAATAATTCATTTTTTGGTGGGATGCATGCGGAGAAGGAAGCAGGAAGGGTTAAGATTCAGTAATGATTGTCTATTTGCCTGGGTCCGTGGCCCATGGGGATTTTTAATTCATGCGTATATAGAGTTGATATATGGGGTACAACCTGCTCTAGTGCTGATGGGTCGTTTCAGCGACAAACTTCATCATGTTGCCTGAAAATAAAAATATTCGGCTCGATGCGGCCCATCACCTCCTCGGATCCACCTCCTCTGCTCCATCGTGCTTGCGCCGTTGCGCTGCGGGGTTGGAGTTTCGAGGGTCGGGGATGTCGACAGGAAGCTCGCCTAGCTGTAGAGGGAGGACCCTTGGGAGGCGGTGCTAAGTGGTATTGTAGGTAGGGTTGCAGGGGGCACTGGCCGTAGGTAGCGGACAACTGGTAGGCAGCACAGCAGGGTTAGGGCTGTGGCAGGTGGCGGCGGCAGATCTGACTGTGCGAGCCGCCGGTGATAGTGGAGGATGGTGGCACGAGCTAGAGCAAAGGAGATGGCGATTCTAATGCGAGCTTGGCAGGTGGCGGTGGCTATCTAAATGGCACGGAATGCTAGAGACGGTGGAGGATGGCGAAGCGAGGGCGAGCAAGAAGATGACACTGTGGGCATCCCTAGTAGATGACCTAAACTAAATTGTTATACCTAAAAACCAAAAAAAACTACTTCAGCATTGTACCTATATAGATAGCTATGCCTAAATTACTATTGCCTAAATTTCTCTCTCATGAACCTAAATATACCAATCCATTCGATGGGGACCTATTTCGCTCGTCCTATAGCACGGAAGTGGTAAATGTCCCCAAAGTACACTTCAATGAGCTCACCATCGCTAGACCCTTGATTCAATGCTTCCAACCGTCGTCTGGCGACTAGACCCCACAGGCGAGCTCGTCGTCCACCAACCCTCACCCCTATACCCTCATTTAGCCTACACAGGCCTTGACTTCCCTGCCACTGCCTACATCGGCACCCCTATTGTGGCTCAAGGGAATACTGTGGCTCCGGAAGGCCCCGTCCACCACCCTAAGATGCCCACTGTCGATGCCACCATGGAAGGGAAATGACTTGCAGGTCTTGTTGAGCACCCCAACCACTTCGACTGGATCCTACAACCTTGACATAAATCATTGCCGACGTGAAGCAAGGCACCTTGCTCCAGCTTTACCCATCCAAAACCTCATCCTCAGCCACTCGCCATGGTCTTTAACACCTTGTTGTGCTTGTTGTGATCGATTTTGATTGCCTTACCATGGGTTGGGGGCGCAGGGAAGCCGAAGCGTTGCGAAATAGGGACAAATGGAAGTGATGAGTAGTTGGGGTCCTCTGAAGGTGAGGTACAACCAAGAATGGCGGAACGGAAGAGGGACGCGGCTGAAGCAGTGACGGGAAGAGGTGCGGCGGGTAGAGGATATAGAAAGAAAGGAGTGGGGAAGAAGAGAAAGTGGCTATATATCTTTTGCCAATCCTCCATTCCAAAGAGCACATGAGATGGCGTTGGACACATGGAAACTTTCCTTTTAGTATACCTCTTTCTACTAATTCTTGGATACATTACAAATTAAACTTCCCTGTGTTTTGAGCTCATGTATGATTACAAATTTTGTGCAACTCTAATCCTATGTTTTCGCTATTCCTATGTTTTGGGAATCCTGAGTTCCATGTTTCTTCTAATAATCGCACTTCCTTCCATGGTCCTAGTCTCAATCTTTTCATATTTTGAGAACACGTGTTTGTCCCCATGTGTGATTTCTATTACTATTTCCTACAGGTTCCATAAATATGCACACAGGAAACATTATTGATGGGGCTATAGTAACAAGGAGACCTCGCCGCTTCTACAGGCGTCCCACAGAGCACAAGAATCCAGGCAACGCTGAATTTGTATGTGCAATGTTGGGATAGATTTTACGTTACAGTTAGCGTAGGTACGATTTGTTTCTTGTGGAATTCATTTTTTATTAATGCTGCAGGAACGTCAAGTAGCTGCTGTTGAGGCTAGGCAGGAAGAACAGGAATATGAACCATGGAAGCAGTTGTACGGTCTAACTCTTTTCTATATATTACTATTCCTTGTCGTTTATGAACTAATAAGTTGAGTTTATCATATAAATGTGTCAAATGCTAGCTACATAGAATTGATCTAAGCAATAGCACAAGCTCATGGTTAGATGGTTGCACAATGCAACAAGTAAATCTGTTTAATGTCATAAATATAATTCAGTGATGTGCAATGTGCCAGTTTGATCTCAGTCAACCATAAATAGATAACTTGTACAGATTGTGTAATGATGTGTCGAGTAGCATGTAATTTTTTTTCATCTATTAAATGTATGAATAGACCCTTATTTTTGTTATCGTTGATTAACTTGTCTTATGTTGCTCTAGAAATAATATTTTGTAGTCAGTTTAAAGCTTGACAACTAATAAACGTTCATGCATGACCAAAGTTTTTATGCAGAGCTCCATTGCTGATATATAAAATTGACTTAACATGACTTAGGGTACATATAGAAAGAATAACACTCTTAGAAACGTTAACACTGGCCATTATGGAAGAACATATATTTTAGTGTTTTTAGGTTATGCTACCTCTATGCTATATCTATGTTTGGGACAGAAAGCCAATGTTTATACAAACTTGAGTTCAATATGCAAGTAATAATTCCAAAGTAAAACATTTTGGAAAAACAAAAAATGAAAAGAAGAAATTTATCATTAAATGGGAAATAAATAATACAAAATTGAAGCCCCTAGCCTTAGGGAAACCACCAGGGTCCGGAGGCAATATATGGCTGTAACAAGACCACTAATGAAAGGGACAGAAAAGAATTTACAGTTGGAGAATGAATGTTCTCCTTGTATGAAATAATACGTCTTATCTTGCCTTTGCTGCCACATGTTTTGAGGGCATTTTACTCTGTTGGGAGAACCTTTATTTTCCTTCTTTCCACACATTCTTTTTATGGACCTTACCTGAGCATGTATTTCATTAAGAGGAGAGGAGAACAACAACAAGTTCACATTACAAGCAAGCAAAGTCATCCCGAAGCGATGACTTTCAAGGGACAATCTCACGAAATGAAACTATTACATGTCAATTAGTGCACGACCTAGAGAATCGTTATTGTCAGCCTGTGGAACAATATGCCGAAATCTTCGAAGGAGAGGAGGCGCGCTTGTGCCAAACTACTTGCTTCCTTGAGTGTACGTATATGGCTTACGAGTTGCACAGTTGTTCTGTCTTGCCTATTGAAGGTGTGAGCATTACGCTCTAGCCACAGAGACCAGGTAACCAACACCACCATGGTGTCCAGTGCCTTCCTGGCACTTTTATCGGTCCTCTTGCGAATGCATGTCCACCAAGTCGCCAGAGAGTGATCACTAGGTGTCAGGGTCGTCAGTGCTTCCCCACTGACCAGCCGCAACCCAATCAGCAAATAAATGTGTGATCGTCTACCGTGTCACTTCCTGCTCCTTGCTGCTGTCCAGCAACGGCCAATCCATACGAAGAACTTACATCTTCCGGGTGCTCGTGTCTTCAAAAGCATTCCATGCATGTGATGTAAATAGAATCAACAGTAAAACATTGGGGATACCTTAGCTTCTTCGATAATCTTCCCACCTAGGACATTTCTTGATAATTGCTACATTAATAGGCGCAGCATAACTGATGTGCCCATAACACCAATCTAATGTCTACCATTAGTGTTTTATGACAATGTATAACAATGAATATTTCCACTAGCCTGTTCTGGAGTTCTTCCCCCCAAATTTGATGTTTATAAGAGTATATGTTCATGACAACCTCATCAGAGCTCCATGAGACACACATTGAGGTTTACAATAATTGATGCTTGAGGGGCCATCTTGGATGCACTAGATTGTGAATTCATTAGCACCTTGTATCGCTTAACAAGGGTGAAAGAAAATTGTTTGCAATTTGTTCTTATTTGGAGCTTTCCAAAAGAGGACCATACTGTATATATACTCCTGCCTTTTCACAATTTTTGTCCGATCCACATACGTAGGTGGCTTAATACTAGAGAAATATCTATTTTTTCAATGACCTGTGCTTAACAAGTGGTAGACTTCATTTTCCCAAAGGGGAGAGAAGTCATCTTATCAAGGCTCAAAGCTGCATGGCAACTTTTCTAATTAGCAGCTTTTGGCACCATGGTTGGTGTGCAGAAAGAAGAAGTCATCCTTTCTGATAGGCTTACAAGTTAATTTTGATGTGGAGCTACAAATCTGAAACCAAGTGTGCAAGCTTTGCATGCACATGGACAATGCAATATTGCATGAAGCCATCCGACTCAATGCTCTAACATGTTCAATGGAATCTAATGTTGGTTAGTGTGTCCCAATTATTTGTTCATCATCTATGGCAGTGCATCAGATAGGTGGTAGTGCACTATGTCAAAAAGAGCAGAAAAGCATATGTCAAACAAAAAACATGTAATACTAGTGATTTGATGAAAATAAATCACACAGTATCACTTCTACACATATTTTTTGATTACTAAGAAAACTACTGTTTGAGAACAGAGTCGTCGGTAACTAAATTATGTACTTTTAGATTGTGATAAAACAACCCTCAATATTTTGAAATGGAGATGAGATATTACAGCGGTTTTGTTGAACAATATATATATATAAGGGGGGGCTAACATCAGTTTTATATTTAAATGTACTTCCTATTTGTTTGCACTTAAAAGTTCTTAATTATTTGGTGTTCTAGTTTATGATTGGCGTATGCTTAGTATAATAAGGTTGTTCTTTATTTACTCTTGTTTCAGTTAATTACTTGATGACTTTGATTTACTTCCTCTCCAGTTTTGCTACTTTGGGATTGCCTTATTATTATAACGGTAATGAACCACCAGTGATATTTATTGGAGGAGGTAGCACTTCGCGTCCATCAGAACAAAAACAACAAAAACAAAACTCTGATGGTTCAGATTTTTTGGAAGGTACATTTCTCAAGATAGGTTCAGATAAACAAAAGGCTACAAGAAATGAGAAGAACAGCAAAAACAAGAAGAAAAAAAAGGGCAAGTCCAGAAAGCAGACCCATGCTTCAGAAATGCAGATTGAACTGCACACTGAACCATCTTCCACATGTGTTAATGCGTCCAGTAGTGAAGCCCTACCATTCTCATCAAGCTATGTTGCCACTGAGGTATCACGGTTGGAGTACAGTTCTTCATCCTCTAGCTCCACAGTGACAGAACTTATTAATCCTGTCTCCGGTGCATCTTCTGATAATGAGATGGAACTATCTTCTAGTAGCAATGAGTTCAGAAGTTTTAGCACCTCATATTACAGTGTTTCAGATTCATCTGTGAATAATGGCTCTTCTACTGGAAGTAACGCGTCAGTGAATGAATCTTATACTGATAGTAATGCATGGAATAACACCATGGGTGATAAAGCTAGCAGTTTGTCAGATGTGAGAAGTGAGTGGTCATGGTCTGCAAAAGGATTGACAGATTCGCGAGGGTTTAATAAGTGGGGAGGTGACCGAAACAAGCCAAATGATCATAAAAGCTTCAGTGTAACAATCAATCCTAGTAGTTCCTCCCAAGAAGGTTCACTTTGCAGCGATGATGCTAGTCATGGTGGTGAATTCCAGAAAGTAATCTCAAGGAAAGCAGCACAGAATATGAAAAAGATACGACACTTGCAGAGTCCTACTCCTAGTCCTATCATGCCTGCTTCGGTACCTATATCAAGTGCACTTGTCCCAGGAGCTCCCCATGAGATTACACTAGGACATTACATAAAAGATGTTATTTGCTTCTCTGGCAGAAAACCAAACCATAAAAAGGGTAAACACCAGAAGGGCCCGGGTTTCAGTAATGTGCGAAAGACTGGTTTTACTGATGAAGAGAATGTTGGTAATAGCAGAATGCTTCTTACAACAGTGAACCCAGGAAATCTTGAGAGTAGTCAGATGGCGATGAGTTCAACTTCTCGTCATAATGTGGCACTAGAGGTTGTCGAGGAAACTTGTTCTTCAGAATTGAAGCATGCTGCATGCACTACTGAATTGATGGAACAAGAGCAAGGATGTCTTCCCTTGCAAGGAGAGCTGATTGCTTTTGCTCTAGAGGATGGTGATGCCGAAGACACGGATTCCATAGCAGCAATTTCTGATAAAACTTCGTCCCTGGATGATCCTATTTCATATGTTGATTTGGAAGCACAAAAGAAAGACGAGAATGAACAAGCATGTAGTGATCATGAATCTGGGTTGGATAAGATTATCAAGGCCGTTAAGAATGCCTATGAAATTCAAGCTGCATCTGATATGTACATGAGTTGTGGCCATCCGATTGCTGACATTGAGATCTTCCTACAATCGGCCACCCCGGTCATTGTTGGAAAGATAGCTCGCACAAGAAGTAAAAGCGGCATGCATGGCCAGCCGGTTTGCAACCAACCATACCGAGACCAAATGCCAAGTGTTGCTTTGAGGAGTGTGTGGAACTGGTATGAAGAACCCGGGTCCTTTGGAATTGAGGTAGAGATCCACAGAAGCATCATCAGACCTAGTATAAGTGGTACATTCAGTAGGTCAGAGATATGTGCATATTTCGTGCCTTCTCTTTCTGCAGTTCAGTTGTTTGAACAGTCCTCTTTCAGTACCTCACCAAATGATGGAGGACTCCTCTTTGAGTACTTCGAAAGGGAGAATCCATTTTTACGGCCTCCACTCTTTACCAAGTATGTTGACCTTCTTCTTCTTCTTGCGTGGAAAGCATGTGTTGACCATCTATTATTATTTACTTTGTGTTTTCACATTTTTATAATCTTCTATACCTATATAAACGGTCCCTACTAAAGGACTTCTCTCAATCCTCATGAGGCCACGTCATCACCTCTCCACCATCCACTAGCTAGGACCGTTTATTCATATCTTTGATTTTCTGTGGCTAATAGCATTTATGCATGCAGCTTATTAGTTTTTGCGATTGCCACACTACAAAATTTCCACAATAAAAATACACGGAGGATCAATCGTTTAAATGTCGTTTTCTCTCAACAAAATGAACATGTTTTTCATATATAATGTTGTTTGCAAAAGAATGTTGCCATGCAATCACCTTAGTATTTCAACTATTAGATTTCAACTTAAAATTTTGTTTAAGAAATTTCCGCAGCAACGCGCGGGGTATCACCTAGTTTATTTTATGCACAGACTCTGTGATAAACATTGAACATTGACTTTAATTCCTTCTCTATTAATTAATCTTGCTGCACTGTAACACAGGATCAAACAGCTGGTCAGTGGCGTCAACCCGTCTGGTAATCCAATATTTGGGGATCCTAAGCAACTTGAAAGTGTGAGGCTATCTGATCTTCATCCTGCTTCGTGGTAAGCCTTTCCTGCTTCTTGGTATTTTTTTATCCTTCTCTCTTCTAATAAAATTTATGGAAAAACTCTTGCCGTCTTTCAAAAACAAATAATTGGCTATATCTGCCGGTTTTCCAATTTTCACACCATTTTGTTTCTGTTTCAGTGCTAACCAGATTGCTCCATTTTCAGGTTCTGTGTTGCCTGGTATCCTACCTGTCAGATACCTTCCGCTATAGGGAGATGCAAATCTGCATTCCTAACATACCACTCCCTGGGCAAATTGGTTCCACAGACTTACTCTACAGATATGGATGATGGTCTCACTCCTATAGTTTGCCAGATTGTCGGTCTGCTTAGTTACAAAGTTGAGGTACTAGTTCAACTGGAATATAATTTTTCTATCTTAGGCAGACACACACCTCCTATAGTACTAGAAATATACCAATTTTTTTTCCTAAAAAAAGAAATATGTGCTCATTGCTGATATTGATTGTTCTAGAATGAAGATGTTTTGGTTCTCGACTCATACCCAGGTTATCACTGTGAAAACCTTTTTCTTTACAGGGAGAGAAGTGGTTTCAACTGGGAGAACAACCAGAGTCCAAACCTACACAAGGAGGCTCCATGGAAATGGATTCTGTTGAACTTCTGAATAAGAGGATGAGGACACTAAAGCACACAGCATCTGCCATGTCAACGGCACTAATGCCCAAGGCAGCTGGAGAAGGCAAGAGCTATCATCCAGATTACGACTTTTTTTGGTCGTCCCAAACTCTCTAACCATGTGCGCGCTCAATGTGCGGGCGTTTCAGGTGCACTATGATCCATTCAGCACCTGCAGTGTGCCAGTGTGTTTCCATAATAATCTCTCCTTGCATGACATCCTTCAGTTTCGCCTTGCGACTGACGCAAGACTTCTTCAAACTAGTTATGAGTTTTACTCTTTCAGTTGTTTCTGGCACTAGTACAACACCCAGATGTGACATGGGGTTTAGTCTCGGATGTTTTATTTTCCAAAAAAAATACATCGGTATCATTGTTGCTTCAGAGTCCTGACGTACACCCGAAATGCATTTTACAAGGCTTTAATTTGATGTGCTTCATGTTTCATTCTCCCTCCGTTTTTCTTATAATGAAGTTTGCCAAAAAAAATGACCTCCTTCTAGTACAAATATGTGGTCGGAAATGTCAACTATTCATGTTTGTTTTTTCATGATTTACGATTAGAGTGTACCTGAATGAATATAGGATGTTAGTCTATTCCACACATCTGGTAGGAGGGAAGCACGGGGTATGCCATTGTTCCATGCATCTAGTAGGAGGGAAGCACAAGTGTCCCCTGTAGACACGGGTGGACGTTGGGCTCCCATGCAATGAAGCTCCTGTGTTTCTACAGCTTGTGGAGCTCCCAAACTGCTTCTGATGTGCTCCTTCACTTGGGCCGTGTTTAGATAGGATGTGAAAATTTTTTGAGGGTAATAAATGCACATTTGACCAATAATTAGAGGTATTAATTAAATGCAGTTTACAAAACTATCTTCACAACCCTAGGTAAATTCTCGAGACGAATCTAATAGATCTTTGACCACACGATTAGAGGATGGTTACTGTAGAGTTACTGTACCAAATCATAGATTAATTATGCTCATTAGATTCGTCGCGCAAAGTTGCACCCATCTGTGAAAAGGTTTTACAAATAAACTTCATTTAGTACTTCATGCATACAAGATTCTTTGCATTTAATGCCTCCGAAAAAAATTTCGGAGGCATCTAAACACGGCCTTGATGTTGTGCCCTTGCGCTTGCCTCCGTCCTGCCAATGCGGTAGCAACTAACACCGTGCCTCATGCTCGCCAACGCCCTATCATAGATTAAGCTTGCCATAATGTTCCTTCGCTTGACGCCGCACCTATATGCCCACCATGGCACCATCATCACTTACATAAGAGGTGGTAGGAATGTAGGATATGTTACAAGGCAAAACAGCAAAAAGCAGCCAAAAAACTTTCCCCCGAGTCGTCTCCGTGTCGGGCAACTCGTTCGATCGGCCCCCCGGCCTGCCGCCGCAGCCCCTTCGCCGGCGTCCCCTCCCGCCGCGCCGCCGCCTGAGCGAGCCATCAGAAACCCGTGCGTCATCTCTTGAGACCCAACTCAACTTTTGGCATTGCTGGTGACGAAGGATCATGGGAGGTGGTGCTAGGCGACTAGGCGGCATGGTGCAGGATGGTGAGCTTCATGAGGGTGCCAAGCCCCAGGGCCGTACATAAATTTATTAGGCCCTGGTGCAGTACATAAAATAGTGGCCCTCTATTGGAATCATGATTTCTATATATTTCCAACTCTAGAAGATGACTACGAAATTGACCAGCTTGTTCATAATTCAAAAATAGACCAAAGCTAAATAAATCAAGATGAAGTTCATGGTAATAATCAGTAAAGGGACCTGAGGACAATTTCTATCCTTACAAATTGCAACCGAACCTTGATGTGATGCAACAATGCAGAGTTAAAGTCCAAACTCCAAACTGCCATGCCCATATCCACTAATCCAAGATATATTTACCTGGTGATAATAAGAAATAAGAGTGCTAGATGAGAGGACATGAGTTACCGCCGTAGCCCACAGCAGATCGTCCTGAGACCTGATCATTGGATGACACGAATGATCCCTGATGCCCCTGATTGATTACCTGAATGCACGGCGACGGCGTTGATGACGGCATCAGGCCTGATGAACTTTGCAGCAGCACCTGGACGTGTGGACAGCAGCAATAATGCGCGGCGGCTACGGCATCAATGGAGATGGAGAGTCGTGGTTCCTGATTTTTAGTTTGGAGAGCCTGGACGGCAACTCGCGGCAGCAGCCAGCGGCGACTGCGGCATCGGTGTTTACTCGTAAATTTCGGCGTCCCTCCGTGATTCGATCTACTGTCTGTTGGGCTTCAAATGTTTAACATAAACTAACATACTTAGTGGGCTTAATTTGGACGGCCCCTAAAATTGGGCGGCCTGGTGCTGTCGTGCGGGTTGCGCCGCCCAATCGATGGGCCTGCCAAGCCCACGCGTGGAGGTGATCGTGGCTTTGGTGAAGACTAGTGGTTGTCCCTTTTGTCGGGTTGGCTGCTTGCAGCGGACTACGGCGGCTGGAGTTGCTCGGTAACTGTCAGTGCAGCGTGGGATAGCATTGGAAGACGGTTCTTGCGGCAACGGCACCTTGGGACAACTAAGCTTGCAGTGGCTTGTGACGGGTAGCACAGCTTCGCTAGGCTATCCTGGGGCGGGACATTGTCAAAAGATGGCGCAAGCGACTTCCTTGACTTAGCTAGCATGGCGACTTCAGTGGTGGCTTGGTTGTTTGATGGAGTCTCTAGGAGCGGGGCAATAAGGCACACCTTTTTATGGCAACTTTAGAAATGTATTCATGACGTGGAGTGTTGTGGCGAACATGGTGAGGCCCCCGTGTACAGTGTTTCTTCGAGGCAACGAGAGCGAGACGGAGTCCAGTGGCGAGGTGAGGCACCCGTGCATTTGTGTTATCATGGTGGCGACTGCGAGGCAGCCCACGAGAGGTCCGGATCTGGTGATATCACCCTGCACTAGTGACCATCATCTGAAGCAGTGCGTAAGCCGCTTCCCTTAAGGCGATACGAATGAGGGGTCATTAGAATGACTGCCTATTATAAGTGGCGTGTTCTACACCGCTTAGAATGACTACTTATTGGAAGCAGTCCACCAGAGACCGCTTCGTTTTGAGTGACATATTCTAATCGGCTATTTACGCGCCGGCACATATAAGGTCCATATTCTAGGCGGTTTGGTCTGTGCCGGCTAATATGATCTAACCGGTTATTTACGTGTGGCTCATTTATAATTGTGCTATTAATCGTGGTTGTATTGTAATCGGCTCAGTTTTAAACCGGGTACAATAGGGGTCATGTCACATAAACATATTCTAGCTGGCTAATATGTATTGGTGAACCAACAATATAAAGATCACACAGATGACTTTTTTCGCACCGATGCACTTTTGAATCGCTTAGTATGAGCCAATTACAACAATAGTTCATGCAGTAGCGCTGTCAGGTGGAGTGTGGTGTTGCACCGGTAGCACGGCAAAGGGTCCCGCATGGCAGTGGCCTTCTTGGTGCGGTGCGTTCTGCTTTCTCGGGCCCCTGTCGACACGGGTTCATGGCGGGAGTTTCGGCGGTTATTCGAAAGTGAGTATGTTGGTGGGCGTTGCATTTAGGTTTCGGCCCGACTTCTTTTTGTTGCCTTTGCCGAGTTGAGTGGTTGTGGTTGTGTTGATGTCCCAATCCAACCGGCCTGTATGTTTGAGTGGTTGCCCGCGTTGATGTCTCAATTCAACCGGACGAGTTTAGTTTATTTTTTATCTTTCTTTTCTTTTCCTGCCTATGGCCTTCCAAGGGTGTAGTCTTGTATTTTTTTCTGCTATACCAACACAAACTATCCTGTACGTTCATTAAAAAAAGTAGGAACGTAGGACTAAGGTTGAAAGCGGTCAGAAACGATCGGAAAACCTTGATAGTTTTCTATATTTACATTTGAATACGGATACAAAATCGAAAGCGGCAATGTTGGGAACGAAAACGAATACGAAAACACGGGATATCGAAAACGAAATTGTTCGAACGGAAACATGTCGATAACGGTCGGGATACGAAAATAAAAACGGAAACAACGACCCGTAGAACCTAGTCGAATACAACAACACTCCAACAGCGCACGACCATATAGCTTGTCATACATGATAACATAACTAGTCATACATATATATACATAATTGCTGATTATGTAACATGACTTAGAAATAATAAAACACTTTGAGTATATAGTTGTTTATAATTAACATGTGTACTGTATTGTTTAGAAATGCCAATAATCTATATATAATAAAGGTAAACCAAAATCATCATGTATGGATAAAAAAACAGCATGTATGCTGGAGTAATCTTTTGCAACCACTCCATGCTTCTTGCATCGGAATCAATCCAAACATCAATATTGAAAGACAAATAGCTCACGAGAAGCAGCAAACTACCATCTGCCTACAAGTAACCATTAAGCAACAGGACAAAGCCGCACCACCAATCTAACTCCCACAGCCAAAATCGAGCACGCATCAGGGCCAAGAAGCAGCATACTCCGATAAAGAAATCACAGCCTCTCTCTATCGCTCCTCTTAATCGATGCTTCCTCTTTCTTCGTCCGTTGGTCGTCGTCTTCCCCGGAGTCTGACCGGTGCTGTCTGCTGTACGTGGGGGCGGATGGGGGCGGCCCCATGCGAGGTGGCCGGGGGCGACAGGACTAGGAGCCGTGTGAGGGCTGAGGGGGCGACGGCGGCATGGACTTGCGCTGGGAGATGGGGACCGTCGACCACGGCGCAGGGGAATGAGCGGCACGACGGCGATGAGCGCGCGCCTGCCTGGCTCGCCAAGGAGAGAAACGATGCAGATGGGGGGCTGATGGCTAATGGAGTGGATAGGTAACCAAACTTTATTGGGCTGGGCCTCGAAGTTGCTGACCTGCGGGACGCCTGGCTTTTTGTTTGGCTGGTAAAAACGGGATATGCCGTATGGGTAAAATCGGGATATCCCGATTAAAAACGGGAAAAACGAAAACGATCGGGATAACAGCTAAACCGTGTCCGTCCCGATTTCGAATTTGTTATCCCGTATTTCGTACCGTTTTCGTTTTTGTCCGAAAATACGAAAAAGGTCAGAATGAATGTAGAAAAACGATCAGGTATGGGATTTTTCGTTTTCGTTTTCAACCTTAGGTAGGATCGCTGCCCCACCGCTCAGATCTTGATGGGGAATGGAGTTAGCGTGGGAGAGGGAATGGGTTTGGGAAAGGAGAAATATACTAAAAAAATTATCCTAGCGGTGAATCATTTGGGTGGTCGGACCGCAGTATTGGTCAATTCATCATGAAGTTTGTTTGCGTTGAACATCTATCACATACCAAACGTGATTCGCACCATAGAAATCCATCTACGCAATCCGACCTCTAGAGAGAAAAATTAAGTGCTAGTAAACTTGTTTCCTTTCTAGAAGGAAGCAAAACCACACAAACCATCTCAGATTGAGGGGGGCAATCTTCTAGGAAAATTAATCAACAAGAACATATCTAGAAGCTTCATAAATCATTTTTCATAAACTTCTTACATTTTCTTAAGAATCATTTTAGAAAGAAGGGAATCAAATACAAAGGTTTTGGAAAAAATGCTTTGCAATGATCAAAGAGAAAGAGGAGTGGGGGAGGAGATAGATGATAAAAGAAGGGTAATGGTGGACCAATTGAGGCTATGGGTGTGGATATCCATGTGATTTCCCTTTTTCCGCTGCCAGGCCCATGTTTTTTCATCTATTCGAGACCACAAGGGATGGAGTAAAACAAACAAAAATATTTGAATGAAGTGGGCTTCAAATCTGCGACCAGTGCCTTGGCAAGAAGCATCACTACCATTGGACTACAAGGTGTTTTGTTATTGTTTATATGATTTTCTCTATAAGTATGTTTGCGGATCACTATTTTCATTTTTTTCTTATATGCTTTTCTGCTATATTAGCTTATTCCAATTTTATTCTAGTCCATTTTGGTCCTCTTTTTCTTTCTCGTTTTCTAGGATTTTATTTCTTTTTTATGTCTCTAGTATATAGGTTATCTTTCTTTTTTATTTTTCTTAGTATATAGCTTTGGCTTTGTTTTTTATTTTTTTCAACATTTATTTTCTATTTTTGTGTATGGAATAAGTTTTAGGTGCTATAAAAATACTAATACTTAATATTTATTTTTATATTTTCTTCTCACCTTTCCCTTGTTTCACACCCTATGTTTTTCCTTTTATTCTTGATTTCTTACTCCACTCTTTTATCCATTTTGTATCTACTATTTATATTTTTATGTTTAATTTTATTCTTCCTTTACACTCTATAGTTAAGTTCATCCCTCTACCTTTTCCTTGAATAACAATATATCACTACTACAGAAACCGCCATCACAGCCAGTTTTTAACCCCTATCACAACCGGTTTTGGGAGACGGATGAGATAAAGCGGTTGTGATAGTCTCCCCCATCACAGCCGGTTTTCAAAAACCGGTTGTGATGACCCATCACAACCGGTTTTTGTCTAAACACAAAATAAACCAAAATAAAATAGCAAAACAGAAAACCGGCTGTGATGACCCATCACAACCGGTTTTTGTCTAAACACAAAATAAACCAAAATAAAATAGCAAAACATTTTATTTAATTGAGGGAAGGACCCCATCAGCCACTACCCATCGTCCCACGTCTGCGCATTTTTCGCTGGAAAGTTTGCGCGCTACGCTGGCTACCAGGATTTGAACCTGCGCCCTATCCTTCGCGCGATACCTTTGCGCGATAGCCCCCTCTACCACTGCACTACTAAAGTCTTTGTGTCTGTGGGCACCTTCCTTCGAAAGTCCCGAGATTACCTGTAACAGGCCCTGGATCAGTAAGCTGATCCAGATCTCATCAGAGATTAGCGTCAAAAGCAATAAATAACGTATAAATAACTAGTTTTATTACCTTTTCTAGCGGAAGGTGGGGCTGGCGCTTATTCCGTGACGGGAATGAGCTAAAGCACCATGACGGCCCAACCCTGTGTATCAATGAAGGCAAGACTGAGTACAACGGTACTCAGCAAGTACTTAGCAATCAAAAGGAAAGAATATGCATTATTAGTTGACAGGTTTTTAAGTAGATCGGTGTTGGGTCCTGGAGGGGCAAGAACCTCCCTACCAGTCCCCGGTGATTCTGGCGCGGATCCTTCTGTCGATCCCGCAATCACCTTCTCCTCACTATCATCACTCCTATAGGTTATTCCTGGCTAATCTATGGGAGCTTTAACCAGACGGGCTCATGACCGAGAGCCACGGCTATCGATAGATTGGGTAACTCTGCAGAGGTTTGTACTCTTGAAACTATACGGTCAGGCGACCCTTCCGTGGCCAACGGCAGGGCCACCCTACGGGACTCGTATCCACCGGCGTCCATCACTGGACAGCTTCCATCTGGGTCTACCCACGGATGCTACTGGGGTCTAAACAGGGATCGCATAAACGTCCACAAAAGGACCTTCCCGGGGAATAGGTGCACCAAATATATAAAGGGCATGCTTCCACATCGCCCTTGGGCCCTACCAGCCCTGTCACATGCGACCCGTGCCGACCAGTCCCAGCCCTCTGTCTGGGGCTGTCTCCAGCATTTCCGTTGCCCACCGTGGCCCCTGGGGTAGCTTGACCAGAGGTAGCTGGTGGAGTGTGAGTCGAGGCCTCACATTACAGGGCATTCCCGAAGGCTATGTCCTTTTTGGCCCGTATAGCCGTACATGGCGTTGGAAAGACTTTCCAAGAACCGGTCCTTAAGCGACCAAGGTAGGCCTCTGGATAGGAGCTCCTCCGAGGCTACCCACCCTACCTCGCATCTTCTTCCCCCTTGGTGCCTCTCGCAACCAGGGTTTCTGGCACTGGGTAGTGTCTTAGTAGTTGGGGTATCTGAGTGGCTAATTCTCAATGCAACTACAGACATCAAGCAAGGAGTAGAGCATATTAATGCAGTTGATTAACATGAGCAAGGAAATTGCTAAGACTTGCCTTTATTGAGGATCCTTATCGCGTACGTTTATCGATGCTGACCAGGCTGGGGCTTCTGGCACCTGGAAGCCTTGGCGTCTCGTCGAGGCCCGGTCATGCTATCGAGCGATAAAACACATAAAATAACATCAATTCATCAATCAATGCCTATAGATTAGAAAGAGAAAGGGGAGATAGATATTCCGGGGCTTACCTTGGGATCAGGATGGATGTCTGACAGATTATCCATTAATTATTTAATAATAATTAATGGATGGGATGATGGGGCTTAGGAGGGGTTTAGCTGGTGGGATGGCTTCTAAGTGCGGATGGATAGGCTAGGGATAAACATTCTGGGAATTACGGAATATCCGAATAATTCTCAGATATTTATATTAATTATTTAGAAATGGATTTCTAAATAATTAAGGGATATTGATTGAATTTCTATTAATATTCCGGAAATTATTAATATAATTTTCTGAGAATATTATGGGCGGCATAACGGCTAGGGTTTGCTAATATCTAGGATTTTGGTTGGGCAGCACAAGGGCTAGGTTTTATCAGAAACCTAGGGTTTTATTTGGGCGGCACAACGGCTAGGGTTTGCTAATATCTAGGATTTTGGTTGGGCAGCACAAGGGCTAGGTTTTAGTAACCGGGGTTTTTGGTTGGGCGGCATAGCTGCTATGCCGGGAGATATCTGGGGCTGGGAATTTTGGCAGAATAACTGCTAGGTGGGCGCTAGGATTAGGGTTTTGGTCGAGCATTATAACGGCTAGGGGGGACTGGCTTGGAAACCTGAGAATCGGGCAGCATCCCGGCTAGGGTTGCGAAGCGGCGAGCGGCGATGGGGTTTAGCGGCGGGGGTTGGGCATTGCGCGGCCAGCCGAACTGGCATCGTCCACAATGCCGGGTTTAAGTGGCTAAAGCTACGCCACTGGTTAGACTGTTCCGGGCATATCCGAGAACAGAACAGAGCAGCAGTTGGCGCACCTTTTTCTAGGTGTACGTGGGCGGTGTGATATGGCTAAAGCTACGCCGCTGGTTGGACTGCTCCAGGCGTACCCGGAAGCAGAGCAGAGCAGCAGTTGGCGCACCTTTTTCCTACGTGTACGTGGGCAGCGCTACCGCAGCGCGTAGAGAGCTTGAAGCTCTCGTGCGTGCAAAGAGCTCTCCAGCTCTCGTGCAGCTGGAGCTCGTGCATGTGTGAGAGCATAAGCTCATGTGTGTGTGTGTTTGAGAGCTCAGCTCTCGTGCAGTGCAGGGAGGCGAAGGCCTGAGGGCCTTTTATAGGCGATCGCAGGGGGAGGCGCTCGGTCGGCTGCGTTCTTTCTACGCGAGGCAGGGCGACGTGGCCAGCGAACAGCGGCCGGCTTCCGTCGCGTCCAAGCAACCGAGCGAGCAGCGAGTTAATGCAGAGCGGAGGGGCTAGTGCCGGCGTGGCGGGCTGGGGGCGCAGGTGCTGTGCCTCGTGGCAGCAGGCGAGTGGCTCGGCTCGACATAGCAGGGGAGGTGGCGGCGGTGTTGTGCAGGCAGGACGGAGAGGCGGCGGCGTAGTGCAGGCGCGGTGGGGGAAGGAGGAAGATGAGGACAAAAACGGGACGAGGGAGAGCGTGGGAGTCTCAACGGCGAGCGGCGGCGAGGTTTGGCCGCCGGACTGGCAGCGGCGGCGAGGGACGGCGGCGGAGCTACCTGGCGGTGGCGGCGGCGCAAACAGCAGCGTGCTAGGGCAGAAGGGGTGCGGGTGTGGCCGCGCGTGGGCCGCGAGCGTGGGCTGCGGCCTGCTGCCGCGCGCGTGGGCCGCGAGCGTGGGCTGCGGCCTGCTGCCGCGCACGTGGGCCAGAGGGAGCGGGAGGCGGCCTGGCGGTGGAGCGGGCCAGGAGGGAAGGTGCGGCGCGCGCGCGGGTGGGCCTCGTGGTGGCGGTGGGCTGTGTGGCTGGTGGCCGAGCTGGGCCAGGAGGGGAGGGGGGCGCTCACGGGCCGAGGGGGAAGGAGGGGAGAGGGAGGTGGCCGGCTGGGCCGCGAGTGGAGCTGGGCCGGAGGTGGAGGCGCGGAGCCGGCTGCGGCCCGCTGGCGCGGGGAGGGGGAAGAAGGAGGCGGGCGGGAAGTCTAGGGGGAGGAAATGGACTTTTATGGATGGGCTGAAAGTACTGGTGGGCTGGAAAGGGGGTTTGCGGCCCATTAGAAAGAAGGGGAGGTTTTCTATTTATTTGGTATTCGAATTTGAATATGAATTTAGATTCAAATGAGATTTCAAGGTGCGGCTTGAAGGAGATAGGTTTAGGATATTTTAGGAAGGTTTGAGATGGTAATATTTAAATTAAATTTGAATATTAATTCCAAACATTGGTATGGACGAGAGATTTGGAAGGAATTTCTATCTCCTAGAATTTGGAGATCGGAAAGGGCTCTAAGCATTCAAATGCATCACACGTAGCAAGTTAAATGCAAGGTTTAATTTATAAAATATATTTCGAACTATTTGAGAGAGAGAATTATATTTAAGTAGGAGAAATTATAGAAATTATATATTTTTAAATGCTCTTAAACGGACGGGGTGTTACAGGGCTACCCCACTTAAGGAAATCTCGTCCCGAGATTTAGTGCTAGCAAGAAAGAGCTAGGGTTTCATTCTAATACTTTTTCTAACTCACAGTGACGGTGAGGGTTTCCAATACTTATTAAAAGGAATTTCTCCTTCCTTTTTAGTCTTTGAAATCCTTTCCCCTTGCAATTATCTTCTTCTCATTTCATGTGCGAGAGTATTATCATTGACGCTTATTTTCCGTTATTCCCTGAATGTATCCAATAATTTCCAGTCGTACTTGGTGGTGACTTGATGGAATACTTTTTCCCTGAGTTATTTTATTCCGTAGGTTCTTGGGTTTAAGTATTTTTTTTCCTTCGCCTGGGTCTCTACCCCACTTAAGAGAAATTGACTTAATTTAATCCGAGATTTTTTTCTCTCTAGTAGATACTTTGGATCTCTATATCTTCTTGGGGCTTTTGCTCATACTTTCTTATCCAAGGTTTTCTTTTGCTCGGATTTATCCTTGTCGCCTTTTTTTCCTTTTTTTTTAACCTCCCCCTATCCAGGGTGACTAGTTCAGGGAGAGATTGTGTTTGTCGTTAGTGCTTCAACTGCTTTCGGTTTCCTAGGAGAGGATGTGGCAATTCATCCGAGGTTACCAGGTAGGAAAAAGGGGTCTAGGATGAGGAACTCGGGTGACCACTTCTCACAATAAAATTTTGGTACGATGATTCTTCTGGGTATTGTGAGAAGTGTTTTCTCTTGGAAATGTATGGGTAGTTATGGTATTCTGGTTGGTGGGTTTACTAGTTATTCTAATAGAAGTAGGTTGCTACTTGGCGGTTGATCATATTCATGGATCATAGTCACTTCGGTATTCCAAATCTTTGTATGGTGATTATTCTGCTAAATCACCCACGTATTTCATTCGGTATCATGATCCATTCCTGTGCTACGATCCATTCCTTATGTCCTTATTTCTGGGATCAATTGCCATGGACTTTCTTAAGAGAGAGAGTCTATGGTTGGGTGTTCATCTCTAGGTATTGGATTAGGATGGTTATCCTTAAAAGGATGAGCTTGATCAACTATTTCCTTTGGTGAGATATGGGGAGATGATTCTATGGAGTGGCCGGAGGTGTGTCTCTGTTTAGAAAGAAGATGATTATGATTAATCTCCAGAGCTTGGGAATTAATCTGGGCATTACTTGGGTAGCTATTTATAGTAGTGGAGAATAGATGACTACGGATATCGAGGGGTTGTGACGAGATGATTTTCCTGGGATAGGTGTGTAGCTCCTGTGGATGGGTTATGAATGAGGGGCAGGCTTAGAGAAGCTTGCATGCCTCAATGATCTGCTAGGGAATAGGATAGTTTTCTGTCAAGGAGGGGTTTCAGACTCTTATGGTAGCCGAGGGTACCTCTACAAAACACTGGTTTGGTTTTGAGGGTATAATGAGAAAGGACTGAATAAAGTGGATTTCTTGGATTATCTTGGGAGGGAAGTATACATTGGAAGATACTGTCGAGGTGGGGAGTATGTGAGATTTCTTTCAAAACTTCAGGAGAATATACCCAGTCAGGAATGATTTAGTTGTCTCGTGTGGATTTCTTTGGAAGTCAGGGGTATTTTGGAAAGCTGGTGGTTTCATTATGAGGTTGATCGTGAATGGGTGTTGGTGCGAGAGTGAAATTGGTTTGGTGACGGGGTACCTAGATTTTCTCAGAAAATCGGATGACAAGTCCTTATTGGGAGAGAGTATCGGTTCATCTAGGGCCTGGTATGTTTTGAAGATATGAGTTTGGATGAGAAAGCGATATCAAGGTGTATACCGGCTTTTTAAAACACCGGGGAGGGAGTGTTGGTGAGGGAGTGTAGTCGGTAGGTGAAGGATGTACGGGGATTTTCTCGGAAAATTGGATGAGTCCTTAGTGAAGGAGAACATCCGCTCGTTTGGGGATCGGCCTGCTTTGAAGATATGAGTTTGTCCATTGCCAGGAATGAGCGTAATTTCCTCGGGAAAGTTAATGATGAGTGGGTTCGGGGATGACGATGATCAGGAGAAAGCTAGTTCCATCAAGAAACTTACATGCCTTGAAAATGGGAATTTGGCTATTTCCGCGAGAATCTCGTGAGAGAGTCAATTTGGGGAAAATGGCATTGAGATTCCCATGATGTGGAATCGATGGGTAGAGTTTTCTAGAAAATTAGGAAGAATGTAGTGTAAAGATTGGCAGGGGTTTCTCGAGAATGTGCTTGAGTACTATCTGTGGTAGTTCGAGGAAAAAGGGTTGGCCAGTTCGGGAATTACTTAGGGTGAATGAGTTGGAGTTGGTAGGAGAAGAGTAGGTGTTTGAGCTTATTAGGAAAAGGGTTGATTTTCCCGGTTGGTGGTTCATGGGTTAAAGAGTTTACGGTCGGGGTTTCTAATGGAAGTCCTTATATCTTCCTTCCTTATTTCCTCAATTTCCACAGATTTCTTTTCTGTGGGTTCATTCAGGGATTTAAACTTGGTCACACTCGTAGTATAAGCTTGTCTTATACTATTCCTGTGACTGTACTTATTTTCCTGAGATTTGGTGGGTTACGTTCCCACTTCACTAATCTCTGCAGTTTTCCAATGTAACATCCAGATCCCTTCGGGGTCTACCCCACTTAAGGGGATTCGGACCCGTGTTCCATATTGGGCATTTAAAATTATTTTTCAGAGATTTACTTCATCTCTAGAGCTTTTTCTGGGCGGATGGGTTTGGATAGGTAAGGGCTAGAGATAATCCTTAGATTTTCAGGGGAGAGAGGTTCTATCCACACATTTCTACAATCATCTACCAATCAAATCCATATCTATTATATGGAAAGGGGAAAACTATTGTCCGAGTCTGATCAAGTATTATTCAATCAAAGATACGTTACTATAAGGTCATAGGTTCATTTCCTATAGAAAGATCTATGACTATCGTAACTTGATTTCTAGTTACTCCGGTAGCGTTCGCTTTTCGGCAAACCTTTAGCTCATAATTTCCATATTATGGATCTTTTTCCAGACTTCATTCTTATGATCCTATTTGCTGGAGTAACGATCGGGAGTTAAGCATAAGGTAAGGAGAATTCGGGGAACGAAATGAGGATTTTTCAAAAAAAATTCGAAAAAATATGAGCAGAATAGAAGGTTTAGGGCTTCCTAATGCGTATGGGCTGTCTTATACGGTTCTATGAATTTATTTACGGCTCTGATACCATCCCTGTGGGCACCTTCCTTTCGAAAGTCCCGAGATTACCTGTAACAGGCCCTGGATCAGTAAGCTGATCCAGATCTCATCAGAGATTAGCGTCAAAAGCAATAAATAACGTATAAATAACTAGTTTTATTACCTTTTCTAGCGGAAGGTGGGGCTGGCGCTTATTCCGTGACGGGAATGAGCTAAAGCACCATGAAGGCCCAACCCTGTGTATCAATGAAGGCAAGACTGAGTACAACGGTACTCAGCAAGTACTTAGCAATCAAAAGGAAAGAATATGCATTATTAGTTGACAGGTTTTTAAGTAGATCGGTGTTGGGTCCTGGAGGGGCAAGAACCTCCCTACCAGTCCCCGGTGATTCTGGCGCGGATCCTTCTGTCGATCCCGCAATCACCTTCTCCTCACTATCATCACTCCTATAGGTTATTCCTGGCTAATCTATGGGAGCTTTAACCAGACGGGCTCATGACCGAGAGCCACGGCTATCGATAGATTGGGTAACTCTGCAGAGGTTTGTACTCTTGAAACTATACGGTCAGGCGACCCTTCCGTGGCCAACGGCAGGGCCACCCTACGGGACTCGTATCCACCGGCGTCCATCACTGGACAGCTTCCATCTGGGTCTACCCACGGATGCTACTGGGTCTAAACAGGGATCGCATAAACGTCCACAAAAGGACCTTCCCGGGGAATAGGTGCACCAAATATATAAAGGGCATGCTTCCACATCGCCCTTGGGCCCTACCAGCCCTGTCACATGCGACCCGTGCCGACCAGTCCCAGCCCTCTGTCTGGGGCTGTCTCCAGCATTTCCGTTGCCCACCGTGGCCCCTGGGGTAGCTTGACCAGAGGTAGCTGGTGGAGTGTGAGTCGAGGCCTCACATTACAGGGCATTCCCGAAGGCTATGTCCTTTTTGGCCCGTATAGCCGTACATGGCGTTGGAAAGACTTTCCCAAGAACCGGTCCTTAAGCGACCAAGGTAGGCCTTTGGATAGGAGCTCCTCCGAGGCTATCCACCCTACCTCGCATCTTCTTCCCCCTTGGTGCCTCTCGCAACCAGGGTTTCTGGCACTGGGTAGTGTCTTAGTAGTTGGGGTATCTGAGTGGCTAATTCTCAATGCAACTACAGACATCAAGCAAGGAGTAGAGCATATTAATGCAGTTGATTAACATGAGTAAGGAAATTGCTAAGACTTGCCTTTATTGAGGATCCTTATCGCGTACGTTTATCGATGCTGACCAGGCTGGGGCTTCTGGCACCTGGAAGCCTTGGCGTCTCGTCGAGGCCCGGTCATGCTATCGAGCGATAAAACACATAAAATAACATCAATTCATCAATCAATGCCTATAGATTAGAAAGAGAAAGGGGAGATAGATATTCCGGGGCTTACCTTGGGATCAGGATGGATGTCTGACAGATTATCCATTAATTATTTAATAATAATTAATGGATGGGATGATGGGGCTTAGGAGGGGTTTAGCTGGTGGGATGGCTTCTAAGTGCGGATGGATAGGCTAGGGATAAACATTCTGGGAATTACGGAATATCCGAATAATTCTCAGATATTTATATTAATTATTTAGAAATGGATTTCTAAATAATTAAGGGATATTGATTGAATTTCTATTAATATTCAGGAAATTATTAATATAATTTTCCGAGAATATTATGGGCGGCATAACGGCTAGGGTTTGCTAATATCTAGGATTTTGGTTGGGCAGCACAAGGGCTAGGTTTTATCAGAAACCTAGGGTTTTATTTGGGCGGCACAACGGCTAGGGTTTGCTAATATCTAGGATTTTGGTTGGGCAGCACAAGGGCTAGGTTTTATCAGAAACCTAGGGTTTTATTTGGGCGGCACAACGGCTAGGGTTTGCTAATATCTAGGATTTTGGTTGGGCAGCACAAGGGCTAGGTTTTAGTAACCGGGGTTTTTGGTTGGGCGGCATAGCTGCTATGCCGGGAGATATCTAGGGCTGGGAATTTGGGCAGAATAACTGCAAGGTGGGCGCTAGGATCAGGGTTTTGGTCGGGCATTATAACGGCTAGGGGGACTGGCTTGGAAACCTGAGAATCGGGCAGCATCCCGGCTAGGGTTGCGAAGCGGCGAGCGGCGATGGGGTTTAGCGGCGGGGGTTGGGCATTGCGCGGCCAGCCGAACTGGCATCGTCCACAATGCCGGGTTTAAGTGGCTAAAGCTACGCCACTGGTTAGACTGTTCCGGGCATATCCGAGAACAGAACAGAGCAGCAGTTGGCGCACCTTTTTCTAGGTGTACGTGGGCGGTGTGATATGGCTAAAGCTACGCCGCTGGTTGGACTGCTCCAGGCGTACCCGGAAGCAGAGCAGAGCAGCAGTTGGCGCACCTTTTTCCTACGTGTACGTGGGCAGCGCTACCGCAGCGCGTAGAGAGCTTGAAGCTCTCGTGCGTGCAAAGAGCTCTCCAGCTCTCGTGCAGCTGGAGCTCGTGCATGTGTGAGAGCATAAGCTCATGTGTGTGTGTGTGTTTGAGAGCTCAGCTCTCGTGCAGTGCAGGGAGGCGAAGGCCTGAGGTCCTTTTATAGGCGATCGCAGGGGGAGGCGCTCGGTCGGCTACGTTCTTTCTACGCGAGGCAGGGCGACGTGGCCAGCGAACAGCGGCCGGCTTCCGTCACGTCCAAGCAACCGAGCGAGCAGCGAGTTAATGCAGAGCGGAGGGGTTGTGCCGGCGTGGCGGGCTGGGGGCGCAGGTGCTGTGCCTCGTGGCAGCAGGCGAGTGGCTCGGCTCGACATAGCAGGGGAGGTGGCGGCGGTGTCGTGCAGGCAGGACGGAGAGGCGGCGGCGTAGTGCGGCGCGGTGGGGGAAAGAGGAAGATGAGGACAAAAACGGGACGAGGGAGAGCGTGGGAGTCTCAACGGCGAGCGGCGGCGAGGTTTGGCCGCCGGACTGGCAGCGGCGGCGAGGGACGGCAGCGGAGCTACCTGGTGGTGGCGGCGGCGCAAACAGCAGCGTGCTAGGGCAGAAGGGGTGCGGGTGTGGCCGCGCGTGGGCCGCGAGCGTGGGCTGCGGCCTACTGCCGCGCGCGTGGGCCGCGAGCGTGGGCTGCGGCCTGCTGCCGCGCGCGTGGGCCAGAGGGAGCGGGAGGCGGCCTGGCGGTGGAGCGGGCTAGGAGGGAAGGTGCGGCGCGCGCGGGGGTGGGCCTCGTGGTGGCGGTGGGCTGTGTGGCTGGTGGGCCGAGCTGGGCCAGGAGGGGAGGGGGCGCTCACGGGCCGAGGGGGAAGGAGGGGAGAGGGAGGTGGCCGGCTGGGCCGCGAGTGGAGCTGGGCCGTAGGTGGAGGCGCGGAGCCGGCTGCGGCCCGCTGGCGCGGGGAGGGGGAAGAAGGAGGCGGGCGGGAAGTCTAGGGGGAGGAAATAGACTTTTATGGATGGGCTGAAAGTACTGATGGGCTGGAAAGGGGGTTTGCGGCCCATTAGAAAGAAGGGGAGGTTTTCTATTTATTTGGTATTCGAATTTGAATATGAATTTAGATTCAAATGAGATTTCAAGGTGCGGCTTGAAGGAGATAGGTTTAGGATATTTTAGGAAGGTTTGAGATGGTACTATTTAAATTAAATTTGAATATTAATTCCAAACATTGGTATGGACGAGAGATTTGGAAGGAATTTCTATCTCCTAGAATTTGGAGATCGGAAAGGGCTCTAAGCATTCAAATGCATCACACGTAGCAAGTTAAATGCAAGGTTTAATTTATAAAATATATTTCGAACATTTGAGAGAGAGAATTATATTTAAGTAGGAGAAATTATAGAAATTATATATTTTAAATGCTCTTAAACGGACGGGGTTTTACAGTGTCCATATACCATTTTGATTCCCCTCATATTAATATTTTTCGAGTGTAAATTGCTTATTTGAGGCCCTAAACGACTTCAAATAAAAAAGTTGTCAACTACAAAATTTCTTAACTTTTCAAGATCTACAACTTTCATTTTGGTCAAAAGTTCATTTGAGATCGTTTACAAAATTTAAATTTTCAAATTTGAAAAATTCAAAGTTAGATTCGGTTGACAAGATGACTTCAAATAAAAAAGTTGTCAACTACAAAGTTTCTTAACTTTTCAAGATCTACAACTTTCATTTTGGTCAAAAGTTCATCCGAAATTCTTTACAAAATTTGATTTTTTTTTAAATTCAAACTTAGAAACCGTTTGTGATGCTCACCATCACAGCCGGTTTTACATCACAAACGGTTTTTGTTAGAAACCGTTTGTGATAGCATCACAAACGGTTTTTGGCAAAAACCGTTTGTGATGTGCCGACCCTTCATCACAAACGGTTTCTGGCAAAAACCGTTTGTGATAAAGGGCATCACAAACGGTTTTTCCATAAAACCGTTTGTGATGAAGGCGTTTGTGATGCCACTTTCTGTAGTAGTGTATGTTTTACTTCCATAGTTTTATTTATTCTCAATGTGTAAAGTTTTGTTCGGTAAGATTGTATATAAATATGTGTTCTTTGTGTTCGTCCAATTTGTTTGGTGTGTATAATAGATTTATTCTGTAAATTAATATAACTTTTCGTAACAAAGATAATGGTACCATAAAAAATAATTTGGACATTCGGTTTGACATTTATGCTTTTTTTTATTTTGATTTGCATGCATGTGGGTTAGTCATTAATTTGGACATTCAGTTTGACATTTATGCTTTTTTTAATTTTGATTTGCATGCATGTGGGTTAGTCATCATTGGTATCCTTTATGCACGTACCCATACAATTTCACTCCATTTTGCTCTCTTGTTTAAATTGTGCATGCACGGGATGTTCTATTAAAAAAGAAAAAAACTACACTATATGAGGTAGCACATGATCTGCGCGCTGCTTCGGACAAAGGTTACAAAATTATCGCTTTTTGCGATAGCTAACCGCACCTATTCACGCTTCCATGTTCTCCTTGCATCTCCTAATTCTTAAGGTTTAAAATCAAAACTCCGACATACACGAGTAGAAAAAAAAATTCAGCGTGTGAGCCATGCATGTGAGATGAGAACAGTAAAATGCCATTACTAAAAATTTATAATGTTGATACAATGAGCATCTTCAAGTACGATTCACATTGTTGCAACATTACATAGTGGAGGAGCCCAGGAGTGTAACTCAGTCACTAGGACTGGAGATGCTCTAGCTATATGAGTTTCGCAATTTGTTTAGATGGATCTGCTAAACGCATGCATGCTTAGCAGGACCCGCATGCTAGAGTAGAAATAAGCAGTAAAAAAAGAATACTGAAAGCAGCATGGATTGGATTCAACTCACAGATGGCTATATGGTTGGGTCAAACAAATCTTGCTGTGATCTGTCAATCTACAGCGTCGCGAAAAAATGGTCATAAACAATAAAAAAAAAAGGCAGCTGCCAACGAATCTAATTAAGTAGCCATTACTCAAACAGTTCCAGAAGAAAACTACCTTGAACAACAATACAACAATTGTATTACATTGGCTAATTCTTGTTTACAGATTACTTGTGGCCTTCTCAACAAGCAATCATGAACATCACTACTTTACATGTACTCTTGATCTAAACATACAAGGGTAATACATTAATACCTTAGTTGCCACAATAATGCCAACAATCACTTTACAGTAAAATACAGACTCTGCGTTCAACATGCACTAGCCTCTCAGTTCGTATCCTACAGTGAATGGAAGCAATCTCTAGTTATTTTTTGTTTAACTGAGCGGCTTGTTTGATTCTATTGTCAGCAAGCTTTGCTTTTTTCGATCAAATTTCCTGATACCATTATACCAACCAACTCTTAGTATATTTTATAAATCACTCTGGCATTCAGAAAGAAGAGAGTTTTGTCCGTCCTTAAAAACCTTAACATGGCAGAGCATTCCTCCAGTTTCATCTGCGAAAGTTATCTTTCTTTGTTTCCTTGGCACTTCTGGATGAGAAACAGCGTTCTTCTTTGATAGGCTCTGCAATTGGAAATTTAACAGTCATGACAGAAATACCAGGTCAAGTCAAATTTTGTGTATATATATAAGTTAGTAGGGTCTTAAAGTGGATAGATACGAACCAATATTTTACAAAAGCGATTGCAGTCTTTGTTCATTATCGACAACCATTTCCTCGTGGTCTTCTCCACTTCTAATGCATCCTCAGAGGCTGCTCTGATCTGTCCACCGAAACATTGCACCACATCAATCAAACATGTGACAAAATTGGAATTGTTTTGCTTTCAAAGCAAAATCAGTATGTCAGCTAATGGTCAACTAATTTTTTTTCGAAATAAATTTATAAATTGAAAGGAAAAACGCATATAAATGTTCCATTCTGTGTCATCTACTTCATCTTCATTGAAATAAAATTTTGAATAAGAGCATTTGGAACCCAAGCTTAGGCCCGCATCTACTGGTCAGGTAAGGTATTTAACTTCAATCAGTTCCAAGAGAATCAGAAGTATTTCCGACGCACCAGTGAGGAGTCCTCTGCAGTACTGCAGAGGAACTGCTTCAATTATTCGTGGGGTATGACATTCCTAGTCTACTAGAGGAAACACTTTCAGTAATTAATCTAAGGGCGAAATCTGCATCTGTACTAACAAAGTAATGCTTATGGTACAAAAGAGTGCAAGTATGTAAACTAGATCAGCAAAAGAAATATTGTTAGGGTTCCCTCAGAGCATGACTTTTTATGCCAACAATTGACTTGCATGAGAAACAGTCCAGAATAAAAGAACTTTAGTCACCAGAATAACACTGAGTTTCAAAGTGTGTTTTTTTATACAAGGATCTTAGCATGTACTAATCTTAGTATCTACTCCCTCTATCCCAAATTATAGGTCGCTTTGGCTTTTCTAGGTTCGTAGTTTTTACTATATATCTAGACAGCATATATCTAGATACATAGCAAATATCATGAATATAGAAAAGCCAAAACGACCTATAATTTGGGACGGAGGGGGTAGTAATCAATAGCAAGTACTAACAAAAAAGAGCATGCTTCATTGCTAAAGAGTAATTTAGAATAGTTTCACAAAAAAAAGAGTAATTTAGAATGAGAAGTGTATATTCTTTTTAGTAATATCTCACCTCAGCAATATTAAAATGAGGAAGTAAAGAATATGCTTCTGATGACAAACTTTCATCCACTATACTTTTCATGTGCTTCAAGCTCCTGATAAGTTTTGCAGCTATGTTTTCTATATCCTGCATCTGTCTTTGAGAAAATTCAACAGCTTTCTCAGTGTCCAAGACCACTGGTGAACTTCTCATGCAAGAACAAGTTGTCTGTTGATGAGGTGGGGATCCTGTTGACTTGAGAACTCCTTTGTTTGTGGGGGAGACAGAAGCCCTACCCTTAAGTCTCCTATCTGTGCTGAACATTAATCTGTCTTGCTTGTGTGCTGGCTGAGGTAATGATACTCTAGTTTTGTCACAATCTTCAATAATGATTTTCCTCTCTGCAACAATAAGAAAGAGTATGATTATAACTGATCTCGTATAAGTATTATAGATACATAAATAGCAAATATTGCTTACTCAGTCTTTGGGCTCCATCACACAAATCAATACCAGTCAGAGCATTGCAAAGCTTCTCCTGAGATGTTGGTGACATAATCTGAAAACAAAAACAGGAGGGAAAAATTATGTTAGCATGGCTATCTTGTTCGTGCATTTGCACTGTTACATTATTGAAGAAATGGTTCAGACCTTTCTCTTGGACAATAATTTCTTTGGAACATGTTCTTCATTTGATTCTTCGTCAATAAAAGGATCCTGCATCTTAGTTCGCCCATCAGTTTCCAGAGAGGTAGAAGAAGAATCTGGAGCTCCAGCAGATAATTTCCATGAATTTTCAGCATTAGATATCTCTGGCGTGAAACTGCTAGGGTTTAACTTATCAGCACAAGACTGGAATAACTGATGTTGATGCAGTAATCCTTCTTCTGGTCCTTCATTATTAACAGGTCTACAAATGGCATAGTCTCTTGTAGAGTTTAACTTATCCTTCAATGGCCACACCACATTATCAGGAAGTGAGACTTTATTATCTGAAAGATTTTTGTCTTCAGGACAGTTATCATTGAAATCTATAACTGAGCTCTGAATCACAGCACTATCTGAAAGTTCAACAGAAGATCTATTTTCAGAGGTCATCCTCTGTGCTTGATTATTTAGAACATCATATACTATGCTTTCTAGCCTTCCATCTTGTGCAACAAAATTGACAGGCTGAACCAAGTCAAGAGTCTTGTCAAAGGAAAATGTATAATCAGTGGGTGTATGCCCAATTTCCATATCTAGTGACATATGCTTTGGTCTTACACCACAGCAGACTATTGAATCCAATTGGCACTCACCCTGCCTCTGCACAACCTCCTCAAGTGAAGTGCAATTCATTTGTGTGCTTCCACATAAATCAGATTGAACGATCTTTAGCGGAGACGCTACATCTGTGATAGACTCGTCAATAGGAGACAACTCTTCCAAAATCTTTATACTTTCAGGTTCATCCCCATTAACGGCTCCTGAATTCCAGTACTCATCATTATCTATACAATTATGGCAAGACTGACTGAAAGGACAAGCCAAAAATCCATTCCCAATAGAGATTTATCCACATCTGAATTAGATTGAGATGTTTTCTGATGATCACTCACTTCACCTATGATACCCACAGAAGAAACAATCTCAGTTGCCTTTTCAGCTGTAATGTCATCAAAACTATTTTCTTTGGCACTGCAGGTTTCTTCACAGGAATGATCAGAAACATCAGCTAATTGAGTTGGTTGGTCCATGAAACTAGATTGCGGCATACATTCATCACCATCCATTAGCTCCTGTTGCAGCTCTAAAGATGAATGCTCAGAGTTCTTTATGGAACAGCTAGAAGTTCCAAGCCCCTCAGAGAAATCCACTAGAGCTCCAGCTGTGTTTTTCACTTCAGCACAACAAATTTGCTCCCCAACTATTTCTTCAGTACAGTCTGAAAGTGCAGTAAAGAAAAACAGTTATTGAAATAATTCAAGTAAAAAGTATTTGCAGAAATAAGAAAAGGCTGTAGACATTCATATGAAACATCTAGACAATAATAAACAGTGATGAACTGTATTCCATATGAACAGGCTAGTGACTCACCAATAGCAATTTGAGACTGCTCCAGATCTTGAACTCTCCTTCCACACTTCTCCAATGCTGGATCATGCATTGTTGCTTTGAACAGGGAGCTCTGTGTAGGACTAAGAGTATTGTCTTTCTCTGATGTTGTATTGTCCACTTCTGCAGGACATGGGGAAGATGTTAGTGCTTCCATCTTTCTGTTTTTCTTAGCAGGAGATGTTTTTGGCCTCTTCTGCTTCAATGAAATAAGAGGCTTATCAAGATCAAATTCATCTTTTGTCTTAGCCTGATTCTTAATGCCACATCCTTCCACCATGATTTTTGAAGTCTTCCGATTCTTAGCTTTACACTGAGCTCTGAGATCCTTGAGCGATACATCATGACAATCTTGTTCACTATCCTTGCAAACGACAGAAGCAACACTTAGCTCTGAGGTTGAAGGAGAGGCAATTTCTTCAGAATCAATTACTTCAGTTTTGATCCTCTTAAAAGTAGAGGAATCCCTGTCAGAATCTTCATCAGATATTATGTGAATCTTCTTGAGCCTTGGAGATCTTCTAGGACAACCAGAATCGAGATTTGTGGAAGCAGAAGCAGGCATCATAAAATGCTTCCTGTAGAAATGCAGAAAATCAAGTATTGTGATCAGGTGCATGCTCTGTAGATGCATGAATGTCATCACTTAAAATGCGGATACTGCTCAAAAACAAAAACCACATCCAACGAGAGCGTCAAACTTAATGTAACAAGCAAAAACAATGTTGACAAAGAATCATAATATGTTTAGGGTACTACACAGGGATTAAAAAGAGGGCAGATTTGGCATCTTGTTCTCGTTAATAAAACTCCCAGAGCCCAAAACTAAGACAATCATGACTTCCTGATACAAAGCATTTCTTTTTCTTCCGAGCCGAAGATTCTTCCCCTAATCCCAGGTCACCACTAAAGCCATCCCAAATCAACAGCAACCTAAATAGCCCTAGCCACGGCTCATGCGGCCAAAGTGGCAAAGCGGCGAATAAATCTGCAATTTTTCCCGTGCAAATGCCAAGATAAACATAGATCTACAATGGCCCGCAGCTAACAAAAGTACACAGAGGGCCGCCGCGGCGGGAGGTACTAACCTTGGATGACAGCGAACGGCGGACGGCGAGGGTGGGAGCAGCGCCCGGATCCCGGCTTCTTGGCACCGCCGGAATGGGGGAGGGGCCTTGCTCGGCGCCTTGACTGTGGGAAACCCGGCGTGCGTCAGGAGGGGAGAGAGAGAAGGAAGCTTAGGGTACGGAGCTGGGTGCGAAGTATTATTGCCGCGACGCGCGGAGGGGATGGGCGCGAAGTAGCCGGGCAAATTTCGCGCCAAAGTGCGCGCGGGCGGGAAAGGGCGCCGCAGCCCGCTTCTTGGTGCCTTTTTGTAATGGAGACGGCGCCGCGGCTGCGGGGTGGAGAAGGAAGAAGGAAGATGGGTGGAACTGGCGGCCCAACAGGGGGTGGCGAGCTGGCGGCTGCTGCGGCCGGGTCCGCTTTGCTTTAAGAGAGTGTGTGAAAGTGTGAACGGGCGACAGGTTCACCCTGTCCTCTGGTTTTGTGCTTTCGCACTTGGCGGCACCCACGGGCCCACGGCTTCTCATGGTTTCCAATTATAGCCCCTAACGGTAACTTTGCCACACCCACACACACACAAATTCAACCGCAGCACAAGTGAAAAAACATAGCCAAGAGCAATCTTGAAACATAATTTTTTGGGAAAATCTTTAACCACAGATCAATTATTTTTGCCGTATGCACTTTTTAATCAAGCAACTTCCAGGAAATACAGCAATGAAACCCAACATTGCGCAAGCAAATCACTAAATCAGTCATGTACAAAACCAGAAAAAAAAAAACATCTCATATTGCCCGCATTTGGTGCAGATGCAATACAATAGTAAGTAATACACACACGAAACGCATGTACTAATACCATCACTCCAATGCCACTACAAGTAGAACATCCCTTCAACAGATCAGACATAAAAAAGGCACAGTTTGCAAGCTGCAACGAGCAAAATATCATATCAGCCAGCGGAGTCAGCGTAGAGAACGACCATCACTGAAATATTTTAGGAGTTTTCTTGAGCTCATTGTGCTGTGAACTCAAAGTTTAAGAATAACTTCTACACGTACTCTGTACAGATTTCAGACATGCACAACTCCTTGTAGATACCTTTGTATCCTTCTTTGATGACTGTTGTAGAAGAGGTTGCTGTTAAAAAAAATCCTGGTGCTTTAATGAGGGAAACACGATGCACCCCAATTTTCAGCTCTTCTTCAATCGGGAAGAACTTGACTGTTTCGTATCCCAAGAAGTTCCTTTCGTGGGGGACCGTAGGGAGAGTGAAGATGTTGAGAAATGTCTTTGGCATAGGGAGATTGAAGAAAAGCAACTGAAGGCACCTGTCAGCCTTCTCTTCTCACTATCTTCAGCTTGGCCATCTGGGTCATGACACACTGCATTGATCTTGAGGGACTCCGGTAGAATGCAGTTGCAAACAGCACCTGCACATACAAGGTGATGCTCAGTGACTGACATCGACAAAAGCTGATAGGGAAGTCAGGATGCTATTCATCACATGAGATAATGAGAACAAACATACTGAGGTTAAGTGACATAACACACTAAAGTGTGCAGTTTCTTTTGAGTAGCCAAGTAAATAAGTAATCTATCCTTTTTTTTCTCGAACACACAGGAGAACTGTGTATCATCATATTAAGAAGAATAAAGCAGTGGGTTTAGAAACCCCATACAACCTTACACACACATACCCTCAAACTTTTGCACAAATTGCTAGCTTTCCAGATACGCACGCATAAAACCAGTTCTAGTGAGCATTGTTGCAGAAAACATAACTCCCCTCAAAACATCACAACAGACATAGTCTGTACAGCAGCAAATCTGTTAATGTGCTAGTAGGTGTATTTATAGTATTGAACATTCCCGATACAGCTGGGTTTCACACTATAAAACATCAGGCCCTTTAATAGATATAAAATACCATTGCCTTCATGCAGGTACCTAAGGTACCTAAGAATATATTTATCACATCAAGTTGTAATATAACCGCGGGAACTCGAGTGGCACATAAGATCCACGGGTTACTCTGAAACAACTCAACTCTGCTTTTTCACCTTTATCTCTGACAAAAATAACTGATATAGTAATGAAAATAAAACTAGAAATCCATTTTAATATATGACCTCAGGTAGCCAAAGCTTAACGTTCAGACCAGCAAAAGCAGCAGCAAACCGGCCATTTGCCCTGTCTGAAACGTCAAGTTTTCTTGACTGGAGGTGGTACAATCAAACTTTGCAGTAATAACCCTTAAATAGCAAAACAAATGGCTGAGAAAGCATGACTTTCAAGGATTCCTACCCATTCTGGCGAGCCGATTAACCCATTTTGGAATTAAATTTCCTGTCAACCTTTTGCAGATATCCTCACAGAAATGGTTGCAGTTTTTACTTATCAAATGATAGGTATCCCCATTGTAATTTATGGACTGAATCTCCATGAACTCTCTGATTTGGAGAGGATCCATACAGGTAGTTCCCATGTATATTGATTTCCTAAATTTGAAACCAGGACACTGCCGAGGTTCCACCTCAAAAACTCCACTAATTGAATAGTCATGAGCTCCAAATGCATACTCCACGCCATGAACTGTAAAGAAACAAGGTAGAGAATGCCATAAGTCACAACCTATAGTCCTACATGCAAACAGTTAATTAAACAATAAGTGCAAATCATACAATAAGAACAATTGCCAAAATCAGTGGATTTCCACAACTGAGGATT
This sequence comes from Urochloa ruziziensis, assembly GCA_015476505.1. NCBI lineage: Eukaryota > Viridiplantae > Streptophyta > Magnoliopsida > Poales > Poaceae > Urochloa > Urochloa ruziziensis. The sequence continues at coordinate 20,356,317 of CM027118.1, forward strand.
TAAGTATGAAAACAAAATGAAATACAATCAACATTCTGGCTCTAGTGGCGCAATACTGTCAGTCAAGATGAATCCTCGAGTCAAGGAGGGTGAATAAAGCTTTATGAGTCAAATGGAAAACAAATTTGTCGTTTTCTTTTTATCTATCCTTCCACATATCTACTCCCACTGTGTCTATCACACCCTTTAATACTCTATTCTTCTTCAAACTGTGCCATCTAAACCATCCACAGCACATTACCTAATCTATGTCAAGCAACATAACATAAGATATGATGCTAAAAGTTCAAGACTTCAAACATAATGTGACTTTTGCTACTTTTGGTTCACCAATCTGAAGTCGTGATGTATATGAGTATATCTGAACTTGCACACTGCACTAGGCAGAAATAGTTGCTAAAAAAGGGTCTTTCTTATCTCAAGTACATCAGTATACCGCATAGCAATAGCAGCAATGAGGATCATGGCAGCACAGCATGGAACCAGTAGCAGCAATGAGGATCATGGCAGCACGGCATGGAGTCAGTAAAGAGCACAATGACATCGACCCTCTTGGACTGTACCTTTAATGTTTGGTGAATTCCCAGAATCCACCAATGTTAAAAGCTAAAACAACAAAGGAACCTAGTCAATCTACCAAGGCAATCAAGGGGAAACAGCCGTAAGGACATCTATACTGCAGCTTGGGGAATACTGTCAGACTGCACCAGAGGGGGTGTGGGCATGCAATTTGGCAAGGGAAGAGGTTCAGGAGTGGTTGGCGTTAGCACTTAGCAATCCCGATTCCCATGAAACAGGAGGAAATGTCAATGTTGGTTACACTGGATCAAGTCAACAATAATCAAGGCACATTCTTAGCAGTATTACAACATTCATATTCTCCAAACGTAGAACTTTGGCCCTGTTGAAATATGTTTGTAAAATGGGAAAGTAATTTTTCAAGAAAATTATGCACGTGATTTTCACGTTTCTAATACAAATATTATAATAAATTTATAGCGAAATTTTATAAAGTTTGACCATATGTATGTCCAAATGACAAGGATTTGTGTCCTAAGTTAGTAGGGGGAAAAAATTATTCCTCAAAGAAAATGTTCTACTTGATGGTGGAACTTCTTATATCTTAAACGTTCATCATGGCATTTCCCCATAAATAACAAAATTTGAAATGCACAAAAAAATATTTCACCAAATAATCAATTGCAATTTTCTTCATCCATTCTAGCTTGATTTCCAAACTTGAACTTTTCCAACCACAAATAAACAGTTTGATATTTCAAAAGTAGCAGTTTGCTTAATGGACAAATCCAAAGTTTGTGCGTGGATAAAAAGAGTAAAATATGGTATAATGTACTGTATCGTGACGTTTTAACAGCCAAAAGAAGTTTGGGTCCCTCTGTCTTCACACTTATTTTTAAGAAAATAGTGTTTCAAGCACTGATATTGCTGATTCTTGCTAAGGTGAAATAAGTGCAAAAGATTCTAAAAACAGGCGAACACGGAATAAAAAAAATGACGGGAAAACACGGAATAAAATTTTACAGCAAACTACGGCCACGTGCTTCATAGATGTAAATGCACAAAGCAAATAACGTCATTCATGAAGTACAGTGCAACTTAAATCTTTTATGCCAAGAACAATAATGTTGACATTACGGAAACATAAAAGGAATCAAGGAAATTTAGTAGATTGTCATTATGAAACAAAGTGCAGGACATCATACCTTCAATGCCAGAATGAAATATCCCTAGACCAGCCCAGTAAACATAGCCATTGACTGGTGTTAAATCATACACGTTTAGATAAACTGGTGTATTTCCCGGTGGTGGGCTAGCAGATCGGACTTTCGAAAACAAACAAAAATGAGCAGAAGATTTCTGGCTTAATTGGGAATGTGTGCTGAGATTTCTTTCCTTCTTTGAGCCTGACATCATGACTATACATGCAAGGAAAAATGGGAAGAAGGATCAAACATCCATTATGCACAATATTCAAACAGAAGGCGGGAAAAGCTAACACACCTGATGTTCTATGCTAGCCCAACTGTAGGCAAGTGTAATCATACTGATTTGAAAAGGAGCACTGACTAAGTCTTGTTGATCAATGATACACTTCTGTCAACAAACTACTGCAACAAACAAACAGAAAAAAGGAGATGCCTAGGATCAGTTCAAAAATAACGTAACAAAAGGAAATAACACAAGCTAGATAATTTCAGCATTCAGAAATGAGGCATGAGGGTCTTTCTAAGAAATTGTTACTTCCAAGTTCCAATACCAAAAGCATTTTCAAGACACTATCCAGATATAGCACAACAAAGTCATCTTTGTTCCTAAGAAAAATGTGATAACAGATCATGAATATGTCATGTACAAAACGTCATTACTTTGGTTAAGATTGTAATATCACTGTATTTAATAGAACAAAATACCGTAGATTAGTTCAGTTTGAAATATTATTCAGCGTTTTCACTGAAAAATTTCCACTAAATGCCTGTACAAATTAATTACTGGCTATCAGTAATTCAGTATGGTTAAACCACGCCGAAAACTAGAACAGTTACTGCTTCCTTGTCTAATATGCATTGACCTAAAACAAAAAAAAAAATGAATCAGGCCAGAGCGTGCACCTATGTTTTGCCTGTTAACCTTTTCAGAAGACAGGTTAGCTACCTTTTTCTTGTACTAACTTATTTACAGGGTCTCCCCCAAAGCTCAAAGAACCCTGAACCCTTGAGAACTCACTTCTCAGAAGACCCTCAAGACCTGCACTTTGAGAGGTCTGGACTGAACCCTTGAGTCTACAAGGCCATGGATACTTGGCAAAGGACATAGGTATCACCAAAAGAAAAGAAAAAAGAAGATTGTCATGATACTTTAATTGTTGTTACTGTTCCAGTCAACCATCATCCGATATCCCCTCCAACAAAAAAAGGCCTATTAGCTGACGGATTGCACTCTCTAAGTCCCGGTCACATGAAGCTTCTACTCGTGTTTGTTACAAAAACAATATAGTACCGCTGTTTTTGTCTAATTACATTTTTTCTCCTGGTAGAATATCTGGTATATGAGGTACAATACTAGAGCAATCACCAGAAGTCATTGATTATACAGAATGCAAAATATCATGTCAGTACAAGCAGACAGTAGGGGTAAATTCTAATCCAAGAAAGTTTTCTCGTTTATATAGGACAAAAGAAGGAAAGCGATGTCGCTGACAATTCAATCCTCAAATATGGAGAGCTGAAAGCGATGCATTACAGAGCCGTGGCACAAGTGGGCATAAATACATGACATATATCAAAAACAAGATATCAGAGTAAAGAGTAGGCATACTTTTCTAGAATTCCCACAGGAAATAAAGGGCCATTTCAACTCAACAACTTATCTCAGACAAGTCAAAAGTGGGTAAACATACCTAAACACAATAAGACCACCATCAAGATGTCAGATTTGTACTCTATCAAGTGTTGGTGTGTACACACAATCCTCATGGCCACTAAGTACTACCTAGCCCTTGGATACCTAAAGAATTCCATAAGCCGCCAAAACGACCACACTAAGTGAAATAAAATCCGCACCATGCCAATACGGAATTTATGAGCAGCAACGCTTGTCTACAGGGTAAAGGGAATCCAAGCAGCCAAGAAATCCGCACCCCGCAAGCGCGCGAGCGCGGAGTTGCGTCCAGGGCCCGAACTGACAAAACGCGTATCCCGTAAGATCTGCCACAGAAGGTGCTGATTTCCTCCATGGATCGGAAGCAGAGCGCCGCATTCCCTAGGAAGTGGCCAAAAGCTACGAAATTGGGCGTGGGGAGGCAGAAGGGAGTACAGAAACAGGAGGGGCAATTACCAAATCGAGGACAACCAGGGAGCACGGACGGCTCACGGCGCCCGCAGGGGCGGCAGCGCAGAGCACGGCAGGGGAGGAGGCGGTGGGAAGACTCCGGAGGTGGCGGGCGACGACCAGAGGAGGAAGTGGAAGACAGTTGGCGTCTCTCTCCTCTCCTCCTCTTTCCCCTCAAAATTTATCTGGGGTTTTCTCTTTTATTGATTTGTTTTGATATGATGAAGAGGAGACGAGGCGATTTGGAAATTAGATTTTGTTTCTTTTTTTCAAACCATGGAGAACGGGGGAAAGGCATTGAGGCGTGATGTGTCAACAGTGCGTGCACTGAACTTAGTGCTGTCTTTTTCTTTGAAACTCAAAATATCCTGTTTGTCCAGTCGCTACGGGCAATTTATTGCACTACTCGTCGATATTGCTAACTGTCAAAAAAAATTAAATATATTTGCGAGTCGACAAGTTATTACGTGACAAAATAAAGTCCTTTAGGGTATTATTCCTAAGCTATGCAAACTCAACAAGACAACTATTTGAAACTTTTTTACAAAACAAAGTATGAATGTGGTTGTTGATACATGTGCACATCAACGTTGTACTCTTTTCATCCTAATTTATACCATGTTTTGACATTTCTAATAAGTTCGGAATTTTTATGTCTTCCATTATGGCTAGCTTTGTACAACGAGAAGAAAAATCACCCTAATTTATACCTAAGTTTAATGTTTAAGACTGACTTGATCCCTTGTTGACATCAGAAATATAGCTACATATACAAATCGCATGGCGATTTAATGATTGTCTTAACAACTTGCACTCGCCCCAGCTTCCCAAAATATAAAGATATGCAATGGGAATCGCCATATCTCCAAAATTGCTAGTGTTTACTCTTACTTCCTCTTGATATAAAATGTTTTGCAGCAAGTCAGCAACAGAACCGTAACCATAGGAATGCATCTTTGAATGTTAATCCAAGTAGCGCCTATTTTAACCGTCGTAAAACAACCGGACTTTCCGAGAAGGAAAGAAGGACTAGAAGTCCTAGACCTTGTCCGGTTGCTTGTGGGCTCTTACCATGATCTCTAGCCTTAGTTCGGACTATATAATCGGACGAGCACCCCATTGTAATACATGGATTTGAGGAATAAAGAGAAGCTCCACCTACATTGTGTCTTGTCTACTTTATATTTGTTCTTGTATGCTTGTCGTGAGAGGGAGAAGATCCAATCGTTGTTTTCTTGTATTAGCTCGCATGCTATACATATACTCAAGCTTCTCCTGTTGAGTAGTAGCTCTCACCGTCGAGATGATCAGCAAGTCATCACAACACACTATCACAATCAGCCTGCATGCTGATTCAGTTCGTGCATTTTATGCAGATGTATAATGTGACTAGTAGTCATCATATTATCTCTAATCAAGTAGGTTGAGATCAGGGGGAGCAAACCAATTTGAAATCGGGACAATAGTGATTTTATTCAATCAATTAGAAATTGATTAACTCAATTAGAATGAGTTTGCGAACAAATAAAAGATGGACCTGCTAGTCCATTGTGTGGAAAACTATTTCGTATTTATGGGTTCAAAATCTTAAGGCATATGGAGAATTCTTGAATGAATAAGAAATTAAAAGAAATTTCATGTAGATTTAATGTTGCAAACTATAAACATGAAGTTTATTTTTCTAAATTACTTATAGTATATCATATGAGTATTTGAATCGAAATATTTTAGGCTAAATAAAGAAGTTAGACAATAAAATAGTCTTGTAGATTTTTAGAACTGCAAATTTGTAGGTATGCAGAACATACCAAATTGCATAATATACAAATAAAGTCTAGCTCACTGCATAACAAATAACCCCTAAATTTTGAAATTAGGTGCGTGAAAATTATTAATTTCACCATATTGGCATACATGGGTATTAACTTGAAGTTTAAAAATATGGATATGAAATTCCATTATGTAAAGCTCATGGGGATATTACTGAAAGTATGCTATTATTTATGAAGATGTAATACCGGCATTAGGGGGAGAGAAAGCCTATATGAATGCCTTATATTGAATGGAATAATGATCTTCATAAAATATCTTGAAAGCTTGAAGCACGAATAAAAACACGCACTAAATCATACTCGCATGAAGCTGAGTATAATGCCAGAATATTTAAATGTGAGGAAGCCATGAAGGGCACCACCTAATGTGGAAACACACTTGAAGTGAAACTATTTATAGGATTTTATCCCAGTGAGAATGTGCACATAATGAATACTCACAAATGGGAAACTGGAGATTAGGAGAAACAACCTGAAGTTATTAACCAGAAGTTAAGTTTACTTGTAGTAAACATAATGCTATGTGTGGTATATCCCGGGTATTTAATAATATACTCACTATGGCAAATGACTTGATCATTAATTTAAAATCTACAGGGACACCTGTTGGTTTTGGATTAAATGAACTTGTCATACAAATTTTACTGAAACCTCCATAGAACTCCGGAAAGAAGACCATCATGGTCAAATACCTCACAAATTAAGAATGGTCATCATGAAGATGAAAGCCTAACACTACAAAGCGCGCGCACTGTTTTGTGTTGGGATAGCAGATATTATTTGACTATATCATAGTCTTATCCTGAAGATATGGGAGAAATAGAATGAATGTCGACAATATTACCTCTATCATTGCAATGTTTCTCTAAACGAGAACAGGGATCCACAAATAAAGTACATGGCAGAGTCGCATGAAGCGCTCGTATCGGGTCAATGAAAAAATGCAATTGAGGTTAAATCATTAAGAATATACTTGAACTTGCAAGTTCAAGTTACATAAGTCATTATGGAATAATGATATGGTGAAATGATATGATTTATAGGTTTTTCAAAAGACTAACAAACTTCCATTATGTATGAATGAATATTCTGCTACTTATCTGGCAAATGGAAAGAATAAATTAAATATTATGCAGTTAATTGATGGATTCGAAAAATCCATAGGTGATCCTTGAAGGAATCATCATTCCTTGAAGGAATTAAAATTAAATCTCATACTAAGTATTAAATGTTTAAGGTAGATAATATTTCTGAATGAATATTAAAATCTCTAGAAGAGTTAAATCCTGGAAGGAAATAAAGTCATAGAATGACTTATTGTGAATAACACTTTTAAAATGGTTCATTGAAGAACTCAAGTTAAAAGGATCATGTAAATCACTTTTCTCTTGCATGAGAGGATTTCTCACATAAGAGAAATACTATTCTTGAAGAATTACAAAATCCTTGAAGGATATAGTCAATGAATGACTTATCAGTCATTTTCTGAATGAACACCAATAATCTTGAAGATATGAATTAACTTTATACAGACCCAAATAAATTAAGAATGAAGTGAGCATCATGTGGTCCTGAATGTACCATTTAAGCACTTATGCATAGCTATCTAGTATTGATAGTAAGTATTCTCACATACCACAGAAGGTATATGGTGATTGGCAATTTGAATTATTCCCTCAAATGCCAAAGTGAAGACTGATTTATCTATAGTGGAATAAGCCATCTTTGAAGATCTAGTGAATAGATCATTGGTTATAAACTAGAATCCATTTAGATAGAGTTGTTATTATTTTAAATTTGAATATTGAAGTTTGAAATCAAATATCTAGAAGATATGTGAAATTGAAACTTATTAGCACCATATTCCTTTGAAAGGATAAGGTTTATTTGGTATTGCACAATTAATAAGTGGTTATTAATGCTTGAAGCATTGCTCTTTATCATAGTTAAGTCTTTGAAGGACTAATTATTGTACTCGTACACATTTATGTAGAATGTAACTGAGACATTATTGAACACTGAAGTTTAAAGGATGTCGTCATGAGGGGAGCATATTTTTAATCATGTTGTTACTCAAAAAGAATCAATTTGATGATTAATTTTTGAATTTACCGTGAAGGTTTACCACTTGATTATTTAAGATCATGAAGATTATTAGTGCAAGAATCATGAAGTTCATGCATAAATCTTGAAGATTCATCACTATTCATGAAGAATAGTAAATATAGAATTGTGTATAACCAGAAGGTTTAATGTTGTACTCTTTTTTCCCTTTGTGAGTTTTTACTTGAAGGTTTTTCGCATAAGGTTTTTGATGAGGCAACATGTGCAATACAATTGCGGTTGATATGTACTCTTTTCTCCAAGAATCGTTTTTCCCACTGGGTTTTTGGATGGAGTTTTTGATGAGGCATATGCATTCGCGGTAATCGCCCAAGGGGGAGTGTTGTAAAACAACCGGACTTTCCGAGAAGGAAAGAAGGACTAGAAGTTCTAGACCTTGTCCGGTTGCTTGTGGGCTCTTACCATGATCTCTAGCATTAGTTCGGACTATATAATCGGAGGAGCACCCCATTGTAATACATGGATTTGAGGAATAAAGAGAAGCTCCACCTACATTGTGTCTTGTCTACTTTATATTTGTTCTTGTATACTTGTCGTGAGAGACGTGAGAGGGAGAAGATCCAATCGTTTGACGACGTGTTTCACAACATTAACGAGGTTTCGATCGGTGTTAGATATGTTCAGATGCCATGCGGCATACACGGCCCGCCGTGATCCGTTTCAGGCCAACACATCAATAGCCCACGCCCAGGAGGAACGAACGACTTGCGTGGGCGAGCCGGTCACATCACATGGGCTATTATGTTCCATATGTTAATGTTTATATATGTCTCTTCTATATGATATTTTTATTTCACAAGATGATTTGTTACATTTTAGTTTACTTTTATAATATTCTATTCCAACCTTTAACTTACTTCTGTTTCATGAATTTAGATTATTTGTTCCACGTGTTAATATTTATGTTTTATTCTGTACGATATTTTTTGGTACACAAATTTAGATGATATGTTTTAGTTATTAAAATTATTTCTCCTTTTAAAAATATTTCAATTTTTTTAACCCAAATTGTTCAAGTTATTTAATTCAATTTATAAATGCAGCCCTTTATCGAGCCCTTATCCATATGGTACATCGTTCCAGCTGGCAAAAAGGATAAAAAAAAAGAACTTCGTATCCGTGCGTACACTAGACATCAGAGCTCGTTGGTGCCACTGCCATGGCATGGCTGGACACCAATAGCTTCTATGTTGCACGCTGAAATTTGCAGACAGACACCTCAGAAGCTGTTCATCAGGCAGCGATTTTTCTGCTGGCCATCCCGTACGAGACAGGGACGCAGCCACGAACGACGCAGAACGCCTGGAGGCCGAGGAAGAGCACCAGCAGGACGACGGCGACGCAGGCGAGCAGCTCCCTCGATCCCAGGAGGCGCGCCCTCACGAACGCCCTGACCCTCACCTTCCAGCACCCCTCGTGGTGCCTGTTGAGCTCGTCGATGACCCTGTCCAGCGGCGGCACCCTCGTCAGCCTCACCGACCTCGTCATGCCGTTCCAGAGCTCGGCAACCTCCCGGTCGCTCTTGAGGTGGTTCAGCACGACGCCGCTCTCCCTCAGCAACCTGGCGTCATCCTCGGTGTCCACGATCCCGTTCATCAGCTCCACGTAGCGTGCCAGCACCAGCGGCCCGGCCGCCGACGCCGCCTCGTACGCCACCAGGTTGCGCAGCACCACCTCGCTGTTCACGTCCACGCCGATCACCGGCAGGTGCAGCGTCGCCGTGGCGGAGCAGAACTCGATCGTGGAGAGGTCGCCGACGGTGGGGCAGAACCTGACGCCGGTGTACGCGAGCTCTGTTACAGATGGCACCGCGATCTCTTCGAGCAGGGGCGATGTGCTCTTGTTCTGAACATCTGACGCGCCTCTTTGTTCAGAGGCATTTTGCTGCGTCAGCTGCTCGATGGGCTCTCCGAGGATCGAGAGGCAAGGAAGGGTGGCTATGAACTTCAGCAGGAACCTCAGCAGGAAATCTGTTATCACTGACACGATCTTTGAGCCACGGTTGACGAGCAACTCCGTCACTGAGTTCAGTGTGCTCTTTCTGTGATCGTGTTTGTGGCACGACTCGTCGTCTTCCGTAGCGGCATGTGATTCTTCAGCAGATTTAGGTACCATGTTTGAGTACAAGAAATCTAGCAGGTGCGCGTGCCGATTGATGTCGGTGCACGGGCGGCCAATTCCTCTGAACGTGGAAACCTCCTGGAAGAACCCGATCAGCATGGAGCCCAGCACGGACTGCGCAGGCTGCGCCGACGAGCACCGGGTCTCGAGCGCCTTCAGGATCAGAAGGAGAGGGATCTGGTTCTCTAGCATCACTATGTCCCGTAGCAGCATGCTGTGTGAGGATGTCCTGCGAGAGGGATCGACCAGATGCGACATTCTGGAGGGGATCCTCTGCAGTGCCCTCTCGTTATTGTTCTTGCTGAAACTCTGCAGGAACTCGAGAAGGAAGGAAACGTCGATCGCCATCATCCATCCTAGAGTCTCATTGCTCAAATTGAGATGCCTAGAGAAACAAGAAATTCAGAAATCCTTAATTATGAAATTATAAGGTACCCCTTTATCTGAAAAGGATGAGACTAAGGTACCCATGTGTAACTGACCTGTGATAGTGAGCACGAATTAGGTGCTCTAGTTTCGTAAAGATGTCAACAAGCTGTTGAAAGTCCATGCCTGGGAGGTGGCTTTGAGCTCTCTTTGCCGCCGAGATTTTGTACCTCTCCATGTCACAGAGTTCTTCGCGGGAATGGTGGTAAGGGCCAATGGCGACCAATTGAGGAATGTAAGCATCAGACTTGATGCACAGCAGAGGTTTTGGGACATCAAATATACAGATTGGCTGATCCTCACTGAACTCGACGTCCTCATCAAATATGTGACGGATTCGAATGATCCACTGTGTTTCATCAAATAGAGTATTGGACATATCGCCATAGGTTTGAGAGAGATTTGGATGCTAAACTCATGTCCTTTTATTACGGATGAAACCGTAACATAAGCTAATTTATGAGGAACATAAGTTACTCAGGTTTGCTCGCAGCAGTTTCACACAGGTTCTTGACAAAACTAAATGTCTTACTACATTTTTAGGAGGAAAGTAGTTAGGATCTCGTGTTTGAGAGAATTAGAAGGCATGTTCTAATTCTTGTATTTCAGTTTTTGGACCAAAGCTCCGCCTGGAGTAGTTTGGAGCACCAGGCTGAGAGCTCGCTGTTGCAGTGTTGCTGCTTCTTGAGTGGAGTGGATAGTTCTGGAACATGTTTCACGCCCGAAGGGGCTCTTCCAGCTACAGAGATCGGCTCCGACCAACCAATGTCCCTGAGCTCTTCCAGCTAGAGATAGAACACGAGATGGTTGTATACGAAGACTTTAACACGAATGGATTAGTTGTATACGAATGATGCCATGACTTTAACAATCAACTGTTGGATTAGTTCCGGAACATGTTTCACGCCCGAAGGAGCTTAACCAGAACAGGAGCAGTCATTCACGGCTACAAGCATTTCAGTTCTGCATGATACCTAGGGCTGAGGTACGTAATCACAACTTTAACAATTACAAGACCTAGCTGCGGTCAATTGATTTTGGTGAAGGTGAATTTATTGAATGAACGAGTGCAAAAAAGCATGCACCTGTGGTGTAATACATCTGGAATCCTTAACTGTTGCTGAACAAATTCGAAAAAGGAGAACCTATACTTGCGACTTCTGGTTTTCTGAACTTACAACATCATTGTTCTATCTCGATAAACAGGCTAGCCTGCGGATGCAAGCCTGCTTCCTCCAGCGTCATGGAGTGCTTCTCTGGACCGTATGCGACACGTGGGAAATTTGAAACTAGGCTGTACTTCTCTGCTTTCAAGCAATCCAAAGAATCGACGTAGTCATAGAGGGAAGTGACAGTGGCGGAGCTGTGGAACCTCCGCTCTTTGCGTTCTCCAGTCGGAAACCTTATGAGAACCTGCAACATAATCAGAATGCCACCAGTTAGTTTCACAGGGATTCACATACATGAATACACTGTTACAGCTAGGACTAGGAACAAAAGTAACTACCGTTCAGAAAATGAAAGATGGAGCAGGCAAGCATCAAATTACAAGCAATCATTGTTTTCAAAATAAATAAGCATTTCAACTTTCAAGACAGATGGTATACGGAATACAAATTTAATGCACACTTGACAATGATGTTTGGTAGGCGTCAAATAGAAAAATGCTTCCAAGACCTTACAGAACATATTATCCTGTAGTAAGAATTGAAAAAAGGTTGTCAAAAAAGACAAAAAAGAATGTTAAACATACCCGAGTAATGCCAGGCCCTTTCTCAGGTTCAGCTCCAAGAGCCATGGCCTTCTCTTGCCTCCTCCTTGCAAGAGCAGCTTCCTTTTCAGCTGCTTCTTGGGCTGCCCTCGCTAGAGCTTCCTCTTCCTCTTTACGCTTTCTCTCAGCTTCTGCCGCCTCTCTTTCACGTCTTTCCAGTTCCTCTAGCCTTTCACGTTCCCTGGCCTGATAATTTGCAATAAAGAAATGGTATAAGCTAAGTGTTGACAGAAAAAAAAATCCAATACTAGCAGAAAATCAGGATCATGTATCTCTGCCTAAGACTCAAGGTACAATTTCCTCCACAAGCCATAAAATGAAATCTTCTCACTTATAGATAAGACAATTAACATAACCACCCTCCAGCCCACATTGTTGAACAACCCCACAATACATTCCTTTCAATACTTTTCAACTATCAAATATCAGTAATGTAATGCGCACACTTCCCATATAGCTTAGGATACCTGGTCAGCTTCAAGTGCAGCTCTGTAAGCAGCATCTTGCTCTTCACGCAAACGCTGATTATTTAGTCTCTCTTCAGCTTCAATCCTGGCAGCAACGAGTGATGTAGCATATTCTTCAACAACCCGTTGAAGAATAGTTATCATCTCTTCAGGTGATTTAGGCCCTTCAACCTTTGGAAGATTAATATAAATATATAAGCAATACTGATCAAATCTGAATGGTACGAGAATAAACCATTTTGAGAGTTTTACTACCCCGATGCAGATCAACTTTATGTGGTACAATAAGGCCGTTTGGTTCCTTCGGGCTAAAACTTAGTCCAATGTTTGGATGCCAATTAGGAGTACTAAATATGGGCTAATTGTGAAACTAATTGTATAGGTCATGGCTAATTGGTGAGTAGAACCTAATGATCCTAATTAGCACATGATTAGCTCATCCTGTGCTACAGTAAACATGGACTAATTAGGGTCAATGGGCCCTACTAACAAATTAGCCATAACTTATGCAATTAGTTTAATAATTAGCTCATGTTTAGTCCTTCTAATTGGCATCTAAATGTCGGACTAAATTTTAGTCCGAGGATCCAAACGGAGCCTAAATGCATTTGAAGTTTTGAACAGTTTTTCGAGCCAAACATACAGTCGCGCAAACATTAATGAACGGTACCAAGATCTCAAGCCTGGAAGGGCTTGCCTCCATCAAGGATTAGATTATCAGTGTTCATTAGATGCTCTATTTCACTCAACTGTAATGTAAAGATATCTATCTTTTCAAAAGTGATGTCAGTTTATAATCTTCTCAAGCTCCAGTGGCATTAGCATTAATACTTTATCAAATGGAGGAAAGGGGAACATAAGAATATGTAATAAAATTTGTCGATAAAAATAGAAATTTAGGCTGCACTGCTTAAAATCAAACCAATAACCAGCTATAGCATCATCCATTATAATGAAGCAACAATGCACAATCAGAAATCAGGTTGTTTACAGGGTTTGCAATTAAACGTGCAAAAAACAAAACTAATGGACTTATTTATTGCAGTCTATTCAGCAGTTAGCTGCTTGGATAAAGTGGATAGATATCATGAAGCAGATTATTTCATATATCAATTGAACCATCTAGAGAAAATATATCACCCACTAACTGTAATCAGATGCAAACTCAAATAGTCAGTACCAAACTAGCAGTGCTTTTCTCAAATTGTTACAGTAGAAAAATATCACCAGATCAGCTTCTGTATCATGACTCTTGAGCAGTTGCAGCAAAAATACAAAAGATAATCACACAAAATTTCAACTGAATGGACATAAATGCATTCAGTGATCTACGACAAGGTCTTGTGCAAATTGGTGGGTGGACAATGTGAATGAGCAGCTGCATTAATTTTCCCCTTGTTTGGTTGTGTGGATATAGATCCAAAGGTTTCAGGATTTGGAATAGATGGCGATGCAAATCCCACCAAATTTTCTCTCAAAACATTATTCCCAAGGGATTGGAAATCAAGAACAAAAACCAGGGAGTTAAAACCTGGTGATAACAAATAAAGGAAATATATTCCCTTGTCCAATCTAGACTCTCCACATCATCAACACATCACACACAGAACATATGAGTGCTCCTTACAGAGGCCAACATTACAGTTGTTACAGCTGCTATCTCAAATAGGAAATAAAACATCTAGCTCAAGAAATTAAACTGCAAACACTCTAAATTCCCAATTCAATTAGGGCAACATAAACACATTCAAATAATGTAACAACACTATCTAGTAGCACGATAAAATTGGGGCGAAAACCGTTCCGCTCCTCCCCATCCCGTCCGCGTCGCATCTCCCCCCGCGCCGCCGCCGCAGTTTCCTCCCCGCGCCGCCGCGGCGTCCTCCTCCAAGCTCCTCCACGAACGCCGCCGCCCCGAGCTCCTCCACGAACGCCGCCGCCAGCCGCACTCCTCCCGGGTCGCCGTGCCCTCCACCCGGCCGGGTCGCCGCGCCCTCTGCACGCCTCATCGTCTCCGCGCGCCCGCACCCGCACCCTGTCCTCCTCACGCAGCTCGTCTCCCTCTACGCCGCCGGGGGCCGCCTCGCCGACGCGTTGCGCGCCTTCCGCGCCCACCTCCACGCCGCCAACCACCGCACCTACACGGCACTCATCTCCGCGCTCGCGCGGCCGCGCCCGGGCCTCGCGTTCTTGCTCTTCTCTGAGGCCGCCTGCCGCCACAGCCCGCACCTGGTCTCTCAGCAAACTGATGTGTATATTCTTTTTTTTTTGTTCTTTTTTGTGTGTGTATTGTGCAAACTAAGAGCCTATATTCCCTTGTCCAATCTAGACTTCAACTCCAGTTTAAAGTACCATTCCAAAACTGAGCCAAACATGCCAGAAAAGGATAAATTTATTCTGTGCAGATCACTTGATGACATGCATGCATAACTCAGTATAAAGTGTTAACTTACAGAGGGGAGCACTACAGTTGTTACAGCAAATAGGAATATAACATCTACCTCAAGGAACTAATCTGCAAACATTCCTAGTCCATAATTCAGTTATAACAACATAAACACTTTCAAAACCATCTAGCAGGAGGCGGCAAGCAAGCAACATTCTCCTTTCTTACTATAAGCAGCCTCAAGTCCATAAGCATAGTGATAGGCCAACTTAAGCGATCTAAAGCCTACAGCACGCACCTTCAGGACATTAATATATAGCAAGAATGGTAAGCACTGCGTATCTAAGTCCACTGGATCTAATGGTTTCACACACATAACTTCAATACCATTGATGTTCTAAATTCTAATCAAAAGAACCCAAAATCCCAAATCTACTTAACACAGCAGCTACATCCTAACTAGATGTAAGTTTAAACTTATTTGTAGCCCCAATAGGAATCATACCTGCTGCAATAGCACGATTCTCTGGTTGGTAGAAGCCATGACCACAGCACAAAAGGGGAACCTCGACGCGTTCAGGCTGTTACTCATCTTGAAACCTTCGGTCCTTCTGATGCTACCACCCCACGCAACGAAGTTCTCATCTATGAAGGCCGCAACGGGCTCGGCGCAGAGGCAGCCGCCGCAGAAGGCGGGGGTATCCGGGTGATCAGGAGAGTGGAGATACACGAAGAGGAGCTTGAACTCTCGCTGCGCCCGCTGCAAGGCATCGGCGAACCCCTCGGCCACGAAGCGCGGACCACGGCCGGAGCCAAACTCGCGCTCGAACTCCGCGACGAAGTCGGCCGCCTCGGCGGCGGACGGCGGCAGGTGGTCGCCGCCGGCCTGCCCCGCGAGGCCTAGGAGGGAGAGGGAGCGGGACAGCACACCCCCGGCGACCCAGGCGCCGAGGCGGAAGGTGCCGGCGACGAGGCCGACCCCTCCCGACACCACGTAGAAGGGGAGCGTCACCAGCTTCCACGCGATCCCCGGCGGCTGCTGCTGCTGCTGCTGCTGGAGCGGGGGCGGCATCGGCGGCGGGGGCGCGACGAACTCCGCATCTGCCAGAGGGGCGGACGGGGCCGGCTCGCGCAAGGACGTAGAGGCGGAGGCGGTGGCGGTGGGGGAGGAGGGGTTGGCGGTGATGGAGGACACCGCGACCTGCAGGTCCCAGTTGTGGGCCGCGAGGATCTCCGTGCAAAGGTCCGGGTCGGAGATGCCGGTGACGGCCTGGAAGTAGCTGACCTTGTCGTCGACGGTCTCCGCCATGGCCGCCGGCGGCGAGGGCGGGCGGGGCGGGGCTAGGGTTTGGCGATTGGGGACGGCGGTGGCGGTGGTGGTTAGGAACTAGGGAGAGGCGAGAAGACAGGAGAGATGCGGTTGCGGGAGCCGGAGGGAGACGGGTCAGTGCTGACGTCTGCAGTACTCTGCTCCTCTTCCCCTCGAGACGCCGCGATAAAGCAGAGTCGCCAAGGAGACTGCCAGACGGAAACGCCGTGCCGGTATTTTTGCGGAAGCTTTTACAGCGCTGCGCGAATATGCGTCAGTTTTGGTCGGAAAAAAAAAAAGAATACGCGTCAGTTTTTCCTCTCCTCCTTCGGCCTGGAGAGAGTCAAAAGTGGGAGACCACGATGAAATTCATCGCATATTTTAAAAAAACCACGGCTACCGTCCGGACTGGGAAAATTTTCATCAGACGCTCGATTAAAATATCAAAATATAGCTTCTGAAACATCAAAAATCTATACTTGTAACATCGATTAAATATTTGAAAAATAGTTCTATCTATTCCGGAGGAAAAATCTCGCCGCAACATCGAGTACTTGTTTCATGCAACATTCTGATGCAAAATAGCAGTCGAGTTTGAGCGCGTATGAGTGAAACATCAAAAAATGACATCTGCAACATATACAAAATCAATCCTTGCAACATCTAAAATTCAACTACCGATGCATGAAACATCTCGAAATTATCCCAATCAAAATTTGTGCAGCATTGAAATAAACCAATTGCAACATAAAAAACAGTTTCTGAACACATGTAAAGTCGTCGTTTACAACACTGAAAATAGCGTGCTCCCAACTCTCAGCCACGCGCGGCCGCAGTCAAAACCTCTCGATAAAAATGCAACATCCGAATAAAACACTTGCAACATGCGTGTGAAACATATACAACATTCGCAACATCCAGATCTATTTTTTGCAACATTCGCATAAAATAGTTGCAACATTCCTCTGAAACATATGAAACACTCGAAACATACGCTTGCAACATGCAGCAAACCCTAGCACAGGTAAAGGCAGGAAGAAGAAGAGAAGGATGGCAAGCAGGGAGCTCGACCCCGGCCATGGGATAGAGGAAGAGCAGCTCGTGCAGCCGGCTATGGGGGAGAGGGAAAAAGGAGCACAGGCCGCCGGCCATGGTGAGAGGAAGAAGAGCTCGCCGTCGACCGTCGTCCATGGAGAGTAAGGACCTTGCGCCACCGGCCACGGAGGAGAGAAAGAGGAGCCGGCCGCCGGTGTCCTCCTCGTGTCGCATCCAAGCTCACCAGAGAGTCGCCGCGTGCCGTCGTCGCGTTGCCTCCACGCGTCTCTGAGCTCGCCGGGGCTCCACCGTGAGCCAAGCTCCCGTCGCCGTCAGAGGACCGCCGCTCGCTGGTGCCACCGGTGCGCCGCCACAGGCCGCCCTCCACAGTCTCTGTGCGCCGAGTTAGCTACAGGAGCAGGTGTTGCACTCATGTTGCCGCCGTGTTAGCTACAGGAGCAGGTGTGAGGATGGTGGTGCAGAGCTCACGGATGAGGATGAGAGAAAAGCCGAGAGTCATGTGGATCAGAAGAGGCCACGTCCCTAATAGAATAGAATAGGATTGACGCGTGGCCGGATGCTTGCGGGAGCCGTTCGACGCATCGGACGTTAGATCGGTAATATTAAAAAAATTCGATCTATTATTTACAAATACAGTCTGTTTTGGACGAAATATGTTTCGTAACGAAACACTGGTTTTATTGCCTGTTTCGCGACTGTGCTATACTGCTATCTCACGTCCTGCCGACAGTTGCTGACTGCAACCGTCTGATGGCTTTCAGCGTCACCGCAACATAGCCAGTTGATGAAAAGTGTTTTGAAAAGATTTTGGGTATTGATTTTACCAATTTAGGAGTAGTAAATGTGGACGAAAAAGGTGGAAAGTTATATGGATAGGTTGAAAATCTCGAGACGAATCTAACGATGGTAATTAGATGGTAATTAATCCATAATTAGCGGATGGTTACTGTAGCATTACTATTGCAAATCATGGATTAAGTAGGCTCATTAGATTCGTCTCGCGATTTACAGCCCATATCATATAACTTTTCACCTTTTTGTCTACATTTAATACTTTATGCATCTAAGATTCTCCTTTGATGTGATGGGTGAAAATATTTCGGGTGGTAACTAAGGCCGTGTTTAGTTCCCGAAATCTTTTCGGTGAAAAGATTTCGGGTTTTGATTTTACCGATTTAGGAGTAGTAAATGTAGACGAAAAAGGTGAAAAGTTATATGGATAGGTTGGAAATCTCGAGACGAATCTAACGATGGTAATTAGAGGGTAATTAATCCATAATTAGCGGATGGTTACTGTAGCATTGCTGTTGCAAATCATGGATTAAGTAGGCTCATTAGATTCCTCTCGTGATTTCCAGTCTATCTATATAACTTTTCACCTTTTTCGCCTACATTTAGTACTCCATGCATCTAAGATTCTCCTTTGATGTGATGGGTGAAAAGATTTCGTTTTGGAAGCCTAAACAAGGACAGAGACCAAGTGTCACGTCCTGACGCGCCCGCGTGCCTTCTGTCTGTCATCTTGGCTCCTCTGGAATCTGGATTGTTCAAGTGCTAGCTGTTCAGAAGTGGTACTAGCCTGCAAGGAGCGTGTTTAGATGTTTCGCGAAATTTTTTTCGAGTATGTCGGACACACATTTGAAGTATTAAATATAGACTAATTACAAACTAATTACAGATTCTGTCACTAAATCGCAAGACAAACCTAATGAGTCTAATTAATCCGTCAGTAGCACATGTTTACTGTAGCAATTTATTGTCTAATCACGACCTAACTAGGCTCATTAGATTCGTCTTGCGAAGTACACTCCATCCATATAATGGGTTATTTTTTTCGACTACATTTAATATGCCATGCATGTGAGGGAACATACTAAAAAAATTTCGCGAAACATCTAAACAGGGCCAAGTAACGACGGCGTAACTACCACCAGTGCCGGCCCTAGGGGTAGGGCACCGGGTGCGACGGCCGAGGGCCCAAGCCGGGGAGGGGCCCAAGCCCAGATATGTACACGTTACGTACATGCCTATGTGTATGTGTATCGGCAGCCTAAGAGGAGAAGCACTGGATATTGGCCTTGTTTAGTTCTGAAATCTAAAATCCAAAATGAATGTTTGGACGCGTACTAAGGGCCTGTTTGGCATGGCTCCAACTTCAAACTCCACAGTGAAGTTGGGTGGAGCCAGCCAAACACCCTAACTCCAAATATTTCTGGAGCAGCCTAACTCCATGGAGTTGGTGGAGCCCCAGTTCATTTTTGTAGAGCACCTCTTTTGCAACTCCAAAACCTATCAATATAAACATATCCGTGGAGTTGGGAGGTAATTACCCACCACTGCCACCGATTACACAAAAAAAACGGTTCGATCTTCTATTTCTCCCCCGTCTCCCGTACCCTATCCGACCCCCACCCCCGTCGCGACACCCCCCACCCCCGTTGCGACTCATCTCAGCGCCGCCGCCCCCTGCCCACCCTTGCTTGTCCCCGCCGGCGCCACCCCCCTCGCCGGCAAGGAAGCTCGACTCCATCGCCTCCCCTCACCTTCCCACCTCTCTTCCCTCTCGCATGGAGCTCCAAGCTGTGAAGCCCCCGCCCTAAAGTCCTTGCTTGAGGTGCTCAAGATCTGCCGCCTGGAGTTGTGCTCGTGGATCTAGACCAAGGGCAAGCCGCCGGCGATCCCCACCAGCAAGGGAGCTCTGCTCGTGGATCTGAAGCTCGTCGCCCCCTTCCCCCCCAAGGACGCAGACAACCTCCACCACTAAGGTCAGACACATCCCTTTCTCCTCTCTTCAATTTGTTGGGTCAATACTACAATAGTTTAGGCAGCACAATGATTGGTAATTGATATGCATGTATTGGTATTGAGCATGAACCTATTCCAGTACATCGATTCTTGGCAAAAAATTGAAATGGCAAATCAATTATAAGATGCCTAGCTTCTCAATGCTCACGCAAAAAAAGATTGTTGCTGCCACCATGGTCCTCCACAACTTCATACGTGAGCATGCAAGTGAGGATGCAGACTTTGCTAATTTTGAGCGGGATCCTAATTTTGTGCCTACCATCCCAGAAAGGTATAACAAGTACGCCGTGTCTCAACATGCCTCCGATGATTCAACTACAGAATCAAGCTTTGTTACTATGGACGTGTTCCGTGATAGTTTGGCTACATCGGTGGCACTAGCATGGAACTAGTGTAATGCGTATGGACTATTCATATTTTGGAACCATGAACTTATTATTTTATAATATTTGGTTGTAAACCATGGATTTGTAATATGTTGGTACTTTATTTATTTTTATGATCATTGCATCCCAATTGTATGGTGATAATATGTACGGTCATTTCATTTATCACAATAGTAGTACAAACCAACCAAGGGTAAGAATGGCAATCCACCCTAAAACCTGCCCTACTGGAGTTTGGAGTACCCATGTAGCCAAACACCCTCAGTTTTCTAGAGTTTGGAGCATCTGGAGTCAGCTCTAGCTGGAGTTTGGAGTTGGAGCTAATATTTCTGGAGTTGGAGCCATGCCAAACAGGCCCTAAATGTAGTTGGAAAACAAATCGCCTTATATAGATGGTCCAAAAATCGCGAGAAGAATCTAATGAGTATAATTTAGGCCGTGATTAGACACTAAACTGCTACAGTAATGCAACGGTAAACATGTACTAATGACAGATTAATTAGGTTCATTAGGTTCGTCTCGCGAATTCCGAACGTAATATGCAATTAGTTTTTAATTAGTCTATATTTAATACTTCAAATGTGAAAAGATCTTTTCACCAACCATCTAAACACGGCCATTATGTAGTAAAACATAAGGTAACCAAATTAATTCTAGTACAAGTATACTTATTATTTTTGTCTACATTGTTCCTTGATAGTTATCATATCAAACATGTTAAATTAGAAAGATATCGATATATTTATTTTCGTTTTGTAAGAAAAAAATAAAGTATACATATATATTATTATATTTTATATAAGGTCTACACTTTAGAGGGCGCACTACAAGTTCGCCAGAGGGCCTTCACAGTCGTAGGGCCGGCACTGACTACCACACTCCTACAGTACCTTGCGAATGACGGACGCTACATAAAGGCATAAAGGCGATAGTAAATTCTTTATATGCCATTCAAAAATATAACCCATCCTTCATGTGCCATTAGAAAATATAACGCATCCCTTCTGTGCCAAATATCACAGAACTAACACTTTAGAGCCAAACATGTGTGTTAGTTTGGTGTTAGATGGGACTAACACCCCCAAAATACTAACCCCTTCAAGAGGTGGTATTTGTGTTACTTCTGATGGGCCCTACATGAATTAACTCAACTTTTCCCTCCCCTCCCCCACACGGATCCCGATCCAACCCCTCCCCCCCCTCTGGCTCCCTCGTCCCGATCCACCCACGCCGCCGCCCCGTTCTCCACCAGCGCCGCCGACCGAGCACCCCAACGCCGCCGCGAGGGAAACCCCCAGCGCCGCCGCCCCGAATCCCCCTCCCAGCGCCAGCCGAGCCATCCTCTTGGGCTCCAGGAGTCTACCGCGCCGAATCCCCCTCCCAGTTGCTGTGAAAGATGGACGATTTCTACTCCCAGGAGCTCAATTAAATGATGATATTTGAGCTCTTTGATGCAAGGTTTAATTTTTGTATATTCTGAAATGATGATTGGTTATCAAGGGTGGGAAGTAGGTGAGCCACACAGAGGGCAACAACCTCCCTGTTCAGCCCAAATCATCCACCGCTACTTATTTTTATCCTCAAATGATCGTAAAAGTAGCAATAAATGCAAACTAACGCAGGGATCCAAACACAGTTGGTGTTAGTTTGTTACGTGTTAGTTGGGGGTGCTAAACTAACACTAACACTATGGAACCAAACACGGCCATTATGTGCCATTGTCGTTAAATGAGACTAACGGAGTCGTTAAATGGAAGGGCAAAAAGACCGTAATACCTCTAGCTAGAATGGAACATATTTATGACATTTCATCCTTGTCATGTCATTACAATCAACAACAATAATGAGCTAATACTTGAAGTACGTAAAATGGGTCATGCAGAGATATATGAAAATATAACAAAATTCATTCTAACTAGGATATTATGGTCTAACAATAAATTTTATTTATTTTATATATCTCTATATGACCCATTTTACATGCTTCCAGTGTCATCTTATTATTTTTGTTGATTGGAATAGCTTAACAAGGATAATGTCATAAATATGCTAACTAGGGGTATTATGGTCCTTTTCCCCCTCCATTTAACGGTTCCGTTAGCCTCTTTTAACGGCAATGGACACATAAGGATCAAAACTTATAACCAATGGCGTAGAAGGATGAGCTATTTTCTAATGGCACGTGAGGGATGAGTTGTATTTTCTAATGGCATATAAGGAATTGACTCTGAAGTCATTGGAAATACCACCACTTGCAAAGTCGTATGAATTTCTGGACTGCAGAATCTCCAGCAGCTGTAAGATCAGCGCACGCATAGCGAACAAAAGCACAACAATCCCATCAATCAGGATCACTTTAAACAGGGATTCAGACTAGTATACAACTTTCTTTAACAAAATTAGAGTGTATACACGGACCATCGCATTAGGGTGAAGATCGTCTCTTCAGCCTGATAGATACAAAGGGACAGTGCCTCGCAATCCAGCAGTACATCCACATCAACAGACCAAAGGCCTACAGCTCCTCAATAAGAACCTTGGATTGTTGCTTGCTCTTTCTATCCGCCTTATGATTCCCAGTGTCCAACTCCTCGAGAGACGCTTTCTGTACTTCGACGATGCGAGCTAAAGGCGGCCAGGCCTCATCTGGCTGCTCATGGACCCAACAAGTCATGAAGAATAGCTTCCTTGCTGCACCACGAAGCTTTGAGGAGCTCTGTGTCTTGGCCAGTTTCTCCCCCTTGAGCATGCTCCTACCAGCTTCAATGAGTCTATGGAAGTCACTGAGTGCGCAGACAAGAGCGTTGTGTCCCAAGGAGAGAATGCTGATGATATCGTCCACAAGCCTGATAGCAAGCCTGAACCCGCCTGTGTGCCTGTATGCAGGCGAGCATGTCTCCTCTATGCAGGCTGTGAGTGCTTCGGGTACTGTCTCAGGTTTAGCATCCTCTCCCATGACTTTAGACATAGACAGGGCAACAGTTGAAGCCCCCAAAGGATCAGAGTGCCAATCACCATTGTAGAGCCGAAGCGTGAAGCAGTAACTGAACAAAATGTCAACCAAGTGAACGGCAAGCAGAGGTGATGGCTCCGCCCTCGTTAGCTGTTTCAGCGATGGGAGAGGAGATTCTGGCCCTTCTGGGATTTCATTGATGCTAGGATCTTCATCAATCAT
This sequence comes from Urochloa ruziziensis, assembly GCA_015476505.1. NCBI lineage: Eukaryota > Viridiplantae > Streptophyta > Magnoliopsida > Poales > Poaceae > Urochloa > Urochloa ruziziensis. The sequence goes on from CM027118.1 coordinate 20,380,024, forward strand.
TGGATCTGATGTAGAAGTGTCTTCTTCGCTCACTTGTCTGATAAGCTGGCTTCCATCAGGGCTAAGGGATATCGATCTAGCAGACGGCTTTTTCCACCATGGTGTCCATGGTTCAATCATCTTGCTGAGTTCCCCTGAGGTCAGAGCTTGACGAAATCGTTTGATTTCATCATCAGAGAGGTCTTCAAGCTTTATCTCTTCCCCTGTATAGTAGAAAGAAAAGAAAAATGTGCCCAATAAGAGACCAATAAAAAACTTGACGTGCATATAGCAATATAATGCCTCTAACAGACTTTTTTTTTCTCGAACATTCAGGAGAGCTGCATGTCAACATATTAAGAAGAGAAAAAAAGGGAGGGGGGGGGGGGGGGGGGCTAGACCCCCAAAAAAATGCACAGTTTTTTTTTATATATAAAAAACACACGCAAACCTGACCACCCAAACTAACAGACTTGCAGCCGAAAATGGTAAGGTAAGTATCACCAAATATGTGGATGAACAAATGAGTAAAATGAACGCGACATGGATCTATACTGCATTCTAGAAACATAAATCATGAAAACCAATGGACAGAAGGAAATGTCTGAACCAATACCACCAGCATTTGACAGCCTAATTAATTGTTTAGGAAAATCAAATGGGTTAATGTTGAATTTGCATTAAGGAGTTGAAATGGCTAAGAACGAGGTAAGATTGTTTAGAGAACTCCGACACTTTCATGAATACTAAAGAACCTACTATACTACTCGGGAACCTACTGTGTTGTCACAGTTAAGAACAATACGAAAAGTAAACATAACATACCAGACATAACTTTTTGAATAAGCTCCTCCGATAACATTGACTCTGCAGGGCAATAGAGTTTAACATGTCAAAATAAATCTTACTGGTTTAAGATGGCAGTATTAATGGCCAACAACCTACAAGAAGACATGTGATCTCTCCATAATTACCCAAAGGAAATAAATTCAGAAAACAGAAAAGTCGTCATAGCTCAATAGCAAGCTATAACCAGGTAAACTGATGTACCAAACCATGATTGCAGCATACTGTGAATGGACAAACTCTAAGTTTTACTACCCTCCTTAGCAGTGATTGTAATAGAAAAGTCTGCAATTATGTGAACCTCTAGTATTTCAATATAAAATAAGATAGAACAGCAGCATAGGCATAGGCACGTAGAAAACGCTGCAATTATGCGAACCTCTAGTATTTTTATATGAAAGAAGAAGACAGAACAACGGGATAGGCACACAGCGCACCGAACATACCATCTTCACCATCCGACTCCATCTCTTCTTCCAGGTGGAGCCGCTTGAGGATATCTAGCATCTTTTTCTTTGATTCATCTTCAGGTTGCATCTGCTTAAGCTCATCCATAACATTCTCATGCATGAAGGATTCAGTGCATTGAAGGCTATGCCCCTATGAAATAAGATAAAACAATTAAGAAAATTATTTGAACTGATAACAAGAAAAGAAGGCCCTGCACTGCAAAATTAGCTCCAATCAATACAAACAATATTCCTTCGCGTCCGCGAACATAGGGAAGAAGGCACACAATCCTCACATCTTCAATGAACACAAAAGTATGCCTCAATCTCTTGGTTTTGAGTAGTACATTAGAACACAACACGAGCAGTTGCATAAGTTGGAAGCTTGTTTTTGCATGAATAAGCAAATAGTTTATTTCAAAAACTAATTGGAAATCCCAAACAGACATATTGATCCACTCAGGCCTGCAATTAGACCTTCTTCGATGAACGTTTACAACTTATTGTCACTTGAGATGTCAAAAGAAGTTTATAAATAACTGGTTATGTCCCAAAATAACTCGACTATTGGATTATAGGAGAGATTTACCAAAAGGGAACACTGAAATTGGAAAGTACGATTTATAAACTTCTTTTAACACTTTTGGATTGCTCTTTTAGTCCTTTAATCTAGAAATGCATACTGTAAATTCCAGCACAGCAAAGCAGTGATTCAACTTTTACATGATTTTCATTAACCAATGGAAAGGGGAAATATCCAGTACCCTAATAAGCAACGAAAATGCTAGTATTTCATTGTGGCCATTGGTAAGTAGAGCACGAAATAGATATGCCAAAGCTAACAGTTCCTCTGTGGTTAGCATGAATCACGTGGAAATTGCAGTGTATGCTATTGACAGGTACACCTTTACGCAGAAATCAGAGACTATCTTGTCCAGAAGCTTCCAAAATCACTGGAGCAATTCGGCAAACACCTTGTGGGCGTCTGCAGAAGGCAAACCGGACATGGAAATAACAAGAGCATGAAATCACCGAACGCTATTCTACGAGGCGGCCCTAAGACGCGAGCACGCGAACCAGATCGCACGAGAAACAGAGATGATGCCGCACCTTGTAGCACGGGAGCGAGCAGTACCGGGAGTTGCAGCGGGGGCAGGTGTACTGCGCGAACTGCTTCTGGCACCTGCAAGCGAGCGGCACACAGAGGCGTATGCATTAGCACCAGCAAGGAAGGAAGGCGCCATCAGCCTCCGGGACCCGACGCTTCGCCGCAGCGGGGAGGAAGAAACCGTATGGGGGAGGCGAGGCTTACACGCGGCAGATGACCCTGGTCTCGGCGAAGGAGGAGGCAGAGGACGAGGACCCGGAGGCCGCGGGGTCGGAGACCACGACGTCCCTCTCCATCGCCGCGCGCTCGCGGGTGCCTGCTTGTCTGCTCGCGCGCTCCTCACTCTCTCTCGTCGGGGGCGTCCGCTCTCTCCCGGCAGCGGCGGGCGCGGAGCTTTCTCGATGCTCGGCGAAGAAGGGGAACGGTGGCATTTAGTAAGCCACTTGGGCTTCGAATTGGGCTGATCCCCAATGAGCAAAAAGCTGGCGGGTAAACTTTGAAGCGGCCCAGTACTGGGGGAAATAACTTGGCCCGTTCCCTCGGGCAAAAAAAAAAAAAACAGATTGTCATGTTCCAGGGCCTACCCTACCCACTGCAACTGTGAAGAAATGAAGCAGTACAGCGTAGTGCAGTTTGCGTACGACGCCATGGACCGGACACTGGTCGAATCGCTCGAGCCACCTGCCGTGACGGTAGTTGCAGACGGCACGACGAGTAGTTGGGAGCTTCAGACCGTCTGAATCAGACGAGAGTGCACCGACAGGCACGGCGGCGGTGCGCCTGGAAGAGACGTGGAACCGAATACGTGACGTACAGCGGCGCGTAAATGAGCCTCGCCCTATGCGGCTACGGACGTACGATACATGGTTCAGCAGTGTCATTAGAGAAGCATCTCTAGATTCTCTACGGTCGTTGGTGGCTGGTGAAGTGGTGAGCAACGGGGGAGAGCGTCTCTCTCTCTCCAATCTTGCAACGTGAACTCGGCAGAATTTTCCATGGTGTCAGCGGGGCGGGAAAGCGTTTGTTTACCTTGACATTACAATTTGCTATCAGTTTTGCAGTCCACGCTTGCTGCAAAACCATTGGCACTCTCACGCGGCGATCTCATTGTCGTCTCAGCTGTCGTATAGGTGGGGCCAGGGATTCCGGACGACTAGACGGGCCACCGGACCCCACCCCACCGCAGGAGAAGCAAAAGCGCAAGCACGCGCGCGCCCACGACCGCGACACGACACGGGATCGTCTCACCCCGCATCAAACCGGAAGGGGGACAGAGGACGCGCCCGTGCCGCGCCGCAGACGCCGCGAGAATTTTAACGAGACTGGCGCCGCGCCTCCCGGACGCGGAGGCGGAGCCCAGCCCAGTGACGCCATATGCCGGGGGCAGCGGAGGCGGGGAGGCGGCCGGCGACGGCGTCGGAGCGGCGGCGCATGTACCGCGACCTGGCGCTGTCGCTGCGGTGCGGCCTCCGGGACGCGGCCGCGGGGTTCTCCTTCCTGCGCCTGCGCGGCCTCCGCGCGCTCCTCCGCGCACTCCGCTCCGCCGCCGCCGCCGACGCCGACGGCCTCGGCCTCTTCCGCGACTCCCAGGCCATCCGCGACCTCCAAGGTATGTCACATCACATCACTCTCGTCGCGGCTACTCATCTCGTCTCTCGGCGGCTTCGTCTAGACAAAAATCGATCATATGCCTCATCGGAACGGAACTGGGGTCTCGTCACTCTCGTGTGCAATCTGCAGTGATCCCGGTGCTGTTCGAGCACAGCCTGCGCAGGCCGGCCGGCGACGCGGTGGTGACGGTGGCGCAGGTGCTGGGCATGGAGCCCGCCGCCGTGAGGATCAGGAGCCCCGCCACGGACTCCGAGGCCGTGCTCGCGCTCAGGGTGCTCCAGGGCTGCTGCCTCCTCTGCCCGGGCTGCGCCGCCGCGGCGCACCGCTACGATGCCGTCAAGGTACGGGCCTCGCGACCGGTGCAGCTCTGCGTTTTGCGTCCGTCTTGGGAAATTTCGTGTCGTTGTTCACGGGCGGTTGTTCGGATCATGTTTCCAATGCTCATCAGGTCCGCCCCTACCTTTTACGTTAGTGCACGTACTGTAAGCTTCAGTTGGATATTCTTAAGGCTCGTAGAAGTGTCATGAGCATTAAACATAGCTCAGTGGAGAGTGTCATAAAAGTGTCATGAGAATATCACGACACATTAATAAATTTGCTGACATGGGATGAGAGAGGATGTCATGGTAACGACACTCCTCTCGCACCATTCTCAAGTTTCCAGTCTTGATAATCGTACGATGACACTCTGAATTGAGGCTGGCCTTAGGGAGTTGGAGAGGCCTGGACAGTGGCAGAAGTTCTCCAAGGTACTGTAAGGCCTCCTCCAATGGTTGAGCTAGCACACTAGTTCTAAGCATTTTAAGAGACAACTCTTGCAATGATCTAGCTCTTAGGACATAGCTCATAATATGAATGACCCCACATGTCATACTCACGTAGTCTCAAAATGCGTGCATGAGACTATCTCTTGATTAAGAGATAGCTCTTCTCTTTTCTATTAAAATAAAAAAGCTAACCATTGGAGGCCTCGGAGGAGGCCTAAGCATTAGCCATGGAAAAGTGGGTCCAACACATGATGTCCTGGCATCTGTTTTTGCCCAGGGTTGTGGCCGAATGTTGTGCGGTTTCAGGTGCTGGACCACAAGGATCCCGTGGTCCTAGGCTCCTAGCAAGGTACTTCAAGCAGAAGACGTTCAGTTCAAGTTTACTGAATTATGGTTCCTTGCACGGGAGGCGAAATATACCCAATTAGTTTGCGACCATTTGGGGGTTGGGGGTTAGCTCTTGTGCCACTACAAAGAGAAGTCATGTTCTTGCCATAACCAGAGATGCAATGCTAGAACTGTTTTTTGTTGTTTTTTTTAACACGAGAATTACACGTGTGTGTATGGTTTTAATTTAGTATTCTCTTCTACCTGAATACTGCATTAACTGTGCTTATGATGGTCAGGTAGTTCTGAATATACTGATGACTCGGGGCATCCTTGAGCAAAGAACATGTTTGGACACTCTTTTAGCATTGCTGGTGGATTGTTCAGAAAATCAGATGGTAAGATCCTCTTGTGGAACATGGAGAACCTTTTCTTTTGTCCTCTTTCTGCAGTCTTCTTAATGAAACGCTTGCCCAAGCATGGTCTTGAAAGGAAAAATGAACTTCTTTTGGGCAGCTTGTGTGCTTAATTCTGTCGTAGCACCCCTTTGATCTCTTACTGGTCTCTCTGTAGGATTTCAAGGAACAAGATGGGCTAAACAAAATTGCTGATATTGTAAAAGATCCAAATAGGGATGACCATGTAAGGTCTGTCCATACTCCATACTCTCCATAGCCCAGACACATCGCATTGAGACTAACATCTTTTATCACCATATCTTCATATTTCTTTTTCGTTTTCAGGTTAAAATGTTCAGAGTTCCTGCTTCTTTACTCTGGAAATGCAAAAGAAAAGTACTGCAGTGCAGCTTTCAAGTCTAATATACAAGAAGATCTGAAAAAACTGTTTGGAGAACAATGTGCATCATTTATCTGTTCAATGAACCTTTTCAGCTCAACTCTAGGTTCACATGTGAAGCAATCTGAGCTGAGCTTTCTTGCAGAGCAGGTGTTGGATTACATGCAGCCGTACTAAACTGGACTATCAGAATACTATTGCATCCACATATATGCAGTGCAGCCATGCTAAACAGGACCATCGGAATGCTATTGCCTCCACATATACACAGTGCAGCCATACTAAAGAGGACCATCAGTATGCTGCTGCCTCCACATATATGCAGTAATTCAGTGGTCGAAACTGAGTTCCAGTACTTAAAGCTATATTTCTTAGTATTAATTTGGTTAATTATTAGTGGTATTACTATATTACATAAATTATGAGGTTTCATCTTGGTTTAAAACCATTGCACAGTGTAAAAGGGAAAACACATCAAGTTAACATGTGTATTTACATTTGATTCCAAGTCCCACCATTTAAACCAGAAAAGGATCAAGATTTATCTCTTGAACTCCGAATATGGGATCAAGGATTTATCTTCACAGTTAGGTCGCATTGGAAGACCATCACGAATTTAAATGTACTTAGATGACATGGCATTCATAGATACCACGCAATGAAACCTTGCACTGGGATTAGCCTAAATACACCGCAGATCCTTAGACAACGTTGAAACAAGTGGTTTGCTGGTTGTCCGAATAGAAGAAAACACAGACAATTTCGACCTTCATGAATGCATTCATTCCAAAAAAAAAAAAAGTAAAGCTACTTGTGCAGGTTAAGGACAGTCTCAGTGGAGAGTGTCATCGCACGGTTGCCAAAACTGAAAACTTTGAGAACTATGCCGAGGGAGTGTCATCACCATGACATATTCTCTCATCTCATAACACTCCCCTCATAAATAATACTGCCATGTCAGCAAATTTGTTGATGTGTCATGATATTTAATGTTCATGACACTCCCCACTGAGACTTGCCTATACATTCAGAAACTAGTACATTCATTCATTATTATGATCAGCAGGGTCAAAAAACAAGCCATGACATAGCATCCAGTGGCTGAAGAGCGTCCCATGACGCCGCTTGCCCAAAAACATGGTTTATAGTTCATAATGTGATACCTATAGATTGAAAAGGATTTTTAGGATGATATATATCTGCTACAGAACACATTGAGATCAGTTCTTACACAACGGTTGTTAAAATTGCATCATGGTTTCCACCCAGTGGGTCCAATGCTCAAACAGTTTCACAGCTCCCATCGTCTTTAACCAAGTTTGATGTTTCTACTGCTTAAAATGGCCAGAGGTCGCCCCAAAGTGACCTGCGGGCCTGAAAATGCAAGGTAGGGTTCTTGCTTTGGGTGACAACTACACGCTCAAATGCACCTTCAGATGCATCCCGTTTGGTGGACCGACATACATCCATCTGCACTTGCTTCCCTCTTCTAATGGGGCTGTATATAATCCGACCCCAACCTCCTCCAAGGTCAGCACGAATCGTTTGTTCCTCCTCCTCCGCTTCTTCACTGTCATGGAACAAACTTAATTCGTGTCCATCAGAAGCATATGGTACCAGACTGTCTCCACCATCGTTGGGAAACTCTTCGTCTTGCTCACTTGGAAATTGATCGTCTAATAAAAATAGCGAGCATTGAACATGAATTTCAGAAACCACATATACAAAAAGACTGGAGGAACAATCATCAATTGATATTACCATAATCGATGATAAGATCTTCTGGTTTTCTCTTCGCATGGCGTTCTTAAGTGTCTCAAATTTCATGCCATCAAGTGGCCAAGATTCCCTGATGCACGATCATGTGGTAACTTAAATAAAATGCGCTCATGGCAATGAATGTGCAGAACGAGGCAGTCTGATAAAAAAAAATCTAAACTCCCAAAGTCACAAGCTCTTACTCTGGTCGCTTGCCCCTTCTTAAAGCAACATAGCAAAATTTTTCGTCCTCAAAGCCACGTAAAGGCACACCTTTTGACCTCTGCGGAAAATATAAAAAGGAGATAAAGAAAATAATGGTACTGTTAATAGGTAAAAGTACTTTAGTGAGCCTACACTAAATTTAGACAATGTACTTTCAATGCTGCACCCTAAAAATGTAAAGCACACACTTTACTACGCACTCTGGGTCTTGCATCATACACTACCATAACTCTAGAAATACTGCTCAAATCTGAGCATTTTTGCTGGATAATAAAAGCATACGCATGAATGTCTATCTTATACAAAAGCAAGCACAGAACAACAGCACAGCATCTTTTATATGTGGTGCATGGACTGTGATGTTTTTTAACTCCTTTAGTGACTAGGATGTTATGTAAGAAATATAAAATTGTTCCATTACAACATAGGAAACAACCAAGAAAAGGATGGAGAATAAAACCTTGTAGGCACGTTGAGATGAAGTCCTCTCCAATCTCTGTACAAAGTGGCAGTATTTGTCTGAATTCTCCAATGGACATCGACCATCATGGGGACACTGATATGGAGAGTGGAATTAGTATTATTGTTATTTCAAAAAGAAAAGAATTAGTATTATTGGAGATATAAATAAAATGAGCATATCTGGTTCCAACTTACAGGGGCCACCACAAAAGACCCATTTTTCAATGAGGCTTCAGTGAGAAACGATGCTCTTCACGTTACTTGGAGGACGGCTTGAGGATTTCTCAGCTTTGCGGCACTTCTGGATAACACAAAGCTTACTGTAAATAAAATGCTACATAACCAGGGGATACATGAAATATTTGTATAGACGAATTCAGTGAGTGAAGCATACTCTCTTTTCCATCCAAAGGATATAAGAGCGCATTTGACTTATAATCTTTGCTCCTTGGGGTGTTCCAGGCTCTAATAAAACCTAAGCATGCATTATTTTCATCAGATACAAGAGTAACTCAAAATTATATCTCCACACATGCAAACATAGTGAGAGACAAGGAGCACCAGGAAAGGGTGGGGTGGGGGTTTGATTATACCAATACATCACTTGTCAGGTCCCAAAGTTGTCGCACTATTGTTATTCGGTCGCTCAAAGAAGGAATCTCCCCAAGCGCGTAAGACTACATGTTGAAGGAAGTACAGTATTCAATAAAGGTTGAAACATAAGGATCCCCAGTGAAAAACAAATTGAATAAAAATGGCCTGTTATCTGAAGTAGATTAAAAAAAAGTATATTTCTCACTTGACCACTACTATGATTCATGAAAAGCTATAAGAGCAAACCAATGAATATAACTTACTGATATTACAAGATCATGCCCTCGCTCATGTTTTTCTATGTTGCGGTTCAACTCTTGGATGCTACCATAGCTGTGGATGAGTGGCAACCCCTTCAAATCTACAAACATTCGCCATGTAAATAGTATAATCAACATTAAAGAATTGAAAAAAATTAAAAATAAAAACTATGAACAAAGGAAGCAACAATTTTGAGTTTTGACATTTGAAGCATCATCATGGCCTCGACAAAATCACTAGGGCACTTATCAGATAAAGCGCAAGGCTCAGGTTTACATTGCTGAGTTCAAAACAATGTTCTGCCACACGGTCAGTGGCTCTATTATAATTTTGTGTTTCAAGATTTTGGATCAACCCTAACATTCCTACATGCTTGCAAGTTGCAACACATATACAACTTCAGCCAATCAATTGCACAATAAAAAATGAATGGGAATATAAGCAACAGCAAGAGACTTACTGTCAAGTAGACTCTGCCCTGCTCTCTGCATTTCCTTGGAAGGCTCGACCAGGTTAACCCGCTCTATTGATTTTGGCCACACCGCCCTCATTGCCCTGCATTTTTATAGCGTATTAAGCTTACGTAAACAGGACCTTGTAGTAATAGGTGTAAATCAGGACATACCAAAGCGCTGAGCTTGGCCCGGCACCAAAATCCAACACCTTGGCAGGCGCAAACTCTGGCAACCTCCGTCGAACCTGCAAAGTCCACAGACCAGTCCATGAATTTGCTCCATCGAATAAATTCAGCTCACTGAGGACAACAGCAGCTGCAAAGTCTGGTGATCTCGAACCTCACGCAGTACACGGTGGCACGCGGCGTAGATTGCAGGCATGCGTGATGCGACATAGGCAACTGTCTCGTCCTCTCGGTACCGGAGGCCGGTGTCTCCGTACGCCGACCGCACCTTCCAGCGCGCTGCCCGCTGCTCAGCGCCCGAGGGCGCGTTGGGGTCGTCTAGGAGCGCGCCACGGGTGGCAGCTGCGGCGAGCTCGGCGCCGGTGCCCTTGGCGCGGTCGAAGGAGGCCGAGAGAAGCAGCACCTTGCGGTTCATGTGCGTTTTGTCTTGGTCTACAAGAGCGCAAGTGGTTAACGCGGGGAAGAGCCGAACAGGCAATCCGTCGAGCAGGTGGTGGGCGAGGAAGGAGCACGAGGCGAGTTGATTGATTACCGCGGAGGTAGCGCTTGATGGCGCGGCGGAGGGAGAGGGGGACGAGGTGGATCCCCTGGGACTGCTTGGCCGCCGTGCGGAGGGTCTCCGGCGTCAGCAGCCGCTGCGCCGTCTCCGGCACGAGCGCGGCCGCCATGTCTCTCCCGCGGCGGCGCTCGCAAGAAGACTGTTTTGAGTGAGACAGAGAAAACTGCGAAGGCGGTTTAGTGGTTAGACGGCTCGGATCGAGCAGGAGAACCGGATCCGGGCGGCTACGATCAAGGCGAGTGTATTCTTACCGATAGCCCCTCACAAAGTTTTTCTTTTGCGGAACGTCTTATAGAAATTTAAAGTGATGGTGATAATCGAGGCTTTTTTAGCACTTCCGTGTGGTAGGATTGGAGTACATCTGGTGAAAATGTGGCTGTTGGAAACATGGAAATATCGTCAAAAACTATACGGGAAGTTTTAAAAAAATTGAAGAAATTCATAATCTATTATCGAGATATTGGCATTTGGCATGATGTGATACAAAATTTTAGGTCCAAACTTTTCGCCATTTGTGAGATACAAAAATAACATGTTTTCATTTTTTTATTTCTTATATATACCGTGTATTTATTATTTTTCATCTCCCGAATGGTGGGGTATTTGGATTTTGTATGAAATCATATTGAAACCTTAGGTTGGTGAGTTTCTCAGGATTTTTTAAATCTTCCAAGTGTCCAGCATTTAGGGTTCCAATCTATGCACATGCATGCCATTGCTCCCTGTTAATATGTTGCAACCATGATCAATCGGCTAGTTTGCATCAAATCGGGAGATTTTGCGCGTCTATATTTCAAATTGATAAGCTCAAATGACCACGATTGTATACTGAATCGTAAACAGGAACAAAAACAATATTGCACTTTTGCCTTCATCATTAGGTTACCAGGACGCTACATCAGTGCACTGATTTATATATTCAAGAGGGCAAAAATGGATATTTCACTGCAATACAGGGGCTCGATCGGGACCATAGTACAAACTGTTGTACACTGTCTCAGCCCTGAGTCCAAGCACAGATACAGTCTCCCATCTCTCACGGACCGTGGTACACCAAGGAGCAAACAACAGAACACACAAACAAAAACCACTTGCCGGCTGACTGCAGGATGCAACGCAAATACTTGCAGTCTTGCAGAGTGCGGCTGTGTCCGCGTTCACGTGTTACACCAGCTCTTGTATGTACAGTTGCAAACCGGCCTACCCAGATTGCGCGCGCTCAGGCAAGACCAACTTCACGCCCCCTGTGAGCAGCCTATTTCCTTGTGCTCAGGCCACCCGAATTCTTCCAAGAACGACAATACCACACCGTTGGACCATCCAAAACCAGTCTGCAAAAAAGATAACCATGCGCTCAAGAGTCAGAAGTTGGATGCTACATCCCTGGTTCTATAGGTCAACATAGTATCACTGATTCATTGCCTTGCTATTACTGCTGAAGATACCAAGGTGTAATATGTACTTTTGTAGTGTGTGGAATTTTTTTTTTTTACCATACCTGGGGCTTGTATTCACCACCGCCTCCAGATTTTCCGCAGGCCTCCACATCATACTTCTCATGCATCGCGCCGGTTGCTTTGTAGGCGGCATAGTTTGTTCTTACCCACCTCGTAGCAATGTCTTCAGCTAATTTCATCGCCTCCTCTGATCCAGAATGTAACAAACCCTCGGCTATGAGGTGCTGCACCGGAGCCCATCCATTTGGGAAATCCCTACACAATTATATGCTCCATTGTTAAACAACCACGGAGTGAAAGTATTTCCTCTCATACAAATTTCACCTGGCGGAATTTTATCAAGCATAGTTTCCAGAGGGAACACTAACCATTGTTGGGTTGTGTTTGTCAGAGAAGTTGCTATCCCCGCGGCACAGAGTAATCCAGATTTCTGGAGGCTTGCCATGACCCTTTTTGATTTTGCAGCATCGGCAAATTGCATCGATCCTGGTTTAGTTTAAGGCAGCCAAAGTAAGTAGCAATGGAAAAGGCTTAAAAATGCCAATTTCAGACAGAACTACTGTTTTCCCAGCAATAGATAAGTTAAAGAATTTCAGTTTATGTAACTGTGTACAATGTTGCAGGCTTGTAGCATGGTACTCTAATCACATAAAAAGTTACCTTATGCACTCATATATACAAGGAATACAAGTATTGGGAGCTTGTTTTTATTTTCTTAACAGGTCTACTGGAGACTAATTGTTATTCCTCCTTTCTGAAAACATTCTAGCAGCATGCCAATATGCAATATCATCAAGAATTGGCACCAAAACATGTTGGAAAACGAGAAATTTTCCATCACTGTTACTTTCTAGTTCCATTTTAAAACAGTTCAGTGCACAGCAGCACAGGGACACTATTAGGAGACCGTCCAAGAAAGAGCTTCAGAATAGAGTACACTCTGGTGTTAGAAACAAACACAGGTCAGTCAAGGACACACCTGAATGATGTGCATTTAGCCACAATGGAATGAAGTTAGAAGCAAATATTTTGCGGTTCTGTGAGTCAGACCTCCACTGGTAGCCTCCCTGGAATAAGAGTTAAAAATGCATATCAGCTAGCACCACAGAAATTGTTATATGTCCCCAAAGAAAACTGGATAAGATCACAAGAGATCGACATGCTATTGTTTGAGCACCTGCTGGCAATTTCCATCAGCAGGAAGCCAGTAGTCAAGCCACTGGTCCATCTCGGAGTTCCACAAAATTGAATCAATTGCAATATGACGTGCTTTTGAGGCCTTTAAAAACTTCTCAGAGGTTGCATTATCTCCAACGAGTTTTGCAAAGGCAGCTATGTCCTGCTCCATCTGTATCATAGCAAGGTTTCATCATATTTCCTGATTTCCAAGCATTATTAACTTGATTTTAATTGAATTATACATTGCAAGCACAATATTTTTCTTCCAAACTAACTTCCTAGATATGTTGAATATCACGCATCATGGAAATTCAAATATCATGAAAAGCTGCTTCATATCTTACCTTAAATATGAATGTGTTCAAGTCCACAGGTATAATGTAAGTTGTTGCCAACGTTGTCATGTCAGTAGAATTTCTACATAAAACAGTTAGACGGTTAAAAACAAAATGAATTTGGTATGTACGTGTCTGTTAGAAGCACATGTTTTGACTTTTATCCAGTGAAACAGCAAAAAAGTTTAAGCTCGTTTTTTTTTGTGCGTGTAAGTTATTAAACATCCAAATTCCAACCTCATCCATCGAGAGCTAAAATCCCATCCTGATTCTGCTGTTGAAGCAATTTGATGGTAAAGTTTCTCCTTGTCGGCTGTAGAATTGATCTTTGAAGCCAGTTCCTCATCCTTAAAAGAAGAATGAACTATAGTTAGTTGATCCTTTAAGTGGTAAAAGTTTTTTCACTGCCATAAGCAATATAACATGATTAAAGTTAGACTTTACAATTGTTGCACTTTCCGGCCTAGGTTTGTTCCACCTTGCCTGATACCGAGACAAATTATGGACCTGACCATGTTTGTCCCTAACAGGGACATTATGAACCTCTGCATAAAGAAACAGTACAACATTACATTACTCCTAATCACGCGGAAAATATAAAAACAAAACGGTTGATGTCTTCGTGGCCTACCTGACATCCAGAAGCTGTGCTCTTTCAGCAGAGAGGGGAATGCTTTCCTAACAAACTCCACGTCACCAGTTGCCCCATATACATCCAAAACCATCGAGCTTAAAAGCGGTGGTTGGCTGCAAAGAGCACATCTATCAGATGACGGCCACATGGCGATGTGTTATTTCACGCCTCAAGTTCAGTGCACATCATTGGCAGCAAGTAGTAGTCTAGGAATACTATTAACAGTTTCCATTAATCAGCCTTCTAATCTTCTCGTGAAGCTATGTAAGGCCAGTCCCAACCCAGACTCCATGGTAGAGTCTATCTCTATTAATTACATTGTCATGTAGACATTTTGCTGATGTGGCAAGCAATTTAATGAGGAGAGAGAGGCAAAAATGTAGAAACTAGGTCTAAGTTAGACACCAAGTCTACACGCAAAACGAGAGAAATCTAGTTGAATGATTGGAGAAGAGCATGATTGAATGATTAGATAGACTCCAAGATACAAAATATGCATTGAAGGCTATAGTTTCTTGTGATAGAGTTTTCGACATATGAACTCTATGGTTACGTAGAGTCTGGGTTGGGACTGCCCTAATCTTCCTTCTAATATGTTGCACTGTAAATGACGCGAATTAAAGATCACTCTGGTGCAGGCAGAATCACCTTCGGTTAGTGTAGTAGGATCTTGCACCGTTCAGAACGAAACCATATGTTTCCACCATGTATACAAGGTTAAGCACAATATCTTTTGCTGTGTCGTACATTTTGCTCACCAGTAATCCCCTGCACAGAGCGTCACACCACCATCAGGGACAAAAACAGAAGCGCGACGACAACTCTAGTCTAGAATAACATATCCAATGGTTTGATGTCCATTGGGATCAAGCACGCAGCTGTGCAGTACCATAAAAAATAAGAACATTTCAAAATCAGGACACTGGGAACAGATAAGGCTGGACGTTGGGCATTGGCTGCGGCCACTCACTGAGGTGACGAAGAACAGATAAGCCTGGACTCCGTCAAAAATCTCGTCTCAGAGAGTACTAGTAGTAATTACAATGGCATGACCACCAAGCACGCCGGACACCAAAGCATGACCATGACCGGTGCCCAAAGAAAAAGTCAGCCGCACCCCCAGTATCCAGATGGCGATGACAATTGACAAGCAAGCGTACGACGAACACAAGCTACAACACTGCACAGACATGCTGGTGAGGCGATGACGAAGCGTACAACGAACGAACGCGGAAGCAGACAACTGAAGATCGAGAGATTCCCAGATTCCCATGCATGTTCGACTGGAACTGCTACCTAACATGGGAAGAACACGTGCACTGTTCTAACCGCGATCTCGACCGACCGGACGCAGCAATTATGTGTCAGCTCCCGGAAAAAGATCACCCCCAAAAATATCGTATACTACGTGATGTAAGAGCGGCTGTATGCACGAATTTAGTCGGAGAAGACTAATTTAGTAGTGTTCGATGGTGGCAGGCGACAACTAACGAACGTGTAGCACTAATCGGAGCAAACAGCAAATGCGGCGGCGATCGGCAAACCTGACGACCCAGTAGGAGTCCCAGTAGTAGACCTCCCGGAACCTGGATCCCGGCACGACGACCCTGCCGGGGAGCGGCAGCAGCGTGTGCCTCTCCGGCCGCGCGGCGACGGCCGGCGCCACCCGCCGCGCCAGGTCCTTCCAGAGCGCGTGCACCTCCAGCGCCCACGCCCGGGCCTCGGGGCTCCCGACGCGGGGCAGGAACCCGGTCGGCTCGGGGTCGAAGTCCGTCGGGTCGGCCTCCACGAGGTCCGACCCGGCCTTCCCGAAGTAGCGCGCGAGGTAGGCCTCCATCTCCGCCCGCGACGGCGGCGCCGGCGCCGGCGGAGGGAGCGCGGCCGCCGCGGCGCGCTCGTCGGTGGACAGCGGCAGGTCGACGTAGAGCTTGGGGTCGAAGCCGTCGGGCCCCAGCGCACTCAGCGCCTCCGTCTGCACCCGCTGCAGGAGCTCCAGCAGCGCGCTGGCCGCCTCGTCGCCGCCGGGCCCCACGACGGCGGCGGCGGTCGGCGCCATCTGGGAAGCGCTCGCGCAGAGGCAGCAGCAGAGGAGCGAAGGCGAGAGGAGTAGTACGAGGAGGAGGAGGACGTGGTGGGGACGCGGAAGCCCTGCAGGAGCCATCTGCCGAGGCTTACTTTTAAGGACACGTGGGGTCGGCGCGGTG
The DNA here is from genome assembly GCA_015476505.1 of Urochloa ruziziensis. Classification (NCBI taxonomy): domain Eukaryota; kingdom Viridiplantae; phylum Streptophyta; class Magnoliopsida; order Poales; family Poaceae; genus Urochloa; species Urochloa ruziziensis. The sequence goes on from CM027118.1 coordinate 20,396,217, forward strand.
TTGGTGGGGGGGGGCTTGGAGCGGTTGGTTGGAAACGGCGGCGAGGACGACGAGCGCGCGCGGCGTGGGCGGTGGGCCTCGTGAACAACCCCCGCCCGTCTTCCTCTTTCCCCTCCGGGGGCGGGGGCTCCCGCGATTGGCTGCAGCTTGCAAAAGAAAACCGGCGCGCCTTGACGAGTGGGTCGTCGCCTCGTCGGTCTCGTGGGGCGCCTTTGTGAGGCTCCGCTCCGAGCCCCGACCCGACGCCGACGGTTTTTGAAATTGTGTGCTCGGCGTGGCGTGGCGTGGCGTCCGCGCTGTCGCGGTCGTCGCAGCGCGTCGCCGGCCTGGGCCGGACCCGGACGGACGGCTGGGTTCTGACGTGTCGCTGGCGTGTGAAGCTGCCTTCACGGGTGAGAGAGACGAGACGGCTTTATCTGTCCGTGACTTTGTTCAGTCAACGACTGAACCTGCACGGCCCGTGTGGTGGTGCGGTGGCGAGCTTTATCCGCCGGCCGGTCTATCAGCTCCGGCGAACTTTGGACGCGCCGGGAACGCAGTATGCAACTTTGGAGCCACATCACGTTCCAAACTTGTTTTGATATATCGAGCACGCCGGCGGACGGCTGCGGACGGACGGAGACGTATGAATAATTAAGATGCACGAATTGCCCGAATGGCTCAACCGTCGTCTTCCATTGAACCGCGGTGAACAGAGAATGCCTGCTCGATACGTGCACTACACGCCGGTACTGTAGTTTTTTTACTTCGGGTTGGCTGAACAGAGTTTCTTTTTTCTCACAAATTTTTTTTTGAATGGTACTTTTTTTTCTCACAAAGCGAAAAAAAAATCATGATCTGCGTGTGGCTGGCGGCCTCTGCACCGAAAGGTATGCACGCGGCCAATACAAAAATAGCAAGGTCCGCATATACTACAATCTGAATAGAGTTTTGTGACACGTGGCCTTAGCTTGTTATACGTAAATCAGCCAAATAACTAAAAGGCAGTAGCTTCATGGAGAATCTAAACTTGTGACACATGGTCAAACATGATGACCTTGCTAAGTCATCATCTAATGAGTGACAAAGATCTCCATATACAATAGCAAAAGAAAGACGACATATACCGAAGACAAAAGATGAGTTGGTGATGAAGTACACCATCACGTCTCTGTCGGCTTTTAGAACAAAGCGACAATGATAGCACATTCTATGTTTCGAAAGACGTAAGGGGACGTTTGGATCCTTTGTCGATGCTTCTTTGCTAAGCTAGGAAAGAAAAAATTATATATGGTTGTTTTGTTGGGCTATCCCTCTACACGAGGATGATTTGGAGCCACACAAAGTGCAACAAAACAGCCAACAAGCTCATTGCTTGTGCACCATTGATTGGGTACTTGAATAAATTAATGGTTGAGATCACTTCAAGAAGGAGTGAAAAACCACAAGAAAACTCTAGCCCCCACTTCTCTCAGGTTGTTGGACGTCACTTTGGAAGAGTGAGAGCGAAACATTCACAACACAACCAAGATAGGAGAGGAGGAGGAAGAAGAAAAGCAAATATGTCTAGATTTGGTGACTCCATTACATATCTTCCTCAAGCTTGTGACCGGAGGACTCAAACGTCCTTGGATTTGCGCCATACTTGGTGAGCTCATTCTACACTTAGAGTATTTTCGATATGGTCAGAACATCAGATTTGAGAAGTATTTTGTTAGAACATTGAGTAGTTTCAGTAGAAGATCAGTTTGGGTGGTGAAACGATATCTGATTGAGTTGAAACATTGTCAGTGGTTTTAGGTCTTGTGGAACTACACCCCTACCAATTTTTGTGCACACTGGATCGGTAGTTTGTGAGATAGAACTGATACCGAAGGGACATAATCAATGACTTTTCTGTTTGTCACACCTCGCTTTAGATAGATGTGGTTATTGTAGTTGATGCCAAGTCGCATCATAGTGAATGTGTCGTTGTTGGTGTAGTCCTCTAGAGGTCCTAGAGAAATTACTTGTAGCATTTTGTTGACCATAGTGGAAGTTTGGAATGGACTGGTTGGTCCTGTTGGTTTTTACTCATCTTGAGGAGGGTTTCTCGTAAATCACTGTGTCCTTATGCGTATGATTCTTATTATTTCGCTACATAGATATTTTTTTCTCACGGGTCTATGGTAGGTGCGGAAAAAAGTGGCACTGGTCGCTAGCGCTATCGTGATTCCTGAGATAATCGTCGGCTGCTTTAGAGAAAGAGCTTCGCCGCCGGCCGACTGGCTTGCTTGACGCGTCTTGTCGCATGTGGGGAGAACATATTGGGTTTGCCTGTGATGGGTGACTGTCCCGAGTGGCTGTGGCCGAGCTTTTCAAGCCATATGCGCCCCGGTACGACGGCCAACCGTGAGCGCGTGACGCGGTGATTGTTTGCTATACATATCTTTGACGAAATAAGTCTACATAACCCTAACCTATTACAACTGGATACTTCACCCCCAAACTATAAAATCGGGTATATAACCTAAACATTTCAAAACCGTTCACTTAGCACCATATAGTGGTTTTGCACGGCGGTTTTGCCACCACAACATGCCACGCTGGCATAGTCCCATCTGTCAGGATGGAAATGACTCTCTTCGGCCAACCCTTCACCTCCCAGTCTTGCCAAGGCACCACCGCTTGCTTGCTTCCCTGCCTGGCCGCCGCCACGCTCCGTAGGAGGCGCCCCAACTCGCATGCTAGCTTCCCTGCCTGACTGTCGTCGTGCTCCACGATGGGCTACCATGGCGCGGCCTTGAGCGTGAACCACCCGACCTGAATGCGTACGCCGTCCCGCGTGCTGCCTGCCTGCCTCCACCGGCCTTGCCCATGCGTGCGAGCTAAGACGTGCTACCCTGTTTGCTTGCTGCCACCTTTCCACGCACATTTTCCATTGCTTCTGGCTGAGCTCAAGTGGCCATAGGCGCATCAATGCATCATGCTCTGCTCATCGTCGCTGAAAAACCAGCAGCTCCGTCGACAAAAATCCTCCTACTCACTAAGCCAAAATCCAATTCCTTTTGGTCCTTGCTTGACATGTGCAATCGAGCTGCTCTGGCTACCTGCACGTAAGGCACTCCGACCTTCTTTCCCTACTCGGCGCTTGACCTGTGCAGACTTCCTAGCGAGACCCGCGGTCATGGGTGGGGGCGGCGGCTTGGGTTGGGGACCAGCGGCGCGAGCTCGAAGCAAGAGGCGTTGGAGGGCCGCGTGGGGAGCCCTATGGCCGGAGCCTCTCGAGGAAGGTGTGGGAAGCCCGACGGCCGGATGATCCATGCAGCCGGAGGCGCTGGAGGGCGGTGCGGGAGCTAAGTTCGGCGGCTGGGGCACGAACAGATGGGCAAACTGCGTAGGCGAGGAGGAAAGAAAGAAAACAGAGCGTAAGTCTATATCAGCCCCAACCTACGGGGTGGAATCAATGTTTTAAATAGCTGGCTAAGGCATTTAGCTTCAAGCTTCTAAAAACGGCTAATAGCCGGGCTAAATAGAGCCATAGCGGCAAATAGCGGCTAAATTACACGTAGAAGCAAATAGCCGCATCCTCCTCAATCAAGCTATAGCCGGCTATAGCGGAGGCCTTAGCCAGCTATTTAAAACATTGGGTGGAATATGTAACCACTCAACCTATGAAACGGTCTATATCACCCCCTGAAGTCAAATTACCCCCTAAAACAGTTTTGAAAAATCATAGTAAATCACAGAAAAATCATAAAATGGAAAATACAATTGTGTTGGACTCCAAATGAGCAGATCTACACAGTGAACATGTAATATGGTATGATGTAGTACAATTTTTTACAGTTATTAAGAAAACCATAGATCTAAAGCTACAACAAAAAAATTACTAAAGCATGCCATATTATATGTTCACTGTGTAGATCTGCTCATTTGGAGTCCAACACAATTGGATTTTCTATTTTATGATTTTTCTATGATTTATTATGATTTTTTAAAACTGACTTAGGGGGTAATTTGACCGGTTTTCGAAAGTTCAGGGGGTGATATGGACCGTTTCATAGGTTGGGGGTCATGTAGTCTACCCCCATAGGTTAGGGGGGTGATATAGACTTTTTCCGAGCGTTTATCATGTGGGATCCACATGCCACTTCGGCATTTCTGCCCAGTCAGTACGCCACATGGCTAAAACCACTTTGCAAACCGTAGGGTGCTAAATAAACGGTTTTGTAATATTTAGAGGGTTATAAACCCGGTTTTATAGTTTGCAGGTGAAGTACCCCAATTGTAATAGGTTGGGGGTTACGTAGACTCATTCCTATTTATGACGTCATATTGGTTGAACACAATAGCTGCTAAGGGCCTGTTTAGTTTCACCCAAAACGCAAAGTTTTTACATAGAGAATCGTGCTAGTTTATTTTTTTCTCATCGTGCACACAACCCAATAAAAAGTTGTCACACCCGGTTCTGAAAAACAAAACCGAGTGCACACCGTATGTGTGCCAGGATCAAGTTTCACACATACGGCGAACAAAAGTGAACAATAGAGACAGTATCACGTAAAAGCAAATGAATCAGAGTATTACACAGCTAAATCCTGGAAACGGAGGCTCCAACTCCACAAGCAGACGACCGGGGGTTGCGCACGCCTAGCACTCAGCAACGTCTTCAGTGAACTCCACAGTAGCTTCCTTCTTCTGAGCAACATTGTGTATAGCAAGGGTGAGCACATGTCGTACTCCGCAAGTGTGGGGAAAGTATGAATGCAAGGCTGAATCAAGGAAAGGCTGAGGGTTTAAAGCGATAAACAATTTTAGTTGGTCAAACTTTTATTAGCACGTATTTACTAGTATATAAGTATATACCAAACCCACGTTAATATAAAGACAACGCCATATGAACATGGCATAACGAGAACCACGATTTAAGTCCATCTTCAAGTTCAATTATCACGTGAGGGTCCAGGCCGCTCTTGACCGTGAGCACGGCTGATATATCAGTTTTACACTCTGCAGAGGTTGTACACTTTCACCATAAGTCGCGTAAAAGTCCAAAAGAACTTTAAACCCAACCACGCTGTGCTGGCCAAGCACGTATCACAGTACCGAGGTGTGACTGCATAGGGACGCTACGAGGCCTTTACAAAGATTCCCTAGTAAGGGTAGCTCGCTAAGGATTCATGATCAGCGTGATGTATAAACCTCTCCAATGGGCACACCTTAGCAAAGGCTTCCTCCCAAATAGGGGCCGGGTTATACACCAACTACAGTCTCCCCCTCTTGCCTCTTGCGAGTAAAGCTACCACAAACTAGAGTCTCTAATTATTCAGCCAAGACCAGAGCCCATTAGTATTATGGCTGTACTGTTTTCCCGGGTGGTTCTCCATGTTCCGATTAAATCATATGATCTTGTATTAACAGAGGTATAACATAAAGTAAAGCAAGTTTATCATTAATGTTCATTAGAACCACCATAACCTAAGTAGAGCAACTAGCATAGCTACCCAACATAAAGATAAACCCAGGCAGACAAGGAATAAGCATAAAAGACTAGGCACTCCTTAATAGGACCCATCAAAATTAATGCAAGCACATGCAAAGGTGATTAAATATAGTTATTGGGACAAAACATCAAGGACACACTTGCCCTAAATCAAGGGAATAGCTGCTTAGAATATTCTTCAACTCCTTCAAGCTCTCGAACCGCGTTCCTTCTACTCGCAGCAATTATCCAAGCAAAGCAAACATTCTAGAGCAAGCAAACAAAGACAACTAAGAACAGTACACCAATCAAAATAAAAGCTTTCAAAGAGCGTACTAAATGATGGGCTCGCAAAGGCATAGAGAACGTTGAAAACGGAAGTGCGATTATAAACAAACTATCGAAAGATTTAATTATCAAAACAATACTAGGTGCTTCATTTATTTTAATTACCAAAACATGTTTATATTAGAATTAACACAATTTATATTTGCAATTGAAAAGATCGTAGTACACCTAGCCATATTTTATTCGCAATGGTTTATGTACAAATTATACCAATTAAATAATTTAATTTGAAAAGAAGCATATGAGATGATCTAAGCGTATAACTTTATATTGCGTGTTCAACTAAGCAAATTACATTAGAAACACATTAATGTAGATATTAACATATTAACCTTATTTAAGAAAACTGAAGTATAAGCCTAATCATATTTTATTTAGAAAAGGCATGCAAAGTAAGCATTAATCAAATTAATATTAAATTTTGTAAAGATCGAGATATAGCCTAATTAAATTTTATTCAGAAAAGATAATTCAATAAATATTAATCAAATTAAACTTTATTATGAAAGCACGTGGTATAAAAGGTATATAGATTTTAATTGCAAAACATGTCTATAAGCAATTAATCGAATTAATATTTAAAATTAATTTATAGAAACATACTATCATGAATAACATCACTAACACGTAATTTAAGTGATTACAAGTCTAACGAAACAAGAACGGATCGAAACGGATTTAAAACGTGGAAGTTATACCTAAAACAAAGCTGCAGGGATTTGAACGCGATTAACCGTAGACTTCAGGGGCTAGCTAAGAAGAATTGCAAGACTCAGTGAACAGTCGCCGAAATAGATGAAAAGCCAGGGTTAGATCTGCAAAAGATCAGGGCTCGGGTTAGATTAAAAGGATCTAATAGATCTAGAGGGTTTTCTGGAAGAGTTGCAAGACACAAAGAAAAGATTAAAAGTTACGGAATTCTCCGAGGGCCAAACTGCAAAACGGCTTTCTTCTTCCTCTGGCCACCATAGCCGGCGGCACTGGCGGTTCCAATCGCCGGCGCTCCGGCGAGCTCCGGTCGCCGGGGTGGCGGGGAATCGACAGAGGAGGTCGAGGGTGTCGCGTTAGATGTCTTGCCGGCGGCGGAGATCAACGGGGCGACCGGGATTTGGCCGGCGGCGGAACGGGCGGTGGCCGTCTCGGCTCCCATGCCGTGGCGGCGTTCCGGCGACGGGCGGCGGACGTGCGGCTCATCGTCGCGGACCTCGTGGCGTCGGCGGTTTCGTCCGACGGTCAATGAGGCCCACAAAACGGGGCGGCGGCGCTCGGCTCCGGCGGCGGCGCTGTGCGAGGTGAGGAGGGGCTGCGGGGCAACAGTAGGCGCGAGGGGTCGGGTGCTGGCTTTATAGGCGCGGGGCCAAGGCCAGCTTGGCGCGCAAGCCAAGGATGGCCGGGCGGCGGCGCCGACCGGGCCTCGCAGGCTCGGCCCGAGGAGGTAGCGGGTCGGGTCGGGTTCTAAAGGATCCGGCCCGATCCGTTAAGGAAAAGGACTTATTAATTTCCAGAAATACTTTTCAATGCGAAAACAATTCCAGAAAAATCTAGGAAATGTTTTTAAAGCACGAAAAATACTCAGAAAATCCCGAAAATAGATTTGGACACGAGGGGTCTAAATAAAATATCTAGAGCTCGTGAAAAGGATTTTAGAGCCTTCTAATAAATAGATTTAGCTCTAGGAAGAGGAGAATAATTTCCAGAAAAATCTAGAAAATTCTCAAAGCACCTAACGTTTAAGGAACGCATTTTTGAAACCTTAGCACCCATGAAACACCAAGATGCAACTCGGCATGAATGCAACACGCAGAGAGCAATTAATTTATTTTAAGAAAACAATAATTGTTTTTATTTCTACGCTAAATTCTGTAAAATAAATAAGTGTTGAAAAAATTTTAAAATTGAGAGAAAATCGTTGTATTAATTTTCTTATAATTCACATCCTGAAATTGGAGAATTTCAGGGTGTGACAAAAGTTTTCACCCAACTAAACAAACATAACTTTCTGTGCAGGGTAGTGGCGTGATGTGCTTCTACACACACCATGTCACAAATGGATAAACGTTCGTCGATTCCACTATCGATCCATAAAAGGACGTTTCGTGATCTTCACAGTGGCACTAGCTCTTTATTCCTCCGCACGACTGATGCCCACAAGGTGGCAACCATCCACCGATGATTGTAACATCTCGCAAGTCACAGATTCACAAAAGATAAAACTATTAAGTCAGTTCTGCTGTAAGTTGATTTGGATGTTTCAGGGTGTGTTTAAATCGAGGAAAAAGAGTGAAAAATACGGAAAAATACTGTTTCTATGAAAGCATGCATAGAGATATAAATGAAGTGACACGGTTCTCTACGCGGATAACTTTTTCGTGAAAAATGAACGCTTTTACACAATCTAAACACGGCCTTAGTATTATATAAGAAAAAAGATAAAATAAATTAAAATAAACTCATTGTGACTGGGAACAGATAAGAAAAACCGGTTGATTGTCGCTACACATTTTCACACCAAAGCGCCAAGGTTTTTATCATTCGCTCGCACCACCGGAAGGCGGGCGCTGTTCATGGATAGCCTTAGCCTATGAACCAGTGAAGAAAAGCGAGCAGGATTGTGTCACGGTATGTTGCACATCGGCCCATGGAAGGCTACGAGAGGTGCAGCATATACAAATACAGGGGAAAAGCAACGGTAGGAGTTGTCGATGACCAGAAGGACGAAACGGGCACCGGCGAGAGCTCAAGGAGAGCTTTGCTCGATCTCTATCCCTACCTCTTCTCCTACCCCATACATCTTCGATTAGTCTCTAGAACCTTCCAGAAACATTTTGAAACTCTCCAATCCCTTGTTTGCTACCTCTGTAATCCAATTGTTTAACCGAGGGGTTAGGGTTGTGATCTCATGAATCAGGATACTGAAAATACCAAACATTCGGTATTGCATAAGAAAGATACTACATTATATTAAAGGTTCCACATCATATTAGAGGGAACTTATATAGTTAGGCAAACATCAGAGTGACAGAGGTGATACCTCAAAGAAGAACTAAAAAGAAAAAGAAACATTGCATGCTCAGGTGTGATCAGCAATCTACTATTCTACTACATCATGCCTCACATCAGTGCACCCCGAGCTGCATTTCGGTAGCACGCTAGGCATCTCAGGTCCTGTTAGCACGGACCCGGAGAACTTCAAAATCCATGTCGTCAGGGTCAGTTGCTTGAATCTCAAAGTGCACCCCGTCAAGCTCGTGGCGGAACTGATTCCTCGACACGGCGTATATGGTCTTTGCACGGATCCGAGAATCTGAAGGAGACCTGCACAGAAAGAAGACACCAGTAACATGAAATGAAATTTCCCTTACTTTGTTATATTTGTGAAACGAAAGTTCAGGTTTTGCAGTAACATGAGAATTCACTGGCCACTCTAACAAAAATAATCGATCCTTGGCGCTTCAGAAATCCAAAGCTACACAACAGCTGTTTGTGAAGCTGGAAGTGCCTTCCCCAATCTGTACTTGCTCTACTGCCAGTACTGTTTCGTAATGAGTCTGCTGTTAGTACTCATTAGTACCCTGTTAAACAAAAGTTCAGGTTTTTGCAGTAACATGAGAAATCACTACCCACTCTGACACAAATAATCTCCCCTTGGTGCTTCACACATTCAAAGCACTTGCTGAAAGCAGCAAGCATAACTGCTGTTTGTGAAGCTGGAAGTGCTTTTCCCTATCTGTATGTCAGTACTGTTTTGTAACGAGTTTGCTGTCAGTACTAATAGCTGTGTTTGATGATCATGGTCCTACAAAACTTTCGAAGTTTATGGTCTACTAGATGCTAGTTGATGCACTTGAATGTTAAAACATGCTATAACTAGTAGTACATTCCAACCACTTCGGATAGATCATGACGTTATGAGTTCACAGATTCAGACCACCGGAACTACGAACTAAAATCTATAACAATTGCTGTCAGCCTGGCCCAGCCAGTGGGAGCACTCACGAGTCACGACTGCTGCATGAATGAGCAGAGCATATGGCTTTGGATATACCGATTCTGAACATTTTGCTCCTACAACAAATCGCATGGCACTGAAGCGCAAGAGACAAGAAAAACAGAGGTGGTGGAAGAAATGACTGACCAGGAGATGAAGAAAATCTTGCTCTTCCTGCAGTTGTCGTCGCTGACGAAATCCAGGTCGTAGACGGCGTACCGGCAGTCGTCCGCCGGGAACGACGCCGTGAAGTCGTCGTAGCTCTCCCCCGGCGAGCCTGTCTTCTCTACGACGATCTCCTCCCTCCTGTCGTCGATCTTGAAGATCACGTACCGGTGCACCTTCCTCCGCTTCAGCTCCATGAACGCGCTCTTGCTCCGCTCCGGCACGTCGATCCACGCCGGCGAGCCGCCTCCCTGAACAACCAAGAAAGCAAGAACCATCTCCTCATCAGCCCAACACCAATAGACAAGCAAGCATTAGCTGTTGCCCAGATTGGGAGTAAAGAAAAGTAGCAAAAGAAAGCAAGGACCATTGCCGCGAACCCAAGAACCTCCATGGACGGGCGGACAGATTGATCAGAAGCTATGTACTATCTGAACTCTTAAGCGCGAGGGAGCGAATGAGAGGGAGATGGGTTAATAGGAGACGAGATAGGCATGGGGACCTCACCCACGGCAACGCGGCCGCCGCCACCATGTGGCGGTCACGATCCCGGTCTTCCGGTGCGGTGGCGCTGATCCGAGGGCGGCGGAGGATGGGGAGGGATCTCACGGGCCGAGGAGATAGGGTCCGAATATTTTAGCTTTTCTCACTCGCGAGTTGGGAATTGAAGAAGGAGCGCTGGCATTGATGGGATCATGGGATTCGTGCGCGGCGGCCCGCCGCGTCCGGTCAAATCCTATCGGTCTCAGCTCTCATCTCCCCATCACGACGCGCCGTCCAACGGACTCCGCCGCCCCCGATCTCCTCTCTCAGGCCGAAAGCCGATTCTTAGTGGGCCATTCAAATGCAAGCCCATTTTCTATGACGAAAGGCCCGCCCAACTAAAACTTGGAAAGCCCAAATTTTCACGGCCCATCTACGAGCCCTGGCTTGGACTTGGTGGCACTTCGGGCCTCCACGCGCTCCCGCGTCGCCGTCGCCGCCACAGCTAAGCCCCGGCTCGCCTCCCACGGCGCGCCGCCACGCCACGCAGCAGCAGCCCAGCCATGGCGTTCGCGGCGCGGAGGAGCATCGCCACCCGGCTTTCCCACCACCTCACCCGCCGCGTCCACCCCTGCGTTCCCCACGCGCTCACCTCCCACTCCCCCGACGAGCAGGCAAGCTCGCCGCCGCCGCCGCTCCTGCCGTTCCACGCCCCGCTCCAGCACCGTTCTGGAGCGGCCCAAACCCTAGGCTTCCTCCCTTTCTCGCTACACCACCTCGCCAGTACGACCCGCCGCGGCTTCTCCTCCTCCGCCCCCACTCCCGCCCCCGATCTCAATCTCGAGGACGCCCCGGCCGCCGAGGTCGATGCCGCCGGCGTCCTTGCAGATGCAGCGGAGGCTGCGGCGGCGGCGGTGCCGGCGCCGTTCCCGGGGGAGGTTGCTGCCGCGGCTGCCGACTCGTTCCTCCCCGTTGCCGCACTTCAGCACGTCATTGACGCCGTCCATACCTTCACCGGGCTGAACTGGTGAGCATTTTGCGATTCAGCTGTAAGGTTTGGGATCTCACTTGGATCGCCTGCTTGATTTGCTACCTGTTCTCCTGTGCGGCTGTGTGTTTAGGTGGGCATGCATCGCGCTAACAACTTTGATTATCCGGACCGCAACAATTCCGATGCTTGTGAGCCAATTGAAATCCACGACGAAGTTAACTGTAAGGTTCCCCTAATGGATTTTGCTAAGCTCGTTGTGGTCTGTTTTCTTGATTTGTATGTGCTTTGGATCAAAACCTAAACGTGAAGCCATTTTGGTGGATGGTGGGAATGTTAGAAAGACAGTATTTTCATGTGCTAAATGTTTTGCAAGTAGTCATAGGCACAATATTGTTTTCTTGCACTATGCAAACGGGTAGTATTACCCCTCATCAAGTTCTGAAGAACGGAATTGCAGTGTGTAAGCTGTTGGCCCACCTTGTTGTATGACACCTTTTACGCACTTCAATTACTATATAAAAAAAGTTAAGCATAGTCTTAGTACTTGTCATCAAAATGCCGCGCACTAAAGTTTGACAATGCTCACATCAAATAACAAAACCTTGCTATGCAGAATGTCATCTGTTGGAGTGCGCAGGGGTTCTTAGTTGTTTGTGTTGTGTTAGTTGATATAACTTATTGTCACATCTGGAAAAAGGTGTGCTTAATAGTTACTGCTGTGTATTGCTTCTTGGTTTTCATGTGATTCGCTGGTGCTACCATAGTACCGCCAGACATAATTTCTCTTACTTAGTCATTAGATGATGTCATATAGTACACTCTGGTACAAATATTTTCTTCTTGCATTATTGTTAGTATAAAAACTCCTAACTTTTGACCACTTATATGTTTTAGGCCCTCCGATTCCAAATATAGGTCATTTTAGGATTCTAGTGGGTCAAACTTTTTTAACTTGGTCCATCAATATATCAAAGCTTACATAGATATAGATAGCACATGGTTGATATAACTAAATTCATAATGGAAAAATATTTTCAGTGTATACCTTTCCCTATTGAAAATAATATGCTATCATAGAAGCCATAAGTCAAAGTGTCATATTAGAGATTGTGTCGATGCCCTAAATGACTTACATTTGGAATTAGAGGAGTAAGTATATTTGGTTAATATCCGAACACAAGGTCGCATTAACAAATATTGGACAAATCATATGATTTCATTTGGTTCATGATGAGAAAACAACATTGATTTGATTGGAACTATATTTAAATAGGTTACGCTGTCCCATTTCTGATTTAGCGCCTTCAAGTCGAACTATTTGGAACTGTATTTAAATAGGTTAAGCTGTCCCATTTCTGATTTAGCGTCTTCAAGTCGAACTATTTAGCGCCTTCAAGTCAAACTATTTAAATTGGTTAAGTTGAATTCAATACCTTGATTTTGAAAAATAAGACTTAGTGTTTTGATATTTCAAAAGAGATTTGTAATAATTAAACATTGATAGCTGTATTTGGGCTCCTTACTTCCCTACTATAATGTTATCTGTGCTTCATACTCTTGTCACTATTTTCCTCTCACTCTCAGATGATTCTTTGCTTCTTTCAAACTTGTATTTTTGCAGGCATTAAAGCCAGAGATGGAAGCCATTAAAGATCAGATGGATGTGAGATCTTGGCCCTAGCTATTCTAAAGTATACTATTTACTGTATTGTTAATCAAGTGAATCTTGTGGCCATGCTTTAACCTCTCAAGTTTGTATCATGTAGACCACGGATCTAAAATCAGCACAGGAGGGAAAAGCTAAAATGCAGGCACTATTCAAGAAGTATGTAATCGTAGTAGACTATTAGTTATTTAGACTTTAATGATGATGTAAAACTGAGCTTATATTTCATAGCTGATATACACCGTTCACGGACTGATTTGACCTTTTTGCCTCCACTTTAGGCATGGTGTTAGTCCATTGGCTCCAATGAAAGGACTCCTTATCCAAGGGCCAATATTCATGAGCTTTTTCTTTGCTGTGAGTTAGGCATATATCTTCTTGCCAGTCCAATCCTTTCTTGCACCTTATTTTTCTTTAATAGTATTTTTATTCACTTCCGATTGCAGATATCAAACATGGTTGAGAAGGTCCCTTCATTGAAAGGAGGTGGAGCATTGTGGTTTACTGATCTGACAACTCCAGATTCTCTTTATCTGTTTCCTGTGCTAACAGGACTGACCGCCTTTGCCACAGTGGAGGTGCGCACTTTGTCTCTTCGATTCGGTTTTATGACTGTCCTTTTGTCATTGTGAAATTTATTTGGTTTTCTTTTGTTGCATTCTTGAGTACTTGTTTCTCTTTTGGGAAAAAGAAAATTACCTCTACCTATAAAAATGGAAGCCTTCACAAGCAGCTGTGGATGATCATATATTCATGTCTTGTATGTTTTTCGATCTGGACTTGAATTTACTACCATCTGGTCCCCATAAACATTTATGCGCTTGTTTGTTAATCGTTTGAACTCACCCTTGTTTACACTCTGTTCGGCCATGCATCTTTAAGCTATTCTGCTTTTGGGCAACTTTTCTTCTTGCTTTCGGACCACCTATTTGTTTCAACCTAAAGCATCTACTGTTTTCTATTTTGTTTATCAACTCTTCAGTTAAACCTAACAAAATTTATGCTATTGAAGTTTAACTTGCAACAAGGAATGGAAGGAAATCCTATGAGCAGTAAAATGAAGAATGTTTCTAGAGGAATGGCTTTTCTGACAGTGCCATTTACCATGAATTTTGCCAAGGTATGAAAACATTGCTATATGCTGATAGTTTCTTAGCTATTTTACATAGATCATATCTTGAGATGAATCAATGAATCACTTTACCACAACAATGTTAACAACCAAGATTTGGAACACTTCAGGAGTATGCCGTTGCTTCTTCAAATCCCAAGTGACAGACACTTGGGTAGACATTTTTTACAGCAGGATCTTCTGTGAAGTTTGACAGGCCTATTGTTTCATAGGTTTAGATTGTGTGAATGTTAACAAATTTACTACATTAACTATGGCTGAAGAAAATGTGCGGATAAGATCAATGACTATATAAGGCATGTCGTCTCGTGCAGGATAATAAACACTGAAAGTGGATAGTGGACACCTAAATATATAACGGTTACTGGGTAGGACACCGTATTCCCATAACATAGCACAAAACTACTCTTAATAAGTTTTATGCATGTACGTGGAAGTATTTCTTATGAAAAAAATGTGTGAAATTAACGTTGTTCGTAATTTATCAATAAAGTATTTGTAAGAGATCCTATGATGCTACTACCTCAGTACCACCACTACATCGGCCACTATAACTGCAAATAGCTGCCAGTACCACTGTTATAGTGGCTGGCTGGCTGCCACCACTGCACTAGCTCCAGTTGCCATTGCTGTACACTAAAATCTTATGGACTGCTATGTCATATTAATAATGTCTATTCCCTGTTTCCAGTCCAGTGCCACTATACTGATCTTAGCTCAGAGGTGCTAAGAAAATTGTAGGAGTGGCTTGTGATCTGAAACCAGAAACCTATCGCCCCTCTCTTTGAAAAACAAACAACGCGGAGCGCCTTGTGAAGTGAAAAGATGAGCTATGGTGACTTCTTCAATTTACTCCAGTCAACTTGTCATTTGACCAAAACTTGACAGCCAGTCAATGCCTAAACTAAGATCATAAACATTGTACATCAAGCACCCTAACTTCTGTTTCAAATTCATGGTGTGATGGGTCATGTTTAGGCCGTATACCACATGTAGTCACACTCGTTTATGCTTTTCTACTTAGTTGGACAGTCAGAAAATCGTGTAAAATGGTGTGGTGGGTCATGTTTAGACCGTAGCACCAAAAGTTTGGTAGTCACAACTCATGAGCTCCTTCCAATTAAAGTATTGCACTTAGGGCTCGAGTTCTTTGTACAGTAGCATGGGTACCAATCGTTCCTCCTATGCCAGAGGATCCTGATCTACGACAAGATCGATCTTAGGCACCTACTAAACATACGTGAGAACAAGTAAAACACTGAACTTTGTGCTGTGATGAAGATGAAGCTGCAGCTTTTCTACGATCTTATCCTCTTATTTGTAATTGAAACTTACAACGTGATAAGGCCGGAATGACCAGGTAAACATGGCACTAGTGGCTCCTAAAACTGAGGCATGATCCACTTGATGCATGCACTACTAACTACTTTGACTGAAACCTGAAGAATAGCTCAAGGGCTGACCTGACTGACTCCTAACTAACTAAATAACTAACTAATGACACTAGCTATCCCTGAACTGACTGAACTTGAACACACAACATCCTACGAGTTAGATACATGGTGCATCCATTTCCTTTTCTTCTTTTTTTTGAGCATATGGTGCATCCATTTCCTCTGTGCTCGTAACTCTGTCTCATAGTTTTTGTATCTTCCAGGCAATTTTCTGTTACTGGATCACATCAAACATATTCTCCCTTGCATACGGTGTTGGTGAGTATGATCCCATGCTTTACGACTCAATTGCTCTAACTTGTGTTCTGTTTCAGTCTAATGGTTGATAATTTGTGTCCCTTATCTTTTGTTCAGTTATCCGACGGCCGGCTGTGAGGAAGTTGTTCAATCTTCCTGATTTTGTAGCACAGCCCTCACCGGCAACAGAAAAGCCATTCTTCAATTTGTTCAGTGGATCACCTGCAGCAGAGTCACCAGTAGCAATCGCAGGAGCCCAGCGTTCTGCTCTGGGACAGCCTGATGCTTCTGCTCTTGGATATAAGGTCAAAAATCTTGAAAAGAAAGTGAAATCCAGGGGCAAAAGGAAACACAGGTGAATCGTGGGCATATCTGCACCAGATATGGTCAGCCAAAGTCAGATTTTGCATTAATAGGCTTTCTTTCTTCGTCACTTGAGGCTGTTGTTGTTTTCATTTTGGGGGTTGAAATAAGCCAGAGTAATTTTGACACAGAACTGAACATACACAAGTGTATTCCAGTAATTTATGATAGTTGACATTGTTACTCATCTCCCAATTACAAGAATATATATGTTATAGTTCTGGGACAGGCAATACCCAAAACCCTAGTAGCTAGCCTCATGTTATACTATTTCATTGTATTGTATCCACAAGCAGGGCAGTATGCCAGTATGGTTCCAGATATTTTGATTAGCTCAGCATCTTGCAATTGTCTCTGCACGCATGCTTTCGCGTTTATCTGAGTGTGTTCGTGCAGCATGTGTGCCTGGATAAATGTCTTGAGCTATGTTGACTAAACAATCCCAGAAATTGTCTTGCTTCCGCTTGTTCTGTGATTTTGTTCACAAAGAAACTAAAATTACTGTAGCGAATGTTATGTTCATGCGAAGACAAACCTTATTTTTATGCTTTCAGACGTTCAGTCATGAAGGATTTGTCTCTTTCTTGAATAATCCGTCTGTAGTGTATGTGCTGTCAACTGCTTTTGGTCGTGGGCTCTCTCTGCTGTTTCCAGGCACGCACGGTATTTACAAAGAAACGACGGCCTGAGAGTGAAGGTATCTGAAAATGATATGAATTTCATAGCCGGCCCTAAAACCTGCAAATGCATTATCCCACGATCCAAGGTGAACACCCAAATTGCCAAATGCACCGGTCCCCACCGCAGCATCGCCGCCTTTCTAAACAGTAAAGCAGCGTGTGCTTGGATATGGAAACGATCTGAACTCTGAATTTTTGTATCAAATAGTAGCATCGCTTAGCAGGCTGGAACGTTGGTCTGTGTGGGCCTTTTGTAATTTCGTTGCTTTTTAAATAATGAAATTCGGGCATAGCTCATAATGAGACAAAAGATACTACCATCGCTGAAAATCAGTAGTGCTAATGACCGAGTGGTCTGCAAGATGACAGATACACTGCACTCTGCCGTCATTCATTCCTGCTGAGTGCTAACCCACCGTCCACCGATCGTCCCCTTCCACCGTCGACCTTGCACCACGAGGCAGCCGACCTGTCCAGCGGAACGATGGCGGTGGACGTCACGGGCTCTCCGCCCGTCGTGACTCGCGAGTGGCGGCCTCAAAGCTCAAATCACGGCCAAGAGAAGCACGAGCCGGGTGCTTGCTGAATGTGCAATGAACATGATTCATATTCGGACATGAATAACAGAACTGAAGTGAGCTATTTTAATCACGGCCAAGAGAAGCACGAGCCGGGTGCTTGCCGAACGGTTGCTATTTTAATTGGGACAACCATTCCATTCATGCTACATGTCATCATCAGAACAAACACAGCTCAAGAAACAGGGTATAAGAAACACAGCATCACTCTAACTGCCGCGCCGTTTGGCTTAACTGCAGACAGCTACACTAAATGGCCGGTCACTACACGTAGACGAATTACACTGTCAAGTTAGTACGCGCCAAGAAGCTCCTATGATACAACCTACTGAACAGTGACATAGGGATCAGGCCCAGGTTTCAGGTTCATAGCTGCGCGACCTCACTCAGAGAAGAGAATTCAGCATCGACCTTGGCGGTGAAATCCCCATCAACTTCTATCCTAGTGCACAGCTTTGGGAAAGAATACGGATGTGCTGTTGCTGCAGTTGACTCTTGGTTGCTCGGCTCCGTCTCCATTCTGTTTGACTTGTCCATGGAGGAACCATCCTTCTTTCCAAACAGCTGTTCGATAAGATCATGGCAAGGCTTTAAATCGTCCTCGCTCCGTGCTCTTGTCATCTTACCAAGCAGCTCATTAAATTTTGCAGCTCTCTCCATCTTCTGCTTTGTGCTAAGCTTCACTGGGGTTGTATGATCATCTTGGCTTTGGTCAGCTGGCTTGTCATCCTCAAAGGCACTTTGACTTTCATGCAGTTTCTTCAGCTTCTGAGCCAAGATAGTGGCAACCCTCTCCTTGAAGCTATCTGCATTTTCGTCATCAGACTTCAGCCTCACCTTTGCCTCCGAAACCAACAAGTCCATCCTTTCTTCTTCTGAAGATGTAGTTTCAGCTTCAGGTTCAACAGCAGCATCTTCCATGGGACAGAACGTTTCCTCCAGTAGTCCAACATTCTGTGTGTATCTCTCGTATGCTTCATTTTCAGCATCAATATCTCCTTGCATATGTTCCTTTAACTTCATAAAGATCCACTTGTTTGTGTTTGCAACATCCTAGAACAAAAAACAAAAGTCACGATAGAAACTAAAAACGGTTCGAAACAGATGAGAGTGGGTGAAACAACCAATACCTTTTTCGTAAGCGACTTTTTTGTTCGTAGAGAATTCAGAAAATGGTGGGGAAGCTTCTGCAAGCAAGCCAGCCTCGATGATGAACTGTGACAAATGGAACACAAGGCATTAGAACCAATGCAATTCTTTGCGGAGATGAATTATCAACTTATATTTTATGAATTTTACCCGGTTACAGGTAAAATAGTAGACGCCTGTTCTGTCACGGCAGCAGCAGCAGGTGATGGCTTATCTGGCAATGTGTTGGTCTGCTTCAGAACTGTCATGATCAGTGAAGCAAGATAACATTAGTGGTGTTGCAAGGAGGAGAGTTCAAAATAAACAACACTATGACATAGCACAGAGCAGTGGACCTGATCTTAAATAATGTAAAGAAAGTTGATAAAAAATGGAATCAACAAGCAGATTGAGATATAGTAATATCATAAAGGAAAAGGTCCAAATTACTCCCCTTAAGTATAAGGAAAGTCCAGATAACCCCCTAAAGTATCTTTTGGTTCAGTTTACCCCCCTAAACTATAGCATATGGTTCAAATTATCCCTTAATACGATTTGTCTTTTTTGTTTTTCCATACATGAGTGAAATCTTGAGTTCAAATTTTACAGGGTGGTAGTTGACACCATAATGTATATTAGAAAAATATATCATAAATTTTTTGTCATGATTTTTTATATAAATTTGTATCTCAATGATTAATTTATTGTCAAATATCATATTGCATGAAAATAATGATAAAAATCATGACATATTTTTTTTAACATGTGTTATGATGTTTATCATCAACTCGCATAATTTGAACTCAAAATTCCTCTTGTACATAAAGAAACAAAAAAAGACAAATTGTATTAGGGGGTAAGTTGAACCAAATGTCATAGTTTAGGGGGTAAATTGAACCAAAACATACTTTAAGGGGTTATACGGACTTTGCTTATACTTAAGGGGAGTAATTTGGGCCTTTTCCTATCATAAATAAAACATCCATGCTCATAAGAATTTGTTCTAACATAACCACTAACTCTGCAATGTATAAGGTGATGTTTGAATAATAGGCAACAGAATTTGTAGTGCTGCTTGGCTAGACTGGATGTTTGAAACTACAAAACCCTTCTCAGAACTTCTCTTTTTTTTCTACAGTACCATCTTCCCCATGTCTTCATGAACCGAGAAGGCTAATGCAAGGTCCAATCAATAACCCATCTCACATTTTGCTCCCCACATATTTAACATGTTCCATGAAGCAAGACAGGGTCACTACATCCTCACATATTTTGCAAGACAGGGCCTTCCATTGCCCATTTAGTTTTTTTACATTTTGATTTCTGCTGAATGAGTGGTGCTTGCCGTTTAAAGGTTTATTTTAAAGATTGTTCCGGATAATAATTCCGGATGGCAATACCGAGACATAATAATCAATTCACTTGCCATAAAAAATAGAAAAAAAAAACAAAAAGTGAGACAGTGCTAGGATCAATTCATTGAATTTCCTAATTTGTATCTCTAAGCTTAGCTTGTCTCGGTTACGAAATCAAATGCATCACTAATCCTAACTTCAAAAATTCTGGAACAACTGTTGAATGATAAATGAGGCTAAACAAAAGGTAAATTTGCCTCAATAGCACTCTCCACAAATTGTTTTGCTAACATATCAGTATACCATTCCCCCACTCAGTTTGCTATTTTAGCACTCATTCATCAAACCTGTCTTCTCCGGACCCTCATTTCCCTCTTTATCGCCATAGCCGAGCTCCACATCTCGTCTCCTTCCTCCTTGTCTCTCTCTGCACATTGCCAGAAGCCAAGACCCCAGACCCCCACGGCACTGTTGCCTCATCCTGCCAGATCAGCTAGACAAGAAGAAGGATGCCCTCCAGATCTGGCCAAACTATTGCTGAGTGAGACCAAGGCCAAGGAGCATCGGCATCAGAGAAGGCATGTACACGGAGCAGGCTTTACTCGAGCTACGGTACCTTGGACCTGGAGGCTGGAGATGAAACTGTGGCTGTGCCAACGGGTTTGTGCTTTAACTGTTCGTCAAGTGTGGTGCCTGTGGATATTGAGTGGCATGGCCACCGCCAGGGAGTGCCCCGCACTCGGGAACATCCACGGTGGCTGGAGGGGAGGAAGATAGCGGGTGAATGCAGAGGAAGGAGATAATACGAAGGATAAAGGCAGAGGGGGACAGGAGGGCTGGGAGTTATATTGGGAGAGTGGTATGTTAGCAAAATGATTCGTGGAGAGTGATATTGAGGCAATTTTGCCAAAAAAAAAACAATGCAAGGGGAAAGGAAACTGATGCGCAGAAAACAGGTCAGACCAGAAACATAATCGTGCGGACCTTGATATACTGTATCACTAAACTGCTTGTGGGTTGAGATACTTAACCATGCAGATATTTAGATAGCATATCACCAGACTGCCTGCGGGTCGCTAACTACATGTACAGATAATGGTAAAGGAGCATCATCACACATACCATGAATGTGGCAAGGATTCTGGGCTTTGTAGCAGCAGGCCTTGCAGCACTGGAACGGGCACCTGAAAGGCCAAGCAAAACGCGCACATATAATTCACAAATCGAGTATCGACATCATGGTCTATATCACATAAATGCAGATGAAGGTTGTTTAGTTGCCTCTAACTGCCAAGACACACCATACATCTGGTGGAAGGAAACAATTCTGCCTAATAAGAAAAGCTCTATAGATTCCATATTCTTACCTGGAGCGGGCGACGTTGCCGCACTGGATGCACTTGGGCTTGTTGAGGCCCCGGAGGTTGGGTTTGGGCATATCGAAGGCCGTGGCAGGGACAGGAGGCGGCTTCTGCGGCGTCCCATTGCCGTTGGCGGCCGCAGGTGTCGAAGCAGGTGCAGCGGCCGCAGGGGAAGGTGAGTCACCAGCCGCCGCCTTGGCGCCGGCGGCAGCTGCAGCGGCAGCGGCGGGCTTCACGTCCGGCATGTTGGGTCCTCAGTCCGCCGAAATCTCTGGAGAACGGAAAAATTGGGCATTACTCACGCCTGCACATGTAAGGATTTGGAGCTACGGCATGCACAATTCCGGTTGCCGTCCGCTGCCGGGATGGCGGCGCCCACGCCGCCTCATCTCACCACCGCCGCCGTGCCTACCATCGCCGCCATACGCTCCTCTAAGCCCTCCGGCCATGGCGCCCTACCCCGACAGCCACAAACCCGAAACCCTAACCCAGACACCACCATGCCTCAATCCGAGAGAGGGAGGAGCAGGAGGGGGATGACTCACCTCGTCCGCCGGCCGCCTACCACTACCCACCAGAGCTGGGAGAAGCACGAATCAGAGGAGGAGAGGAAGAGAGCGCGGGTGAGCTCGGAGCCTCGGACGGAGAAGCACGCGGGGAGGCGCTGCGGAGTGCGGAGACGAGTCCGGATGGGGAAGGGGTGCGCAGGGAGGCGGGCTGGGCTGTTTTGGTTGAGGTCCTGGAGAAACTTTCCTGGGCCTGGAGGAGGCCTGGATTCGTAGATCGGGCCCGTGCAGCTTTCGGCTGCATTGCTTCGAGCAATTCATTACCTACTCGATTCCAGCTCATTTTCTTTTGGCTACATTGCTTTTTGTCAAAATAGACGTTCAACTACTCTGAGACGTGACGTGAACAGTCTCCTAGTCCCAAAAAAAAGGGTGAGGCGCATACATCAGCTCACTTTCTGTGACGTTCGCTGACCACACAGAAGCAAGAACGACTTGCACCAACCACCAAGAAAAAAAGAGAGAAGCCTTCATTGTCCTAGGATCGTATCCATGAAGCAGGTTTTGTTTTCCGTCAATTCAGCGGTTGGTGTCCAGTCACAGGCCGTCTCAGTGATCCTCTGTTGACGGCGATGCTCCCATTTTCCTGGGGGAAAACACGCACTCCCTTCGTGCTAAAATAATTGCTCATTACGCTTCTCGAGAAGTCAAACATTTTTAAGTTTGACTAAAAATATAGAAAATTGTATCAACATTTATATCTTGAAAAAGTTTATTAGCAAAGTATAGTCAATCCTCAATATAATGATACTTATTATAGATCATAAATAATAATACATTTTTTATATAATTTGGTCAAACTGTAAAAGTTTGACTCTTCAAAAAACGTGATGACCACTTATTTTGAGACGGAGGGAGTACATCATTGCAAATCTGCAGACAGAGAGAGGATCACTTTCTTTACACCCTCCTCTCTAAAATGGAAATCGACGCTCACCTATACACTGAGCTAGCTTAAGGTCCAAGTACAGTCGCGTGTGCACGCAGGCAAAATTAAAGGATGATTTCGGCAGCGAGAGTGGGAGGCGCTGTCATCATCCCAAACGAGCTCGCGGCGTGAGCAGTGACATCAAAGACACGATGCCTAGTAGAATCTGCACACCCAAAGTTGATGCAGCCTATGGAGGTTTTCGCCGTTTGCGAAGCGCTGAGCTCTCCCGAGGCCGAGTCCCCGGCCTTGTTCTTGCCAGAGAGAGGACTAGTGCTGAGTCAGGGCTGATGCGCACGGCGATGATTCCTAAAGAGATGCGCGTTTATCCTTTGGTCGGTTGATCTCTTGAAGGAATGGGAGCTGAGCAGCTGATACAACAATGCGGGGTACGTAGTATGTTGGGAAATAATTTTAGCAGGTCAGACCATTATATTGGGGGTGCTCGCAAACTTTGGGCTGGATATGGCTCCCTCCGACAATGCACGCTGGTATTATGTGTTGATGCCTCGGTGCCCCTGTTCTTTTCGCTAGACTGGACTGAAACGTCCGAAAGAAAAATAATTTGCTGGCTGGGCTGATAAGTAAGTGAACAAGGCTGTACACAGAGAGAGAATTAATTTTGTAAGTTCTTTTCATTGCTATGCATGGTGGCACAGGCATGACGTGCGCCGGTGCGTGGCGGCATGAAAATACGTACATTGTCGTCAGGATTTGGTAAGCCGGCCATGACGATGACGTGGCCCCCATCACAACATCCCAAGTTTCCCACACAGACCCAGTAGACGAACTTGTGCACCATATATCTCTGACTTATTTGTGTGAACACCGGCCCTGTTCTAGAAGTGCAGAGTCCAAAGAACTCGAACAAGCACGTAATCGTGCACCTCCTGTCCACCATTTTCCAATCCCCCACCTACCAATGCAACAATCCATGGTGGCAGCAGTCAAACCCAGCAACACCGTCCACTGGCTCGCCCGAATGGGTCCGGTCCAAACGACGACGAGGTTTGGCGTTGGTTGGCAACCCGACACGACTCATCAGCACCTGGCCCGCTACAAATAAGTCAGCAGCGTCGTCCCATCGGCTGCCAACGATCACACGCCCGAAACCCAGGCCCGTCTTAGAGGGGGTCAGCCTGTGCGATGGCCAGGGGCCCATCAGGCTGAGGGCCCATGAATCTACCAAGTATGTATAATACAGTATACCTTGCATGATCTACCATGTATGTATATTTTAGATACAATTGATCTTGAAAGTGTTCTTGAAGATTTTGCATCAAGAAATGCCGAAAAACACTTTTTTTAAAAAGCACTAAAGCACTATACATTTATTTGAGATAACCATCATAGTTATTTTGCCCTTTTTTATCTTCTTTGATGTACTGTTACTTTTTTGAGAAGAATTAAATATATACTGTGTAGGCTACAAGTTATCTCTTATTAATACTATTATATACTGTAATTGTTTTATTAAAATATTAGATTGTCAGGCCCTTGGTGTCTTACTAGCCCAAGGGCCCATAAAATTTGTGGGACGGGGCTGCCGAAACCCCGCGGGCCCCACTCATAATTCCCTACTCGACGCGAGCGTGCGCCGCAGCTAGCGCCCGTACAACGCGCGCGCCGCCGCGACCCGGGCAGCAGAAGACGTGCACGACGCCGGCGGAAGACCACCAATGCCGCCGCGGGGGCGGGGCGGGCGCGAGGGAGGAGGGATGGGATCGGGCGAGGGCGACGCGGCGCTGGTGACTGCTGGGGTCGTCGGTGGCGAGCTGGCTGTTCCGCATCAACCGCGCGTACATGTGTGTTCTGTGTCGAGATCATGAAAGCAACTCGAGCCCAGCTTCTAGATGGGCCTTTATCTCTTTTCAGTCTCCCAAGTGAAAAAACTAGCTTCAGTCGGGCCTCTAGATGAGCCTCTATTTTATGGAGGCCTCCAAATGTTGGTCCAAAGCCTCTAGAATTGGAGGCCCTCCATTTCCACTCACACGTGGGCCCCACTTCAATTTTACTTCTCAGGGGCGCTGGCTCGGTCTTCCTCCTCGCTCGGTCTCCTCCTCCCGCGCCGCCCGCCGCCGCCAGCCCGCCTCGCCGCCCCCGTCGCAGGAGATCCTCGACCGGAGCAGGCCCAGCGGCAACATGCTCCCCAGATGCGGCGGCGCGCGCGGGTGGCCTGGCGGCGGCGAGCTCTCCCAACGCAGGGGGCCCGGCGGCACCGGCGCGGCGCGGCGAGGCCGGCAAGGCAGGCGCGCGCGGCGCGGGGAAGGTCCGCGCGGCGCGGCGAAGGCGGGGGAAGGCTGTTGCGGGAGGGAGAGAGAGGGGGGAGAGTGGAGCCCACTGATTTAGGGGCCTTCATTTAGTCGGGCTGGCTGGAGCATGGAGATAATTTTAAGCCACTAAACTTTTACAGGCTCACCAAAAATGAAAAATAGAGGCACATATTTGAGGGCTGGGCTGGAGTTGCTCTGACTCGAGAGCAGTCTTCTTGTTTGGCGAGGATGCTGCTAGTGGCGACCAAAGTTGGGTCAGCAACAAATTAATTGAAAGCCGTTATACATATCAACTTCCTGCCGTGCTATCCCTATGCCAGAGATGTTATCTGAAACCTCACCGGCGCCGATGATAACCTAGCCAGTCTTTTTACAAATATATTATCATCTACAATGGCAAGTAAATACAATAACGAAACATAATTTACGATGAATTTAGCAAAACTGATTTGAGGTTGGAGGTGTTGGAGTATTTAAAAAACACAAAATCTGAAAAGAGGAGGGCCTCTGTTTAGCGCTACACAGAGGCCCTCTCCCGTCGTCTCCTTCCTTCCTTTGTTACTTCCTGACACCACACGGGAAAGTAACAAAGGTCCAGCGGCGGAGGGGTGGGTTGCGGACGGCGGCGGCCGCCGGCCGCGTGGGAGGAGGGGGACATTTAGGTCTCGGGGTTGCCGGGGGGAGGGGGGGGGGGATCCATCACCGCCGCCCTTAGAGGAGGGGGTTGGGGGAGGGGGGCGGTGCGGGAGCGCCGTCGAAGCCGGGCGGCAGGGAACCCCCGTTGGGCGGTGGAGGAGGCGGGGAGCTCGTCGAGGTCGAGATCCGGTGGAGGAGCTCGCCGGCGTCGGGTTCGAGGCGACGTTGAATCTTCGCGGCGGCAGATCTAGGGTTAGGGTTGGGGGAGGGTGGCGGTAGCCGTCGGCCGCGGGCTAGAGGAAGGCCGGCGGGGTTCGCGCCGGCAGGCGGCGGCGCGCGGGGGAGGGCGCGACGCCGGGTTAGCGTGGGAAGGGGGAGGCGCGGCGGCGGCGGAGGACGCGGGAGGAGGCGGCGCGCGGGGGTGAGGAGGGGAGGCACGTGTGCCGGGGAGGAGGAGGGGATCCGCGTGCGCCGGGGAGGAGGAGGGGATTCGCGTGCGCCGGGGAGGAGGAGAGGAGGAAGAATAAGAAGTGGGGCCAAGGGTGGAAGGGTGATTAAAAAGGATAGGTTTTCCAAAATGTAATGCCCAGAAATGGGAATGTTTTCATTTTAGAAAGAGTCTTCCCCTAAGACTAAATGGAGGAGAGACTCCCTTTAGTCAAGTCATTTAAAAATTTAAAAAAAGAGTCAATTCCTTATATGCCATTGGAAAATACAACCCATCCCTTATGTGCCATTGGAAAATAGCTCATCCCTTCTATGCCATTGGTTATAATTTTTTTATCCCTTATGTGTCGTTGCCGTTAAAAGAGGCTAACAGAGCCGTTAAATAGAAGGGCGAAAAGACCATAATACCACTAGTTAGAATGAAACATATTTATGCCATTTCATCCTTTTCATGCCATTCCAATCAACAATAATAATGAGATGACACTGGAAGTAGGTAAAATTGGTCATATAGAGATATATAAAATAAATAAAATTTATTGTTAGACCATAATACCCCTAGTTAGAATGAATTATGTTTATTTCATATATTTCTGCATGACCCATTTTACATAATTTCAGTATTAGCGCATTATTGTTGTTGATTGTAATGGCATGGTAAAGATGAAAGGTCACAAATATGTTCAACTCTAACTAGAGGCATTATGGTCTTTTGGCCCTTCTATTTAACGGTTCTGTTAGCCTCTTTTGACGGCAATCGCACATAAGGGATAAAAAATTGTAACCAATGACATAGAAGCGATGAGCTATTTTTCAATGACTCTTAAAAAACGTTGAAAGTTAAAAGTTTTGTTTTACTCTAGCTGGAATTAAATAGAGCGAACAGGGAGAGTACTAGTAGCTAATCTTGTTGTCGCGGAGGGTTAACGACGACAGCGAGCTTAGCTCGACTAAAGTGTCTCCAGGACGCCAATTCGCGTGTGTGTGTGTGGGGGGAGGTGGGGGTCCAGCTGTTGGGATGTGTACGTGCATGGACAACACTCCGCTGGTGCCTCGTTGTAGTGCACGGCACGAGAGCACCGTCTGCACGCAATGTACCCCGTTGCTTCTGTCCATGCATTCCTTCATATACGTTGCTGTCTGACGAAAAGGCTACCACAGACAAGTGGAGCGATACCTTTGGAATTCCTAGTTTGGTGGGGCTTCCTTTGTCGTGACACCAGCGGTTTCGGCCCAACTGCCGGAACCTGCCGCGCCCGTTACGAGCCGGTCAAGGTTAGTTGCAGACCGGTAAGCAAGCCACTAGCGACTGTGGTCGCTGAGAAATGGGAGAGAACAATAGACCCGTGCGGCTGGCGGCGGCGAAGAATCAAGCCGTCGCGCCATGCTGAACAAGTTGGTCACCGACCGCCGATCGAGCAGCCAGAGCCACCGACGCGCGTTCGCGGGATCGCGCGCCGAAACACCCCGTAAAACCGCGTCAGTCTCGCCCCCGGGGGAATAAACAAAAGCCAGGTCGTCCGCGAGGCGAAGGAGCCCGCTGCACGACCACGTCCCACATGCGCCATCCGCTCGCGCCCCCGATAAATAACCCCGGCGCGCGGGATGCTCGCCGCCCACCTACCGGCTGCGGCTACCGCTCCCCATCACCTCTCCTCTCGCCGAAAGAGCCCTCCTTCTCCCTCCGCTCGCCTGCGCCAACCATCCTCCTCGCCGGAGATCAGAGCCCAGCCCAACTAACCGCCACTCACACGGCCGCACCGCCGTTCTAGCCAGCAAGCTGAGCAGCGGCCAAGGCCGATCGGCGATGGAGCGGCTGCTGTGGGCGTCGGCACCGTCGTCGCTGGTATGCGGCGGGAAGCGTGGCAAGGGCGGCGGCGACGACGCCGTCGTGGACCCGATGGGCGCGGTGGGGCAGCTGGGCGAGTGGCTGTGCCGGGCCGCGCTGGCGCCGCCGCCGCCGCCGCGGGTGTGCGGGACGCCGGGGGGGCCGCCGGTGACGGCGCGCCGGGTGCGGCTCAGCGACGGGCGGCACCTGGCGTACGAGGAGTCCGGGGTGCCCAGGGAGACCGCGCGGTACAGGATCGTCTTCTCGCACGGGTTCACGGGGTCACGGCTCGACAGCCTCCGCGCCTCACAGGTCAGTGGACAGCTCTGGCTTGGATGCTCTGTTTCGCCCCTGCATTGTTCGTCTCTGCATTTAGAGACACCTAGCTCCGTTCGCCTTGCATTTAGCGTCCTGTTCATCTCTGCATATAGAACAACAGCTCCGGTGTCCATGGCAATTAGGCATCCCAATCACCTCTTTCCTCTTTTCAGACAGAAAAAATGTATTTAAAAACAGGTGGAAAGTGTTTGCTGAAGCTGTATGGAGACCAAAAATATAATAAAAGATGAAACGCGTAGCAGCTGTTCTCAGAACGCGCAGGAATTGGAGTGCACACCAACTAGCTGTCCCAGCTGTGCTTTGAGGTGTAGATTCGGTCGTCCACCTGATTATAAATCAACGGCCGAGATTAAGTGTGCTCAGAAAGTTGACCAGTTCGCGTGTCCTCTGATCGTTTATTTCGTCAGCGGCCATGATTATTTCACTCCGATGACAGCATATACGCTGAACCGTTCCATTGATCCCTTCCACTAAACATTATTTTTTGTCGTGCTACTATCAGAACGTCATCCACAAGAACAAGTCGAAACGAAGAACAGTTCTCGTTACTGACATTCTTTGATTTATTTTATTTTGTTCTCGTTCTTTTCACCAGGCGGAATTAACACTAACGGCCATGCATGGTTGATGTTCAGGAATTGGCCGAGGAGCTGGGCGTGTACATGGTGGGCTTCGACCGCGCCGGCTACGGCGAGAGCGACCCCAACCCGTCCCGCTCCGTGCGCTCCGCGGCGCTGGACATGGAGGAGCTCGCGGACGCGCTGGGGCTCGGCGACAAGTTCTACGCCGTGGGCTTCTCCCTCGGCTGCCACGCCGTGTGGGGCGCGCTCACGCTACATCCCGCACCGCCTCGCCGGCGCCGCCATGCTGGCTCCCGTCGTCAACTACTGGTGGCCCGGGTTCCCCGCCGACCTTGCCGCGGCGGCGTACGGCCGGCAGGCCCGCGGCGACCAGTGGGCGCTGCGCGTGTCCCACCACGCACCGGGGGTCCTCCACTGGTGGATGGAGCAGCGGTGGCTGCCGCTTCCCACCTCCACCGTCGTCGACAACACCACGCACCTGCCCAACAAGCGCGACGCCGAGGTCCGGCGGACGCTCACCGCCGACGGCACGCTGGCGAGGAAGCGGGAGATGGCGACGCAGCAGGGGATACACGAGTCGTACTACAGGGACATGGCGGTGATGTTCGGCAAGTGGGAGTTCGACCCCATGGCGGACCTGCCGGAGCCGCCGTGCCCCGTGCACCTGTGGCAGGGCGACGAGGACGGCCTCGTGCCCGTCGAGCTGCAGCGGCACGTCGCAGGGAGGCTCGGGTGGGTCAACTACCACGAGCTCCCGGGCACAGGGCACTTCCTCTCCGCCGTTCCAGGGCTCGGGGACACCGTTCTCCGGACGCTTTTCGGATGAACCGCGCCGGGCAAAGCCGTGGCGGCGGGCGTCAGCAAAGTACAGG
Source organism: Urochloa ruziziensis (assembly GCA_015476505.1). Classification (NCBI taxonomy): domain Eukaryota; kingdom Viridiplantae; phylum Streptophyta; class Magnoliopsida; order Poales; family Poaceae; genus Urochloa; species Urochloa ruziziensis. The sequence goes on from CM027118.1 coordinate 20,426,059, forward strand.
CAGAGTTGGTTGTAGCTTAGCGGGTTATGCAAAGTACAGTGTAACGATAAAGATGGCTTATGATACATGGGGGACATGAGGCAGCATGTAGATTTTGTTCTTTCTTTCTTGTTGTTTTGTAATGAACTTTTGCTGCCGGGAAGCCCCCTGAAAGTTGGATATTCTTTGACAGTAAGATACCTTACCATTCTATTTCATTGTTTTTTTAAAATTCTCCGCATCTTCATTTCTTGGGTTTATGATGTGCTATGAGTTAATCATTGAGCAGTGGAAGAGACAAACTGTTGGTCTAGATAGGCCATCGTCCTCACATGATCATCAATTCGTTGATATCCCATTTCGGGATAACGAATATGAATCAATTGAGGGCATGCTTGTTTTAGCTTAGATTCTTAAAAGCTAATGGTTGATTATGGCTTGACAAAATCTAGATTCTTAACACACAATTATCTTCAGCGGTAAATCCATGGGATGCAGCTTTGTGGATTTATGGCATACAGAAGAGTCAAACACTTTTTTCTTTTTTTTAATAAAAAACATCGTGTAAACGTAGACGTTCACAATCACATACACACTCAACCGCATAAATACACACACATACCTCTAACCCTGTGAGTACCTTCGAAAGACTGAGCTAGTAGATGTTTGAGATTGACGAAATCACCACTGCTCACTATCGACGAGCACGTCGCCTACCACTGAAAAAAATAGTGTCGGTTAAATCGTGAAATAATTTTGAAAAAAATGCGAGTACTAACTCGACTCGAACCCTATTCTATCCACCACAAGAACCCTTATCAGCTCGCCACAAGAGTCATATTCTAGATGTGGGGCGCCCATGAAACGGAACTCCCCAAGTACCTGCATTAGCCCTGGAAGCCCTAATGCAAGTAGTTCTTCACAAGCGGTATCGAAAACCATCATCGAATAACCTTTTATTGATAATTTACATCAATGTACAACTTAGAGTCTGTACAAAGCTACAAGCGGGCCTCAAGGCCTCCGCTTATTCAGAAAATATAAAACTACCAGTACTATGTAGAGCCTCAGCATCGCGGTGGAGCACGTCACCATTCCGAGCCTTCGTCGCCTGCTCCGTCTTCGGTGAAGTCCTCTGGTATGAAGTGGAAGCAAGGGTGAGCACTCCTGTCAGGGGTACTCAGCAAGTCCCAAAGTAATTTAATAGATTAAGTTTGGTCCTGGAGGGGCACAACCTCCCTACCAGTCCCAGTTAGTGAACAAAGGTATATCAACCTGCGGTAAGGGGAGTCTGCGGGTCATGCTCATTTTAGTGATCTAATCGACGGGGACTTTTACCAATTGGACTCTTGCCGGAGTCACGGCTATCCAGATAGGTTTGTCGCTCTGCAGAGGTCGTACTTTCCTGTCCCGCATTCGGTCAGCCCGTACCGTGTACTTTGGCGGTACTGCCCTACGAGATCCATTTCCACCAGCGTCTATCACTAGACAGCCACTCCCTAGCTCTGTCCACGGAAACTGTTGGGGCCTAAGTAGGAGTCGCGCACGTCCACACAGGGACCTTCCCGGGGAAAGATTCTTGATGCATCAAGAAAATATATATCGTGGCACTCTGCCACTGGGTCCTCCCGACCCTGTCACCTGCGACTCGTACCGGCCAAACCCAGCCCTCTGTCGGGGTCTGTCTCCAAGAGTCCTGTTGCCCACCGTGGCCCCTTAGGACAGTTTACTAAAGCTGGCTAGTGGGGTGTGGATCAAGGCCTCACATAAATAAGCATTCCCGAAGGCCATGCTTTTTTGGCATGCGGGACTGTACTAGGCAATGGAAAAATTCTCCCGCGAACCGGTCCTTAGTGGCGACCCGAAGTGGCTCTTAGGACAGAATCCCCTTCCTTGGGATCTTCCTTCCACTCCCCGGTCTAAAGTAAAGACTGTGCAATCAAGTTCTAGTTCTCCAATTTCAATTATCCAGCATGCTTATATAACGAAAGTAATTTCCATAATTATTAATATGGGCGGGACTTGCCTTGTCCAGCGTCGGGGTCGTCCCCTGCTTCCTCTTCGTAATCTGGATCCTCGGTGTTGTTCTCCGGGTCAGAGTCTGTGGTTAGTCACACAAATCAATACATCAATCAAGGGTTAATGGGCGATTTCTTAAAATGGATTTAAGCCTAAATGAGGTGGCTATTTAACCTAGGGGTTGTGGGTGAGGTTTTTGGGAAAGAAAGGTATTTCTAGGCTTAAGAATTATTTTAGGATTTTTGGTGAATTTTTGGGAATTTTTGGAAAGCTCTAAGGTGGAGAATTAACCTCTTGTGTGCAAAAAGCCGGGTGTACCTAGCAATTACCCAGGGGAGAGACACACAGACAGGCGGGCCCGTGGGGCGCGGCCCCCGCCTGTTACTGTTCTGTGGGCCGTGGACCACGGCCCGTGGACCCGTGACCTCCTTGGGTCAGCGGTCCACGAGGACCGGGTGCAGGGAGGAAGGAGAGGGGGAGGTGGCAGCCACGGTGGCTGGCCGTGCCGCTGACCCGTGGGGCCACGTCATGCGTGGCAGCCATGTGGGCGCCAGCGGGACTGGAAAGGGGGAAACGGCGGCGCACGGCGGCGGGAGCAGGGCAGCTCGCCGGAGCTGAGCGCTCCGGCCACGCCGGGCCGTGGGGGAGGCTGGGATTCGGCAGGGAGGGAGAAGGCGATGCGGCGGCGAGGCTGGGCAGGCTCTGGCGGAGCGGCGAGGCCTGCGGCGGTGGCGAACGCTCGCCGGAGTTCGGGCGGCGGGCGGCGCAAAGGGGAAAAGGCGCGGGGAGGGGTTTTGGCTTCCGCTAAGCGGCGGGATCGTGGCTGGCGGTGCACTGAGCACGGCGGCGTGCTCAGGCGCGGCGGCGGACGGCCAGGACCCCCCAGCGGGTCGCCGGAGTGCGGCGGCGCGCGGGGTCTGGCGGCGTAGGGCCGGCGGCGCAGGGGAGGGGAAAAGGGAGCAGCGGCGAGGCAGCGACGTGGGTGTGGGGTGCGGGGGTGAATGTGTGGGGATGGAGCTCCGAGGAAGCGCGCCCGGGGCTATTTATAGCCCGGGGGTGAGCTCCCGGAGCTTCACCGGCGCTCTCCCCGGCTAGACGCGTGGCGCGCCGGCGAGCGGGGCGGCGACGCGTGCCCCCCGGTGGCGAGCTCCGCACGGAGCTGCAGGGCGCGGTCGGCGCCGCACTCGTGGTGCGGTGGAGGGCCGTGGGGGTGATACGCGTTGCGCGCGTCCCCCTAGGCTCGATCCGCGCCGGTGGAGGCAGATCGAGCGGCCGTGGCGGCGGGGATGGGCACGGCGGCGAGAGGAAGAAGAAGGGGGATGGATGGTGACGTCAGCGCGACGTCACCAGGGATGTACAACGCGCGCGCGCAAGAGTTGAGGGAGGTGGAGCAGACTTTGTGAGAGAGAGGCGGGGCTGGTTTGGGCCGCGGGCGAGCGGAGGAAAAGCTGGGCCGCGGGGTGGAGCTGGGCGGCGTTTCGGCCCAGGGTAAGGTTTTCTCTTTTTATTTTTCTATTTTCTCTTCTCTTTTCTATTTTAAGTTTGAATTTGATTTTGAATTCCATTTTCAAATCTAACTTGAGTCTTTGGCTAGGTCTTAGGGTTTAGGATTATTCTAAAGTTAGAACAAGCATATGCATATGGTTGGTTTCAAAATATTCTAATACATTTCATTTTTCTAATGCATTATCCTATTAAAGTTAATCTAGTTTTTAATATTAAAAATATTTTAATTTCCTTTTTAAATGCTCTCTAATTTTTAGGGTGTCACACTAGAAATCTGGTTTAAAAAGCACCCCTTTGTTTTAGCTTCAGCCTGTAAAACCAGAATCCAGAATTCGAAGCTAAAACAAGCAGGCATGCACGGCTAAACTTGCTCCCTTACGAAGAATTTTCCAACATTGGTAAGTCAGTTCAGTTAATACATAACAGTACTTGTCATCGAACTGACTTAAATTTCAGAGGAGGATTCATTCTTTTCATTGACGAAATCGTTGGTAACATATTGTTCAACGGCTGAATGAGACTATGCAAAACATGGTCAAGGACTAGTTCAGGGAATTCACGAATCATGATGGTAAACTGATACATGGGGACACGAGGCACAAATTCTTCAACACGTAGACAGAATTCGTGCGCCATTAACTTTACTGCTGAAAGACTTGTCAGTGTAAAATTAGAAGACAAAATTGGCACGAAACGAGCTATCAGCCATGTCTAAAGAATGATTCCAATACGCAAGCAAGCCACCGAAGCCAGGTGCGTGCTAATGTAGTACTTCTACGCTCATGACCGCATCCGCGCAACAATCTGAATAGACGATAATGCTGCACAGCTTCAGAAACAAGTCTTCACCTACCAAGATCACCACCGACCCACAAACGGCTAGCTGCCTCTGATTGGTCCAGTCGACGGGTTCTCCCAACAGGTCAGCATTTGGAGTTGGTGAGTTGGCCGTAGAAAGGTGCTTTGGCAAGAGATGCCAAAGGGATGAAGATCGTTCTCCATTCATACTTCGACACCAACCCCAACTACAAATTCAAGAACCACTCCTGAAGAAAAAGAGAATTGTGACAGGTAATTCAGGCTAGAAGAAGGAGCTATGCTAAAATATATTCTTGGTGTCACACGCCCCCTTTACAAAAGCATCAGTGGATGCAACTTTTGGCAAAACATCATCACCGATGTCATGCCCATGTAAATAGTGCTTTCCCCCAATTTTTCGTCAATTATTCAAGTTTATGAAATCGTCACAACTACTGAATACTCCGTTGTGACCAGCACTGTGATATCATAGGTAGTATCTTCTTTTTTTCGCGACCGTGCCTTAGCGAAGGAAGACTGTGATATCATAGGTAGTATCTCTCAAAAGGCCATAGAGTCTTCATTAATCATCAGCAAGGAAGACTAGAACTCGTGTAAACTGAATCTTTCTCAACCAAAAGAAATGTATAGTTTCTAATATTACATGACCCGGCCACACATCTCATGATAACGAATAAACTTGTGCCTACTTAAAACCAATTCTTTTTTCAGTGAAACCATCACTTTTTTCCGATCAGGTAGTAGGATTGGGAAGTCCACTTTGAGAAAAGGGTGGTAGGTGAGATCTAACTTATTGGCAATTTGGCATGACCAAGAAAAGAACGTATGTACGCACCAATGGGGTCGATTACTTAGCATGTATATACATATACGTGCGCACACAACCGACACACATGTTGGTAGGTTAGTGAAAGGGTTGCTCTTCCACCACCGCATTTTTCAGGCCAAGCGTTGTCAGTGCGTCACCACACGTACTGTTGAGCTCGCACTATATAGCTTAGCCCAACACCTAACACGTTTTATCAACCGAGCCTCCTCTTGTAGCCTCAACAACACCACCACGCAACCCAACCCACTCTTCCATTATTCAGAGCTCGACGAACAGCTCCAGCTCGATCCAATGGCCGCAGACGATGCTTCCGCAGGTGGTGGCGACTGCAAGCGCGAGAAGCGCACGGTCAGCGCGTCGGCAATGCACGCGTGCCTCGGCGCCCTCCGGCTCATCTGCGTGGCGTGCGCGATCGACTGGCTGTCGGGGACCGGGAGCACCCCGGCATCGCTGGTGGTTCTCATGGCGGCGGTGCTGGCGGCCGGATGGTTCGTGGGCGCCGTCCGGCCGCCGCCGCCGACGCCGTGCGGGACGCCGGGGGACCGCCGGTGACGGCGCCGAGGGCAAGGATGAGAGACGGGCGGTACCTGGCGTACGCCGAGTCCGGGGTGAGCCGGGACAAGGCCCGGTTCAAGGTGGTGTACTCCCACGGCTTCTCCGGCGGCCGCATGGACTCGCCCCGCGCCTCCCAGGTTGGTGAACATGCACGGTGATCATGACCAGCCTCACGTAGTACGCTTGCCACTTTTTTTCTTCTTTGACATTTCTTGGAAGAAAATTAAAAGCAAGCTAGGCGGGTAAAAGACCATTATCGTCTGGTACGTGCCGGAAATAAATGGCTCACGGACCACGGCCGTCGGCCGGGCGTGCTGCGGCGGCGTCCACATACGTGTGCTTCCGGCCGTGGCAACCACTGGCCCGATAGCGCACCGGCACCAACCCCACCACCAACCCCGCGCGCTTGCTTGCGTTTCGTCGTCCTGCCGCCGTCGCGGTCGCTCACCAAACATCCGTCAAAAAAAACAACACGCGTCGTCGTCGTTCCGACTAGAAAGTCAGCGTGGTAGAATCCTCGCTGTTTTTCCTACCTGAGTCGTGCTGTCCGCGCCGGCTCATGCATGCGCGCGGCGGCGGCGGCCAATCACGCCGCACGCTCACCACACGCCGGCGTTGAAATCTCAGCGCACGTGACCGACGGCGAAACCGAACAGACTGCTGAACGATGATCATTGGCTGACACGTGCTACAACGCAAACCCGTGGTGCAGGAGCTGCTGGAGGAGCTGGGCGTGTACGTGGTGGCGTTCGACCGGGCCGGGTACGGCGAGAGCGACCCGGACCCACGCCGTTCCCTGCGGAGCGCGGCGCAGGACATCGAGGACCTCGCGGACGCGCTGGCGCTCGGCGACAGGTTCCACCTGATCTGCTCCTCCCTGGGCACCCACGCCGGGTGGGCGGCCATCCGGTACATCCCGCACCGGCTGGCCGGGGTGGCGCTGATGGCGCCGGTGATCAACTACCGGTGGCGCTGCCTGCCTCGGGGCCTGGCGCGGCGGCTCTACCGGAGGCAGCCGGCGGGGGACCAGTGGTCGCTCCGGGTCGCATACTACGCGCCGTGGCTGCTCCACTGGTGGATGAGCCAGCCGTGGCTCCCGACATCCACCGTCATCGACGGCTCCGGGACGTTCCCCAACGAGCTCGACGAGAAGAACCGCGTCATGGCGCTCTCCAACGGCATGTTCCACCAGGTTCGTGTTCGTCGATCTTTCAGAAGCCAATAAGCTTATATATATATTTAGTATCAAAGCGAGATGTGCTGATTCTTTATGCATGCTGCAGAGGGCGAGGCAGGCGACGCAGCAGGGGGTCCAGGAGTCCTTCTACAGGGACATGGCGGTCATGTTCGGGAGGTGGCCGGAGTTCGAGCCGACGGACCTGGAGGAGCCGCCGTGCCCGGTGCACGTGTTCCAGGGCGACGAGGACGGCGTCGTGCCCGTGGAGCTGCAGCGCCACATATGCAGCCGCCTCGGCTGGGTCAACTACCACGAGCTCCCCGGCGTGGGGCACTTCCAGTCGGCGGTGCCAGGGCTCGGGGACAGGATCGTCACCACGCTCCTGCAGGCGCCGGCGTCGGCATGACAGACGGCTCGAGGACGGCAGCGTCGTCTCTTCTTGCATGTAGTACTAGTAGTATATGACTGATCTGCCGTAGGTACTGTCTAGAAGCAACGCTGAAGAAAAGCATTTCCTGTGAACTCAGGCACAGGCTTGGCCACTGCTATATTTGATATCTGTACATGGAAACTGAAGATCAGAAGGGCCTTTCTATGTATGATGAGAGGCGTATTTTGACTTTGTGTACATGAGTATGTATTATCTGAATCAGAATAATTTCATCCCAAGTTCTGTAATTTACATACAGCTACAAAGAACAGTTCCTGCCTAGCAACTTTGGAGCTATCTAGATTCACCACTTGCAACAAAACTGTTACAATACAGTACACAAACTACGGCAGCAAAAGGCTGCTGGATCTGGATCTCACCAATCAAGAAATGTTGGCTGCAAATAGGAGAGGAAGGAACACAGCTGGGGAGGAAAAATAGCCGCTGCTCGTCTCCCGCATTGAGCCTGCTATGAATCCAAGTATATTCACAACCAAAGAAACAAAGAATCATGCGTTGATCTCCGCATCACACTGCTGCTCCCTGTGGCAGCTTCTTCGACTCCAGAACATGCCTGAGCAGTTGACCCTGTCGAGATCATCTCCCCTCTTGTCCAGCTCCATACTTGCGCTGTGCGAGGGCCGCGGGGATTGGACCTCGGAACCGTCCTCTGCCTCTGTAGCACCACATGGATCATCATCGCTGCACCTGCAGGTTGGGATGGCGGACGACGGGAATGGGCTGCAAGTGATCGGACAGACTAGCTCTGAAGATACAGCTGCCACACGGTTGCGCCTGATTTCTGCTTTGGAGATGCTGGCTGGGGAGTCCATAGATCGGGTGTTTAGTATGCATGGGTTACAGAATGTGAGGGCTGAACTTGATTTAAGGCCTTCCGTTGGTGTGCTCGGCAACTTATTGAATGACATTATTCCATTCCGACAGAGGGGGCATGGGATCGATCCAGGCGGGCCTGTGAACTCGACACGGATGTTGCTGGTTGAGCAAAGGTAGAGAGCACATTTGATGCAGAACTCATGACTGCAACCTGAACGGACAGAAAATAATGTCAGCATACCAGCATGACACTTTGCACATTGAGATATACTGTATCATGATGTACATGACCAATTGATCAGCTGAAATCCTATTTACACAACCAAGGTCGCATATACTAGTGCCATCATATCCAAACATTATATGATTTCTATAAAAGCCGGGTAAAGCCTTTATCCAATATACTAGTGCCATCAGTGTTTTGGTATTTGACTGTATCATGAAGTACTGAAGAACCCTAATCTAAGTAACATTCAAGCATCTAATGTGATAAAGGGCTCACCTTCAGCAGCAACAGAACAAGACCTTTCCAGACAAACTGAACAGAGATCACTATCATCCACTGAGGGTATGGTATACTGCAACCCAAATTCTCTGCAGATGCCATTAAATAAAATATAAAATAAATGTTCAATACATTTTACCTTTTAATCATTTGAATGACTCTATCTTAACAGAATGGTAATGCTATTGCTGGGCGAAAAAAACACCAAAAACAACGAAGAAGTGCAAAGCCAGCTTATGTAGGTGAAATTGCGAAGTGAGCAGAAGTAACTCTGTTTTCAATCTAACGGTTTAACTCCAACATATTTAATTTCAGGTTACTGCAAACAAACATTATAAAAAAATAGAAAAATTGGAGTACTGGAGTATGGGATCTGACCATACTAAACAATTGAAGATGGCAAAAGAGATGCAGACGAATGACCATATTTGCCCCATACCCAACAATCCAACCAAACCAAGTTGTTGCCTTAGTAAAAGTAACAATCTCCGAAAATATTGCAATTCTACTAGAGATGTAAACCGGCCCAATTGTTCGCAAATATCAGTTTCACTAGTATACAGAACAAAACTGCTTTCATGGCCTCCTCCTTTACTTTCCAAAAAGCAAAGGGCGTGAGTTAACATATCAAAAGTCTTCTAGCATAGCGATAATTCATATATCAAAAGCCAGCACTCAGTGTTGTCTATGAAAGTATGAAATGCTGTTATACTTTACTTCCTGCAGAAGAAAACAAGTTGTGGGTTGTTAGGCACTAACCTGGCTATATTAAGTATGCTCATAAGTGGCAAGGCAAGATAACTGGATGGTTGAAATACAGGGACACTCGATTGTGAATTTGGAGAAAGTAATGGCTCCAAAGAGCGCCGTCCAAATATCCTTGCAACATCGCTGGGAAGCCATCTAAATACAGGATAATACAAAAATAAATTAAGACTACTCAACTGAGTTTAACCAATAGCTACAATGGTAAGATTACTAAAGATTTGGAATGCTATCTAGCATTGAAAATTACCCAAAAGGGCAAATTAGAACTTACCCATTGCAGTTGAGTGTCAACCTGCTAGCACCCTTTGATATTAGTAGCTGCATCAACAGCATCATCAAATATCAGAACAAGTAAATTCCTCAAGAGACGACTACAACTAAAAAGAGCTACTTGTCGAAAAGGTCATGCTGCTTTATAATAGTGACTTACCTCACAGCACTCCTGCTTCCCCCCACCAGCTGCATAATGCAATGGTGTACTGCCTGCTCCTGCTCCACCAGAGCATTGTCAAAACCTCATTCGAGTTAAGAAAAAAAATACCATTATTTATCACATGGCATCTGAGCTAAGAATTAACACTTGCCTATCAAATTTGTAGTAGTGCCATAGGGGAATGTGACAGCTGAAACATTAGCACCCAAGTCAATCAACAACTGCATGCAATCCAAGTGACCATTCAATGCCGCCATATGAAGCGCTGTTACACCACCATCAGCAGGCTTGTTGATGTACCTCACACGAGCACTAAAACAAGCATGGTGTTAATAGCTGGTTCTTTCAAACAGTAAGGTGTGATTCATTCGCAATACATACGGTTCATTAAACTTCTGCCCCAATGAAGAATTGGGACTGCTCCCACTATTCGTCTGACCATCACTACCATCTACCACTGAAGAGGCAATATCCTCCAAGGCCACACTTGGAACAAAGTCCGCAAGCAAAAGCCTTACACACCGAACAAATCCATCATGTGCAGCAAAATGCAATGCTGTTCGGCCACTCAAGTAATCCGCCCTGGTAACCTGAAACAACCAAAAAAGGGCAATGGTCAGCAACCACCTTGTGCTAAGGCAGAAAAGTAACAAACAGAAAAGCTGTATTACAAAAGTCATACATTGCATCTGAATAGAAGAAGCATCTGAACCACCTCCCAGTGCCCATGCCGACACGCGTGCATCAATGCAGTCTTTGATCCATCCATCCAAACAAATGAAAGCAATCAACAAACTATTCGATAAAGATAATAACTGAAGAAAGGACCAGAATCGTAACAAACATGCCACTTGCAGGAGTGCCAGAAAGAACTACAAAATCTAATAGAATCTTTATTCAGCTCTGAAGCATAGGAGACAAGTATATAGAAAGGTCGATTCTTCTTGTGCCATAGTTGAAAAGAACATAAGTAAAATCCCCTAAACAATGAATCTCCATATCACTATCTATTTGCATGGCGTAATAGCTGCCAAATTCATCACTTGCACACGGCAGATCTTAGCATTTCGTCGGTTTCCGATCACAAAGATAGTAGAAGAACAAGGATCAAAACTTTTGAACCCAGAGAGCGCACAAAGATCTACCTGGCCGCAGTAGTTGCGCGCGTTAACGTCAGCGCCTTTCTCCAGCAGCATCGTGACAATCTGCACGGGAAACCAAAATTCGTGATCCAAATCGAATGAGAGACATCCAGAACACGGAAGAATTCGCAACACACATCGAGGTGGCCCTTGGCGGCGGCGAAGTGGAGCGGGGTGTTTAGGCCACCGAAGGTGGAGTAGCGCGCGAGCGCCGGGCTGAGCTCCAGCAGCATCCGCGCCTCGATGGCGTCCCCGTCGCGCGCCGCCGACACGAGCCGCTCGCCGGAGGCCGAGCACCCCAGCGAGTTGCCCATCGCCGGCGCCGGCGAGGCCCGACGTCTGCAGCCACTCGGCGCGCCGGCAATAGGGCGGAATCCGCTGGGGACGCCGCGCGCCCGTGGACCGCTCGCCGGAGCTGCCTCCGCCGGCGAGGGACGCTCCTGCAACCTGCGGCGATTGCGGGGGCTGGTGGGGTTGGTTGGGTGGTCTCCGCGTCGTCCGTCTGGGGTCTGTCTCAAAATTTCGCAGCTCCGGAGGAAGGGGGAGGAGGACAAGGGAGAGGAAGTGGAAGGCCTTTATTAATTTTTTCCCCCTCCCTAATTATCGCATTCTTTATTGTGTTGGTTTGTATTTATTTAATCATTTTGGATTTAACAGCACATCTTTTCTTTTTTCCTTTTGATTTTTTTGCTCGGCTCACCCAAGTAGGAGAGGTAGGACTAGGACTGTAGGAGTGAGTAAAGCATGTGTGGGCGTGGATGTGGATCATGTGAGCTGTGATTGTGCTTAATGGCTGACACAAGTTGATTTGCATGATAGCACTCACGTGCCCCAACGCTCACAGCTTTTTTTTTCACTTTTTGTTTTCGGTGGTACAAGAAGTGGGTGTGTTCTTATCTAGGAGTAGAAAAGATGAGCCACAAAAGTCCTTTTCATTATGAGTCCAGTTCAACCGAACTTCTTTCGTCTTTCGAAAAAAAAAAACCCCGAACTTCTTTCATGTTCGCTTCACGTCTTCGGTTACCAAATCAGGAAAACAAACTTCTTTTGTGTGCAGACGATTTTATGGTGCTTACTGTATGATCTATGCACTTGCATGTTTGGACATCACACATCAGAACAGGAGAATGGGGATCAAGCAATGATTCGTGGTAAACAAAAGAATTACAGTATGAAAGGAGAATGGGGTCAGTGAGGTAGGCGAGATGGGGTCTGCGTAGCGTGTTTGCATTTTCGCAAGTCACAGACTTTGATAATATGGACGGTGGGGTCTGTATTCCGCCGAAAATGGGGCCAGCCGCCGAGCAAGGATACAGAAGGAAAGACAAATTTTTTGGTTGGGGGCATGTTTTGTCACCGAGAGACCGGTAGACGGCACCTGCTGCCTGACGAGCACTCGGGTCCAAGATGACACGAAATCTAATCGATTTTCTAGGTCTGCTAAGCGTGCCTGCTAAACAAGTCGCCGTCGCTGATAGCTCACGAGTAGGAGGCGCTCCATCATGTTTGTTTAAGAAGAGGCGAGTGATCGAGTGGCCCCTTTGCATTGCATCACGCTGATGGGTACGTGCCCCACTGCTGGCCTGCATCTTTCAAGCGAGTTCGGCACAGCGCATCACCACTTCACCAGCTCGCAGCGCTCCTGTGTGGTCTCAACTCTCAATGGGTTGGTTGGTGAGACGGGAACGGGCCCTTGATCTGGGCGCATTGTCCGGTGAAACAACACACGCTGCCACCTGCAATTTTTCACACGTGTGGAAACAAGTAACACTCGGCGATTCTTAAGGTACGAATTGCCTCATTTTACATGGTGTTATGCTACCCTACCATATAATGGACTTCCTCCGTTTTAAATTATAAGTCGTTTTGGCTTTTTCTAAATTCATAGATTTGGCTATGAATTTAGACATAGTGTTTATCTAGATGCATAACAAAGATGATAAATCTACAAAAGTCAAAATAACCTATAATTTGGAACGGAGGTAGTACCATCTAATCTAACACAAGAAAATATCTCACTTGTGCGGTGTCAACTTGCCACATTTTTAACTGAACTTTACGTTGTTGCCTGCTGTTAGTGAGGTTCGGTTCAGCTACTGATTTGGCCCTAAAATTCTGATCGGTGACCGGAAAAGTTGATTGGGCGAACAAACTTCTTTTTTTTCGTCGCTTGCTTGAAAAAAAAACATACGGTCGTAAGTTCATAACCAAAGCACATGCAAGTAGACTATGCTGCTGTTTTAAAATGATATCAGTTCGTCGATACCAGATCTGATCACACTGCACCTGGAGAGACGCAGCGCGTATTTATGCTGCATTGGTGGCCGTAAACGCAACTGTCGGCAACTAGTAGTTCAAGTCAAAGGTATCAATCATGTGACTTGCAACTTGGAAGGTTCAGAGATCTTCAGAAAACGGAAGAAACAAGTACAGATGGGATCATGGAGTCAGGACAGGACACTTGTATGATCTTCTCAGCTTACGTTGGCGAGCAAGACATTATCGCTAAAACATCGGTGGCATGGAAGAGTGACGTACAGTAATCAAAAACGGCATTCTGGGATTTCCAGCTAAGGAAGCAAGCACTCTGAATTCTCTTGTTCAGCATGAACCTGGTAATATAACAGCCTAAGTTATCGATACACATCTGGAGACACAAGATAAAATGCCAAAGATATGAGCCGATTCCACCACGGGCAACAGGCAAACATTAGGTTTGCCTCTAGGCTCACTCTCGGTGGCACGCCCGATTGAGGAACTTTCAGCCCTCTTTACATCTAGCAAGGCATTGGCTACCTATAACACTACTCCATATCTGTCCATAGCATGCGGTGCGCATCTCAGAAGAACTAAAGGAGAAAGGGGGATTTCCAGCCAGTCCACCTCTTCACTTCCTCATGTGCTCAGGAATGATGCGATGGACAAGCTCAACTGGGAGCCCTTCGAGTTCTGTATACCACAGTTCCAGATTTAAGGTTACAGAGAAGGGTGCAATGAAACATCAACAATATTACATGCAGTGAAATGTTACCAGCTGCTGTGAAGTCGAACAATGGTGGCAGAGGCCGTCCATTTGGCAAGCTGACCTTGGGGTCCCGCAGCTCATCAAAGAAGGGATGAGCACAAGCATCAACCTGAAAGTATGATTAGAAATGCTAAATCAGAAAGTTACCTGAGTTTCATAGATCTATTATTTTTCCACAAATACAAAGGGATTCATGTTCACAATAACATGGAAGTGATAGCCAAAAATGTTACTGCTGCTGATAACAATTGGCATATGGCAGAAATAACTTGTTTAGCTGAAGGGAAACGTAAAGCTTAGTATCAATAGCGATACAAGTATATTAAGGTGACTTCACAAATTGGTACTGTTGAGATCTCAAATTAGTTCTTACAGCTGTGCAGCGCAGATTTGGTGAGTATTGAAGTAGCCTTGACACAAGATCAACAGCTTCAGGTGGCATGCGCTTACCAAAGAGCTACACGTAAAAAAGAAAAACTTAGGTAAGCCAGTCAATTGACCACAGCTGAAATGAAGTAGGAGTATAGCATAGAGATCAGAGATCCACTAACCTTGTGCCAGGGATGTGCTTTGATCTGAGGGAACTTGAATTCAGAGTAATTTGGGTTCATGCACCTGATTTCCTCTCTTGTTGGAGTACCCAAAATCTTGAATTAAGAAAAAAAAACAGAGAAATAAAACAGTCAGTCTACAAAGTAATGTCAGTAGGCTTCATGACATAATCTGATAGCAGATACAAACCTTTATTATTTCCACCAGTTGATCAACACCACTTTCACCAGGAAACAAAGGCTGCAATTGGGGACAGAATAGACATCAACAAATTGTCAGCAGAAAACAAGAAAATGTATCTCGGTAAACAGTAAGCTGGTCAATTGATAACGCCCACAAAGTCCAAAACGGTATTAAAAATGACTTAATAAGGCCAAACGATTCTATAAAATACTTTCCCTTTCACAAAGTGGTGACATAATTGACTGGAAAGAACGTGAACATGTAGAATTGAGATATTATACCTGACCAATCATAAGCTCAGCTACTACACAGCCAACAGACCAGATATCAATTGCAGTAGTATACTCCGTAGCTCCAAATATTAGTTCAGGAGCCCTATAGTAGCGCGAGCAAATGTATGATATATTAGGCTCACCGGGAACCTGAAATGGAGCTTTTAGTTTATGAAATCTATGAAGATATTCAGCAGGAACAAACTAAAAGTGTGAAGCGTACCAATTTCTTAGCACTCCCAAAATCGCAAATCTTAAGTTGATGTGTGTGAGGATTGACCTGGAAGTTTAACCAAGTTGCAATAAGGAACATATCCGGAAGTTTGCATAAAACAGAATAAGAAATACTCCAAAGATGTAAGCAGACACATTTTGCATGAGAAAACCTGCAAATATGCACTTACACAGCATGTGCGTATTCACAAGTGTTACAAGAAAGATGACATCCAAATTGCCAGAAAAAAGAAGTGAATAATAGAGCACTCAAGATACTAACCACTCAAACTGCCCCAAGAAAAAGTGTATCAGGGAACTTACCAGTAAATTTTGAGGTTTAATATCACGATGACACACACCAACAACACGATGGATGTAAGCAAGCGCACGGCACATCTGGACAAGATGGAATAACATATCATTCACAGGATTCATTCCATAACGACCAATGAATCTAAGCTGTTGGAGAAGAATGTGATAGGTGAAGCAGAATATCTTCACGAACCTGATATGCATACAACTTAACATATATTATGGGTACACGCTGGTTCATCCGATTGTAGTACTTGGCAACACGATAAACCGTCTCAGATACAAATTCAAGTACAAGGTTGAGGTAAACTTCTCCCCTTTGAGTTGTTGAAAAGAAGTGATGCTTCAGCTGAACTACATTTGGGTGGTCAAGTAACTGCATAGTTTGAAGCTCTCTATTCTTGTATCTCTTATCTTGTAATACCTTCTTTATTGCCACTGTCTCACCAGTTTCCAAGCATTTTGCCTGTTTATACAAGTTTTGTTCAATGACTTCCGCCCCGGCACAGTGAACTTCCATTATATAAAGCAAGTGCTCTGTGAGGCCAAATGATAGCAAATGACATACCTGGAAAACTACACCAAATGAACCAGTACCAACAACCCGCTCTGCCATGTATGAGACCTTCTGTAAGACCAGAAACAGTATCAATTATTCAATGTTCAAATTTGGCAAAATGATGTTTTAAAACAACATTTAGTACGACAATACATTCAGAGGAATATTTTCTCAAAGCAAAGGTTTGCATACATCACATAAAGTATATACAATAACAATACACAAAATCAGTATAATGCTGCAATCTGCCCCCACCGAAGGGGTTTAAAAAATACAGTTGCATTGTTTACCTAGAATGCAGGAATTTTCAATGTAATGTACTGCCATTGGTATTCAATGGTTTTTTTTAGATAAAGGAATAAAACAATCGGTATTCCAATCTAGCAGATATCGGTTAATGTATCACCTGCTTTGGCTTCCCATTATGACCTCCTATTGTTGTCACAATAATCTGCCCTGTCTCAGTTCCATTTCCATCAAGAGTAACCCCTTCACATTCCTATAGTCAAAGAACACAGGGCATAAGTACCAAAAGTAGATATCGCATGACCATATGAGCTCAACAATCTATGGGGTCAATGGAATTAATAAAACCTTATCATTGTGCCCATCGGCTTTATCATCACTGATTGTCATATCATTCATTTCTTTTGGAAGAAGATCAGTTCCTGGTTCTTCAGTTTTAACAGGCTTCATGCTAGTGGATGTGCTTGCCTCAGCATCCCTATTGGATGATGACAATGATTCTTGGTCTATCCGCAAAGGTTTGTCATCAATTAAGTGTGGCTCAATAACAATATCTCCTGCTCCATCCTGCTCAAATTTTGGCCTTTTGGAGCCAGAGTCACCACCCTAACAATAGTAATGCAAATTTTCAAAGCAAGTGTTAGCAGATGCCATATAACCAATGAGGAACTGGTTACTTCTTTCATGATTCTTTAGCATTTGTAAAAGAAAAGGAACAAACTTCTGCAAATTACCAAACCCTCATTTCCCAAATCCTTTCTTTTGGTGGACAGGAACCATTTCCTGGTTGATCCATATAGTCAATCATTTCCCAAAGAGTTTTTTTTTGGGTGTGTTTGAGCCCGAACTAGTTAAAACCTGCACTTATCCTTTACTAGTATTAAAGTTTGGATGAATGGGCTACCGTCAATGTTCTACACGAACCTACGAGGCTCACATTGCTTACACATTACAGTCAAAATCGCATCTACTAGACCAACTGGAGAAATAAATACTTGAGCAGAAACAAACAAGACGCCGCCTTTAAAGCGTAAGGAGCCCAATGCCAAATCGACCAAAGCAAAATAAAGCCTTGCCACCTGACGAGGTAACAGGCCGTGCAACGCTTTTCAAAGACGAGGCAGCCGCGGCCAAGCAAAAAAAAAAAAAAATGGAACGAACCACCCTGCTGTTGCAAGGGATGATTGGACGAATCCCGCCGAAACGAAACCGAACATTCGCAAGCATCATTAAACGCCCAATGCGGGTTCCCGGTTCACGAATCGCGGTTGGGAGAGGACGGGGAGTTGGAGCTCTCACCGGATCGGAGACGGACGAGCGGCCGGAGGCGATGCTCTTGAGCCGCCGCATCATATGCATCCTCCTCCCTCACCGGGGCGCCGGCCAGAGCAGCCCGACCCCGACCCCAAACCCTAGCCTCGCCTGGGCCCGCCTCCGCCGTCCCCGTCGCCCGGCTCCTCCTCCTCCGCCCTCGCGATGCAGCCTCGCCGCTGCCGGAGGCGGCGATCTGGGGAGGGGCGGCCCGCAGGGTAGGGCCCTGGAAGCTTCGCAAAGCTCCGGGGGTCGTCGTAGCGGGGAGCCGGGAGAGGCCTGCGGTGAAAAATTTTTGGGAGTGGGAGGCGGAGGAAGGGGAGGGAGGGACGGGGTGGAGGCGGGTTCGCTCGCTGCACCACTAGATTTCTCGGTGCTTTTTTTAGCTTTGTGACTCGCGCTCTCTCTCCTCCGGTTGTTGGTGATGGTCGCCAAAACGGCAAAGTTGGGAGATCTTTGCATTCGGCTCCCTGGGCTTGTCGATATCATCAGGTAGGGCTTGATTTTGAAATGGTTTTAGGGTTAGTTGTGTACCACCCACTTCCATTTTTTATTCAAAATGGCTAGGTGGCTTGTGTACTACCCATATTTTTGGTATGATGTAAGTATGCGCGTGTTTGATAAAAAATGTTAAAAAACAACAGCAAAGGTTCATTACAAACTAAATAGTGGACAGCATGTAGCCAATTATTAACGTAACATGAAGGAAAATAAGGAATTTGCGTGTTTGATAAAAAATGTTAAAAAACAACAGCAAAGGTTCATTACAAACTAAATAGTGGACAGCATGTAGACAATTATTAACGTAACATGAAGGAAAATAAGGAATTTGCATAAAATCTCCACGACGTCTCTGCATCTCATCACTTCTGTAACCTTGGCTATAATCTCTCTAAATCTTATGTTTAATAGGACTGATTGATTTTTTTAACATATGACATTGACTTGTAATGGCTTTGTACTCAACCAATGAAGGTATACTTTTGTCCAAATACTTATGCTTTTATATAGGTTGAACTAATATTGCGGTATCGTTTCAGGAGTAACGGTACCATTATCTCGCTATGTAATGATGGCAAGCTACCATACTCCTCGCTCACAAAAAAAGCAATGCATGTATTTTATGCTACATGATGTGTCACCCTATTGTAGTGCTATTGATATCAAGCTTGAAACCGCCACAGAAACGGCACCCGAGATGCTACGACGGTTCGAAGTCATGTGTAGTACTTTGTTATGGTAGCTTAAACTTGACGCGGTTATTTGGGTACTATTAATATCGGAGCGTTATTTTCATGTTGTTTGTTTTAGTACTACCAATGGTAAATATTAGTGTTGTTTTACGGCAGAGTACCGACTATTTTGATAATCTTATGACCAAAGCAAAATAGGTGGAATGCTACTACAACATGATGCCAAAATATACTAATGCACCGATAGTTTCAATATTTCAGAGGTTACTCTTAATCTGCACCAAAGTAATAGATGGGATACTATAGTGTCTTCGGACACTTTCTAGCACTACTAATAGTGGTTCCTAGTAGTAATAGCATTTATTTTAACATCATCATTGATTGACATGAGCTACTTTTGCAAAGTAACATACACAGTTATTTGAATGAAAAAAACATAATTTCAGCCCTATCGTAGGCATCAATTCTATTTTTGTGTAAATCTTAATGGATTCATTGCCATTGATTAGGCTTGGGCATTCGGTTAAAGCGGTTATTTTATATTAATGGATTCATTGCCATTGAAGAGTAAAAGTGGATCATTGCACCAACATTTTTATTTTATATTTTTATTTCTTTTGTATTTTCTATTTTGAAGAATTTAGGGCTTATTTTGTTGCCACGACTCCCTGCCATGCGGCATATGCCGCATACCGCAACTTTGTCATGAAGAAGTGCAAGAAAGCACTCGTTATCAACTTTGTCGTGCGGTGCACGCAAGTCTGCGCGTGAACGAAACAACAACCTTACGCTTATGGTAGTGCTGCAGTTTTTGCTTGCCGCCCTTATATAACCATAATTGACTTTGGACAAACCATCCAAACTTGTTTTTTAAAGTAAACCTTTGCCCAGTTCGATCAGCCAATCAACGGGTAATTTTTGAACCTTGAAAGCAGACAACGATTAATAGTAATTACTTTATATTTCGGGGCGCAAAGTGCAAAATATACCCAGCCGGAATTTTTGGGCACAGGCGAGGCGAGTCCGCCGGTCAAAGCTCCCGGGTGCGAGCCCAATGATTGCCAGCACCGCCCGGACCCGCGCGCCGGTCCCCTCCCTCTCGTCTCCCGTCCGATCCCTCGTCCCACACGATCGTACGGCCACGCGGGGCCAGGGCGCGCAGTTGCGAGGCTGCCACCCGCGCGGGGTATCCGGGCCGCGGTCTCCCGCCGCTCGCTCGCGATCTGGGCTCTCCTCCTCCGAGCCGGCGGAGGCGCGCGCTCGTGGCGAGCACTCCGCGACTCTCGCCACGCGGCCGGCCCAACGGAACCAACCCCTTCTATATTTTCTCTCTCTCTCTCATCCGGAACTGCAACAGAGAATCTCGTCGGGCTTGACGCCGATCCTTTTTTAGGCGAGGTGACGCCATTCTTAGCCACACCTGGACCGGGCTGTATCAACCAGTATAGGATAAACGGTAGACTGGTAGTCTGGTGGAGTAGAGTATTCCCGTAAAACACAGACCAAGAGCCACCGAAAGGTTGGTTGGACTGGACTGGACCGGGTTGTGGAGGCGCCTCTAGCACCTCCGGAGTACACTACACACAGGACAGGAGGATCCGAAAGTAGTCTCGTGTGATTGTGCGAATATGCTCGCTCAACTCTACGACTTTGGCGTTTACTGTGACATTTTATACCAAAGGAAAAATGAGCTCTATTTTTCACTTGGGAGGAGAAGAACCGTGTTTTGTTTTGGCCTGTGGATTTGTGTCGTCCATGCGCTGCCGGGGGAACGAGAGGTCAGGGGCCTTCCACGTACGGGGGCATCGCCCCCATGCTGCTGATGCGCAGTGGTCTTCAGCAGGAACGCTGAAAAAAAACGCTTCAACAATCATCAAGAGCGTCGCCATCAGCGCCCAGAAGCC
Source organism: Urochloa ruziziensis (assembly GCA_015476505.1). NCBI lineage: Eukaryota > Viridiplantae > Streptophyta > Magnoliopsida > Poales > Poaceae > Urochloa > Urochloa ruziziensis. The sequence continues at coordinate 20,446,831 of CM027118.1, forward strand.
GGAAACTTCACTGCTCGTATCAGAGAGCGGCGGCGCTTGGTAGGACAGGCACGAGACGCGCGGCGCGGGAATGCCCCGGCGGTGATAAATTGATTGAAGGAGCGGCCGCTGATTGCGACGACCAAGCAGGTCACGCCGCTTGCTTCGTCCGAGCTGCTGGTGGGAACTGTTCCCGTGCACTGAACCTTGCGCGCTAATGTCGCTGTGAAACAGTAAAAGCCTCCCCGCCCGGGTGCTCTTCCGCCGCCCTGTGCCGGGCAGTCGCCGCCGCCGCCTATCACTGGTCAATTCGTCGCCGCCGCCGCCGCCTGCGCCGATAGCTCAGCCTCGTGGTCTTAGGCTTGGGCGGTTGGGCCACCACGAAACATAAGATGGGCTGGAGTCAAACAACGCAGGCTTTGGGCCACCTCGCCGTCTGGGCCTGCCGTGCGGCCTGGCTTGGTCCTCGCAACTCGCAAAACCGCGTTTCCTTTTCCGGGCGCCGCAGTACCTCCCGAACCGGCCGAAAACCGTGCAGCCGCGTCGCGCCGACAAAATTTGGTCGCGGCCAGCCTCGCCTTGCCTGCCAAACAGCCAACTGGACGCGAAGGAAAGGAAACCCCACCAGCAGGCCGTGCTGTACGCGTCCACGCCACCACGACTCCTCCCATACACGCGCCGGAAACAGCGCACGTAACTGCCCAACGCCGCCCACCACCACCGCCGTGCCGGCCCATTTATTAACACGCCTCGCCTTCGCCTTCGCCTCCCCTGCTTCCACGGCTCCCAGTGCCACCACCACCACCACCACCTCGTCACAGCCGTTTCCTCGAGACCCCCGCCGCTTCGCTTCATCAGCGATCCACCGCGCCGGCCGCGCGCCAGCAGCAGCTAGCGTCGAGAGAGTCCCACGTTACCCGACCGCCATGGCCTCCGCCGCTGCGCGCTACGACGTGGAGAAGGGCGGCGAGGGGAGCTACCCGCCGCCGCCGGAGCAGATGTACCCGCAGCGGGAGGGGGAGAGGGAGTGGGTGCCGTGGCTCGTGCCGCTCGTCGTCGCCGTCAACGTCGCGCTGTTCGCCGTCGTCATGTACGCCAACAACTGCCCCGCCCACGCATCGCCGTCGTCCCGCCGCGGCGGCGCATGCGTCGCCCGCGGGTTCCTCCACCGCTTCGCGTTCCAGCCGCTCAGCGAGAACCCGCTCCTCGGCCCGTCGTCGGCGACGTGAGTGTCTCTTCAGTTACTGTTCCATTATCTCCATTATTCGGTTCGGCAAATTCTGAAGCTTCTTCCATGGCTATCGATCAATCTACTAGATAGAGATACAGATGGAACGATGCTAAACGCAAATCCTAACCAATTCGAGAGAGATTGCTTACCACGAGCGCTTCGTGCCAAATCCTAACTGACTCTATGTCTCTATCCTATCTCTGAATCTCTAGTTGTGTCCTCCTTTTCAGACCAGCTTTATTACAGATATATACGGGATCCAATTTTTCTTTTTCTGCCGTGTATTGTTGTTGCGATTGATGGGATGGTGGACGATTTCTCACACCAAAACATTTCCTTTTCTGCAGGCTGCAGAAACTGGGAGCTCTTGTGTGGGACAAAGTCGTGCACGAGCACCAGGGATGGAGGCTCCTGACGTGCATCTGGCTGCACGCCGGCGTCGTCCACCTGCTAGCCAATATGCTCAGCCTCGTGCTCATCGGACTCAGGCTCGAGCAACAATTTGGATACGGTACGCACTGTTACACGAACTACGCGCCCCAATTTGCCATACTGAGTACTGACAGTGACTAGCACAGAATCTGAACCTGCATTCCCGTTTTTCTTGCAGTGAGAATCAGTATCATCTACATTGTATCCGGCGTCGGAGGCAGCGTGCTTTCGTCTCTGTTCATCAGAAACAACATCTCTGTTGGCGCTTCCGGCGCTCTGTTCGGGCTCCTTGGAGCCATGCTGTCGGAGCTCTTCACCAACTGGACCATCTACTCAAACAAGGTGCGTTTCATTTCTTCCCTGCTCGCTACTATACAATGAAATCATAGTTCTGAATGCAGTTTTGGAACTGAATGCAACGTGCAGGCCGCAGCCCTGTTCACGCTCTTGGTGGTCATCGCCATCAACCTCGCCATCGGCATCCTCCCGCACGTCGACAACTTTGCGCACATCGGAGGATTCCTCACTGGTTTCCTCCTGGGGTTCATCTTCCTGATGCGCCCGCATTACGGCTGGATGCAGCGCTATGTCCGGCCCTCAGACGTCCAGTACACCTCCAAGAAGTACCTGCCCTATCAATGGGTTCTGTTGGCCGTAGCTTCGGTCCTCGCTGTCCTCGGGTAAGCATCACATCACATGCTGGTGCCGACTCTTTCGGAGACCTAACGTGATAGTACTCACAATATCTTAATTCTGCCATAATGCTAACCTAATGCATCCTGTCAGCTTTCACTTTCGCCACCCAAAAAAAAGTGTGTTCTGTCAGTTAGGTCGGTTTGGCTCAATTTGAACTCATGTTTACCTGCGTAACCTGCGCAGATTCGCTGTTGGGATGGGGATGCTTTTCAAGGGAGTGAACGCGAATGACCACTGCCAGTGGTGCCACTACCTCAGCTGCGTTCCGACATCCAGATGGAGTTGCGGGAAGTGAAGACTAGCGCTTGAGGAGACACCTTGGACTGAAACCAGGGGATGGTGCCATGAGGACATGTTCAGACAAGCATTTCGATGGATAGATACAGTTCATACCGTGTACATAATATCAGAACGCGAGGTTTATGATATTATATATATGTTAATTACCTGATTGATCAACGATTCGTTTATTTATTCAGATATATTTTGAATGGAAATGACATTAATCTGAGTCTTGCTCCTGCCTTTCTAATTTGTATTAGCAGTCGTGAAACGATTCGCCATTGCTCACCGTGCTGCGCATCTGCGTTTTGACATTGGGTCAGGTTTGGCGATCAAATTAAATGACGGTCTTACTTTGTTTTCGCATGAAAACGCAGGCTGGGCAAAAACTCACCGAAAGATTTAGTCCCTGTTTGACGTAAAGTTTTTTTTGGAGTTTTTAGAAAATACCACAGTTTTAAAATATAATACTGGTGGTGGTGGAGGAGGCGGCGGGGCTGAGGGCTGTTGGAGAAGAAGATGGTGGTGGAGGAGTCGGCGGGGGTAGAGGGCGTTGGAGAAGAAGGGGAGAAGGTAAATGGGCCGATGGTGGGCTCCACCGCCCAAGGTGCTACTAGCCAAGTGCGCGACCGACCCGGTCTATCAGGCCGCCGCGGCCCGAGCAGGAGGTGTGTGTGGGGGAGGTCGTCGCCGGCGGGGGCGGTGGTGCTAGGCGGCGGTTAGGGTTAGGGTTTCGGCTTGCCGAGGGTTCCATGGGTCACCGGACTTAGAGCAGGGGGTGGCGGTTGGCCGACGGTGGAGGTGGGTTGGCTACGGCGGCGCAGGGAGCGCCGCTGATCGAGTAAGGTAGGAACCCGGTGGGCGGTGGGCGTTGACGCTCGTTTAGGGCGACGGCAGAAGGGGACGACGGCGGAGAAGTGGACTCGCTGAAGCTGAGGGAGGTGGTGGATGCGGGGGTCCTTGGCAGGAGGCGTTAGTGCGGCGGCGGGTGATGGGCAGTGGCAGAGGCGGCTAGGCTGCCCTGCCACTGCCGATGGGGGTGGCGAGGGCCAGTGCCGTCCCTAGGGGTAGGGCACCGGGTGCGACGGCCGAGGGCCCAAGCCAGGGAGGGGCCCAAGCCTGTATATATACGTTATGTATAGGCCTATGTGTATGTGTTTTAGGCAGCTCAAGAGGAGAAGACAAGACGTCGTCCGCCAATCTTGTGGAGAAAGAACAGAACGAATGGAGGGAGATGCGGAAGGCAAAATGCTCGCGGCCATCGTGAGTCGTGACTCGCGATCTGATCACGTCATCGTGCCATTACTGGATCGCGCTCGCTGCCATCTCCGGTCTCCAATTCCACCCACTACTGGCTCCACGGCTCCACGCTTGACGTAGCCATCGATCAGTCTCAAGGACTTCCAGGCCTGAGGCCTTCCAGGCTCCAGTGTATCTCCAAACTCAGCTGTGGTTCAGTACAGTGACCAATTTAATATTATGGAGTACAAATATAAGCTAATCAAATTAATTCTAAAAGTGCAAATATACTATTGTTTTCGCTTTGCAAGAAAAATGATATCGATATATTTGTTTTCGCTTTGCATGAAAAAATGACACACACATATAGGGAACCTATAGTCTGTAGCCAGCCACAGAATAACTATTCTGTAGCCACCCGGCCGGCCGTCCGATCTGACCGTGAATCCGCTAGTCCACGCGCCCCCGCGTTGGCTCGAGAGCCGCCATGCAACTCGACTCGGCTCTGAGCTCAAGCGCCAGCCCACCCAGCAATTAGTAATTACGGCACAAATTTCTCTGTTTCCTATTATGCACGCACACAGAAACATCACCGAGCAATCCATCCACCAGCGGCCATCGTGAGGGGCCATCGTGACAAAGTTCGCTAGAGGGCCTTCAAAATCTTAGGGCCGGCACTGGCGAGGGCGTGGAGCTGCGAGAGGTTAGAGGCCGCCGTAGCCGAGGGCGGTGGAGGCGGCGGGGGTGAAGAGGTCGACGAGTTTGCTTGGACGACTGTGGGGCGGCGGGTGGCAGAGGCGGCCGAAGGACGCCAGAGCCGAGGTCGGCGACGGGCGACGGGGGCGATGAGCAGGGGGAGGACAACGCGGTCGGAAGGGAGGCAGTCGGCCCGTGCTTTAACTTTATCCCTTTCTTCGGTAGATAGATAGGAGCCCCCTAGCACCCATGTAAGTGAGACGAGTGGATTGTTATGGGGAGATGCGTACGGATACAATCCTAAACCCCATCTACCAACCCTCCTTTGTACTCGCGATCCCAATTTGATGCCCGCGCGCATCCAGCGCACGGTGCGCTCGCTCCCACGTGGTGGGGTTACTCTTATCCTTTCCTCTCTCACGCACAACACGCCCCCGCCGCCCACTACTATGTCTTTCCTCTTTTTCTGCCGTCTACCGCACAACGCGGCACCGCCCACCGCTCTATTTCTTTCCTCTTTCTGCCGCTGCGCCGCGACGGAACGAAGCCCTCCGTCTTTGTGCGCCGCGCCACCGTCTTCCGGCCCCGACCCGCTGCGCCGGCGGCGGAGCCCACCCTTGCTGGTGTTGGCGCCCTAGTGGGAGCGGCGGTGGGATGGTACACGCACGACTCCCGCGAGGGTAGGCGCGCGACGGCGGCTCCCGGCCTCGAGGCGCTACCCTGAGAGGATGATGCCGGGAGCAGGTGATTTTTTTCCTTCTTTTTTTTTCCTTTTTTGGGACAAAACAAAAAAAACTTTGTTGCAAAACTTTTGCTCAATATTTTTTCTTCAATTTTTGCTTCAAAACTTTGTTTTCAAAACATTTTCTCTTGATTTTCTCTCCAAAGTTTTGTTTGAACATTTTTTTCTCAAAATTTTGTTGTCAAACTTTTTATTCATTTTTTCTGTCAAAGTTTTTTTTGCTTAAATGTTTTGTTGTATTTTTTCCAGGCAATTTTTTTGTGCGGAGGAGCCATGCATGCGGGGGACCACGAGTGGGCACGCGGGGAAGCTATGCGCTGCGGGTGAGAGCGGGCACGTGCATGCGGGTTTTTGGACGGATACGTGGCCGCACGGTTCTGTCCGTGCGGCCGAGCGAAAAATAGCAACGCCCCTTTGTACTTCCCCAAACTCCCTTCCAGTTCCACTGAACTGTGATTACGATTCTGATTCGCGTGATCCTATGTTTTATTAAAGGACATGAAGTCCTTATAATTATGGACAGTGGTAAAATATCAAATAAAGGGTATTTTATTTGTTTATACATTTATTTTAAAATGATATTGGTTTCCAGGTAAACCAAGAAATTTGCTAGCTGGGCGCAATTAAAAATGTTGCATTCTCGTCTTGTACCCAAATAGAACGACTTTTTAAGAAAAAGAACATGGAACCACTTTGACGTTTTACAATAGCTGCAGTTTCCGATATTCAACACTTACAGTAGAGTTGAAATATATACTACATTACTGCACAGCGAAACCCTTGACATCACCAACCTCACATAATAGCAGAAGTAAAAGTTAAATTTGTTGGACTAAACGTATTGTGCGTAAAACACGACGGTAAAACTTAATGATGAAGGGATATGCAGTGTACCTTTCACGAGCCATAGTAGGGTTTTGTTGGCTTCTCGATCATGCCCCCGTGTGTCAATAAAGCCCAGAGGTGCGTGATAAGCTCGCCGCCTGTGGCCAGCTTCTTGACATGCGCCGTCACGTTATCCGAGGGAGCAACACTCAGCAGCAATTCCACCCACATCTCCGACAGAAAATTCCACCGCATTCCCTCGTCAGCCACCTTGTTTGATACTTGATCCCACAGCCTTATGCCGTCGGCCAAGATAGCCTTTTCATACCCACTCTCGAGCTTGCCAGATTCGAATTCGGACAGCTTGTTGAACGTGTCATCCTTCATCCCTTGAAACAAAGGAACCATGTCATCCTTATTGGAACGGCAGCCCTGCTTGTGCAGGATCTCCTGCACTCTTAGCTGCAGGGCTTCCATCAATAGCCGTGTGTCATATACGTGGTCTGTCACCAGCTCCGGCGCTTGGAACAGCAGGTAGGCGCAGTAGCTGGAGAGCGTGGTGGCCACCTCACGGTTCTCGGCGATGATGGCGGCGGCCAGCTGCTGCTTCTTGGCGCCGCGACTTGCGGTTTCCATGTCGCAAATCGTGGTTGCGATGTGCCAAACCAGGATGCTACCCATGGCGCCGCCGTGCTTGTACCTCGAGGTCGACCAATCCAAATCCTGTAGCATGTTGTTCCTCTGCAGCGTGCGGTCTCCGTACTTGAGATTGGTCAGCCACTCCGACCGGAGTAACAGGTGGATCGCGCGCTTCACCGAGACGGGCAGGGTCCGGTGACTCACCGTTCGTATTCGGTTCAGGCCACCCTTGATCCATTTGTGCAGCGGCACGCGTGCGAGGCAGGAGCGCTCGTTCTTTAGACAGGCGTGCAGGAGGGAGTACTGCCCCACCGAGTTGCTCCAGTAACTTGTTGTTAGCGTCGCACGGAACATGAGCCACAGAAGCCATCTCCAAGATGCGGTGCCCTTGCCAGGACGGTTTGCGAAGGTACCGGCACAGCATCTTCACTTTGTGCCAGTCGGACAACACCAGTGACAGGTACTGAAAGAGCTGCAGCATCACGAATAAGGCTATCACGAATCTTGTCAGCCAGATGTCGACGCCTGTCGTGACGAAGCTCCTGTTGCCCGCCCAGGCCTGGGAGTGGGGGCTCTGGTACCGCAAAAACGCCGGGGAAAAGAGAATGGACAGGCTCAGCACCACGGCCGCCACAAGTGTGATTGTTTCTGGGATCAGAGACAGCTTCGGCGGCGGGTACCGTGCGTAGAAGAAGTCGAAGAGAAAACCCAGCTCCACCTCGATCACCCGGAACATCCTCTTGTGATCTTCCCCGCCGGCGAGGCCCCGCCGGACAAAGACCAGAGTCCTGATGTCGTCACGCTCGTGCAGCAGCAGGTTCGGGCTGAGGCGTCGCCGCAGCAGCTTGAACAGTGCAAAGGAAAGGCACCGATCCTTGACCGTGTTGTCCCTGCTTAGCAGCGTCCCATTCCCCTCGTGCTGCCATACTCTGTCCACCGTGATGAGGTCATGGTCATCTTTGACGCCATGGTCATCTGCAACCTCCAGCTTGTACTCTGCGCAGCCATCCTTCACGTCCTTCTGGCCCATAACCACGTACCTGTACCCCTTCATGGTGCCAGCATCAAAATCCCAGACGCTTCTCACGTACTCGTGCTCCATGTGCTTGGAGATGAGCCAGTTGTTGGCGGTGAGGACACGATCCCGGCCAGCCGAGAGGCGGCTCCAGAGGCGCATCCCGAGCTTGGCCACGTTCAGAAACCAGAGCAGCAGCAGGAGGAGCATCAGCTGCAGCTGCAAAGAGCTGGTATACGAAAGCAAGAGAAGAAGCACGTAGATGGCCTGCGTCGCCTGGTTGAGCATGATTCGGGATTGCTGGTCGGAGTCGTCGACGCTGCATGCAAAGATGCCGTCGGCGCAGCCGAGCAGGAAGCAGGCCCACACGATCACCAGGTCGTTTCGGAAGGAGCCGAAACCGGACTGCATGAGACCAATCGTGTAGGAGACTGCCGGGTAGCACAGCATCAGCGCCAACCAGACAACGAAGCGGAAGGCAGCCCTGCGGCAGGTGCGGCGGCTGGAGCCGAGGAGGACGAGCATGGCCAGCAGGGAACAGCTGATTGTAACCAGCACCTCCATGCGGACCAAAAGGCCAACCGGGCTGGCCGCCCATGCCGCAGCTGCGTTGGTGACATTTCGGTGCTTCATCGTCTGAAAGTCGCACAGAGAAGGGCCAATTTAGATTAGGTGGTGGAAACAAAATTAGTATTAAATATGGTGCCAGATAAGATGGGAAAAAGAAGCCATTTCAGAATCATTAGAAAATTTGGCACCTAGGTACTCTTATAACGTGAGAGATAACATAAAACGGTACCTAGGTGCTAGACACCAAATCCAAGTTATAGTTTGGTACCTATTGGATGCCAAGATTTTGGCACTCGCTGAAGATTATAAAAGGGCTCTTAGAAAATTGATTGTCTTACTTAACCATTAGATGTTCTTATATTCTATAGATTTTGAATAGAACTATTTCTATTATGGAAGACTAATTTCATACGGAGTGTTATTATCTAAGATGTTTGGGCACCGTACCGTTTTTAAGAAAATTTAGTTACTACTTTATATGTTGAAAGAAAAGCACATTTATGTTCTCATTATCGCGAGTTAATTTTTTTTGTTCCACTACATATATTTGTTAGACCATTTTTGTCTCAAAATTTAACGAGCACATTACTACTTTTAGTAGTTATTTTAACTTTTAACTTACTACTACGTTGACACTTCAGCCTCATCTTTTCAATAACGTTCATTTTGACAATGCTGCAAGCTTGTAACTATATATTTTATGTGTAATTCAATTACTCCTACATCACCTCAACTGGAGTAGCGGCTAAAATAAGCTCAATTCCCAGCTTAACTCAGAAGTGCTTTACCCTCAGTTATCCGCAATTACTTAACGTCAAGGAGTGCAGGAGGATAAGGCTATCAGATATTCAGATCTATGGACCAAGGAGGAAGAGCAAATATATATTTATATGCACTTCAGGATATATGGTAATCCAAATACAAACATCACACGAAAGGGTATATAATATATAATAAAAAAGGTAAACGAAAAGCAAATCGCATGGTCACAACCTACAAAATAATGCGAATGTGAAGCCGACTACCAGACTCCCGGCAAAACTGATTTTCGGAATAGATCAAGAAGAGGAGAGCTCCCGAACAAGGGAGGGGTTGGGGGAGGAGACTCTGCTGGGATTCTCACCAGAATAGGAGCCGCCACCGCCTCCGTTTCTTTGGTTCGCTGCCGGAGGTGCCGAACCTGGAACATCGAAGAGGGGGGCCGCCTGGGAGGAATGGGGTGGCGAAGGAACGGCTGCTTGAGAGGCGTACCAGGGAGGAGGGCTGTCGGGTCGGGTACGCCTTCTTCCCCGTCACCGGTTGCCGGCGGAGCGGGATCGAAAGGAGCGGGCAAAAGAGAGACTGTGTTTTTTGTCGGGTTGTGTGTGTGTGTCGGGGGGGGGGGGGGGGGGGGGGGGTGTAGGACGACCTAACGAGGAGATGATCTCACCCATTAGGGAGGGCGCTGGCCATAATGGCGGCGACTTCCGAACGCCGGCGTCAAAAAAAATATGGACCTCAAGGGGTAATAAATGCGATAGTGTATATAGTACTCATACTTTTGTCAACTCTTCCAGCCTCAACTTCTACTCTACTGCTTACTCGTTGCCCCGGAAACATAGAGCGCTTGTTCTGGACCTGATGGTCTGCTTGTCTGTTTTTCAACCACAATGAGCTTATTTCGATTTATTTTATCTTTTTTCTCTTTATAGAATACTATTAAAACAGTCAAAATCAATCACATCCAGCCAACTTATTTACAAGCCGAACAGGCTGATATTGCATATGGAGAGTATCATTCACCATATTCTACTTAGTTATTCTGGTTTGTTTTCTCTTACGTAACACTATTTGACACGAGTTCATTAGGCCCGCACAGACCCATTACACCCCTGTGTTGCCTGCACAGGCGACACAGGCGGCTCCCTCGCAGCGCCGCTGTCGGCGCGTTTCTGCCGCGTCCTCCCCTCGCCGGTGCCCGAGCGGGGCCGCCGGTAGCTCGGAAGCCGCAAGGAAGGCAACAGTGAGGCGTCCTCGCTTGGGAAGCGCAATAGAGTTGCGTTGGGCAGCTTCATTCGCAGCAACACGTGCGGCTCCGATACAACATCGCCGTTGCGGATCAGGCGCCCCAACGATCGAATCTGTTGTCTCTTCGGCTGGATCTAGTGACGCGTTGGTGGTCGGGTTCCCAATGGGGACGCGTTCGGCCTCCCGGCGCTTTACCCTGGTGTTGTGGCGATGTGGTGCTCCATGCTCGCGTCTCGCACTCTTGGAGGCCGCCGGTGCCGGTGCAAATTCGCCAGGGCTAGCGTGCTCGCCGACGACAGGGGACGGCAATTGGAACTCGTAATTTTGATGGGCGCTAACATGACTTCCTCCTAGCCAAGCCACGTAGGTGTCGACATTCTTGGAAGAGATCCATCTCGACAGTCCGATGACTTTTTGACGAATTGGTGGCACCTTGACATTGGATGACGATGATGGCAGCTTATTGTGACATTCTTCGTTATCTTTGGAGGCCGTGTTGTGATGCTACTTTGCAGTAGTGGCAGCGCGATCGATGCTCAAGCCTGAGTTGGTTGAGGCATGGTATGGGACATTTCCCGTTGACTGAAGGCAGCGTGGTGACAAAGATGGTATGTTGCTATTGCGACATGATGGCTTGCGTTGGTCCAAGTGGTGATAGTATGGTATGGGACGCACTTCGTCTATGAGAGTTGCAATGGTCCTTGTCTTGAGATGTTGGTATGTATGTTTGTGTTGCTCACCAATAGTGTGGTATGGAACACGCTTGAGCATCTTTAGGGACAGCAACTGGGTGAAAGCCACTGTTCGTTGACCCAACGGACTGACGACGATGGCGCTTTTGGGCGTGGTATTCCTCCTAAGAGGCATCAGTCATGGCTGTGTCCCTGCGTGTCTTGGGTTCTTCTGGGTGAAAACCTTGTCCATGTAGGATAGGCGATGTCGACATCGGTGGCGTCATGACCTCCTTAGAGGCGTCGGTTTGGAGTTTCTAGGCCTTCTCTGCTATGTGTTATCCGTGAAAATTAGTTTAGTCTATCCAGTGGTTCGTTGTCATGGTCTTAATTAACGAGCTGATAAAGAAGTCTGAAAAGGTACCTCTCATGGTTTGGAATTGACCAAATTATCATTGTCTTTCTCGACTTGGTGTGTAGATAGGTCATCAAGAATCAACTCTACCACACAAGCCACGAAGGGTGACTACTCGATCTGCAAGTTGTGCAAGTAGGAGGGTTCTTTTTCTTTTTTTAGGCTACACGTTTCTTTTACATGTGTTGGTGACATGGCAGAGGCTACATTTTGTATCAAGTATGGTCTGATGTATCCTCTTTTGTGGATGTTTAGAGCCGGATTTTCTTCCATTATTAAAAAGTAACACTATTAAATCAGTCAAAATCAAACAACTTTTCTATCATTCGAACAGAAAGATTGTATTCATAATCAAATCAAGTAGTCCAAATTCAGTGGAAATGTGTATCGGAACATCGCCATATTGTGCCGAAGCATCTTGGCAAGTGGGCTGGGCTGTACCTACTGCTAGCCTTATTTTTTTTAGGGAAACAGGAGGAGCAAATACTGATTAATTATATTATAATAAAGAAAAAAACGATCTTACAATAAAGAGAGCCAAAAAAAGTCTAGAACAGCTAAAAAGCACAAGAGAAAGATAATTACAAGTTCCTAAGCCAAGAATCCATTGCTTGTACACTACTGGGTTTTGCTCGAAGCAAGACTAAGGAGAATTCAGAGAAAAATTTCCTCCGGCAATTGCTAAGCCCAGTCTCAATGTCTTTCATGGACACAGTTACCTAGAGTGACACATCATCTAAAAATGTTTGAAACTGTGATGAAACACCCCTCTCTCAATGCATAGTTTCATCTTTTGTTGTTTTCTAGGTTAAATGCAAGACACAAGTTGTCTAGGTAACTGTGCAGTGAGGGTTTCATCACCATGAAACTCATTTCATCTCTCTTCATTATTATGCTGCCACATCATAAAAATAGTGACATGGCAGCCTATTTAATGCCCATGAAACTCCTATTAAGACTGGCCTAACTGTGGGGTCAATGTCATTAAACATCCAATCATTCCTTGTCGTCCAAATACTCCAAGACATTAAGATGATTATTTCCATGAAAGAAATGCACCCTCAATTGGTCTTTGATTCTCCTGGTCGCCTGCCAAACTGTTCCGGTGGTGGGCACTGTCACTCCGATGGATTGACAATAGCCTTAGCGAAATTACATCTGAGGAAGAGGTGTGGGGATGTTTAAGGTCGTTGTAGAATACAAAGATCACAGGTATATGACTCAAGAACCATATTCCTTCTGAGGAGCACGTTTCTTTTTCGGAAGAACGATTGGTGACCCTGGTCTTGATTCGCAAACAAATGGGTAGATTCAGTCACAAATCGGATCTAGCTAACTTAGCAAAGCATCAATCGGCAGTACTATCCCAACGCATGGTATTACACTATTTTCTGCAATGCGCCGCTGACCCATGAATCTCAGGAGGAGAAGAATGATTTTTTAAAATAATATCATTTTAATGGAAAAAATGCAAAACTAGGTGGCAAAATGCGGGAGTCGTAGAAATAGCAGGCAGTTGGCTCTTGAAAAACCGAGAGGCAGCATATCGGCTTTTCAACGGCCGATAAGCCTCCCACGTAGGTGCCGCTGGCTCCACGTTGCTTGTCGGGGTGAGGGGTAAGGGGTGGCGGTCATTGCGCACCCAAGTAATTGCCACGTCAAGGGCAGTCGACTTTTTGATAGCCGATGGGCCTCTCGGCTTTTTACCGGCCGCGATCATTTCCTTCCTCCCGTCTTACCCGCGGTCATCCCCTTCCTCTCATCTTCCTTTGATTACCCCAGAGTCATTTCCTTTTTTACTGTTGTGAGAAGGGGAGCGGGGGAATCGTCGGAGCAGTGCAGGGTCTAGCCTCCAGGGGCCGTGCACGGGGGCGAGTGGAGGCAGTGGTGCGTGGAGGCGGCGGTGACCTGCGCGGGCGCGTGCGGGGTGCGGTGGAGGCCTGCACAGCCGCAGACCATGCGGCGAAGGCATTGCGCGGCGGCAGGCCTTGCGGGGGCGGGGGGGGGGGGGGGGGGGGGGACGCTGGCCTGCGCGGCGGTGGAGAAATATCCCCATTGTATCCAAACAACGTTTTTTCCACTGGTATACAAATCTGATACATTCCGGAGGTATTAACTTACAATGCTCCCAAACAGGGCCTTTATCAATTGCCAGAATTATTCAAAAATAATAATTCGAATGATGCGGATCATCAATTAAAAAAAGAATGAATCTCACTTGTTTTAGATAGAACAAATTTTCCATTAGTTTGGACATTTTACAACACGTCTAGGAAGTTAAAGATACGATTTGGGCGTGAAATTATTGTTCAGTGCAGAGGGTGTAGCCGTCCCAATTGTAATACACTCATGGAAGCAATAAGCCAATAAGCTAGCGTATCTTCACAACCTAGAATAATTATTGTTCATCATCATCTTCAGCAGAAGGGAGACCCGCGCCGGTCCGCACTGTGTGCCAAACTGCCAATGCAAAGAATCTGACCAATAAAGCTGGTAAAAGTGAGATAATGAATCACACAATCGCTGATGTATATATGGGTATTAGCGGAAGGATTAATACATACTCGGATCACTGGTCGATGGGAGCAATCTTCCAGATGGTATGATCGTAATATACATTTTTTGAGAGGGCACGATCGTAATATTTGTGCGAACGATAGGTCCCAACGACCCTTTCCTCCAGGACAGGTATTCCTCCGTAGGCGTTGAACGTTAACGAGTCGAAGAAGGTAGATTGGAGCGCTCTTATTTCGCGGAAGCCATCAACGCTTTCCTCTCCCAGCGACCACAGCATCGGGAGCTCCACGCTTACATGGCCGCTGTAGGGAGCCAGCAGCAGTTCCTCCTCTGCGTTCGGGTTCACCAGGGCCTGTCCCGTAGTTACATTCACCAGTGCAAATGCCCTCTCGCCCTGGTCATCGGTCAGATTCCCGACGGCACTTGAGTCCTTGATCCAGTGCTATCCATGTGCGACAGTTCAAATAAACCATAAAGGCAAAAGTGAGAGAGAGCACAAAGGTAAAAGTTTTTTTTTAAGCCTATAGCTATAGTGTCGGTTTAGGACTTTATGTGCGTTACCCACACCGCAAACGCACGCCAACAGCACATGACCAGCCCAACAACGCACACCAACACACACAGTCTGAAAACCACGTCCCCATAAAGATCACCGGAGTCCATCAAACGATTCAAGATCCAATGCACGATGAGGAGCGTCACATTCCACTATGGCTTCACGCATGAGAAACATCTAAGATTTTATTTTAGGGGCAAGCCCTCGTGCGAGATCGGGAGTGAACTGGTTATGGTCAGCATCCCCTTCATGAAAGGAGGAGAAGGCCCAGTGGCTAGGCCCAACTTAGATCGTAGAGGCCCTTAAGGCCAAGTTACCTTTATTTCCCATCATTAGATCATATATACTTGTAAACATTGATTTTAGAGAATCAAGCAAGTTGCAACCCTAATTGTTGCCGGCTTGCCTCAGGAAGCCGGGAGTCCCGTCGCCCTCTCCCGTCTCCTCGCAATCACGGCGCTCTGACGCCGTGCTCGTTCACGGCCGCCTCCCTCTCATCCTTACTCACTGCGACACCTCCCTGGTAGGATCCGAAATCCTATCAGAACTCCGGACCGGTGGGATGCTCACCAGCGATCCCATCAACGATAAGGCCATTCCCAACCCAAGACACCATCAAATAGTTTCTATACAGCCATGTCTTATATAGACATTACGTGTAGAAACTAATTAACTTCCAAATGTATAGTTTCTTAAAAATAAATTATCATCCAATCTCATATCTTCTCTTTTCTTTTCCTCTCCATATCATCTTGCTTCGTCTCTTGGTTCTCGTGTAGGTATGGTTTCTCAGTGCAAGACAACATATTCTTCTCTTTCCTCTTTAATTATTTTGTTACATCATTAAATTGCTTATGTGACGGGCTATTTAATGCCATGACAATCATCCTACTGGATGGGTTGGGGATGTCCTGAGTTAGAGCATCTCCAAGAGCTCTTGTATATGGACTTCCTTTGGCTAAAAAAAGAAAAAGGATTCAAAAAACTTCAACCCAACAGCTCTTCTATCTGCTTTGCTATAAATCGAGGCTTGCTATCCTACCGTCCTCGCTTGCTATTTTTGCCCAACGCTGCTCGTTTGCTATAGGCCACGTTTTAGCATGTCTCTTGAATTAGGCCATTGAATTAGGAGCGATTTCTATTTTTACAAAGGGATACAATTCTCATATTTAACAAACAAAATACAAGAGCTCTTGGAGATCGTTCGCAGCACAAAGGCAAAAGTGAGAGAGAGCGTTATTTTAGGGGCAAAAGTAAGGAGGTTAACTTGAGCTGGCCCCAGTGGTCATACGCTTAGGATTTTTGAACCGGAAAGACCAAGTGTTTCCCTTCTAGAGCGATGAGTTTACTGCTGATGAGAATTGACCAGTGAAATGAGGCTGGGAGGAGCTCGATTTACCTTGGGAGCGATGTAAAGGGGGCAGGACATGCATGTTATTCTTTGGGATCAACACGATAAATTTAGATGAACTCTACCCCAAAATGGAAATTTCTCAGTGAAATCCATGTATAGAACACTAATGTTGCCAGAGGCCTTGCCCTTCACCATGGATATTTGGAAAATCAAAGTCCCACAAAACATAATCCTGCTAGAAGGAATTGGCATGGTAGTTTAACATGTTTCTACAATCTAAGTGAAAGGATCAACATTTGTTCTTTGATCGTCCTCTAGCAAAATTCATTTGGTGAGTTATATATGTTTCATTTAACATCACTCCTCCATTAAACTTTCAGCATATATTTTCTAATTGGTTAGGGGGAACGGCGCTTAGACTTAAAGAAACTTATGTGGAGTGGTGCTTGTGCAATTTGTTGGGCTATATGGTTGTGTCATAATGATGTGGTTTTTGAGAAATCAAGTATACCTTCGTTCATGCAGACATTAGACTCGCTTTTGGTCTCTAAGGAGGAGAATCGTTCCATGATGAAGATAGCATGCAGGGTGCTTGAAACCACACTTATGGAGATCTTCACAAATAATAGGTGGCAGCTCAACAACAAAATCTTTTTCTATTTATGTTTCCGGTTAGTTTGGAGTGTGAAATCCATAAATCAAACGTTTGTGTTTTTAATACTGTGGACTTGTGGTCTTTCAAACTTTATAACACATGACTATGTATCACGTATCCGATACACGTAGCCGTATTAGTATCCGATACTCCGATCGGTGCTGCATAGGAGACTGGGATGTTAATACATATTCTCTTGTCTTTAAAACATATTCCAAAGGAAAGGGATGAATGATTTCTCTGTTACAAATGGCACATTTCTTGTCATTCTGGAGGAACATGGATTCCTTCTATTTTTTCTTTGGTTTTCCCGTGATTTTTCGGCCCGTTTGGATCACGTTTTGAGCAAAGTTGTTGAGGCCTCGAGGGGAAAGGTCTACCGGTTTTGAGCTAGTAGAGAGAAGATCAAGAAAATCGATGCGGCCGTGAGGCGCATAGCTAGAGTGGGAGGCGAGAAAATCTGGCAAAAGCTTCAGGTGCATAAACAGATTTGTCATGCGACAGGCTCTTCTGCAACCACCGATCGGATATGACTTGACTTTGCTATGTGTCTCATGGGATCATAGACTAGGGCATGTTTGGATTGAGGAGTAAATTTGCCCTAAATTACTCTAAAGGTGTTAAACATGTAGCAGTAAATGGGGTAAGGTAAATGTTTTGCCCTCCAAATTTCATTAGCCCCTAAACAATATTAAATTTGAGCGTAAATATATGGTGGGCTCAAAAAGGTGCTTAGTGCACTCTCTCTCCCCTACTCTCTCTACCGGGGGCAAATATTTGCCCCTCAATCCAAACTCTCCAACGAGGCAAATTTGTTAAGGTCGCAAAACATTTGCCTTGTGGCAAATATTTACCCCATTAATCCAAACACGTCCAAGTCCCCAGGCCAAGCAAAATCAAACATCAAATTCGCACAAAAGCTATACCCCATATGAATTGACGGGATCTACGAATCTGTAGATATGACACCGATCCATACCTGAGATCTGTCATTGGAGTTGGCTAAGACGAGAAGCGCCTTGTCGCCACGGCAGGCCAAGTTCAGGTCTGTGTTAGCTCTGCAGAATATCCTCATCGGTTGCTCCATGGTGTCTAGCAGGTATCGAATGAGTGCTTGCCTCGGGGCCTTTGGCCTTTAGTATGCAACCAGTGATGTGCTTGACCTAAGGACTCGGGAGTCGTTGCGAGCCTCAGTTTTTTTACTTGCTCCAAATACAATGGCACATCGGGTGCCTAGCCAGCCAGCCTGGTCAATTAAGGGATAGCTTTTTTTAGGGGTTAGACCCACAAAGGGCTAAAAAATTCATTGTTCCACGTGGTACATCAGCCAAATTAAATGGAGCCTCTTAGGGCAGTCCCAATGCAGACTCTACCGTAGAGTCTAGAGTCATTAATTATGCTGCCATGTAAGCAAAATGCTGATGTGGCAGAACATTTATTGGAGAGAGAGAGGGGAAAAAATGAAGAAACCAAGTCTAACTAAGAAACCAAGTCTTCACGCAAATCAAGACCATATGTGAGAGAGGCAAGTGGGTCATGGTATTGGGTAGACTTCAAGATACAAAATCTGCATTGGAGGCTATGGTTTCTTATAATAGAGTCTTCAACATATGGACTCTATGGGTAGAGTCTGGGTTAGGACTGCCCTTACAAGATTTAGGAAACGTAACTAAGTCCATGCAAAAGGCTAGGAGGATATAAAATAAAATAAAAATTACAGCCAAGTCCTCTGTGGCAAAGTCATGCCGTCACAGAGAAGGAAGACCCTCACACTGCTGAGAGAATCCCTTGCTAAAGATGGGTCGTCGCCGAGAAGCAAGTCCAGTCAGCAACCTAAATAGATAGAGGCAATTTTCTATTTGACACTAGAAAAGCCTTGTTTGGAACGCGAAGGAATTGAAAACACAGAAATATATAAAAAAAGGATTTGAAAAGAAGTACGTAGTAGCAAAACATAGGATTGAAAAAACGTAGAAATTGATAGAAAGGTTTGTTTGGAAAGCAGGAACTTTAGTAACATAAATAAGAAATGCACACTAGGGATATAAACAAATTAGTTCTTAATGACAATGTAATTAACATTATTTTTTAACCAGCACATAGTACGATCTTTGGTTTGCCATCTCGTGGCCTTGGGCCACCAGCATGGAGAGCCGAAAGGAAAGTATCCCCTGATTCATACAATACTCTTACCATGACCAGAACTAATTGGCGTTCGTGACAAGAAATTTGTAGATGGAAAAATTGACCGGTTGAAGTTACGAATGGAAAGGCCATATACGGCTCACTAATTGGCGGGTTAATTGATCAATGGTGAGGACTATAATTGGCTGATTGATGATTTTGTGATTTTTCAATTTTTGTAGGGTGCATAATTGGATGGTTAATTACACCCTACCAAAATTGGGAGATGCAAAAAGAGGGATGAAATGGATTTCATGGTGATGAAACTCTCACTACACAGTTACCTAGACAACTTGTGTCTTACATGTAACCTAGGAAATAACAAAAGATGAAACTATGCAATGAGAGAGGGGTGTTTCATCACAGTTTTAGATGACGTGTCACTCTAGGTAATTGTGTCCTTAAAACTTGCATTGGCCACTCTCAGTGAAAGTTTTATGGACACAGTTACCTAGATTGAAAACTAGGTAACTGTGCCAGTGAAATTGCTGACGCGTCCAGGTTATTACATGAGAGAGTTTCATGGGCCATGAAACTCTCTCATTTAATGACCTGGACACGTCAGCAATTTTGTTGATGTGACATAGAAATTAATGCCCATGAAACTCCTATGAAACCCCCACTGAGACTGGCCTTATTATGCTGCCACATCATAAAAATAATGACATGACAACCTATTTAATGCCCATGAAACTCCCACTGAGACTGGGCTAAGGTCAGTCTCGATGGGAGTTTGATGGAGGGTTTATGGGCATTAATTACTATGCCACATCAGCAAAATTGCTGACTTCGCAGGATCATTTATGAGAGAAATTTCATCATATATGAGAGGAGTTTCTTCCCTATGAAACTCACCTGGCTCGGTTACCTAGTTTACAGACTAGGTAAATCTGACATGAAATTGTGCACTGAGACTAGCTTAATTGGTTGATTGATGATTGTTGCCTTGATTTTCAGTGCAATCCTTCTATAGTAGATGGAGGGAATTACTAGCGAGTGGAAACATAAATGGAAGGAATTGATAGTGAATGATGATTGCTAATTGGTAATTAATTTATATAGGTAGCAAAATATTCAACATAAATGGAAGGATGCGCGCATGATTGATTGATTGGCAATTGGCAATTGGCAATTTATTGATCGGTAGAAACTTAAGGAACATAGATATATTGGCCCCGTTTAGTTCCATCCACTTAGCACCAAAAGTGCTAAAGTTTAGTACTTTTGGTGCTAAATTGCCAAACAAGAGGTGCTAAATGCTACCAAAAATGTGCACTTTAGCACCAAAAGCCAAAAGAGGTGCTAAAAGTGGATAATTTTAGCCTCTGCCCTCGTTGATGGCGTTCTCCTTAAATGCAAGGGCACGGTAACAGGGGTACCATATCTTTTTACGGCTCATTAAATGCAGTTTAGTACATTTTAGCACTTGTATCCAAACAGGGTACTAAAGTTTAGTACTTACCGTTTAGTACTAAATTTTAGTACTCCTTGTAACCAAACGGGGCCTGATTGTGAGTGTTACCGGTTGGACGGGAACACGTAGCGTAACAATTGGTTGACGTAGTTGTGAGTAACACGGTTTGTCCTGGGCGTGGATGTGTCTCCGATCCGTGGGGCTAGCGAGTAACAACACAAAAAAGGATGTAGTGAACAAAAATTAGCTGCCAAGGGAGGATTTCAACTGTGCGTGGACAACAAAGTCAATACCACACCCCCCCCCCCCCCCCCCCCCCCCCCCCCCCACACACACACACACTATGGTCGTGGTCGTCTAAGATGAGCCATTTGTAAGGGGTAGATTTGTGGATGTAAATCGACATCAATTTGTTCCTCCTGCATTTTTTTATCAATTTGTCCATTTCCTCCTCCTTTATTTTCTACTTATTTCATGCATTTTCTTACTTCAATTAGAACCAATGCAATGAAAAGATACAAATGCCCGTCCATAGGCAGTATTTTTTTTTATCAATTTGTCCATTTCCTCCTCCTTTATTTTCTACTTATTTCGTGCATTTTCTTACTTCAATTAGAACCAATGCAATGAAAAGATACATATGCCCGTCCATAGGCAATATTTGTTGATAATGTGTGCATAACAAGTGAATAAAAGAGACGTACGGCATCGTGAAAGTAAACGAAACTAGTAGAAAGTTAAGTTGTGCCGCTTCTTCTGTATTCTTCGGTGGTCCGTCAGCCCAAAGATTTGTGTTCTTCTTCTGCAGAATGGAAACCATACCAGTGATCCTGCCAAATTAAATAAACCAATTCTAAAAACGGTGAGGCCGTCCTTTGTAGTTTTTCTCGGTTTTTGAGTGGCAATAAAAGGTATCACGAGTTTTGGCGGACAGAAACCTATGGATCACTCTCGCTGGTGATGGGAACAATCTTCCAGACGGTGTAGTCGTAAATTCCTTCTGTTTTTCTTGAGTACCGGAAGAGACCAACCTTCGGCTCTTTTCTGCGCCTTTCCTGGACGTTGATGGTGCTGGTTGTGTCAGTGACATTTCTTATTTCGCAAAAGCCATCATCGAACTGCACGCCCAGCGACCACAGCTTGGAGATCTCCACCCTGTCATGGCCTGTATAGTCATCCAGCTGCAGTTCCTCCCTGTGGTGCACCAGGGCTTTTCCCGTGGCTACATTCACCAGCGCAAATGCCCTGCGGCCCTGCTGATCGGTCACTCTCCCAACATTGTCGTAGTCCTGGATCCAGTCCTATTCATATGCGAAAAGGAAATTAAGGATCAAAATTTTAGTACCAAATACTAAATTATAACTTGGGTTTAGTATGAGAGGTCCTTAAATAAATATGATATGTAGGTATCAATCTGTGGTACCTTTATATTTAGGTAGTACCAATTATGATATTTTTAATATTATTAGGTTACTAAGCCAAAAATGTGATTATAATAAATTAAAAAAATATGAAGAAAAGAATGCCAAGATGAAGTTGTTTAAGCCCTTGGCACAGCTTAAAATAATATACTAGCAGATAAAAGCAAGTGAAAGGTTTGCCGGAATCGATCGCCCAAATTTGTCATTGTTTGCTCAGCTCGTCGGCCGTCGCCGGCCCGGATCTGCGCTGCCTCCGGCCAATTGCGTAAGATCTAGTCGCAGCTGTTGAGTAGAGGCATTGAGGGGGTGAGAGAGACCAACCGTTTGGGGAGCTAGCGGAGCGGATCGAGGGAATCGATGTCCTTACGCACATCTGGCGGAACGAGTTTAAGCTGGACTACATGCAAATGTATGGAAGCTGCGTTAATTAGAAAGGCCAGAGGTCTGCAAGGCTTCGAGCTATGCAAGAACGGTGAACGGTAGACGAAGCTAAGCAGAATCAAGCAACCAAACAGATTCCTCGCCGTCATGAAACCCACGGACCTGTCACTACTGGCCAACTAAGCGAAGAAGAGACCATTACCTGGTATTTGTCGCTGGGATCTGCACGGACAAGAACCACCTCATCATCACGGACGGCCGCGTTCAACTCTGGGTGCGCCTTGCAGACCATCCTCAACGGCTGCCCGGGTGGCATGGTGGCCGGACTAGCTTAGCTGTTGCCTTGCCTTTGCCTAGTTACCTTCGTCCGTATCTAGCTGTTGAGGCAAACCAACAAGGACCGGTGGTACCGCGCCGCTCGCTAAAACGGCTTCGATAAGAGCATCTCCAGCGTAGTACACTACGGGAACCCAGGTGTTCGCCGAGTGTCTGGATACTCGGCAAAGAGCACTCGGCGAATGTAGACTCGGCAAAGAGTACCTTTGCCGAGTGTCATCTTTCGTGCACTCGGCGAAGGCTTTGCCAAGTGCTACATCTGACACTCAGCAAACATTTTTGGAAAAAAAAATCAAAGGTTGCGCCGCCGCTCGCCGGCCGGCCGCTGATGAGGTGGCATGCGGCGTGGAGATGGGCGGCGCCACTACGCACGCACACCGGTCACCAGCACGCACACGCCGCAGCCATCGCGACCTCGCCGCGCAGGACGCCCGCGCTGCCGCCCCAGCCCCCTTCCTCCGCCGGCGAGAGGCGCTGCCGCCGGACGCGCCCAGTCCGGCCGCCGCCCCTGCCCCCTTCCTCCGCCGGCGAGAGGCGCCGCTTCGGTTGTGAGCCGCTACCTCGCACCAGAACCACGTCCCCTTGCTCGTTCTTGCCAGCATGTGAACCGCACTTGATCCACCGGCCACCGGGTCCCTCGAACCAAGCCTACTTGTCTCTCTGCTCCTCGGAGGCCGCCATGGCTAAGACCTTTCGCGCCTGTTCTTCACCTGCACCAATGCAACCAAGCCGCATTCTACACCTGCAATACTTGAGCCAAGGGAAACGTCAATCCACACCGCGTTGTCAATCACTCATCACATCAGGAAGCGACCATCCACCGGTCCTCGGACACACCGGGTCCTCAATCTCCCCCTTGATGAGTGCATTGACAACACACACATAGTAACCAATTGATATGAAGAAAATGTAAAAGAAATCGAAAACAAGACTCAAGCAAGTGACTAAAAGCAAGATCAAGCCGAGAACAAAGTCACTCTGCAAGAGAAAGCTCCAGAAACGCCGACCCTTCAAGAAGAAGCGAAAGGGCTCAACACCATCGGCAAAAGAGCAAAAACTCAAAGCACAAATCACAAACTTCAAATCCTCCAACTCACTTTTCAGGACACTCAAAGCACTCTCCCTGCAAAGATGCAACTCCCCCTGAACAAGTGAACTTGTGCGTGCGAAAATCACTCGAAAATGGCTCAAACCATCACAAACTTTGTGCACTCAGCACAGGGGCGGTTAAACCGCCCAGGGGGGCGGTTAAACCGCCCCTGACAGATGACCAAAGTTGAAAATGCCAAAATTGCACAAACCAACTCGCAACGATGCCGTTCCAACTTGAAAACCTTCCAAATATGCCCAGCAAGATATTCCAATGATCAAACTCTCAGAAACTTCGCAAATTTTCAGAAAACCTCATTTGGGCAAAACTTTCAATCTCTCACACGAATCCGACAAAATCTCGAGCAAAAACTTTCTCAAAGATCCAGCAACATCTCCCCCTTGCCAAATGCTCCAGAAATTCTCCCCCTTGTTGACAATGCACACATCAAGGCAAAAATGTACAAAATGCAACTACAAGCTTCTCAAATATACAAGGAGCAATACAAAATGCTACAAGTTAGAGAAGAGGCAAACAAGATAGTTCATCATGTGACACGGGCATTGCCATCAAGAAGGTGAAGACATATATCCAATTGACAAAGCATTGAGCAAGTTGTGTAGATTTTATCAAAAATGACACCACATGAGCAAAGTCCTAACCATGGATTGTTCAAGCAAAAATGAACTTCATCTCACCAAAATCATGAAAGGACAAGCATTCTTGACAAAAGATCATCACAAACGCCCAAGTTCTACCTCATGTCATGTCAAAGCACGGAGCCATGTGTTCACTTCTCATGGGAGACTTCTCCGGCAAACAACATGCAACCGCTTAGCACCCATGTGTGCAAGTGTGTGCAATGGTGAAAAGCATAGAGACATGAGCATAATTTTCTGCAGATATTTCTTTTTCTCATCTTCTTCTTTCATGCATAGACATCTCATTTATCAAGTTTTTAAAGTTAAGCATGGTACATGAAATGTATTTGCGACAGAAAGAAGCTTATGCTCCTCCACAAGATAAAGCATGGGCTAAACATTTACAATGACAAAGGTCTTTGACCCAAATGAAAAGAATATCACATCCTAACATGATCTTAAGCAAGATATAGCCATTTCGGCTCAAACAAGACATGCAAAGGCATTTACTCATGGGTGAAAGAGTTTAAGTTCAGTTTATCATTTTAATTCAAAAAAAGACTATCTCAATAGAATATATATCCAAACCATCAAGAGCATAGCCATCCATACAATCAATCCCTAGCCAGCCTGCCTAAACTCTAAAATGTAGCAAGTTGTACCAATCACTGCATATAGGAGAAGCTCATCCTAAAATATGATACAAAAGATGAAATCAAGATACAAAAGTAAGAAAAATGTACATCAAGATACAAAGATGGTACAATAGTATACATATGCTACAAGAGAAGCCTCCAAAACTCAGCTCAGAAAACCACACACACACCAAGTTCTCCTCGCAAGCAGGTGAAGGTAACTTGGTCAAGTGGCTTAGTGAAAATGTCTGCAAGCTGGTTTTGGGTAGAAACATGGGCAAGCTCAATATCTCCTTTCTCTACATGAACTCTCAGAAAGTGGTACCTCACTTCTATGTGTTTGGTTTTGGAATGAAGCACGGGATTTTTGGCTACGCTTATGGCACTGGTGCTATCACAAAGAAGTGGAACATGGGACATGTCTAAGCCAAAATCTCTCAAGGTGTATGTGATCCAAAGCAATTGAGAACAGCACTAGCAGCAGCAACATACTCGGCTTCAGTGGTGGATTGGGCTACACTAGACTGCTTGCGAGAAGACCAAGACACAAGAGACGAACCAAGAAACTGACACTGACCAGAAGTAGACTTGCGATCAACACGACATCCAGCAAAATCCGCATCAGAAAAACCATGAAGTGCAAGAGTGGAATCGGCAGAATACCAAAGACCCAGCTCAGGAGTAAACTTGAGATACCTGAAAATCCTCTTGACGGCCTGACGATGTGAAGTCCTCGGTGAAGCCTGAAAACGAGCGCACAGACACACGCTGAACTGTATGTCCGGCCTCGTCGCCGTCAAGTAGAGGAGGGAGCCGATCATGCTCCGGTACTCCTTCTGGTCCACTGGTTCTCCGTCCTCATCCGCATCCAAAGCTGTAGTCGTACTCATCGGCGTAGTCATCGGCTTGGAGTCGCTCATGTCGAATTTCTTGAGAATGTCCTTGGTGTACTTGCTTTGGTGCACGAACGTCCCATCCTTGGTTTGCTTGATCTGCAGCCCGAGAAAGAACTGCAACTCTCCCATCATCGACATCTCAAATTCCCTGCTCATATCGTCTGCAAACTTGGCAACAAGATCATGAGAAGAGCCACCAAAAATGATATCATCCACGTAAATCTGAACGATTAAAAGATCATTGCCATTTCTCAGCAAGAAGAGCGTCTTATCAACCTTCCCCATCATAAACCCCTTGCTAAGCAAGAACCCTCTCAACCTGCCATACCATGCTCTGGGTGCTTGCTTTAGGCCATATAAAGCTCGGTGGAGTTTGTACACTCGGTGTGGGTATCTCTCACTCTCAAAACCCGAGGCTGCCTCACATACACTTCTTCCTCGATCACCCCATTCAAGAAGGCACTCTTCACGTCCATTTGGTACAATTTGAACCCTTTAGCTACTGCAAATGCTAGAAGGATCCGAATTGCCTCCAAACGGGCAACAGGAGCAAATGTCTCCTCATAATCTATCCCCTCCTGCTGCGAAAACCTCTAAGCAACCAACCTCGCTTTGTTTCTCACAATCTCACGACTCTCATCCCTCTTGTTCTTGAACACCCACTTGGTTCCTATGGGATGGCAATTTGGAGGTGGTTCTACTAACTTCCACACCTGATTTCTCTCAAAGTTTTCAAGCTCTTCATGCATGGCATTGACCCAATCAGAATCGGATAAAGCGTGTCCAACATTTTTGGGCTCAAAAGACGCGACAAAAGCAGAATGAGCATAATGAGAGATGTTCTGTGACCTCGACCGTGTAGTGCGTTCATCCAAGTTCCCGATGATCTTCGAAGGTGGATGATCCCTTTGTACCAGCCGGAGAGCTTCTCGCCTCGAGATTGCCTCCCCCTCAAAATCAGCTTCCACTTGAACTCGATCTGGAGCGCGACTCGACGAAGGTGTAGCAGAGGGACCGTCGTCGAACGTCGTGGTAGTAGTGGAAGTAGAAGGTACACGATCTCCACACGGTGCATGAAACTCTTCATCATCTTCATCATCCGGCTGTTCTTTCTCAAAGATGGGCTGTCCCAAATCATCATCACCTGCACACTCAAAAGCAGAAGAGCTACACGGAATGGTCTCGTCGAAGGTGACTTCGCAAGTCTCCATGATTTGGTTAGTTTCAAGATTGAGCACACGATATGCTCGAGAATGATTAGCATAACCAAGAAAAATTCCATCCATCGAACGAGACTCAAACTTGTCCAAATTTCCTTTCTTCAAGATGAAACACTTGCAACCAAAAACCCGAAAGTGACTCACACGGGGGGAACGACCATGGAAAAGCTCATAGCAAGTTTTCTTCTTGAAAGCACGAAGGAAAATCCGATTCGAAACATAGCAGGCTGTGTTCACCGCTTCTGCCCAATACTTCCTAGTAGTCCTATGCTCATCTAGCATCGTCCTAGCCATCTCACAAAGTGTTCTATTCTTTCTCTCAACAACACCATTCTGACAAGCAACATATGGCAAATAGTATTGATGTTCGAGACCAAGATCACGACAGAAGGCATCAAAACGAGTGTTTTAAATTCCGTACCATTGTCGCTACGTATAGCTCTCATGGCACCACCATTACTGTCGTTTTTCAACCTTAAAATCAGATCTCGAACAAAATCAAAAGTCTCATCCTTCGACGCCAGAAAGAACACCCAAGCATACCGAGAAAAGTCATCAACAACCACAAGAACATACCACTTCCCACCAACTGAACGAACGCGAGCGGGGCCAACCAAGTCCATGTGCAAAAGCTCCCCTGGACGCTCAGTCATAACATCTGTCAAAGGTGGGTGGAAAGCAGCAACCATTTTACCATGTCTACAAGGTGTACAAACCAAATCTTTCTCGAACTTGAGCTTGGGCAATCCTCGGATAAGGTCAAGAGCACTCAAGCGTGTGAGTAGATCAAAGCTCACATGACCCAATCTCCTATGCCACTTCCAAAGCTCAGAAGAAGTACCAGCGATCAAACACCGTGAAGGACCAAAAGATCGAGAAAAATCAGCACGAAAAATCTGTCCCTCGGGAATGATCATACACACAAGGTCACCTCGAGAATTAAGAATTTTCGAATCACCACGCTTAAATCGAACCTCATAACCCTCATCAAGAAGTTGAGAAACTGAGAGCAAATTGAAACCAAGATTCTTTACAAGAGCAACCCGCTTCAACATGAAAGTGTCGCTCACCTGAATAGCACCCTCGGACAACACTCTACCTCTACCCTTATCCCCGAAAGTGATGTACTGCCTGGACACCACCGGGGTGAGACTGGAGAACCACTTACCATTACCTGTCATATGTCTCGAGCAGTCAGAATCCATCAACCAAAAGTTCTCCAAGCCTCCCACCTGCACAATCAAAAGCGAGAACGAGAATGAGCGAATGACTCGACACTGGGGTTAGCACAAAACGAGTCAAACCAGTGTCGGGCCATCTGCTCAAAAGAGGGGTTAGCAAAATCAACTCTACCACGTGAAACCCTCTCGTCTCTCACCATCGGACCTCTAGCACCACGCGGGGGAAAACGTGGCCTAGACTCTCTCCTAGCCTCAAAGCTACGGTCGAACCTCCCTGAACTAAACTGACCACGAAACGGAGGCCGCAGGAACACCACGACTGGCTACCACAGGAACTGTGCGCACAAAGGCGTCGCCTCTCGGCCAGGGTGAACGAGACACAGGTACACTACGAGAAGAGTAGTACCTGTCCCAGTTCCCCACCTCCTTCTCTCTTCTCACCTCCCTCTTCTTCCTCCAACAAAACTCCTCAAGGTGTCCATCCCTTCCACAATGCTCACAATGGAAGCGGACTGGCTTTGGCTTTGGGGTTTCTCTCGGCTGTGCCTTCTCTCTCGGCTGGTAAACCCCACTCCTCACAAAGGTCACTCTCCTCTGAAAGTTATCTGTCTTTGGTGAAAACTTGGGAGGATCTGGAGTGGTGTCAAGCTTGTTTAGCAGGTGGTTTGGTTTGGGTGTGAAGGTGTTCTTGAGAATGGCTTTTGGTGGGTTTGTGGGAATGTTTGCGGTGGAGCTCTCTGGATCTCTCTCTCACCACTACTCTCACCAACCTTCTCAGAACCAAGACCACGACCATCAGCTCTCTTAAAACCAGCAATCAACATCTTGAGCTCATCGTTCTCATCTTGCAAGCGATTCACACACTGCTCTAACTCAACATTTTTCAATGCAACAACATCACAAGCAGAACATGAATTCGCAATGGGAGATTTAAGTTGTGCTTCAAGTGAACTAATCATGGTGCGTGATTCAAGCAACTGAGCATGCAAAGCAGGACAAGAAGTTCATCCAAGCAAGTCATGTGTTTCTCCTTAAGCACAACAAGATCAGCAATATGCACATCACAGAACGAGCATTCAACCTCATCAGACACAAGAGGAGCATCTTTCAACATAGCAATCTCAGACTCAAGTTTAGCTGCTCTCTCTCTAGACTCGCAAAGCAAAGACTCAAACTCCATAGCCTTCTTTCCAGTCTCAGAAAGCAAGGTCTCAAGCTCAGCCACTCTATCCTTGGACTCTCCTAACAAAGACCTAAACTCTCTCTTTTCCTTGTTGGTCTTTCTAAGCACATCATCACGGTTATCGACCAACTGCTCTAATCTAGCAATCTCCTGACGCAAAGAGGTGGGATCGGTCAATACCTCATCCTCGGAGTCGGAGTCGGAGTCGTCCTTGCTCTTCACGGAGTCGTGCGCCATGGTGCAGTAGTCGACGGCGGCGAAGGAGATGCCGTTGAAGTTGCGGTTCAAGCTCTTCTTCTCCTTGCGGTGGCCGCGGTCTTCATCTTCACTGCTTGAGCTTGACGACGTGTTGGTGGAGCTTGTGTCGATGTCGCTCGCATCAGCCACCATCGCTCGAGATCTGTGCTTCTTGTGTCCACCGTGCTTATTTTTGGATCTTCTCTCGTCCTTGTTCTTCTGCTTGGAGCGGTACTCGTCCTTGGGATGGTGCTTGTGGTCGTCTCGCGGGCGGTGCTTGCGGTTGTAGTCGTTCTTGTTCTCATCGGGGCACTCGGCGATGAAGTGGCCCATCTTCCCGCATCTATAGCACGTACTCCCCGCACGCCTCGAACCCTTCCGGTTCTGGTACATCCGCTCGAACCTCCTCGTGAGCAACGCGAGATCCTCCTCGCTCAGCACCTCATATTCTTCATCTGAAGAGACACAAGAGAAGACAAAGCAAAGTGTCTAGGAGAGTTAGCATGTCCATATCCAGAGCCACCGACTAGAGCCAGATTATGGGGATCAGTCGGACTCTTAGCCTTGGCAAGCAACTGTCTGTCCACCTCAGAAGATTTCAGCTTCGAGAAAAGCTCATCAACAGAAAGAGTCTCATAGTTTGCCGACTCCATGATCGCCTCAACCTTGGCACCCTACACGGATCTATCAAGTGCTTGCAGGAGCTTGATAGCTCGGTCATGATCCGAGTATGGGAGCACGGTAATGTTGGCTTTCATGTTGTTGACAATAGAAGTGAAACGCTGAAACAAAGCATCAACCGACTCTCCAGGCAAATGAGCGAAATTCTCATATTCTCTCCTATACATCGAGAAAAGCCTAGCCTTGACATGGCTATCACCACCGTGGGCTACCTTGAGCTTCTGACAGATCTGGCTAGCTAGGTCCTCGCCCAAAACACGCTCAAACTCCTCGGCAGACAAAGCACGGAACAAGTAGTCAACAGCTCGAGCATTCGCCTCAAATCTATCCTTTGCATCCTGGGCATCTAAGTTGGTGGGATTGACATAGTTTTCATCTTTCGCAAGAAAGCGCCCATACGCGCAACCCAGTTCGGGTAGTTCTTCTCATCGAAGTGCGGAGGCCCGGAACCCCGATCTTGGTACGCCATCTTTGGATCTTAGACTGGTTAGAGTCGCAAAGACCCGTAACCGGCTCTGATACCAATTGAAGGACCGAAACGGCGACTAGAGAGGGGGGGAGTGAATGGGAGCCGATAAAAATTCTTTCCAACCGATCCGGCTATTCTCCCAAAACAACTCCGAAACCTCCGAGAGCAATCTTGCCAAGATCACGTAGCCACGTCAAGCTACTGACCCTAGGAGCAAGAAACAAGCAGCGGAACTCGAATCAATCAAACCGAACACCAAAACGATCCCGAAACTCGACTCGATCTAACACACCCAGGGGGGCAGTTAAACCGGCCAGGGGGGCGGTTAAACCGCCCAGGCCTGGGAGGCTCGAGAAAAAGTCAAAACAAAAGTGGATCTCCCAAACCGCTTGAGCTCTTGAGGCGAGATTTTGGTCAGATGATCTAGACCTCCAGTGGAGTGTTTTCCCAAAAGATCTCGGCCTCTAACTCAGTACAACTCCCGGAATCACAGATCTCGCGAAGAACACCATGACCTCGAGTTCATCCCGAAAATCTCAAATCCAGAGCGATTCTCGGCGTTTGGGGGCAAAGGATCACCAGCAAAAGAGGCACAAGGACACTCATACGTGAATCCCCCAAAGAAATCCGAGAGAAAACGCCCTAGAACAAGAAGAACGAAAGTCCCTCAAAAATAGCTCCGAAAATACCCACGAAAATAGAAAAAGGAAAGTGAGCTCGGGAAATCAAATCATGGCACAAAGATGAGCAGCACAAACTCCATCACATAACCATGAATTCACCTATACAAGCTAGGAATGATTCGAAGTAGTTCTAGGTGGAGGGGATGGAGGGGAAAACAAGTTCAAAGTAAAACCTAAAGAGATAACTAGAAGAGATGAACAACCACCAGCCCTGGGAGGGGCTATTAGTAGTCCAAGTGGTGGTGCTCTAAAGACTAAACTACCCCTAAGTGATACATACCCCTGAGGGGCAAATTTGACATTTGGTCTTCAGATATTTTCCGGCTCGGGCACCTTCCACTGCAAGCTAGCTTCCCTCCGACGCAAGCCTTGCAGTCACGCCGTGTGTCCTCCGGATCGAAGCTCCTCGACGCCGTTCTTGGGCCAGCCCAGGGGGCGGTTAAACCGCCCCTGTCAGCCTCACTCGACCCAGTTGCCCAAGTTCGCCTCGTCGAGTCCTCGGTCCTTGGTTTTGAGGCCCAAACCAAGGGAAACCGTCCACCGATGATTTTGTGGCCAAATAACCAAACCCCGCTCGCAAACTTCGGTTGTTAGCCGCCACCTTGCGCCGGCTTCTCGTCCGCGTACGAGCTTCGGTTGTGAGCCGCTACCTTGCACCGGAACCACGTCCCCTTGCTCGTTCTTGCCAGCATGTGAACCGCACTTGATCCACCGGCCACCGGGTCCCTCGAACCAAGCCTACTTGTCTCTCCGCTCCTCGGAGGCCGCCATGGCTAAGAC
This sequence comes from Urochloa ruziziensis, assembly GCA_015476505.1. NCBI lineage: Eukaryota > Viridiplantae > Streptophyta > Magnoliopsida > Poales > Poaceae > Urochloa > Urochloa ruziziensis. The sequence goes on from CM027118.1 coordinate 20,478,784, forward strand.
CTTTCGCGCCTGTTCTTCACCTGCACCAATGCAACCAAGCCGCATTCTACACCTGCAATACTTGAGCCAAGGGAAACGTCAATCCACACCACGTTGTCAATCACTCATCACACCAGGAAGCGACCATCCACCGGTCCTCGGACACACCGGGTCCTCAGTATAAAAGGATCTGACGGTCCAAATTAGTTGTATACTACTGGACCTTCACCTGTAAGTATAATGTAGTATAGATCGTGTAGTATAGTAGTATAAGGGTATTATGGGAAAAAATTATTTTTAACATGTGATATAATGTGGTATAGATTGAGTAATATAGTGGTATAGGTGTATTATGAGAAAAATTATTTTTGTTTTTATACTCATTTGGTCCGATATATTTATTTTTTTTACACATATGTTCATTTAGGTTATGAGCTCCAATAAAAAAATTATATTACAGTCTAATTACAAAATTACTCATCCCTCCATACTCATACTACCATAGAAGACCTCTTCTCAGACGTCAAGTACACCTCCAAGAAGTACCTGCCCTACCAATGGGTTATGTTGACCGTAGCTTTGTCCTCGGGTAAGTATATCCCATCACATGCTGGTGCCGACTCTTTCGGAGACCTAACATGACAGTACTCGCTATATCTTAATTGTGCCATAATTCTAACCTAATGCACTCTGTCAGCTTTCACTTTCGCCACCAAAAAAAAAGTGTGTTCTGTCAGTTACGTCGGTTTGGCTCAACTTGAACTCATGTTTACTCTGCGTAACCTGCGCAGATTCGCTGTTGGGATAGGGATGCTTTTCAAACGAGTGAACGCGAATGACCACTACCTCAGCTGCGTTCGGACATTTGGATGGAGTTGTGGGAAGTGAAGATCAGTGGTTGGGACACCTTGGACTGAGACCTGAAGATGGTGCCATGAGAACATATGTTCGGACAAGCATTTCAATGAATAGATACAGCTCATACCGTGTACATAATATCATCAGAACGCAAGGTTTATGATATTATGTGTTGGTTAATTACCTGATTGATCAATGATTCATTTATTTATTCAGATATATTTTAAATCGAAATGACTTCAATCCGAATCTTCCTCTTACTTTGTAATTAGTATTCGCAGCAGGCCTACACCGATCATCGTGGCGTCGTGTTGCGTTATGTTATTGGGTCAACAATAAGCAAATCAGGTTTGGCGATAAATGACATATGCATCGAGTAGAATTACTGTATTTTTGCATGGGAAAGTAGGCTGGGCAAAAACTAATAAACATACGGAAGACTTTGCGTTGAAGATATTCAAAGTTCAGTTGAGTGACGCTTCAACAAAACAGGTTTTTCAGGACAAAACCATCAACACGGCCACCACTGCTCATCTCGGTTCTCCAGGTGCTCCGGAGGGAACGGGGTCTCCTCCACAACGCTGGACGACTTGAGATCGAAGAAGGAAGCCCAGCGCCATTCCTTCCGGACGCCCATGTGGTCAACGTAGTAGATGCAGTTCCCGCGGATCGCCGGGTACTCCTCCGCCGAGAGTGCGAACGCGTCCCCGCGGCCGAGGAAGAGCGAGTAGCTTCCAAGGTCCGTCACCCTGTCCCTCTTCCGGAGCTTCAGGTACGGCCGGCGCGTGCTTGGGCCCCGTGGCCCCAGGTTGTACACGCGGGTGGAGTTGGGGCGGCGGTAGCTGAATAGCAAAGACGAGCAGCAGCTAGGTCGCCGTGGAACGCCACCAAGTACGCCGCGTGAGCCTTGCTCAGGGCCGCCGCGCTGAGGTGAACGGGAGGGGAGGGGGACGACGCCATGGCGCCTGCTCCCTCGCCGAGGTCGTAGATGGCGATCCTCTCCGCCGACTCGACGCAGAACATCTTCGATCCCGCCGAGGAACGCCGCGTTCTGGGTGGAGAAGAAGTTGTACGGCTCCGTCCTGGCTGCGGGGGTCCACGCGGCGTCCCCGGGCCGCCAGAAGAAGAGCACGTGGTCCATCGACTCCGTCACGTGCGTCGCGACGGCCGTCCACCCCGGCGGCGGGGATGCCAGCGGGTCGCCGGAGAGGAAGACCTGGACGACGTTGTGCATCGGCGGGAGGGGGATCTCGGCGCCGGTCCGGGGGTCCCACAGCACGAGCGGCGTGGGGCGCCACTTGTCGTCGGCCAGCGCGAGCCAGCCGCGCGGCGTGCCGCGGCAGAACGGGAGGCCCGGGGGAGCGGAGGCGGGGACAGCGGCGACGGCGCGGACGCCGCGGGGCAGCCAGAGGGAGGCGCCGGTCGGGCCCGTCAGGTCCGCGCTCGTGCGTGTGGCGAGCAAGGTAAAAAATAGCCGTCTAAGGCCTTTAGCGGCTGATTTTTCAGAGGATAAGAAAGGCTATAGCGGGTTGTAGCTCCCGCTAACATGATTTAGCGTTTTGCAAATTGAGTTTAGAAATAAAGATGTAAACACAATAAAAATGTTGTCAGCACATCATGAAACAAAACAGACGGCTTCATTTTTTTTAGATAATGCCTTCATTACATCACCGTAGCATCTTCTATATGTATTTGAAAGGATCAAGGGAAGAAGTCAAGAAAAAGGGCGGCCTTTGATGCAGTGGTAGAGCTTCACCGCCTGTGACCGGAAGGTCCAGGGTTCAAGCCCCAGCCTCTGCATATTTATGTGCGGAAAAGGCTGTGTGCTAAACAACCTGCCCCCAGACCCCACATAGTGCAGGAGCCTACGGCACTGGGTACGCCCCCCCCTTTTTAAGGGAAGAAGTCAAGAAGATACAATTGAGAACACACACGTGAGAGCTGAATAGAGGAGGACTGAACTTACCTGTACGTTGCTCGAGCAGGGACATGCGTCGGGTAGAAGCAGCCTCAGTCCACAGGTCGCTGCCTCCGTTGGAGCCAACAGTACGCCATAGCAGCCGGTAGGTGAGGTCGCAGCTAGCCGTAGGAGCCACCACTGTCGGACAAAACCGGCACCGCCATGGTCACATATAGCCGCCACCATCCGTAGCCGCCACCGCCCTTCACAGGGGAGGACGAAAGAGATTAAGTGAATGTCTTAGGGTTACATACGAGCTTTTGTGCCTTCATTTTGGGCCAGCCCATAAGGAAAGTTGAGAAGGCCTGTGGCCCGTAACAATTTGGGCCCGAGAGCTATGGACAGTGGCGCTAAATGAAGGTCAGTTTAGCGATCTTAGCGCGCTAATCGCCGCTATTAGCGGTTACGAGCGTTTAGCGTCAAAAGTTATCTATCGTAGCGGAGAAGCTTCCCAGACGCTATAGCCCGCTATAGCTGTGGCTATAGCCAGCTATTTTGTACTTTGGTGGCGAGGACCCACGGGCGGAAGGGCGCGGCCGGGGCGGTGCTCCGTGGGTAGGTGGCCGGAGACCATGTCGAGGAGCTCGGCGGGGAGGGAGGTCCAGTCGACGTAGCCGGCCATGGCTACTAGCACGGGCACGGGCACGGCCACGGGGACACGACGTGACCGAGGCGCCGGGGTGAGTCTGTCTGCTAGGCCGCTGCGTGCTTTTGCTTTTGAAACCGGGGGAGTAATCCAGTTTGTGAAGAAGGTTTAATTCGGAATCGTTTTTCTTTTCGTATGGGATCGCCAAGCGAGCTCAGTGAAGCGCCATCTGGGTTCTCTTCTTCCCTCGCGCTCTACTCCAGTAGGTTTGAAGTTCTGTCACTTCGTCAATCGACAACGAAAAATCACATTCTGATGACACATTCAACCAAACACCTACGTACTGCTCGATAAGGATGAACTTAAAAAAAACTTTTGCATCGAAAAAGTAGCAGGCTTCCTAAAAAAAAATCTATACTGGAAGATAAGGATGAACTTTGCTGAAGTTCGAAAAATTCAAACTCAACGCTGTTTCAATAAAATGGGTTTTCGAGGACAGAACCAGCAAGACGGCCACCGCTGGTTTTCACGGTTCTCCATGTGCTCCGGAGGAAACGGGATTTCCTCCGCAACTTGAGAGTCGAGAGAGAACAGGAAAGCCCAGCTCTGTTTCTTCATGCTGCTCCTCCTGAAGTGGTTAACATAGTAGATGCAGTTTTTACGGATCGCGGGATGCTCCTCCGCAGACAGGGCGAAGGCATCGCCGCGCCCGAGGAAGAGGGAGTAGTCTCCAAGGCCCTTCACCCTCTCGCACTTGTCGAGGTCCAGGTGCCGCCGGCTCGGAGTCAGGTCTCGTGGCTCCACCTTATACATATCAGGGAAGGACGGCTTGCCGGCGCCGTATAGCAGGACGAGCAGCAGGTCACCGTTGAAGGTCACCAGGTGCGCCACTGGGTCTGGGTAGCAGAGTGGATGCAGGCGATGAACGACCACGGGAGGAGGGGACGCTGCGGCAGCGGCAACTACTGCTTGGCTGAGGTCGTAGACGGCGATCCACTTGAAAAAGTCGACGCAGTACATCTTCCCAGCGTGGAACGCGACGCTGTAGATCCTGAGGCGCATGTCGTCCGCCGCCTCCCCCTCAGCCGTGTAGGCGGTCCAGGCCGCGTCTCCAGGCCGCCAGTAGAAGAGGTCAAGGTCTATCGGCTTCCTCTCTTGCGTCGCAACGGCCACCCAATCCGACGAGGCGAGCGGGTCGGCGGAGAGGAAGACCTGGATGACGCGGGCAAGGGGCGGGAGCGAGATCCTGGTGCCCGAGCAGGGCTCCCACAGCACGAGGTGTGTGGGGGATTTCTCGTCGTCGGCAAGGGCGAGCCAGCCGCGCGGCGCGCCGTAGCAGTACGGGAGGTCAGTCGGGCAGGAAACTTGGACGCGACGGACGCCGCTGGGGAGCCAGAGCGAGGGCTTGCCGATGGAGCCCAGTCTGAGTGGATCCGTGCGGCTGGCGATCACCCACGGGCGGAAGGGCGCGGCCAGGGCCAGGCGTGAGGTAACGGAGGCGCGCCAGTGGGTGCAGACCTGGCGGACGTGGAGGTGGTCGCGCTCCGAGGCTAGGTGGACGGAGACCAGGTCGAGGAGGTCGGCGGGGAGGGAGGACCAGTCGCCGTCGCCGGCCATCGATTCTCGCAGGCAACGGTGTCGGGTAAGGTCTATTTTTTTTTTTTTTTTTTAGATCGGGTAAGGTCTAGTACATGTCTCCTATCCTAGGACTGCCGTTTTTGTTTTTCAAGCGGGCGAAGCAGCGATCCAGGTCGATTCGACTTGGGTTTGGTCTGTGGACGGTTATTGGGCTGAGAGCGCGAAAGCCTAGGAAGGGCCCAGGAAGAGGGAATTGTGGGCTCAGCTGTTTAGCTTTGCCGGCGCGGCGGTTGACCATACAACGATAAGAAAGTCGCCGTCGCCGGCCATGGCTACTCGCACGGGGGGAGAAGACGTTATGGCGTCGGCGGCTAAGGGTCTCGTGTCGTGTCTCCTAGACTGCCGCTTTTGTTTTTGAAGCGGGCGATCGAAGCAGCAAGCCAGTTCGATTCGACACAAGTCCCAGCTTGCTTGCGAACTCGGATGTCTCAACTGGAAAAATGGAAATAACATGTTATTGTGTTTATGTTACCACGCAAGTCCCAGCAGACTGGTGTTTTCGGTGCCGACCTCTGTCTTTTCCTTTCTTTTCTTTTCTTTTCTTTTTCTTTTTTGAGAGAGAAGGGGGCTGGTGCTGCACTTTTCACCGTGTGGCACGACAAAAACGTCCCAACTCAAAACTCGAAAGTCTATTGGCTCACGACGTCACTGGCTACTAAAGAGAGCAATGCTGCCGTCCGGCTAGACATACCACACCGAAAAAAAGAGAGCAAAACCCAGCTCCGCTTAAATCAACTGTAAACTCCAAAGAGTCCCATAGATGATCAAGGGTATATGTTTGAAATGGAATTAAGATAAAGGAACGAAAAAAAACTGCATGAACAAGGTAGAGCGAAAAGTGAAAACTACACTATTCTAGAACGTACAAATGTATAGTTTAGACTGTTTGGAGCACATGAATTTTTAATGCTGCAAAAAATAAATATTGGAGTGCTATAAATATTTGTTAGGAATTTTGCCAGTAATCATAATTAGTCTTATTTAATTAGTATGTCGCTGACATCAAACTACCGTCGAGTAGTATTACTTATGTTGTGTTTTCTTTTTCATGTAATCCTAGGGCTAACGTCGTGGCTCATTTAGTTAGAATGCTAGATCGAGTGAGCTTGTTGCTTATTCTTCCTATCAACATTGTACTTCAATTCCTGTTTGTATGCAAGATCTTCAACTCCGAAACATTGTTTAAGAATAAGCCAGCCATTTTTAAAAGAAAAAAGGCACAACAACCAATCTTCTCAATCACAAAATATTATAATCTATACTAAAAAGAGCGAAAGAATTGACAGTCGACGGTCGACGGCCATCAAAATATTGTGGACTCATTGGTCCGACAGGTGGGCCACGGGTCTTGTATGTTAGCAGTCAGGACTCTTTCACACGTTATACGTTGGCAGTCAGGATTCTTACACTATATTTTTTTGTAAAACACGTGCCTGCGGCGGTTGCCTCTCCGCTAGTCTTCTATACTAAAAAATACTAAAAAGAGCGAAAGAATTTTTTTCATCAAATCCGACAAGTGAACCCATGATCGTCAAATATTATGGACCCATTGGTCCGACATGTGGGCCATGGGTCCCGTACGTTAGCGGCCAGTACTCTTTCTCACGGTATACGTCGTCAACCAGGACTCTTTCTCACGCTATATTTTTTTAAAACACTGCCTCTCTGCTAGTCTACAGTAATAACTCAACCTTTCTTCAATAAAACAGGTTTCCGTGGACAAAACCATGAAAACGGCCACCACCCTTTTGCAGAGTTGTCATTATCCTCCGCAGGAAACGTGATTGCCTCTAAAACTTCAGACTCCAAATCGAACACAAGAGCCCATCTCTGTTTCTTTTGCCTGTGGGCGTAGGGCCCCACATAGTAGATGCAGTTTCTGCAGATCGTGGGATGTTCCTCCGCGGAGAGGGCGAAGGAATCGCCGCGCCCAAGGAAGAGGGAGTAAGCTCCTAGGTCCTTCACCCTCTCGCTCTTCTGGAGGTCCAAGAACAGCCGGCTTGGAGTGATGTCTCGTGGATCCACCTTGTACACCTCAGGGAAGAGCGGCGTGCTGTCGTTGTGGAACAGCAGGACGAGCAGAAGGCTGCCACTGAAGGTCACGAAATGCATTGCTAGGGAATAGTGTGGGATCAGACGCTGAACGATCATGGGAGGAGGGGACGCTAACGCAGCTACTTGGCTGAGGTCGTAGACGGCGATCCTCTTTATCAAGTTGGCGCAGTACATCTTCCCGGCGTGGAACGCGGCGCTATGTATCCTGAGGCTGGTATAGTGCGTCTCCCCCTCGGGCACGTAAGCAGTCCAAGCTGCTTCTCCAGGCCGCCAGTAGAGGAGGTTATGGTCTATCTTCTCCTCTTCTTGCGTCGCAACGGCCATCCAATCCGACGAGGAAAGCGGGTCGGCGGAGAGGAAGACCTGGATGACGCGGGCCAGTGGCGGGAGCAGGATCCTGGTGCCCGAGCAGGGCTCCCACAGCACGAGCTGCGTGGGGGATTTCTTGTCGTCGGCCAGCACGAGCCAGCCGCGCGACGTGCCGCAGCAGTACGGGAGATCAGTCGGGCTGGAGACTTGGATGCGACCGACGCCATCGGGGAGCCAGAGCGAGTACTTGCCGATTGAGCCCAGTCCGAGCGGATCCGCGCTGCTGGCGATGACCCACGGGCGGAAGGGCGCGGCCAGGCGAGAGGTGACAGAAGCGCGCCAGTGGGTGCAGACCTGACGGACGTGGAGGTGGTCGCGCTCCGTGGCAAGGTGGCCGGAAACCAGGTCGAGGAGGTCGGCGGGTACGGAGGACCAGTCGCTGTCGCCGGCCATGGCTGCGCGCGCGCACGGGGACAATACGTAATGGCGGCGGGTAAGATCTCGTGTCTCCTAGCTTTTGCTTTTGAAGCGGGCCAAGCAGGAATCCAGTTCGATCCGGTTTGGATTTGATCTGTGGGCTATTGGGCCGGGGAGAAAAGTGGAGCCAGCCAATTCTGAACTATACTGTTTGGTCATCAGAAAATCAATCGCTGGCCCAAAGAACGCGTCGTCGACATGGCAATACGCGTATCGCGACGCCGCGTCAGGTCCCTCCTCCGTTTCCTCTGCCTCGTGTCCTCCTGAACTCCTCCCTTCGCCGCGGCCGGACATGGCGAACGACAGCTCGGCCCGGGAGGGCGCGCCGGCAGGAGGTGCGCGTCGGTCACGCGCGTCAACCTCCTGAGCCGTCTCCTCGCCGCGTCGCTATGTCCCGCGTCCTACTGCTTGCGGATATGGCACAAACAGCCGCGGACATCCGCGTCCCAGGGCCGAGCGCGGCCGTTCCCGTCGGCGCAACGTCGTCGTCCGGGGGCGACGCTGACGAGCCGCTCGACTTCGACTTCGAGGCGCACCACGCCGCCGAGAACGCGACGTCCACGAGCACACGGCAGGCCATGCGGACATCTGTTGGAGCATGTTTTTTTCTCTCATTCCCTATATGGCTCGAAAGTGGTAAGGGGAAAGAGTATCTATTGGAGTTGCTCTAAAATTACTAAAGTTAACATGAAAGGTGCAAGGGTTACAATATAAATAAAACTAAGTTTTATTACCTATAACATGAACAATTCTAATGAAGAATAGGATTGTGGGTTGATTAGTATAAACATTGAGGGACTTTTCAAAAAAACGTAAAGCCAAAGGTTTATGCAAAATGTACGAGTCGCGCTATTGACTGGCTTGACTGCGCCAATTTTTTATGGTTTTTTCCGAGTTTGATGGGTTTAGAGATGACTGACCAAAAATTAGGGTAGAAACGTTGCTTGCTTTATTAATAAAGTAAAAAAAATACATTATATGTGTCACAGAATATCGATTTCCATGTTAAACAGATGGCTCAAATGAAGGATTTACTTGCACTCATGGCAAAACATATGTATATACGATATAAATTAAAACAAAACTATAAATGTAATGAATAGGTGTATAGGATAATTGCTAGCTACAATATTTTACAACAGGATAAAGAGTATGTATCTATATATACGAGTATTGTGTTAGAATATTATATAAAAATAATAAATAGAGTAAGGTAAGCAGATTGGATTATTAGGTATGATCACTAACTTTTTTTAAAAAATAAATTTTCTAATGTCGGTTCGTGCGGGAGCCCATGTTGATGGACCATTACGAATAGATGTGGAAACAGAAAAAATAAGCAATTTAAATGAACACATGACCTATTATATGATTTGTCTAACACTTTATGTTAAAGTTGTTGCTAGCTCACGCACAAGCATGGTCGACGGAGTCCCAAAAGGCAATATGGTTCACAGTAAAATATAAGGAAAAAATGTGTGTTTAGGTGATGCAATGAGAAACTTTTTTAGATAATGAAATTTTCCAGTGTCTACGGTTTACGGTTTAGTGTACACAGCCTTTAAAGTCAAGCATTGAAGCGGTCCAACGAATAATCCTTAGGCCTCGTTCGCTTTCGTTGGAACGGTTCCACCCGGATTGAGATGAATATAGTACAAACTTTATGATACTTGCAATGAGAGACCGGGATTTAATCCAGGTGAAGAACCAATTTACCCATGATAGGGACAAGAAGAGACCGGGAATTAATCCACTAGTCAAGAGGTGGGGAACCAATCCAGGTCTTTTGTTGTCCATATCATGAGTAAATTGGTTCTTCACCTGGAATAAATCCCGGTCTCTCATTGTACTATATTGATTTCAATCCGGGTGGAACCATTCCAATGAAACCGAACGAGCCCTTAGCATTACAATGAAGATGTATACTAGATAATGGAATAAATCTCGTCAAGACGTATCGCTCTCTTGTTCTTCCTATCTGTTTTCTCCGTTCAGCAGATGGGCAGGGGCTCTCCGTTCCACTCCTTGAGGCACTCTAGCAGCGGGTCGATGTGCTTGCCCAGGTTGATGGCAAGGAGCACCTTGTTCAGCTCCTCACCAGGCGACCTCGTCTTCTCGCCGGTCAAGTACACAGCTCCGAGCTCCTCGCGCACGAATCGGTACAGCGGGTAGGAGCGGCACTCGGCGATCCTGTTGGGTATCGCCGCCGTGCCGTTCTCGACGGCGGCACGTGCAGCCTCCACCGCCTTGGGCAGCGCCGCCCGCAGCTCCTCCTCGAACCGCTTGACCTTGGCGAACACGGACGTCTCGGCGTCGAACTCGGCTGCGCCGTTGGCGAGGGCGCGCTCGACGAGCACATTGCGCAGCTTCTTCATGAGCGGGTAGTTGGCGCTGCAGGGGTCGTCGGCGTAGGCGAACACGGCCTCGCGCTCGATCTCCTGGAGCAGGTCCTTCTCGCAGAAGCGGGCGTCGTGGAGCCCACCCGTGGAGTTGGTGCTCAGCGTCTTCCTCGCCGCCGTCATCACGCAGCTCTTGACGGCGCTCTTGACGTTCTCCTCGATGTGGCGCAGGTCCACGGCCTGGCACAGCGCGATCAGGAACGTCGAGGTCATGAGCTTGAGGACCTCGATGGCCTCGGCGGTCTTCCTGGAGGAGATGAGCCCGAGCGAGTTCACGTCCTGGTTGTGCTGCTCCGCGCTCTGCACGTGGTTGGTCACCGGGTTCCCCAAAAACTGCAGCTCGGAGCAGTAGGACGCCATGGCGATCTCGGCGCCCTTGAACCCGTAGTCCAGGCTCGGGTTGCGCCCGCCGGACAGGTTGGAGGGCAGGCCGTTGTTGTAGTAGTCGTTGACGAGCTCCGAGAACTGCGCGAACATGAGCTTGCCGATGGCGGCGATGGCGAGGCGGGTGTTGTCCATGGACACGCCGATGGGGGTGCCCTGGAAGTTGCCTCCGTGGAGCGCCTTGCTGCGGGCCACGTCGATGAGCGGGTTGTCGTTGACGGAGTTGATCTCTCGCTCGATGGACTTGGTCGCGGCACGGATGACCTCGATCTGGGGGCCAAGCCACTGCGGCGACGTGCGGAGCGCGTACCGGTCCTGCTTCGGCTTCATCAGCGGGTCCAGCTCGCCGAGCTTCTTGGCAAGCTTCATGTAGGAGCTACCCTCCAGGATGTGCTCCATGATGGCGGCGGCTTCGATCTGCCCGGGGTGGTGCTTCAGCTTGTGGGTCAGGTGATCCGTGTACTCCGGCTTGCCGTTCATCACCTCGCAGAACACGGCCGAAAGGACCTCGGCCATGATGGCGAGGACGTTCGCCTCGAAGAGAACCGTGGAGGCAAGGCCGGAGCCCACAGCTGTGCCGTTGACCATGGCAAGACCTTCCTTGGGCTGCAGCTCGAAGAAGCCGCCCTGGATGCCGGCGATCTTGAACGCCTCCGCGGCGTTCACCTTGGTGCCGTCCGGGCCCACCGCCACGGCGTTCTCGCGCCCGGTGACGAGGCCGGCGATGTAGGACAGCGGGACGAGGTCGCCGGACGCGGTGACGGTGCCCCGGAGCGGCAGGCACGGCGTGACGTTGGCGTTGAGCAGCTTCACGATCGCCTCGAGGATCTCGAACCGGATGCCGGAGTACCCCTGGAGCAAGGTGTTGATGCGCACCAGCATCGCCGCCCGCGTCGCCTCGGCGGGGAGCACGTGGCCGTCTGCGCCGGTGCCGAACGCGCCGGCGTTGAGGAACCTGATGAGCTCCCTCTGGAGCGCGCCGCCCTCCTTGGTGCGGCGGTGGGACGTGGCGCCGAAGCCGGTGGTCACGCCGTAGCTGTCGGTGCCGTTCGCCATGCTGTTCATCACCCAGTCGCTGCTGGCCTTGACGCGCTCGCGGGCCGACTCGTCGAGCTCCACGCGGGCCTCGGCTCCGGCGCCGCTGGCGGCCACGGCGGCGACCTGCGCGATGCTCAGGCTAGCGCCCTCGATCTTCACCAGCGGCTCGCGGAACTCCGCCACCATCCGCTTCACCTCGTCGAGGTGGCTGCCCATCAGCTCCTCCGCGGCCTTCCCCCAGTTGAGTGGGTCGGCACGCGGCGTCGCCATGCACAGGCCGTCGCCATTGGTAGCGACATTGCTCTTCTCGCAAGCCATTGTTATACTAGCACAGAGAACTAGAAACGCCGAGAGACTATGGGATCCCTGTAACTGTAACTGCGATTTTTTGGAAGCTGTACGCAGGAGAGCAGCTAGATTTGCGCTAGGATTTGGTACTGCTGCTCTTCCTGGAGAGAACAGGTGGGTGTGGCGAGGTTTAAATAGGCACTCCCGAGAAGGGAAGGAGCGGGTGGTGTGTGGAGTGTGGAGACTGGGGACTGGTCCAACGACGGCCAAGTGCTCGAATTAGTTGGGCGACAGCACAAACATCAGACGTGTGTTGATCAGGCGTGGAAATTTCGTGGTGGCCGCTGGGGCAGGAAGCTCGGTCGACGGGGGTATGGTTGGTGAGCGTCAAGACTGAAGACCCAAAGGAGTTGGTGAGGGCGCGACCGCCGGGATGCATGCGCATGCCTTGACCTTGGCCGAAAACGTGCTTGCTCTCAGTCTCAGCTGCCTGCGTGCCTGCGCTTATGATCTTTTCCTATGGTGGGGACCTGCCTTTTGGTGGCTGCTGCACTTTTGTAGAGTTGTCCTTGCCCATGCTTTCAGTGGATGCTCTATTTGCCGATTATCAAAGGAATGCTGGGAAGAAATAAGGAGTTTCATGTCCCATTTTTGTTACTGTTCTGCTGATAATAATCATCTTGTGATATATTTTATGAAAACGGAATTTGTTTTTAGAATGCTGTTATCAAAGAACCACATCTGATTCAAACTTTTCGGACGTCAGAGAAAAGTCCACCGTTTCTGGTCGTTAGGGGTTCCCGGCATGAATGATTTTGTGATTAGTAGGAAAGCGAGTTCCACGTGTCTGACCACTGTTGCTTCAACTTTCAGGATTGGAGCAGTGCTGGAATGCTAAGTTCAATTCCCTCCGTCAACAAAAGAATGCAACTATGGGATTTGTGCCGGTCAAACTAACTCAAGTTATGACCAAGTTTATAGTGAATACTATTAGCACTTATGTCTTTAAATAAATTTATTATAAAAATACATTCTATAAGTAATCTAATGGTACTTATTTTGTGTTATGAGTGTTAGTAGTTTTTATATAACTTTAGTCAAAGTTCGAATTATCTGACTTCTTGAAAAGCAAAAATTACATTGTTTTATGGACGGGGAAGTACATAACTCTCATACGGATACGGTGGGATTGACGGGATGTGGGTTGTGAAAAGCAAAAATTACATTGTTTCATGGACGGGGGAAGTACATAACTCTCATACGGATACGGTGGGATTGACATGAACCGAGGCCGTGTTTAGATGGGTGTGTAAATTTTTTTCACCCATCACATCAAAGAGAATCTTACATGCATGAAGTACTAAATGTAGACGAAAAAAATAATTCATTACATGGATGGAGTGTATGTCGCGAGACGAGTCTAACGAGCCTACTTAATCCACGATTTGCAACAGTAACGCTACAGTAACCGTCAGCTAATTCTTAATTAATTACCCTCTAATTACCCGTCATTAGATTTGTCTCGCGATTTGCTGGTTAGATCTGTAATTAGTTTTACCAATAGTTTCCGTTTACTATGCCTAAATGATAAATTTTGTTTGATGTGACATCTCAAGAACTTTTCGCAACTCCATCTAAACGCGGCCCGAGTAGCTGGGATTCCTTGGCTGCTGGCTCTACAGCAGACTGTACTCAAGCAATGCACATGGAAGAAAATTTAAGCCCTTTTTAGTTTTTACCATCCTTTGGTACTGTTGGCATTGGCGCCTCTGCGTACCTATTAGTGACCATAATAAAAACTCAATCTCCGAAAATTTCCCTAAAAAAATTACTCTAGAAATCAACCATACTCTCGATTAAAGAGGGAAATTAACCAATACTGGTACTGATAGTTGGGACAGGTATCACCTAACCTTACGTATGCCATGAGTGATGACACATTGGCCACTGGCTCCATAGTAACAGAAAAATAAGAAGCCGTCTTGTGCTGTTTATTGCCTGCATGCTTAGTCAGCTTTTGTTGGCACCTGCAGGCTACGTACAGATCACCGGAGTTCCAGCTCCGATAAGAAGTGACGCACGGCAGAGCACTGCGAAAAGAAAATGGATGTGGAAGTAGGTATCGTGGAACAGAGCTCGCCGTTCTCTTTTTGTATTTAGCATGTGTACCAGGCTTTTAACACTTTGCATATGCAGCTCATGATGTGTAATCTGTGCATTAATTTATCACTGCACACTACTGTCAGTTGGGAACTTGAGATAACACTTGGCTAAGGAAAATTATTACGTGGGGCTTGTCTTGAGAACTCGAGCTTGCCCCCTTTTATCTTCTCGTACTCTTTATATAACTTTAGAATAAGCATCATATCCCCTCTCGTACTCTTTGAACGTTTGATGGGATTAGTAAGGGCCATGTGTCGCGAATACGCCATCAGAATATCATATGGATGCGCCAAAAGTAGCCTTGATGGTCCATGAAGGTGACACCGCCCCTATCCCCTATCAGTTGCTCTCATTTAAAAAAAAACATCCTATTTTGACAATTTTTACTAAATTTCCTTTTTGACAAAGTTTTTGGTGAAACTATGCAGGCCAATACAAAATATATTAACTTGAAGCAATAATTAAAAATGTATACTACTTCTATCGTGCTCAAAATGGCATCACATCAATACAATGTACTAAACATATTAGAAATCAAATTTAAATGAAACCTAGATTTAACTGATTGTATTTAAACCTAATCATATTGTTGATTCTCTAGTGCCAGGCAATAATTTCTTTGTTTGAGAATTCGTCAGTTTTTATACGATTAGATATGCTACAATGTATCATAAGCTATTGTTTTTCCAAAAAAACCAAGAACGATATTATAGTACATAGTTGGTCCCTTAGCTAGAACCTTCATCCAACATGTGGTAACTTGCTACAATATTTTCACTACAGTAGCACATGGCCTGAGAGCCTATGGATTTTTTTTTTTCCCTTTAGTATAGGATAGTACTAGAACATCATGCGCACTTTGTACACCCTATCATTTGATTTTTATGAGCAGTATATCAATATATTTGTCCAACATTACACTATGACCTTGTAGCTACATTGAACCGCTCCCAACTGGAGTCCTAAGATCCATTAAGTAGTGTCAAATGTAAATACGCGCAAATAAAACATACTTACAATTCCGTTGTATTATATACTAAACAGGACAATCCCATCAATACTAAAAATACTACACATTGATCTATGGGTTGGCAAATAGAAAAAAGTGATAGTTTCATACATTGAACACAAACAAGCTGGACTGCACAAATTAGGCACATCAACTATTTTGAGGCAACAATATATATGAACACAACTATGTTTTTCAGCTTCCACAATTACAATGTCCTTAACTAATTATACTTTTTCTACGAATGGATGACAAATGCTTTGATTTCTTTTACGTTGGCGCAACCTGGAACCCACATTACATCAACATAAAGAGTATAAGATCATTGGTAGCCGCATAGCATAAAAATCTAGTCATCAAAACTTGGAAACCGATGAAGGTTATATCTCCATTTTTCTTACCTCTGCGAAATAAAAGAAAAACATGAATATATGAGAATAAACAAACATTTTATTTAAGCAATGATTGAACAAATTTAAAGTCAATACAAGCATGCACTTAACAAAATATTCAAGTAAGGGCACATAGTTGAGCAACAACAAAAGCGCAATTGTTAACAGTACGCAGGAAAGCCATATGTTCATCTCATTAATGTAACAAAACACATCAAAGAAACACACAGAGAATAAGATAAACAAAAGCCCATTGATAGGAAATACAAAAATTAGAAGGTTTAGCACGCTCAGCTATTAGGCGCGTGAATATATCTCTTAAAGTTGGCAATGGTTCGGCTGGAAAATGGTTGTGGCGGTTTGGGTTTTGCTTTGGTCTCATTTGGTTTGGTGGAAATTGGTTGACCTAGCTAACGGTTCGGTTAAATTTGGTTTAACACAAAAATGGTTTTCCTCAGTTTGGGACGCGAGCGGCGCGGAGCTGCTGCTGCGCACGTTGAGCAGCAAGCGATAGCAGCAGAGCATAGCAATTTAAGTACGCCACCACCGGTCGCCTCCCACACCAGTTGTAGATAGTTTGGTTTTCACATGCGACAAGGAGGTTTAGAGTGCTTTGCGACGATGTGTTTAATAAAACTGGAATGGAGAAAGGCAGACGATACTGGAATGAGCAACATCTAGTTTTCAGATGCTAGGAGGTGCACAATCACGAACTATGACAAAGAATTTCTCGCTGTTAGGCTGATAGCTTTTTCTGAAAATAAAGTAGTATGAAAATTAACATAGAAGTATATAGCAAAACTTTGCTTACAATGCTAGGCCTTTCAGTTGGCTGATCCATTGGCCTGCGCTACAAAGGTCGTTTACTGAAATTGTTATGACCAGGCAGCATAGCGGAAGCGTGGTCGAGATGTTCCTATGGCTAACTCTTCTAGAAGTGCGATCAGATCCTGTACTAAATAGGGAGCTGCCATTGAAACACAAGATTCAAGTGACAACCTGCTATCTAATATGCAATGTGCTTCCTGAAGAAATCTCATCAGTGTCTCTGGACTTCGACAATGGAGATTCAAAAATTATGTCAACTCCATATTATTTCGATATCATAGTTGAGCAGCAACTAATCTTGGTTTTGTTACAACCAAAATTCCAGGGAGCAATATACACCGAGTGGCCTTATACTACATGTCGAGTACCAAGACATGTTATCAAGTTGCAGATCATATCCCACACCATGACATGGTGTCTTATGGTTTCATTTCTCTGGTCATAGGTATTAGCCTGGAATGGTTCTGGTGTTGCTCCAATCATATCTCTGCTACCATTGTTGTTCAATATTCTGGCACTTCAGGAGAGGCAATGTTGGGCTCTTCCTGAGACATTGTTTCTTGAAAATGTTG
This sequence comes from Urochloa ruziziensis, assembly GCA_015476505.1. Taxonomy (NCBI): domain Eukaryota; kingdom Viridiplantae; phylum Streptophyta; class Magnoliopsida; order Poales; family Poaceae; genus Urochloa; species Urochloa ruziziensis. Next base: position 20,495,719 of record CM027118.1, read on the forward strand.
CTACTCCTAATGTTGTTCTGAACTTTAAGAGATATCTGGTTCCTATTGGTGAAGTGAATGAAGCTATTTGTTGCCTGAAGCTACTCATGGAGATGGAGCAAAAGACGGCATCACCCAATAGCAGTATGGTGAGTGGTACTCTGATCAATGTTATACCCCTCTGTCGATCTATTCAGTTCCAAGCATGTCAGTGCATATCATACAAGTATGGCTTCAAGACTGCATAGAGTTACTAGCATTTTCATGTTCATACTTCATTTCTATTGTTTGGTGATTAATGATCCATGATGGACTTGATCAAGCAAGGACATCAATATCAAGACCTCTACTGTAATTGAAGAAATTCACAGCTTGAGGGCAACCTGGTGCCTAAGGGGAAGGGAATGTCATGACCTGGCCATGAACGGCCTGTAGTAGGATTAGCCGTTTAGCATTGTGGTTTGGGCCTGCGTGCCTTTATCGTGTCAGGCTGAGCCCAGTGGGTGAGTGGCCCATATCGGGCACCTACTTGTACTGTCGCGGAACACACAGAAGGGGATGATCTATGAATTAATCAAAATACCTTCTTCAACCTCTCGCTCGTCTCGAGCTTCCTTGCTATGCCGGCGCTGCCGAGCCAATCCGCCGTGCGTGACGCCGGTGAACCCCTCTAGCTACCCGATTGGCGGAGACCTGGACGCGACGGACGCCGCGGGGGAGCCAAAGGGAGTACTCGCTGATGGAGCCCAGTCTGAACGGACCCACGCGGGTGGCGACGACCCACGGCCGGAACGGCGCGGCAGGGCGGGTGGTGATGGAGGCGTGCCAATGGGCACAGACATGGCGGATGTGGAGAAGGTCGCACTCCGTGGGTAGGTGGGCGGAGACTAGGTCGAGGAGCTCGGCTGGGAGGGAGGACCAGTCGCGAGCGCCGGCGCCGGCCATTGCTACTCGCACGGCGCCGGACGTAATTGACGTCGGGTGAGCAGAGGATTCTCTCTCCCTCTCTGTGGTTTTTTTTTTTTTTTTTTGAGGAACCAGCAGAGGACTCTCCTGGGCTGCTGCTTTTGGTTTTGAAGCGGATCCGAATTGCGTTTGGTCTGTGGGCTAGTGGGCCTAGTCAATGCTTCAATGACCAGAGGTATGCGGGCTCCAGGCGGACTGTTTCTGATGGGCCATCAACAAGTCGCCAAGCCCATGACTATGCTGCCTGGAATTCTTCTTCTCTATTTCCATCATCGTCAGTTCGTCACAGCCGAAGATCAGCATGGTTCCAAAGCGAGGTGAATCGACGAGACGACCACCTAGCTGGACGACGGGGACACCGAGGAGGCGACGACGGCAGTGAAGTGCAGCTCCGCGCACCGCTGCTTCGCCATCAGCTAGGACAAGGACCCTGTGGCCGTGAGATGGGAGTCGCAGTCGAGAAAAATATCAATCGACGTCCTTGAGACGCGTCATTGCGCGTCACTGTTTCTCCACTGGAGCAGTAGGCGCTACTGTTATCACCCATCTGCTAAATTCGTCCAAATTAGCATCGCAAAAAACCGGAGGTGCTGCGGCAGGCTTGCTTCTGAACTCACTCAGAAGTGGAAAATGGAAATAAAGAACATGTTACCGCCCCGGCAAACTTTGGTGGTTTCGGTGCTGATCTTTCTCCTTTTAATTTTCTGAAAGAGAGTGGTTGGTGCTGATCTTTTTAACCATCATGTGCCACAACAGCGATGTCAACCAAAAACTCCAAGGCTGACCGCTTCTCCTGGCCTGCAGCACTTTCTCGATTTGGTCGCCCACTAAAGAGCAGAGCTGCCGTCCGGTTACACACGCACGCACCACACCAAAAAGAAAAATCCGAAATAACGCTCCTCGGCTTGGATCAACTACTACATATAAACTCCAATGAGTCCCTATCATCCCAAAGGAAATTTCCATACAGATCCCCCTAGATGATTAAAACTCTATAAACAAACCAAAAAGGGACACAACAGTAAATTCACCAAAACTCAACACAGCTGAGGACCAAGAGCGGCGCGCACCGAGACTCCGGAGCACACACGACATGGAGTCGACCTACGCGCGGACGGCGCCGGCGTCCGTGAGCCGGACGCCACCGCCGCCGGATTCCGAGGAGGCACGGGCCGAGCCCCGAGCCCACGCCACACGGACACGGTTTCGTCCCGTGCTCTCGGGCGCGGCGCCGCGCAGTGCCCTGCGTGCGCTCGAGGCCGCCGCCGCCGAAGACGACGGCGACGAAGACACGGAGAGCCCGGCGCTCTCGGCGGCGTGGTGGGACTCGAAGTCGAGCGGCTCGTCGGCGTCGCCCCCGCAGGACGACGCGGCCGCCCCGACGGGGACGGCTACGGCCGCGCTGGGCCCGAGGATGCGGCTGTCCGCGGCGCCGCGGCTGTTGTGCCATACCCCCAGGCAGTAGGACGCGGAGCAGAGCATCGCCGCGACGAGGAAGGTCAGGAGGTCGACGCGCGTGGGGGCGCCGCACCTCCTGCCGGCGCGCCCGCCCGGCGACGGCGAGTCGTCGGTCGCCATGGCCCGCCGCGGCGGGGGGGACTAGGGGAGGACGACACGAGCGAGGCCGAGGAAGGAACAAGGAAGTGGAGGGGAACTCTGTCTCGGCGTGGCGGATACGCGTATACGGGGACGGCTTGAACTTCACGGGATGATGGATGGTGGTGCAATAAGTATAGAAGCTAAGGTAAGGTTTTATATGGTGTTGGCTCCAATAATAAAATATAATTAAGCGAGACTGCTAAACCATGGTTAGGGCATGTACAACCCTTGGACAGCAACCCGTCTATAGAACCTCGAACTGCGCATACAGACAGATGTATAGACAAGTCATACAGCCCATAGGCAGAGAGGCTGTCTATGAGCTGTTTAATGCTTTGCATGGAGTTTAGATCAACTACAAATGCATTTGTGTACACCATTGTGTGGCTATTTGATTGAATAATATGAAGCATAAATAAAACCATGATTACAATATTTTTTAGGAATCACACAGTAACTGAAGCACTCACACAGAAAGTTTTTTTCATTCACACATAAAACTGACGCATAGCGAGGGTCATTTCAGAGATAACGAACAGAGATACAGCAGGGAGTCCACATTCACAAAGATAACTGACGCACTTTCCTTTAAAAAAAGAAACTGCTGCATCCATCAGTCCACATTTACAAATGCACCACAGATAGGATTACGTTTCACATTCACTTTCCTTCTAAAAAGGAACTGACGCCACATGCTTGAAGTCCACATTAACATTCAAAAAATAGACAGGACATGCAGAAACATGGAATAAGAAAACAGCAATGTAATAGTTCTTCTGGTACTGTACTCTGCTACTTGGTCCCCCAGCTAACTGGTCTTTTGAACAAAAGCTCTTGATACAACTTGTAGATAAGTTTGAGTTCGAAATCTGGAAGAACAAAAAAATGCAGACTCAGTTGGAGCTTACAGTTTTGATTAAAATTCAGAAATCAACATGGTCAGGTTCAGGCATACAGATAACAACAGATATAACAGGCAGGACAACTAGCACCTAAAATTCTCTGAAAACTGATATAAACATGGTTTCAGTTTTATCTAGCAACAGATATAAACATGGTTTTCTGAACAACTTTACCTGATCAATCAGTTTGAGGGGAAAGGGCATTCTCAAGCTTCTGCATCATTCTCACTCGTTGCGCCTTTTCCTCATCAGACATTGAACTAGTATCTTGTGAGGCGAGGTTGTTATAAGTCTCAATCATCTTTATCTCTTTGTCAAACTTCTTTCCTTCTTTGTAATCTTGTGCTGTCAGTTGAGCAATTCTTGTGGCCTCTAGCTTATCAGAAGCTATCTTCTCCTGTCTGTCCAACATCTTCATGCACTTGTCATTGTTTGTCTCCTGGAATTTGCTATACCTCTCAAATTTATCTAGCTCAATATGAGACTCCTTTGACTGACTATCATCACTATTGCTGGAGCCCTTGCCTTTTTTAGCTGCTAGAGCTGCCATTTTAGCTGCCTTCTGCCCAATTGGTCGCTCTGGCATCTCATCACAAGTGTCGTCATTTTCCTCAGAGTCTCCTTCCAGGTAAATGATTTCCTTTTACGTGCATTCTTCAGGTTGTCATTGTATGTTTTCCACTTTGGCGCGTCTCGACATATTTTCCAAACCTTCTCAAGCATAAAGGGTCCAACAACATCCTTGTTATTTTTGTTGTCACTCAAATAGAACCCGTGTGCTGCCTCCATCCACTGCTCATTTGAATATCCGCTTGTAAATACTCTACGAGCCTTTACGTAAGCACATTCAAAAAGGTCTGTCAACCTGTTAACTTTGTGCCATCTATCCTTGCATTGCTTCGGAGTTCTTCTTCGATGTGCAGGGGTAGTCTTGTTGTACGTTTCGACAACCTCACTCCAATACTGGACACTACCCTTATCTGCTCCACAAGTAGAGTCAATTGAATGTTCTATCCAAGCACTCATCAATCTAACTTCCTCGTCCACATTCCACATTATCCTCTTCTCAGTTCTTGTATTCTCATTGACATGAACAATTTGCACATCGGGCGGTGAACCAGCATTGACAGCCTCATTTAGAGGACTGCTGTGAATAGCTGTACCAACCAAATGAGAGTTCTCTGCTTCATTTGCAAAATAACTCATGAAACCACCAGGTGGACGTACATCTTGGCCCCTGCAGGAAATTGCAAAAAAAAAATTTACAGAAGTAGAAACCATATAAAAAATCTTACACTAGTTTCCATTCTAGTAGATTTCCACAAGTACTACAGAAAAAGTAAACAGGAATTAACATTTCATACCATCTTAAGACATGGCATCTAAACTTTGATCATTATGAAAAATTTGAATTGATACTGAATTTAGCACAACTACCGACAAGAACTACTTTACAACAATGTGCAGTAAGCAGTTAACTGACACCATGCACAACAAAATTAACAGCAAACCATTCTTGTCAGTCCACTGTGAATTAACAAAATTAACAGCAAACCAATCAATTCATTCTAAACATACACAAAAAGCCATATTCCACATTTGTTCCTCCAACTTATGTTTCTTAGTATGCTCATACATATAAATGCATAAGCCCAACATTGCTAGTGCTTACTGAACATGGAAAATTCATCTCCATTCTGAGCAAAATAATGTTGAAACTTGAATCTAAGCTCCAATACACTATGGGACCATTATCAAGATCAATACTTTTCACTGACAAAATAATGTTGAAACTTGAAGCAAGGAGCCATTATTGAACAGAAAAAGTTACCATGATCCAGGAGAAGAGGGATCAACGCTGAATCCTGTGGACGCCCACGAGCTGCTGGGGAAGCCACCTCCGTCCATGGAGAAAGCTTCCGTCGCCGGGAGGGTGGTTGGTGCCGCTACTGACCCGCCACCGCGTCCGCGAGCACGGGCCGACGGTGGTAGCCCGACGCCTCGAGGACCAAGACCAAGAGAACGGGACGGCGGTGTTGAGAGGCCACCACGACCGAACGGGAGACCCCCACCCGCCGCCGCCGCCGCCGCCGCCCCACCGTCACTGCGGCCTAGGGTTCGGCCTGGAGCCGCCGCCGCCGCCGGATCCACGGCTGCTGATCCGTTCTTCCTCCGCAATGCGCCTGGCGTCGACATTCCGCTACACCGGCCTGGGGAAGAAGGGGAAACTGGAGTGGGAAGGCGGCTGCCGGCGGAGGAGGCTGCGCCGTGCTGGGAAGAAGGGGAACTGGCGCAATGTTTGGCGGGGAGGGGCGGAGCGCGGGAAGAAGGGACTCGATTTGGCGGGCAGCGAGCGGAGCGCGGGAGGTACACACTCGATTCGCGGGGGCGGAGCGCGGGATCCCGCCGGCGACGCCTCCTGGAGACGGCCGTTCTACAGCCCGGCGCCGCGGCGTCTCTTGAGCGTCGGGGAACGGGACGAGCCCGTCGCCCGGTCTAGCGACGCTCGGCCCGTCGCTGGGGACGTGCGGGGGGTTTTTGGCAAAAAGGCCCATCAAGCGACGCCCTAAAGCGTCGGGCTGTACATGCCCTTAGCGACAGCACAAGTATACTGATGCGTAATTACTTTGTCTATTTCTAGCCGGCCGCTGAAAGCAACATCTTTTGTAGTTGCCGTTTTTTTTTTTTTTTTTGGTTACAAATCATGTTTCGAAATTCTACATGTCACCACTGTTTAGAAGTTTTACGTGTCGAGATGAACCATCAGGTCGGATTGTCATCCCATCTGTTGCTCGGAAATCAGCAAACTAGGGGAATGCTCTTATCCGTTGCTGGGGAGCTGTGATCTGAACGAGGATCGGAGGATAATGTGTCCCCCAATAAACAATCTGGTTCCTCTTCGTTGCACTTGCACGCGCGGAACTGGTCCATCTGGACGTGTGCGTTGACTCGAGACTTTGTTGGTCAAGTTGCCATCGCTCGGCGTGCGGGCCCCAACCAGGCCCGCTCCAGTCAAAAGCTCGTATGGCGCCAGCCGCCCTCGCGTAAGCCCGTACACACATATGTGTGTTGGAGGCCCATCAAACCCTGATGGCGTAGCTGTGGCCCAGCCCACTATCTCGATCCCCGGCCTATCAAGCCTAGACTGATCTGCTACTCTCCATCGACGCCACTTGGCTGCGGCATCTTCCGCATGATGATGATCTTAAAACAGGGATATAGCTGTATAAATGTGTAACCTACACACCATGCATATTGAGATAAGAGTATGTATTCGTTTGTGGATTCCTGGCCCAACATCCTCCATTCCACGGTCGGGTCTGCAACCTGAGAAACTTTGATGTTTGTCCCGGGCATGTGTAGCCACAGCGACAGTAACTCCACATGTAGTTGATCTTGCAGGTGTTAGCATCTTCGTTCACAACCGTCCACCGACACTTGCCCTGTCGCCCAACCAAAAAAAATAAACTGTTACCACAAGCCCATACTGGCCAAACTCTATCACACTACACTTGCTTCCGTTTTGGTGTAAAGCTGTAGCTCTTATTAGGCTGCACGCAGCTGCCCGCCCGGCCCAAATCCGGCAACCCGGATCATCACATGTGATCAGGAGCAGCTTGTGTGTGATGATGTTGAAAGGAGCAGGCCACGCCGGCCCGGCATGTGACCCAGAGAGAGCTCGAGAACAGGTTCACACACACTTCAGACCGCTTGTTCCTCCCACAGTCCCACTCCCACTCCCACTCCCAGGCTCTCCCAGCGGCTCCGGCGCTCCGCAAAGCTGCAGCGGCAGGGGGTCAAGGCGGGCGGAGGATGGCGCCGGCTGGAAATGGCGATCTCTCTGAAGGCCAGGTAAAGTTTTTTTCTTTTCTTTTGGCGCAGATATGGCCAGTCATGAATCAGTTTAGGATCTGTCTACCTCGTGCATAGGCATACCTGGGAGCGGCAGTACCTAGGCAATTGCAAGGAACAAATTGCCCAGAATTTTTCTTAAGCCAAATCTGGGTGACAGAGACTCACAAATTACCCAAATCTCAAAAGGCCAGAATTCTCAAATCTGGGTGCCACTAACGGCTAAAATACCCAGAAAAGAGGATAGCTAACAATTGACTGCTACACATTGACGCATCACACAAATTTGTGGACATAAGAATTGAACAAGAACAATAATGCATAAAATAGATATTTTAAAGGAAAATTAAAATAAGCTAAAGTAAAATAAGTTGAACCAATACAAAGATGCTGAAGTAAAGGAATCACCGAAAACTCCACGAAAAGCCAAATTTAAAGGAAAAAAGATCTGTAGGCCAACATTGAATCAGTGTAACAGAAAAATGTAAGCAACACTGATATATTTTTCAGGCCAAAAGTGGGACAACAAAAGATTAAGAACCAAAACACACATAATGTACTGGTAAAAAATACAATAAAATGGAAGTAGACATAGAACTTGATGTTGATATTATTAATAATTAAACAAAGGCAGAAAAAAAGTTGACACAGATACATATGTTGGCATTACATAGATAGTGTCTTAGCTTTGAAGGTTCACAGCATTACATAGATAGGGACTTGAACAAAATGAAACTAGATGAGTTGCCACCAGGATTCAGATTTCATATGTGATCAGCCTTCAATTCAGATGAACCTCCGAGCCATTGTGTGCTGGTCAACATCATCACCAAAAGGCTTCACAGTCACATTCATAACTTGTTCGAAGACAACATTGGCATAGCCAATGGAAACATAGTGGCCACGGAATGCATCAGCAACATCGCTATCAGGGCAGAGGATGTAACTTAGGCTCCGAGCAGGGTCAATAGCAACTCTGTAATCAGTGACTTCATTCCCAACAAGGCATTGAAGAACTCGAACAGTGGACATCCAACGGTTGGGATGATCGTTGTAGATGAAGCGGGCAGCAACTAGGCAAGACTGAGGACCTTCCTGAAGGCCAAGGTAGCACTTGACATCCCTGGTGAGGGAAACTGACTCCATTTTGAAGGCACTTTCGCTGATGAAACGGAGCTAAAAAGAAAGAAAACCATATGTCAAATCAGATTTACAACATAAGGCATAATGCACAAGTCAAAAAAGAAAGTAATAGCGAAGCAACTCATATTTTACATGACTGAAACATATATTTTACAGTAAAAAATTTCCTGTAAATGTAGCATAATCATACTGTAATCGAGGGACATATGCCCAAGATATGCTACATGTGGCAGTATAAAAGGACCAGATGTAAATATGCCATAGATACTTGTCATTTTAACTGAATGCATCATACTATTATGAATTACACGTCATCGATAATAATATACTGAACAACGCATGAAAAGTACAGACAAAAAGGTTTATAGTAAATAATTTCAGAACAATTGACATACCTTTGAGGGGGCCATCTTGATGGCAGAAGGGAATAAACGACGTTCACGTGAAAATGATTTGAAAAGCTAGAAAAAATGTATTATCAATGATATTATAAACTACAATAAAAATAGGATACTATGAAAAACTGCACTTTTGATTATCTGCGCATCGATATACATTTAAAAGGAGTAAACATAAATACAAACAAGAAAATTGATATTCAGATTACGAAAGAAAACATATTAATTTAAAAAAACGAAATATGAAACTCAGATATTAATAGAAAACAAAATAGCAAATATATTCTATATTCAGTCAGATGCAAATATTTTGGTTGTACAAGGAAACCACTCAAATGCAAATACAATCAACTAACAAAAAAAATTGAAATGAAAACATATTAATTTAAAAAAACGAAATATGAAACTCAGATATTAATAGAAAACAAAATAGCAAATATATTCTATATTCAGTCAGATGCAAATATTTTGGTTGTACAAGGAAACCACTCAAATGCAAATACAATCAACTAACAAAAAAAAATTGAAATGAAAACATAAGAACAAATAATTTCTATAGTCAGTCATATGCAATTTTTGGGGTTGTCCAGGGAAACCCCTCAAATGCAAATTTAAAATAAAAAATATGCATAAAAAATTGAAATGAAAACATAAGAACAAATAATTTCTATAGTCAGTCATATGCAAATTTTTGGGGTTGTCCAGGGAAACCCCTCAAATGCAAATTTAAAATAAAAAATATGCATAAAAAATTGAAATGAAAACATAAGAACAAATAATTTCTATAGCCAGTCATATGCAAATTTTTGGGGTTGTCCAGGGAAACCCCTCAAATGCAAATTTAAAATAACAAATATGCATAAAAACTATATAGCAAATTACCAAATCTATTCTACAGTCAGTAATATACAAACTATTGGGTTCTGCGTAGAAACCACTCAAATGGAAAGAAAAAGGATGCTAACAAACAAAATAAAAAAAATACTGAGAAAATAAGAACTTCATTGTAAAGTCAGTCACTTGCAAAATGTTGGGTGGTATGTGAACCACTGAAAACTTTGCAGGTAGCCTTATGAACAGAGATGCATTAAGCAGTGATAAGATGACTTTTCCCCAAAATGAGCAAACTTAATGTAGCAGATTAACATATGTACATATATTTACAGCATCACTATACTGATCATACGCCTAAAATATGACTGTAATAATTGGGGATCCATAGTGTAAAAAGATTATTGCTCTACTGATTATTCAAAAAAATTAGAAAGCTAAAGAGACTAAGTTAATAGAAATAGAACAACCACAAAGTGCAGACAAGAAAAAGAGTTCGATTGAAGAACAAAGATAGGAAAAAAACAGATAAAACTAAACAAAGTTGAACTCGGAGGACGCTTACCAGGAATCAACCGAGGAGAAAAGAGAATGAGAACAGACTTGAGAGGAGGAGAAAAGAAACGCGAAGCACAGAAATATAAGGCGGAGGAAACTGAGTGGAGCGAGTAAATGGAGAGTTGAAGGCGAAGGGGCACACCCAGTTCCCAAGAAACCAACCCCCTCAGCTTCCACCGTGGGGATCTGGAAGATGGGCTGAAAAAGATTGGAAGAATAATGTGGCCCAAGAATGAAATTTGTAAAAGAAAACAAAAGGTCAATGGACTGGGCCATATGAACATACATAAAGCCCAAACGAAGGACAGAAAACTAAACTGGGCCCAAAAATATAACCCAGCAATGAAAATGGTTTAGGCAAAACAACAACTCAATGGAATGGGCCATAACGAATAGAGTAACAGCCCAAACAATAAATCAACAAATGAAATGGGCTAATAAAAACACACAAATTAAAAGGCCCAGTAAAGCAAGAGGGACCATTGCACAGTCAATGGAATAAAAGAGCACAGCTGCAAGACATTGGATATTACCAAAATACCACCGCCAAGGGCCAAGAAATAGATAAAGTAGAGGGCAAAAGAGGAAAAACCACCTAACAACCAACTTGACGACCAAGAATAGAGCTCGAATAAAATAGAAGATCCATCTGGAAAGAAAGCAAAAGCAAAGAACAAAGAAGCAGGCGACGATGGAGCGTGACACATGGAGAAAAAGGGGAATAAGCAACCAAATTGGCCAAGATCCAAGAAAAATACAGGAGGTAAGTCAAATCTTACTTGGTAATCTTCTTGTTTGTAGTAAACCACATCATGGGCAGAATCTGTGCAGGAAGTAAAACAGATCTTTCTTGGTAATCTAGTAGTTTCAAGCAAACCAGATCATGTGTAGAATCTTGTTGTTTGTCCCAAACCGTGACAAATCACCTGTGTAGGAAATATTTAAAAAAAAACTAAAATCTGGAGGAAATTGGGCAGAGGTTCAATAATAATGACATTGATCACATTAACATGCGTAGAAACTTCTAATAGAAGCTAAAGGATATGACATGGTAACTTTAGCTTCATACCAGTGCAGGCTTTATATTAATTTCATGAGCTCATCTTAGAAATTACTATTCTGAATCTATTGCAAAGTAGTTTCATAGCAGAGAGTCCAGAGACAAATGAAACAGCTTCATTCTATACATGCTCCTTGAAAATACATAGAAAGAATAAAATTTATACAGTGATGAGCACCTTGTAAATTTAGGCAACATGAACTGTACATAAACATAAAATAATTTGAAACAAGATGTTCTCATGCATGAGAGATGAATCACTGGTTTGAAAAATAATAAAGTGAATAACTCACAGGCACATATGGGAGAAAATCATTGGAAGCTGCTACAAAGTCAGGAGCATCAAATTAAGAATTTTGATGCAGGAACTTCAGAAAACTTAGTGACAGGAAGGAAGGATCATCAGCAAGATTTCCACGCTGCACCTGCAAATGTACAAGGGATGGTACAGGTACATTACAATAAGCTAGAACACTGTGGATATGATGAAATATAAAAGTTTAGATGAAGTAGCAAGTCTTAATGAATTTTGTGAACAAATAATTTAAACAAAATCAGGTACAGGTACATCATCAGTTGTTGTAGTGTGGAAAAGCAAATTAGATATATAACCAACTGAGATAGTACAAAGTACAGTTTGAAAATACTAAAGTTACAGTTTCATGATGAATGTAAGACCAAAAATAATTAACTGTACATGATAAGATGAATATAAGCATGTATCCATGGAAATGAAAATATGATGACAAAGAAAGGAAAAATGAAATAGCACTAACCAGTACACTATTGTGCAGGGAACTTACACAGGATTACTGATGGAGCAGATAAGTAACTCTCAGGAAATGAATAGTGAATATGATCAAATAGCTGCAGGAAACAATGCATTTGTAAGTATTTTAGTAACACTATAATAAGGAATGTGTATTTGTTAATTGCAACAACTGACATATTTTTTTTTCAGGGTGGATATTCAAGTTTCATGGAACTGCTAACAGGTGAATATGGATTCAAGGTAAAACGTCATACATAAGCAAATGAAGGGTTTAGATAAATTTAGGTTGAATGATACAAAGATGGTAAAAAAAGCTGATTCATGTTGGCAACTTTATATGCAGCAAATAAACCTACCATACTCTACAACAGATCAGCTTGCAGAGATACCAATGGATGGCATACATGAAGAAGAAGACACGGTAAGATCATTTGTGAGCAGAAAAAATAATATATAACTTGGCATAGCAACTTTATCTAACAAAAAGATCATCACCTTCTCAATGACAGATCACCATGTATAGCTTGCCAAGCGATGATGAAGTAGTGGACATAAATTGCATACAAGCACATTTAGGAGTAAGATACTGGCAGCAAATATTCCATAAACATTGTAAATTTTAATAAACAGTCACATTACCTAAAAGCTTACATTCTGCAGGGAAGAAGAGAACTAACATTCAACTCTGAAATTGAGGGAAGAAATGAAAAAGAAGGAAACAGCAAAGTCAGTGAGACTCATAAAGAAGACGAGGTAGAAAAAATAGACCTATAGTACCAACTTTATTTTGAAACAGTTTTGTAACTTACATGTTTTCAACTGGTTGCAGACCCAAAACGACAAACTACAAGGGAAAATGATTGTGTCAGTACATACATATCCAAATGAACAGGTAGGAAACATGGATATAAGATGTTTATTCAGAATCGAACTTTCTATATGTGACTGGTTATTTTTTGGATTATAGGTGGGCATGTTGACTAATATAATGTTTTACTATGCAGCACCCAATTCAAAGCAGCGTAGCTGAAGAATCAAATTGGTATGAAGAGAACAATTGGAGGGAGGATTTATTCAATAACATGGAACTTGAAGAGGTAAATATACAACATAAATACTAAAGACATGCCAAATTATAAAAAACTCAGTGAATGGTACTAACACCTGTTTTTTTATAAAAAAAACCTTATAGATCGAGTAAACAGAGAAAGACCAAGAAAACAACATCAACATAGGGGCTGATAATGAAGAAGCAGGAGAAAATGATGAGGAAGAAAATGGAAGTCAACAAATCACTGAACAGGAATTAGAGGAATTCTTGGAAATTGAAAAGAAAGCAGCTTCGGAAGGGAACAATGCATATTTAGATAGCAGATACACTCCTCAGATGGGTCAGCAGTTCAAGAGTAGAGAAGATGCTCACTGTTTCTTTACTTTCTATGGTTTCTTGGCTGGATTTCAGATAGTGACAACACATGTAGTTAGGAGTTTAAGCAAAAAAAGGAATGGTGAAATATACAAAGTTGAAATGAGATGTCACAGACGAGGGAAGGAAGGAGAACCAAAACAAAATGAAGAACATGACATGCCAGTTGAGGTACAAGATGGGCCAGAGAAAGATGGAGAAAGAGACACAAATGTCCAAATCAGAACAGATTGCCAAGTGGTTATGACAGTGAAGGAAGAAAATGGATTTTGGAAGATTGTCAGGCTTAACCTTGACCACAATCATGAGCTCAGCCCAGGAAACAGGAATCAACTTTGCAGTGGAAGGAAATACATGACAGACATGGAAAAGGCAATGATAAGGACACTCAATGACAACAACATCGAAACAAGGAAGATGGTGGCCATTTTGTCATACCTAAGGGGAGGCATACTTGCTCTACCATATAAGAAAAAAGATGTAGCAAACTACAGGACAAAACTAAATAGAGAGGTTACTGGAGCCGACATAACAAAGGCAATAGAATACTTGAGGAACAGGAAAGCTGAAGATCCAACGTTCTTCTACAAATTTGATGTGGACAAGGAGATGAAAGTCAGGAATATTTTCTGGAGAGAAGGATGTTCCCTAAAATATTATGCAGATTATGGTGATTGTGTCAGTTTCGACAGTACATATATGACAAACAGATACAATCTACCATTCAGCCCATTTGTTGGCGTGACAGGGCATGGTCATACATGCATGTTTGGTTGTGCGTTCCTTCAAGATGAGAGCACAGCTACGTTTGTGTGGCTATTTGAGACATTCCTAGAGTCAATGGGAGGTAAACACCCAAAGACTATTATAACTGACCAGGATAAGGCAATGAGAGCAGCCATAGAAAAGGTGTTCAAACAAACAATTCACAGAAATTGCTTCTTCCACATCAAATTCAAGTGCTACAACAAGAATGGCAGGTGCTTTGCAGTGAAGGAAGGGCTAGTGGAGGAGTTTGAAGACATTGTAAACAACAGTTTGACAATACAAGAATTTGAGTACCTTTGGCAGAAAATGATGGCAGAGAACAAATGGGAGAAAAACAAGTACTTCTGTAAGATGTGGGAGAACAGGAAAAAATTCATTCCTGTGTACTTCAAGGATAACTTCTTCCCATTCCTGCAAAGCACAAGTAGGAGTGAGGGGACCAATGCTAGACTGAAAGAAAATATAGGACCAACATACAGCATCATAAGTTTCTTAAAGGAGTTTCAGAGGATTGTAGATACAACAAACATAAAGGAAGAAGAGGCAGACAATCAGAGCAAACAAAAGAGGCCAAAAGAGCTAAAGCTTGGCTACAATGTGGAAAAGCAAGCTATGTAACTATACAATAGGAACATCTTCAAAAAGTTTCAGTTTGAACTGGTAAAAACTGAAAGGTTCAAATACAAGGAGATAGAAAAGGGCAAGTCATATGAGGTATGGCCGAAAACAAACCAAGTATACAAGGCTCAAAGGATAAGGAAATACATTGTCATGACTAACCTGACAGAGGGAAAAGAAGAGTTCAGCTGCATCTGTGGGAAGTTCAGTAAGGATGGAATATTATGTTCTCACATTCTGAAAGTTATAGTGGAAGAGAAAATAAATGAAATACCTGAGAAATATATAATAGACAGATGGAGAAAGAAGTCATGCAAAATGCAACTACATGTGCCAGAGATTGTGCCAAAAACAAATGAGATGCTAAGATTCAATATACTATCAAGAAAGTCTGCAAACATCAACTCAAAAGCATCAATGACAGATGAGGCAACACAATACTTATCTGAAGAATTGGACAGAATCAGTTTGGAGCTTGATAAAATGATATCCAAATCTTTGGCAGTTGCTGTTACAAGTGGAGCTGGTGAGGGGTCATCAAATTCAAATATAAATCTTGCAACCAACTCAAGTAGCATTATAGAACTAGGAGAACTACAAGAGCCTGACAGAGTGAAGAACAAAGGGAGACCTCGATTACAAAGAAGGTTGAAACCATTTATAGAAGAAATCAGGGAGAAAGCTATCAGAGAAGAGAATAAGAAGAAGAAAAAGCAGAATACAGCAAGTACGTATGGGCACATAGTAAATAACTAATTTTAAAAGATTTATACAAAACTAAAAAGTTGCTAACAATTGGAAATGTTGTGATTGCAGGTCCAAAAGGCAAAGAAAAGAAGAAGCAAAAGAAGGTGGGAAAAAACAATACTGAGAAGAAAGATATGTGAAGAAGATGGAGGAATAAACTTATGAATGCAACCATTTCAGCAAAATGCAAAGTGTTAGAGAGATAATTGTAAACTATTACGCTGCAATGTATTTTTATTTTGGAAAAGCACAGGCATGTTACAGTGCTTGAACATTACAGACTCATTTGAAACAACATATTTTTGGATAATGGGTACTCTATTACAGACTCAAATGCTAGATGAATACACGCTATCAGTCCAAGCTTCTTTTAATTGGCTTCTGTGGTTCATCAATATGGATGGAGTCCTACAATACAAGAAAAAAATCAAGCTAATCAAAAAAGCATTAGGAATGACAACAGGATAATGAAATGAAAATAAAGGTAAATGGACAAATACCTTAGAGCTCATACTCAATAACACGGGTCTTATTCCCTTCATTAGTGGGTTGGAACACAAGTTCATTAGCAATTTTGACTCTAATAGTTGGAATATCAGAGCTATCAAATTTATGACGGAGAACACTTCTTGGTGAGTTCCAATGTGATAGAGACATCATAGCAAATATTCCAGAATCAAAACTACACGTGCAGGAATACAAGTGAATTAGAAAAAATATAATTAGCCAAACAAAATATTAGCATAATGAAGATGTGAGTAAAATGATAGGTACCAAGAATCAAACAAACCTGCTGTCAAGAGCTTGTTCTGGCATATCTGGATACAAGTAATTGTAGTCATCAAACTTCATATCTGTTCTCACATACTTATCCCAATGAAGCTGGAAGTGATTCACCTAGAAATTTAGGTTAAAGAAGTACAATTTTAGCATACATTGATTACTGAAAAAAGAAATTCGACATAAACAAAAGAGGTTAACAAAATAAAACTATAAAGACCAAAGAGGCTAAGGTACAGTGGGCACACAGTACTGTGTCAAAAATAAATAAAATACAGCTAATATACATGCCTGGTTCAATGAGTTTACAGTAAATGGGATACTGTAAAACTTTGTGAAAGCAACTGTAACTAGAAATGTTAAAAATATAGGATGTGTGAATTTCAAACTGGTTACAGAAACAGATTGGTACTGTCGGTGATATTATCTCCGGCAGTCTTCCACGGGGTGGCCCACGGAAGTGATTTATAGTGTAGGGAAGATCGCAAAGATCGGAAGCAAGATGGTTAGGATGGACAGACACAAGGGTTTATACAGGTTCGGGCCGTCGACTCGACGTAATACCCTACGTCCTGTTTTGGGGTGTTGTATTGCGTGTTGAGTTGTTGTCTGATGAGTCGAGTTGTGGTTCGTTGTTTTGGAGGGGGTCCCTGCCCGCCTTATATATCGGGGGGCAGGGTTACAAGTCGGTTTGTATCCGATCCTATCTCTAAGAATCCTTTCCTTCTTTACAATAACTCCTATTCCAACTAGGACTTCTCTTTCCAGATCCTTCCTACGTGCGCCGACTTGTCCCGCACGTCTTTAGGTCCAGAACGATGGGCTGGGCCGCCCCCTTTTGGTGGGCTCCCAAGCCTGCTTGTGAGGTACCCGGGTACTATATCCCCCACAGTAGCCCCCGAGCACTTCTTGGCCGATCGTTGGCTGTAATTGTTCCATCTTTTCTTGCATGATTCGAATGCTCCAAGTTGTCTAAGATCTCATCCGAGTGGTTTCGAAGAAGATCCGAGTGGTTTCGAGGAAGATCCGAGTGCATGCTCAGACGTTCCTGAAAACAATTCTTCAATTATAGTCATAGTGAGGGGAAGGAGTGCTCTTCTTCACGACGCGACAGCGAAGTGAATACACTTAGCCCCCGGGCTTTGGGCAATTTTTGTATGAAATTGGCCAAAGGTCTTCAACTTTTATCCATTTGTATCTTGATCTTCAATGGTGTGCACCTCCAGGTGCACCCATTGGGTGTAGCCCCCGAGCCTTGAGCAGAATAGAATATTCTGGTCGAGGGTCAAAAAGCAAAATATTATGAATCTCTTTTTAAACTTAATCCATCAATGGTGTGCACCTCCAGGTGCACCCATTGGGTGTAGCCCCCGAGTCTTGTTACGACTCAGCATGATCGTGTCAAGACTCTGAAAGCCATGAATTCCGACTGATTTTTTTTCAGCCCCCATGCCTCTGGACATGGATTTTAGATAATCTTTTCCTTCAGAGGCTTTTTTATTTCCCCTTTATAAGGATTTTGTCCTCAAGTTCTTTGAACTCGGCATGACTTCCGAGTCGTGTCCCACGACTCAGCTTGACCATATGGTAAGCCATCTTCTCACAAGATTTATACTTGTCAGCATTTGACCCAGATTTCTGAGTCAATTTTAGCGATAGTATCGCATGCCTTACGTAAAAATCAATTGCAAGGATGCAATATTAATTGCAAAAGCGAGTCTGGTCGTCGACTAATTTTAGCCTCACGACCGAGTGGTTTCTGCCCCTGAACCCTAGCTCAGGAACCCACAAATTTATTATCGTAACAGAACCGAAAGGTCGTGCTATATTTCAGCCCATTAGGCCCATTATTCCTAAAAGTCCGTTGCGTCCCTAACGGTCGCCTTACGGAAGGCGAGATATCGCGAGATATCGCGATTCCCTGCCGCATCTTTGAATTTAAAACGACGGGACGTGCCTGCGTCGGTTGAGTTCCCGAGACAAGCGCCGCGCCGCGCGCGGGAGGAACGGTTTATTCCTTTATAAGCCATCCCCGCCGCATTCTTCTTCCTTTACTTGCCATTTGCCTTCCCCGACGCTCCAGTTCCCTTTGCGCCAGAGCAAAACCCTAGATCTGCTCCCGCAACCTTCTTCCTCGCTCTCCAGCACCGCTCGCTGCCATGGCGCCCAAGAGGAAGGAAGCCTCGAAGCGGAAGGAGAGGTCGCCGGCAAGGGCCCGGTCGTCCAAGGGCAAGGCCACCGCCGAGGTCGCCGTAGATCGCGCCGCCGAGTGGAGGGAGTCCATCACCTCCACCAAGCGCCTCGAGCAGCACGTCATGGATGGCGTCCTCCCCGACCAGCAAACCGCCGAGTGGCGCGCCGCCGCCGGTGAGTCTTTCCCCACCCCAAACTCCTCTGATTTGGTGGTGTTCGAATCTTTCTTTCTCCGTGGTTTCGGCGTGCCCGCGCATTCTTTCCTCCGCGGGCTGCTGCATTACTATGGGATCTGCCTCTGCGCATTGAATCCCAACTCTATCCTTCACATCGCCATCTTCATCAACCTCTGTGAGGCCTATCTTGGGATAGAGCCTCACTTCAATCTTTTCATTCATCTTTTTCTCCTTAAGCCTTATCCCCGAACCGACTGCCCACAAGTAGTCGGGGGCGCCGGACTCCAACTCCGCGAGGGTCGAACTCGGGAGTATTTTGATATCCCTTTCCTTACCTCCAATAAGGGGTGGCAGTCCGAGTGGTTTTACGTAGGAAACCACTCGCCTGCCATCTCTCCAGAAATTGATTCTCGTCCTGTCCCCTCCCAATCCTGGACCGCTCTTCCCAAGGAGAGTGAAATGGACCAGGTTCGGGAGCTCCTGGGTCTTATTTCCCAGTTGAAGGACAATGGGCTGTCTGCCGTCGGTGTGGCAGCCAACTTTGTTCTGCGCCGGGTTCAGCCGCTCAAGCAGCGGGCTCACCCGGCGTATGAATATTACGCCGAGGGGGACAACACGCGCGAAGCCCCCGAGCGCGTCGACAAAGTCCAAGCCGCCGCTCGGCTTGGCAAATTCTTCGCACCTGGAACGTCCCTGAGGACCACTGACTGTCCTCCAGCGTTTAACTTGGGAAATCCACGCCCTGAGGTATTTAGTCAGTCTGTTCTTGTTTTTATTTCAATTCCACCCATTGGGTGTAATCTCAGAACTGAACCCAATTTTTGCAGGGTCGAGTTGCCTTTGTATCCCTCCCTCCTTTGCCTGAGATGCCAAAGGGAGTGGATCAGCCTCGTCGACGCAGGGCCGTTGGATCTGAAGAAGCAGTCGGGGAAAGTGAGAGTGATCTGCGCGACTCGGATATCACTCTGTCATCCTCTCCTTCCCCCGATGTGCAATCTCCGAGTGGTGGGAAGGCTGCTCCTGCTCTGAAGAAGCGGAAGATCTCCACTGGGATCGTGTTCAGGGATGCGCCAAGCCGCCGCCAGCTCCTTATCTCTGAGTCGTCTGACTCGGAGAAAGATGAAGCTGGCATCGCCGAGTCGTCTCTCCACCCGCCAATCACGAGCTCGGAGCAGTCTCCCCTTGCAGTAATGCCTCTGAGTGCTGCAAGTCCGAGGGACCTCCCTTCCCCTACTCGGAAAGGAAAGCGCCTGAGAATGCGCATTTCTACTCTGTAAGTATTCTTGTCTTCTCTTGATTTCCTTTATGCTTTTTTGTTAGTGATCCATATGTGCTTTATCTTGTAGCACGCCGTCTGAGGTCCCCTTCTCGGGTCCTCCGCCTCAGTCGGCGATTGAGACCGAAGCCCCAACAATCCAAACTCCAGAGGTGCCGATCCACTCGGCTGATCTTCTCAGCGATCAGCCTGTGGGTCCGCTACCCGAGTCGCAGCGGGAGCCAACCCCGCCACCGCCGAGTCCTGTACCAGAGTCGCCGACTCCTCCGCCAGTTCCTCAAGGCAGCCCCCAGCATGCTCCTGCGGTTGAACCGACTGCAGCAGTGGAGGAGCCCCAGACTGCGGCGGTCGAGATAGCTTCTGCGGCGGTCGGCGTCCTGAGTGGTGGTGCTCCCCTGACTCCTCTGGAGGAGTTTCTGTCCCTTCATCGTCGCATGGGCCACATAGCCAAGGTACTTCCCGAACTGCTTATCTTGTTGATATCAAATACCAAGTGGTATATTGATTCATATTGTCTTCTGACTTGTTTCTGCAGAACTTAGCTGCTGATGCCGAGGCTAAAGCCTTGGTTATTCAAGAATTAACTTCTGCAGTCGCTAAGGCCGACTCCTTGGTGGCCCGAGTGGCTGAGCTCGAGGCTGATGCAGTCGAGCGACAGGCTGAGTTGGAGGAAGCCCAGCGTACCACCCGCGATTTATGCGGGGAGGTAGAGCAGGCTAAGCTCAACGAGGCCCAGGCCGTGCACGAGCTCAGAGGTATGTTCTTCCTTATTTGTTTTTCTGTCAGACATGAAAATATTCTTCAGATCTAACCTTCTTTAGATTATCGATATCGGACTATGTCCCAATTCGCAGAGCTCACTGCCAAGGTGGCCCGGCTGCAAGGTGAGGCTGAGGCGCTGCGCACTGAGAAGACAGCGCTGGAGGATGCTATCCGAGTGGTCGCGGAGGAGATCGAGCCGGAGGCTTCATCGTCCTCGGCTTCCATCCTCGACCGCGTTCGGGCACTCCCACGCTACTTCCGGAGGCAGCTCTGCTCCATCAGCCAGGCCAGCTGTGGCCATGTCCTGGCAGTGCTGAAGTCTCTGTTCCCGGCGTCAGACCTGGAGCCACTCGGCCGCGGGTATGCTGCCGGTACCTCTGAAGATGATGTGGGCAGACTGCTCCATGAAGTCGAGCCCATCGCCAATGTCCTGTCCAAGGACGTTGTTGATGACTCGGACGAAGCAGCCCCGTCTGGTGCTGGTGACCCTGCAGTGTAAAAATAGTATTTGTAGTATTTGGTCGAACCAGTACTGTTTTTAAACAATGTTTGAATTATCACTTCTGTATATAAGTTTTTAATTGGTCTACAACTCCCTTTCTTTCTGCGCTAGCCTTAATTTCTGAGTGGTTGACCTGTTACGGAGTAGATTAGCCTCGTTGGTCTCAGTCTCATGCCGCAGAGTCTTTGTCGTACGTTTAGAGCTTTGACTTGGCGAGTACTTTCTCTCTCGATTTAAGGTTTATTCCCCTCATACTTTATGTGCGTGACGCGAAAGAGGAAATGCGAGTAGTAGAAATAGATGAAAGATGAAATCAACTTTATTGATAACTCATTGTGAACAAGCCGAGTCGTAACTGGGGGTGACTACCCTCCAAAATCACTCGGAAAAAATAAATCTAAAAATAAAAAAGACAAATACATAACTGATTCAGGCGTAGAAGCGCTGTAAGTGCTCGATGTTCCATGGATTTGGGATGTCTACGCCGTCTTCGGTCATGAGTCGATATGAGCCTGGGCGACTGACTGACTTGATAATATATGGACCTTCCCAGGGGGACGCAAGCTTGTGCGCGCCCTTTGTGTCTTGCTTCCTTCTCAGAACCAAATCGCCTGCTTCAAAGGACCTCTGCTTAACTGATCGATCGTGATAGCGTCGCAGGACCTGAGCGTAACGTGCGGCTTGGATCTGGGCAGCCAATCTCTTTTCCTCAATGCTGTCGAGGTCTTCAATGCGCGCCACTTGCGCGTCGTATTCATCATAGAACTCCACTCGGGGGGAGCCGTATGTGAGGTCCGTTGGTAGGATAGCTTCCGAGCCGTAAACCAGAAAGAACGGAGTTTGCTTCGTGGCACGACTCGGCTGTGTGCGCAGCCCCCAGACTACAGCCGGCAACTCCTTGATCCATCGTCCGTCATGTTGCTTCAGCTGCTTGAATATCCGGGCCCTGAGCGCTTTGATTATTTCGCCATTGGCTCTTTCGACTTGGCCATTGGCCCTTGGGTGTGCGACGGAAGCGGGGCATAGCTTGATGCTCCTCTCGCTGCACCAATCTTTAAACTCCTGCGCTACGAAGTTCGTACCATTATCTGTGATGATACGATTTGGGACTCCGAAGCGGTGGGTGATGTCGGTGAAGAACTCGATGGTCTTGGCTGCCGTGTGCTTTCTGACTGGTTTTACCTCAATCCACTTGGTAAACTTGTCGATAGCTACAAGGACATGGTCAAAACCACCAGGAGCCTTCTTAAATGGACCGATCATATCCAAGCACCAACAAGCGAAGGGCCAGGACGCTGGTATGGTTTGCAGCTGTTGTGCAGGTGCATGTATTTGCCTTGCAAAATACTGACACCCTTTGCAGTGCCGCACGATGTTCTCTGAGTCTGCTACAGCAGTCGGCCAGTAGAAACCAGACCGGAAAGCTTTACCAACAATGGTTCTAGCTCCGGCGTGATTTCCACAAATTCCTTTATGTATGTCAGTCAAGAGCTCTATACCCTCAGTGCGACTCACGCACTTTTGTAGGATTTGGGAAGCTCCAGATCGACGATACAGCTTGTCTCCGATGATGACGTAGTTTTTGCTGCGCCGCACGATTTGTTCGTGGAGCGAGTTTAGATCTTTGTCTTCCGCGACCTCTGCGGGTAATATGCCGCTATCCAGATAATCGATGATCTGTGTCCTCCAATCTAGCGCTTCGTCTACCACTAATGTGGCTGACTCTGGGGATTCTCCGACTTGTTGCTCCGCGACAGTGCCATCCGGGTTTGTCTTGATAGATGGTTTGATAAGATCTTGTATGAAAACTCCGGGTGGGACGCCTTCACGGGTGGACCCCATCTTAGCGAGCTCATCTGCTGCCTTGTTATGGTCGCGCACCACGTGATGGAACTCCAAGCCATAGAATTTCCCTTCCAGCTTCCTAATTTCCTCGCAGTATGCGTCCATCTTTTCGTTGGTCCTGGACCAGTCCTTGTTTACCTGGTTTATGACCAGGGCAGAGTCCCCGCGTACCATCAGGCGTTTGATTCCCAAAGATACTGCAATGCGGAGACCGTGCAAAGCTGCTTCATACTCAGCTGCGTTGTTGGATACTGGAAACATGATTTGAAGGACGTATTTTAGTTCCTGTCCACTTGGGGAAATCAGGATTACGCCTGCGCCGCCTCCTTTTATCTGGAGGGAGCCATCAAAGTACATCTCCCAGTACTCAACTATCTCGTCGTCAGCCGGAGCTTGGTTTTCTGTCCAGTCTGCTACGAAGTCGGCCAAGACCTGAGACTTGATAGCAGTACGTGGAACAAAGTTTATGTGATGGGCAGCCAATTCTATTGACCACTTGACGATTCGGCCGCTGGCATCTCGGTTATGGAGAATTTCCCCTAAAGGATTTTCGCTCACCACCGAGATTGGATGGGCCTCAAAGTAGTGCTTCAGCTTTCTTGCTGAGATAAGAACTCCATATAATAATTTCTGCACATGGGGGTAGCGTACCTTAGATACGGTCAGAACCTCGCTGATGAAGTAGACTGGTCGCTGAACTCCATATGCGTGTCCTTCTTCAGGACGCTCGACCACTAGTACCGTGCTAACCACTCGGGGAGTAGCAGAGATGTAGAGGTAGAGCTGTTCTCTTGGCTGAGGTGGGACGAGGATGGGAGGACTCTGCAGGTAATCTTTGAGTTCCTGGAAAGATCGCTTCGCCTCGTCATCCCACACGAACTTGTCCTGCTTCTTGAGCAGTTTGAAAAACGGCAATCCGCGAACGCCGAGTCGTGATATGAAACGACCGAGCGCTGCCATGCATCCAGTAAGTTTCTGCACATCCTTCTGACAGGTTGGTGGTAGCATCTTGGTGATGGCCGTGATCTTCTCGCGATTTGCCTCGATCCCGCGGTTGCTAACCATGAAGCCGAGTAGTTTACCTGAGGGTACTCCGAAGACACACTTTTCCGGGTTGAGCTTCCACCGGAATACGCGTAGGCGTTCGAAGACCTTTGTCAGATTCCCTATCATGTCCTCGGGGTTCATGATCTTGACCACGATGTCGTCGATGTAAGCTTCTACTATGTCTGGGATCAATTGATCCAGACATGCTTGAATTGTCCTTTGATAGGTTGCACCTGCGTTCTTCAGACCGAAGGCCATTGTGTTGTAACAAAAGGCACCGAACGGCGTGATGAACGCGGTCTTTATCTGGTCTTCCAGCTTCAGGCCTATCTGGTGATATCCTGAGTAGCAATCGAGAAAGCAGAGCAGGGCGGAACCTGCCGTGGAGTCAACGACTTGATCGATGCGGGGGGGAACGAAGGGGTCTTTAGGGCAAGCTTTGTTGAGATCTGTATAATCAACGCACATTCTCCAATCATTATTATTCTTTTTTCTTACAAGAACTGGATTAGCTAACCAGTCGGGGTGGAACACCTCCTGAATGAATCCGGCTGCTAACAGCTTTGTAATCTCTGCCCTAATTGCCTCCTTGCGGTCCTGCGCGAATCGACGAAGCCTTTGCTTGATCGGTTTGGCAGTCGGATTGACCTTCAAGGAGTGCTCGGCAAGTTCCCTTGGGACACCTGGCATATCGGATGGTTTCCACGCGAATATGTCGGCGTTTTCCCTTAGGAATTTGACGAGCACTTCTTCCTATTTGGGGTCCAACTCTGCCCCGATGATGGCCGTCTTCTTTGGGTCGTCCAGGTCCAGAGAGATCCTCTTCAGCTCCGTCTCCTTGCTTGGCGCGATGGCTTCTCTTGCTGGCTTCTTGGTGGGGATCTCTAGAGCGTCCTTGTCCACCTCCTGTGATGCAGCCAGTACTTGTTCCATGCGCTTGGACATGTCCAGGGCGGCTGCCGCGTTGAGAGTTTCCTGCTCGCACGTGTATGCGACTCGGACGTCTCCCAAGACGGTGATTACGCCTTTCGGTCCTGGCATCTTGACCTGCAAGTAGACGTAGTGAGGAATCGCCATGAACTTGGCGAGTGCCGGCCTCCCAAGGATGGCGTGGTATGCAGTTTCAAAGTTCGCCACCGTGAACTGCATGTGCTCGGTCCGGTAATTATTCCGGTCTCCGAAAGTGACGGGCAGCGTGATGTGCCCGAGTGGTTCTGCCCCCTCTCCCGGTATCAAACCGTAGAACGCGGATTGGGGGGGACTCAGGTCGAGAGTAGTCAGGCCGAGCTCCTTCAATGTGTTAGCAAAGAGGATGTTCAGGCCACTGCCACCGTCGACTAGTACCTTGGTGAGCCGAACGTTGCGGATTGTCGGGGCTACCACCAAGGCGTGGGACCCGGGCTTCGGTATGAAGTTTGGATGATCCTCCCGGGTGAATGTGATCGGAACTTCCGACCACTTGAGGTACTCAGGTACCGGTGGCTCCCTCGCGTGCATGACCTGGCGATGGGTGAGCTTCTGCTGGCGCTTCGACTCGAACTCTGGTCCGCCATAGATCATGCGGACCACTCGGTCGGCTTCCTGAAAGTCATCACCAGGCTCGTCGTTTCGCCTGTCGTCTCGCGGGGAACCATCGTTCCTCTTTCTGTATGGGGGGCCTCTGTTGCCCCCGGTGAAGGCTCGCTTGAGCCCGTAGCACTCTCGTGCCGAGTGCTTGTGTTTGTGGTACGGGCATTGCTCATCGAGCATGCGCTGGAAGTCCTCTGGAGTTACCCGGCCTCTGGACCGGTCCAGGGCGGCGACCATATCTCCTTCGCTTTTCTTCTTGCGAGGTTGGCTGTCATTGCGTCGATGGTCGTCGTGTCGTTCTTCGTCGTCGCGGCGGTCGCGTTTGCGAGTCGTCTTGTTCTCTTCTTCCCAGCGACTTCTGATCTCGCTGAGCTGTTCTTTTTCCGCGATCTCGGCGTCCGCCCACGTGCTAGCGACCCGGAACATGTCATTGACAGTCGCGGGTGGCTTCCGAGTCCACTTATGGATCAGTCTTCCATCGGAGATGCCGCGCTGGAAAGCTGACATCACCTCCTGATCCGTGACGTCCGTGATGGAGTTGCGCTTTTCTGAGAACCTGCGGACGAAGTCGTGCAGAGTCTCGTTCTTGCGCTGCCTGATCTGACCGAGGAGCCGCTTGCTCCCGGGCCTTTCCCAGGTACCGAGATAGTTACCGATGAAGAGTTCGGTAAGCTGCTCCCAGTTGTCTATGGCGTCCTGCGGGAGTCCTGCCAGCCAATTGCGGCAGTCCTTGGTGAGCATGATGGGAAGATAGTTCGCCATCACGTCCTCGTCGCCGCCGGCCGCTTGTACGGCGGTGTAGTAGATCTGAAGCCATTGAGATGGGTCAGATTTCCCGTCGTACTTGTCGATGTCCGACAGCTTGAAGCCTCTGGGCCACGTCACGCTTCTCAAGCGCTCGGTGAACGACTGGAATCCGCCGATCCGACCTCTAGGGCGGGAATCGCTCGGACCCGATCCGTCAGCTGCTCTTGGGGGTGTGCTGTCCCTTCTGCGATCCCGGTCCCTGGGTGGGGAACGGGTCCTCCGATAGTTCCGAGTCCTGGGTGGAGTTCGGCCCTGCCGGTAGGTTCTACTGCGCGGTGGAGTTCGATCTCTTGGTGGAGTCGGCCGCCTGGGTGGCGGAAGCACTCGTCGTCGACCGCCATTGTTGCCGCGCCTTGGGCTACCAGAGAGGTCAGAGTAGTCTGACTCTGTCGAGTAGCCGCTTCTGTTGGGGTTACGACGGGGATTTCCATGATCCCGATCGTACTCTTGGCGCCGTCGGAGTTCTTCGCGATGGCGCTCTTCAGTGCTATTGGTGATGATGTCCCTTGCATCTCGATCTCTGTTGATCGTGGTGCGGAGGTCTTCATCACGACCCGATCCGCCGCCGGCCCGGTGTCGAGATGAACCGGGTTCAGGAGCGTCGGTGGTCGTTCTGCCTTGCATCTGGTGAACCTGGACGGAGGCGGCCTGCACGAGAGCCCTTACCTTTTCCAGGCCCGGAGTGTTAGGCGGTAGCCGATTGATTTCCTCGTTGATAGTAACGAGGTTCTGGACCGGTGTCTCGTAGACCTCGTGTCCGTTGAACTCGAACGTGCCGTCGCGCATCAAGTTCCGGGCGCTCCTCCGCTCGTGTTGATCCCGTTGGCGACGATGATCTTCAGAGCGAGGCTCCTGGAGTCGAGCAGTACCAGATCCTGACGCGGCGGCTCCGTGTGGTCGTGCGGCTCTGCGAGTCGCCCGACTGGCATTGCGTCCTCGACGCTGGTTCCTGGCTTCGGTCGTCTCCTCAGCAGGAGTGACCTCATCTTCTGAGACAGGATTAGTTGGCGTTGCTGGCGCCACCATGTAACAATATGATCCGACTCCTTCTTGCGCGAGGTAGTCTTCCTCGGACTCGGAGAAGTCGGATGTGGGCGTGTAACGCTCCAAACTACTCGGAGTCAATTCTCCGAGTGATCCTAGTAGTTCCGGCTCTGTAGAGGCATCGGACACCGTGTATCCTTCCGGCAGATCGTCCAGGATTGAGGGTCCCAGTAGATCTAGCCCGTAGGAGTCGCTCCCAGAGAAGTAATCATCCGACTGGACGATGTCCTTCATCTTTTGCTTCCGAGCAAGCGCGCAAAAGCCAGGGGTCTGAACAGCAATGACCTCAGGGCTCTGGACGCGTGTGGGTTGAGCGTTTACGCTCTGCGATGATTCGGCGACGCGACTCTCAGGAGTCGGATCGGAACCGAGTGATTGTAGATCTGTTCCCGACTGGTTTGGCTTCGCGTTCTGCGAAGGACTCAGCGGGGTAGATCCGGTACGATCAGAGGCGATCGGACCGGATTGGGCCGTGATGGCCGAAGTCGGCGCCAGAGAGGAGACCTCCGTGGCGACCGTAGCACCTGCCGCCTGGGTATCCAAGACGGTGGTGGTGATGACGTCCCCGAACTGGATCTCGACTTCGTCGACGTCCGGGAGGTTGCAGCTGTCCAAGATCTTGACGCGATCCATCGAGCTTACCAGATTGATCTCGGCGACACCCCCTACCTGGCGCGCCACTGTCGGTGATATTATCTCCGGCAGTCTTCCACGGGGTGGCCCACGGAAGTGATTTATAGTGTAGGGAAGATCGCAAAGATCGGAAGCAAGATGGTTAGGATGGACAGACACAAGGGTTTATACAGGTTCGGGCCGTCGACTCGACGTAATACCCTACGTCCTGTTTTGGGGTGTTGTATTGCGTGTCGAGTTGTTGTCTGATGAGTCGAGTTGTGGTTCAGATGTTTTTGGAGGGGGTCCCCTGCCCGCCTTATATATCGGGGGGCAGGGTTACAAGTCGGTTTGTATCCGATCCTATCTCTAAGAATCCTTTCCTTCTTTACAATAACTCCTATTACCAACTAGGACTTCTCTTTCCAGATCCTTCCTACGTGCGCCGACTTGTCCTGCACGTCTTTAGGTCCAGAACGATGGGCTGGGCCGCCCCCTTTTGGTGGGCTCCTAAGCCTGCTTGTGAGGTACCCGGGTACTATATCCCCCACAGGTACTCACCATCTTTCTGTTACATACTCCACGAACTCATGATCTTTATGATGTAGAGGATCAAGAAAGACGAAATTATTATCCTTGATGTTCACCACAAAGACAAACCAGTGATTGTTGTAACATGTTGGGAAATAGAGCTACACACAAATGGGGAAAAAATTAAGCTACACTAAATAGAGTATATGATAAAATAGAAACTGAAATTA
This sequence comes from Urochloa ruziziensis, assembly GCA_015476505.1. Classification (NCBI taxonomy): domain Eukaryota; kingdom Viridiplantae; phylum Streptophyta; class Magnoliopsida; order Poales; family Poaceae; genus Urochloa; species Urochloa ruziziensis. The sequence continues at coordinate 20,524,712 of CM027118.1, forward strand.
AAGATGTAAGAAACATACATTATTGCAGTGATTAAGAGGTCTGCTCTTAGAAGACCTCTTGAAAGCACGAGCCAACACTTCATGATTAGCTTCATCATCATCTTTCAACAAATTTTCCTGGAAACATAGTAGTAGGCAAATTATTTAAAATTTTTTGAGAAAATTAGAAATGATATGTGGTATTAGATATATACTAGGCCAATACTCACGCCGATGTTAGCAAAGAAATAATGGGACTTGGAAACATCTGGGTGACCAGTAGGCTTGATATAAAGGCTGTAACAATATGCTGACATAACAAATGGATTAACAAAGCCACCAGGTTTCAAAGAGTCTCCGAGGGACCAAAAAGTGCAACGCACTTTCCCCAAGCAAACTGCATTGTCACTGAAATTGAAATAATACATAAATATGCAGATAGTGAGAAAGAAAAAAATAATGACTGAACAATGTTTGAAAAAAAATGACCAAACATATGTGAAAGGATAGAAGATAGAAAGAATGTATCATACTTGCTGTACTGAGACGTAGCCAAAGAGCAAATATTCTTGTAATACTTCAACTCAGATCTTGAAACATTGAATTTAGCAGTTGCAGTTTCATAATCACCATGAAAGATAGTTGTTGACTTCACTGGCCTCCTAGGTCCATGTACTGGTACCTTACCTCCAGTGGAAGAATCTCTTGACACATATGGTGTATATTTAGAAGACGATCCAGATGCATACATTTCAGGAAAAGCAGACTGAGGTGAGGTTCTAGGTGTTGAACTAGAAAAATGAAACTGTTTATTGTAGATGTCATCAGATGTCTTGGTCATATCACGAACACTTTGAGACAAAGTTCGTTGACCAATTACTTCAACATCTTTAGAACGCTGAAAAAATGATTAAATACAAGTGCTGACAGTTAATGGAAAATATATAAATCATTACAGATAATATATATATATTTTTACATAAGCAGATCACTAAAACTAACTCACACCTGAAGTTACAGTAAACTGAAGCCTAATATACAGTTCTTTATAACATGTAAACTTGTGTACAGTTCACTGTACATAGGAACAGATGTAGGTACCAACCTACTAAATGAGATGCAAAAAGTAACAAGCAAGGACCATAAATTAAAGTAAAAAAAATTCTTAATAAACTAACATAACTGAAGTAGATTCATTAAGTAGCAGAACTTATACAAAAAAATGAACTACAAATGCAATAAACTAAAATCTAAGCAGGAGTTAAAATTGAAAGAAAGACAATCAAATTGGGCTATCATTGTCAGAGAAAGAATGACAAGAACAAAATAAGGTGTGAATAACAGAGAACATACAGCTGACTTGTGAGATGCAGGAAGATTAGTGAAGCTCACATTGCGGGTTGATGATAAGACTGAATGCTTCTTAGGCAGGTTTGGAGTAAACTTAGGGACATTTTCCTGAGATACAGGCTTAAATAGTTACATAAAAATAATATGTGTAAAATATAATAAGAAATATAAACAAATTGTTTAAAATGAACGGGGAATAATGGAAGAGAACTGACTCTTTGAGTAAGAAAAGAAGATTCATCTTCAGAATCAGAGGTGAGCTGAGACAAAAAAGCAAAAGCTCATTACAATGGATTAAAAATAGAAAAAATATAATGAAATAGATGAGAGAAAAAACTTGTTAAGTACCTTAACAGGTGAAGACATTCTAGGTTTAGACCTAGTAACAGGTGAAAGGGAGTCTGGAACAAATGTCTTATCATCATCCAGAGGTATGACATCTCTTCGTTCATCAGAATCAGAAGTTGAAACTCTTTGCATGATTTTAGATTGAGTCAAAACAACACCAACATTTGAAATATCACAAAGAGGGGCACGAAGTGAGGCAATTTCACTTTCAGTAACAAAGTTCCTAGAACCTTTCAATCTTGCTTGGTGTTTGGGCAACTTTGCATCTGTGAGAAAAAGGAAAGAAAGATTCAAAGGAAGGACCGAACAAAACAGAAAATGGAAATAGCAAAACACAGAGAGAAAAATGTAACACTAACAGCAATATATATGAGCTAAAAGAATGAAATAAATTGTAAAAAATGAAGTAGAATAGAATCTTACGATCTTTAGAATATGAACCGGATTGCAATCCAGATCCATGATGTTTATTTGACTGAATAGGAGTAACAGATGCTACACAGAAAAAAAGAAATAGTCAACTGAAAAGATAATGGCATGTGGTAAAAACTGAAATAGAAGTGAGTTCAAAATGAACTATACAATTTCTCTGCAGCTTATACTTGACCATATCTTCATTAACCTGTAACAAGAATTTAAAGTTATATTAAGTACATAATCAATTTACTGGATTGAAAAATTAAAGTAAATATTACTAAAAAACACAGAATCAATATCAACCTTGCCAGCAGGAGTTGTAGATGAAGAGGGCTGCATTGCATGGTTCAATGAGCCAACAAGGGGGAATCAGGAACTTGAGCACATGATTTAGAAGCAGCAGGAGCATTCTAGACAAGAAAACGAATACAATGTAAATTTTTAAAACTCATAAAATAATTAGTATTCATTTCAAATGGAGGAAAATAAGAGTGACACATACATTTTTCATTGCAGATTGAAGAATCTTCGGACTATCTTTGGTAAGATCAATATGTTCAGAAGATTGATGACCAGATTGGCAACATGGAACTAAAATGTACATGAAAAAAAAACAATACCAATTTAGTTACAATAAATGCATTTAAATAGAAATAAACACAGAAAGTTACTAATTTCAAAAATATAATTATAACATACCTGGAGTTGGGATGTTATCAGTAGATAATAGTGGAGAAGAACTTTTCGGTGTATTAACAGGAGTGTGGTTGGGAGATGCAACAGTAGGGGTATTATGATCAGAATCATGAGGATATTCTGTAATTAGCTTAAGAACATCCAAAACAAGTTTCTTGCTCCTTTGGTCAACTGAGGAAGCATGTTGCAACAGCTTCGTAAATGTCTTGAAAATATTTTCTGGAAGATGAGATATAGAAGCAAGATCAAGGTTAACAATCAATGCAGAACTGAAACAGTGTCTTTCAATAGCCTGGCAAATGGATTGCTTCAACTCAAAAGGAATGTTGCATCTAGAGACTGAATCAAGTTCTTCCATAAAAGCAGCATCAAACTGAATTGGAGGTGCATTTGTTCTGATGACATCAATATTCTAGGAAACAAAAAAGATAAAAATGACTATCAGATTGACAAAAAAACATAATAAATATGGCAAAAAAAAGAAATGAGAAGCATGATAACAAACCTTGCAGTAACAAGTATCACCAATATCCATGATGGGTCTAAATCCAAATTGACCAGGTGATTTAAGATCATAATTAGAGTAGGTTCTAATCATGTTTCCTTTCCAAACAGATATGCGAGGTATTGCATTAGAAACACGACGAGGACCAAAATCAACAAAGTCAAGATATAGAACCAGTTTAAAATTACAATAGAAGACAAAATAAGTATAGATTAAAAATAACAAATTCAGTATTCCATGGGAAATGAAAATGCAATCAGTGGAAACCAGAACTTACAGCTAGGTAGTATATACAACCACCAAGAGATCCTTCTGAATTATTTATACTTTTAGCCTTCTTCTTCTTATACTGCTTTATATGCTCAATTAACCAGGAGAGAACAAACCCACACCAATCAAAATCTCTAACATTTTCAATATCATCAAATATACCAAAGTATCGATAGCTTGGTACAATGGAAGCGTTTGGACACAGAAAAGAATGTAAGGCTACCACGATGAAGCAAATGAATATATCAACATCAGACAAAGGTTCATGGTTGATAAGTTTGTTGGCAAAAAACTTGACAGGAGGGATTGAGGTCCTGTTGAACTTCTCCAAAACAACAGATTTACCAGCACTAGTATCATTGGGAAATGGCCTTCCCCCAAGAGGAATTTCAAGGACATGATGAATAGATTCTTTAGTAAGAGATATGATTTTACCACCAACTATAATATCCCCAGAATTATAATCAACAAGCTGGGCAACCCACTTAGCAAATCTGTTTGGAACAAAACACTTCTCAAAGAGCAAAAGGGAGCCAAAACCATATTCCTCAATGACATTCTTATGGTGGGGTGTCAGAGCATCTAGAACATCAGAAAATGTTTTCACAGAGAAGCGGGTAAATGCATCCTTTGATTTCGTCATGGTTTTAGCCTTGGCAGACTACAAAGGGCAAAAATTAATTTTATGTAATCAGACATAGAAAAGGATACAAAATATTTTTCAAGAACATATCAACACAGATATAAGTGTTTGAGTTATAAAATAACCTGCTGCAAGAACCTCCTCTTTAGCTTATTTTTATATTCCTTAACCTTCTTGTACTACATAATGAAAATAATCAACTTAGAAACATCACAGAAAAGAAAAAAAGATAAACAAACTTATGATAAAATGAATTAAACTGCTCACATCTTTCAAAGCATCATGGTATAAATTGAAATTGAATTCACTATCACCATTTGAGGATGAATCCTGCAAGAAAATGGATAGTTATAAAAATAATCCAGGGCAAACAGATCAAACAGAATGAAATTTTAAAAAAAAAGGAAAGTACTAACTTCAGCTCCAATACCACCAGTTGCTAATCCATCTTGAGAGCAAAATATATTGTCATCTTCGGAAGCACTGATAGAACCATCAATAGACTGAACAAGCACATCATCATCGCTATCGTTACACTCTTCTATATCTCTACGTCTCTTCCGAGCCATCTGTAGCACAAAATAATTTCAGAATGAATAAAACAATGGGGTGAATTAATTACAAAAGGCTAAATTAAATAGAATGATAGGAATAAAATAAGCATAGAGATAACATAAAAAACAGCCTAATTCTATACTTTTGTAATAAAACAATTTACAATATCAGGAACATAGATTTTCATCATAATTACACTTAATTAATACGAATCATATGAATTACAGCAGAGATCGCAAACATTTGTATGAGAAATACACCAAAGGACTACACATTGATACATTAACCAATACAAACCTCGAATAAGAGATAAAGTAAACTTGAATCAAAGTAAACCATGGAGGAAAACAACGATCGAATAACAGGATCATCATGGATGAAAACAGATCTAAGAATCTGAGCAACACACACAAATGATTCCACTCGAAGTAAGCAACAAAATCGAAGCAGAACCAAACCCTAGAACAGTAAATTAGCTACAAACTGAGCAGAATTGAATGGGGACACATGCATAACAGGGGAAAATTCCACTAGCACAACAAACTTAGTGGATTACAACGGATAATAAGGCTCGAATCTCAGTTTAAGGAAGAACAAAATCATTTTATGCATGTAATTGAGGGGGAGAGCAACTGGACTCAGATCAACGAACTAAACAAATCAAACCAAAACAACGACCGCCTAATCAGCTAAAAATCGCCTTACACGAGAGTTGTACGGCCGAAGAGAAATGGAGATAGCAACGACGAATCAGGAGCTCAAACAAACAAGGCACCAGATCATATCAGCTTATCACACCTGAATCAGAACCTCAAGCAAACACTAGAAGCGCAAAAAACTACAGAGGATCAGCGCCAACGGAACATGCAACTGGCATCAATTCAACAGCACAAATCATGCGATTCACCATGGGAACTAACCTCCAAAACGAACAACTACCACCGCAAAGAGGAATCAAGTTGCAGGAATCGGGCAAAATTGACAGGGGGGAATGGAATCGAGAAGAAATTGAATCACCTGGAAAATCGCCTCGAGCGCTCACCAACAGAACAGAAGCGAAGGATAAGAAATGGGGAAAGTTTGGTGGCACCGACAGGGGAGAGAGAGGATACAGCGGCGCGCGCTTCGAAAAAGACTAGGTGTCTGGCTGATATGTGGGGGCCACACAGACAAAAACAACGGGCAACCGAACCAGATAGAGCGGCAGATCGGATGGACAACAAAAACCGGGCCACACAGATCGGACGGCGTCAGAGGTGGGTGACGGGAGCCAGAGAAATGCCTAGGCAACATTTAGCTTTTCCCATCAGTTTATCACTGAGGGTTTCAGTGTGAGATCTCTCTGAACCGACCGCAACGCATTTTTCATGGTGGTTAAAAGTGTTTGCGTCTTTTACCAGATCTAGCTCGTTCGAACGTATGCAGACATCCATCCTCCAACCTTTCAACTCTACTAGCTCGCATGATTCTGCGGCTTTGAATTGTGATGTGTTACATTTCCCTCTTGCCACACTAGTACACAGTTTTGACCTAGATCTGCTTGGGTGTCTCTTTTACTTTTCCAAGAGGGCGCATGCTCTTTTATTGTTCTACTACAATCAAAATCCTAGGATCCACCACCTTATTGCTCTCGGTTAGGCGCTGTGGTTGGAACAAATTGTGACAGTGTGCTCTCGATCTAATAAGGTGCCAATGGGGTTTTCTTTCGGTTTCCAATCTGACTTCTACTGGGGCTCTCGATTAGCATAAGGAACCACCACAAAGGCACAAACTGTGTGCATGATCGATGCATTTGCTAAACATTTTTGATGCCAATTAACCGTGCCCCTCAAACAGGATCTCCTAGACGGCTGGCTCTCCGACGAACAGCAGCTGATGAACGGCGTGGCGTGGGCTGGCGGCGGCGGCGGCGGCAACCATGCTGCCGCCGAGCGTGGGCAAGCACTCCGAGGACACCGCCGGGTCGCCTTGGAGCGGGATCTGGAGGCCAAGTCGGGGGCGTTCCTGACCCCGGCCACTATCTATCCTGCTCTGCACCCTGGCGTTCGCCTCCGCCCACCCGCCCGCGTGGGTGTCGAGGGCCCGTGACACCGGCGAGCAGCGGCTCCGGGCCCTCCTCCTCGAGCTCCTCAACGTGGCCGCCTTCGCGCACGCGGCGGCGCTCCTCCTCCTCGTCCCGTTCGTCCACCGGCTGGTCGTCGTGTGCGGCCGCCCTTCGCGGAGCGCGCCCTGGCGGCAGTGCGGACGCTCTACGTGGCCGTCGTCGTGCTCCACACGGCGTCGGTCGCCGTGGCCGGCACCGAGAGCTGGGGCGGGAAGGCGGCCGCGTTCTTGACCGTCGTCGTGGGCGCCGTGGTCGCCTGGCTCTACGCCCTCGGGGAGCTGAAGGGGGTCGTCGTCAAGATCGGTAGTTTCATTTGTTAGTCTAGCTGCTGCCGAGGCTCGTCGATCGTCAAGATCTCCGTTTGGACAGATGGATGAGTATCTTCATGCACGGTGGCGTCTCATGTGTCGTCAGGAATCAGTTAGCCTCCCCCTGTAGTTATCGTGGCTCAGCTCATTTAGTCTAGCAGCTACTACTTTTCTGCTCTGCTAGTTTATCTGGTTTATCTGAATGCTCTACGTGCAAGTTGTACCGATCGGTATTAGTTTGTCCATTGCCAGGGAGCCCAGCTTATCATTAAGCTAGCTAAGCCTCTTCTAGTGCCTTGGTATTTTAGTCTGTATGCAGGTCTGGGTTTGTGATGTGACTTATTTGTATGAACAAGTGGCGTGTTTTCAGCAATTCAGTTGCTCACTGCTCAGTCATGGATAAACGCTTATCTGGATGTTCTAGTACGTTCGTTGCAAGTTGTACCGATCGGTAATAGATTGTCCACGGCCAGGGGGTATTGTAGTCTGTATACATGCACGTCTGGGTTTGTGATGTGAGTGACTCATTTATGTACGAAAAAGGTGACGTTTTCAGTAATTCAGCGTGCTCAGTAATGGATAAACGCTTATGCAGATGCGTACACCGCTCCAAGATTCGATACAGCTCTTTGGTAATGGAAACGTTATGACCGCCAACCCGGGAATAATTGTCGCGAAAATGCTTTCCAAGGCATATATAGCTTGATCTCACCAAAACCATCACAAATCGCGATCAAACGTCTACCTACGAAAAAGTAGAACCTGTCACAAGCATGCTGCGTGCGTGTCGCAGGCGGCCGCGGACCGCACCGTGGCCAAAGGCGACGCGGGACGTTGCGTGACCGTCCTCTTTGGGTCTCAGCTTTTCTCGCCGGCCGGACGCTATCGCTTATCACCTAGCTTCCATTCTTGTGCTAACCTAGCACTCATTGCCTAGCCGCGGGCAGCTAGCTATCCGCTCGGACCAATTCCGGCAACCTCGAGCCCATCGAGACAAGTGCGCTTGAAACCCTCCCATGTGATGTGAGTGTGCACGCCGATGTGAGAGGACAAGCCACCGCGATTCTCTGTATTGTGCTCGATCTCTGTATGCTGGTCTGGATGAATAATAACTGATGCTTTCAGCAAATGTGTGCGCTAGTGTTCCATTCAGCTAAATGCTTTCCAAGACATCGCTTGATGCCTGGATGGCTGGATCTCACACCCAAAACCATTACAATTCACGTCTACCAAAACGTAAAAACTTGTCACCAACATGCTGGAGGAGGGAGAGAAAGCTAGAGAGATGCCGAGTCCGTATGAGGCTCGAAACCACATGGGCGCTGCCTCTCGTGGCAGCTGGTGCAGCAGCCTGTCCTCGGTAGCATATATACTAGCACCACAATAGCAAACGATTGACGAACACGCGCGTGGGGGCACGCCATCAGCTCCTTTTTCACGCTGCCCTCACCCATCTTGAGAGAGTAAGCATCAACTTCTTGGTTCACCCACACGTTGCCCAATCTCATCACATTTGGCCAACCAAAAAATAAACTGCTACTACCACAATTCCACAACACACGCACGCACGACGCACACGGAGGGCGGCGGGCCGAGAGGCTCGAAAAGATCCGAGGAGCGCCCTTATGCGTGGCCGGCGCCAGCTCGGTAGCACCAGCAAGTGCCAACTGAAAATCGTAGGCGGCCGGAGCCTGGCCAAAGGCGACGACGGGACGTTGCGTGACCGTCCGGCCTCTTGCATCGGGTCGCCTCGGCTTTTCTCGCCAGCCGGACGCCTTCACTTATGCCGCAGCGACGTCAAAAGGAGCAGCGCCATATGCCGGGCTTGACGGAGGTGAGCACAGCCAACCCTGCCTGCCCGGACCCTCCCTCTCCAGTCCACCACCACCACCAAGAGAGTGCTCGATCGACGGACGTGAACGGCGCGAGTGGCCAAGGCGACGGACGGAGGAATGGATCCGGAGGCGGGAGGCGGCCGGTGTCGTGGCGGGGGCCCACGGACGAGGCAACGACCGTGCTACCCAGACCCAGAGTGAGCAGGTGCGGTTTTATTCTCTCCTTTTCCGACGCAGATACGTGTGTCCACTGTCCAGGCATGAGTGCACGACAACGAACCAATGATCTCTGAGAGGGTTTCAGTGTGAGATTTTCTGACCTCTTCCAAAGAAAACCTTGGAGAGTGTCTAAACATGTTCGAAAACTAACCATGACTCATCCGGTCCTCCTCCACCCAGGTACTACGAGACGACGGCCGGCGGCTCGCCGCGGAGCGGGAGCTCCAGAACATGTCCGGAGCGTTCATGTTCTCGGCCGCGATCCTGACGGCCGTGCTGGTGTGGTCCTCCGCGCACCCACCGGCGTGGATGTCGAGGGCGCGGGAGACGGGTGAGCAGCTGCTCCGAGCGCGCCTCTGCGAGCTCCTCAGCTGGTCCGCCTTCTTGCTCGCGGCGGCGCTCGTCGGCTTCCAGTGCGTGTGCGCCGCCCGCAAGACGAGGGGCCCCCCCGCGGAGCGCGACCTGGCGGCGGCGCGGGCGCTCTTCGGGGCCTTCATCGCGGTCTACATGGCTTGGGCCGTCGTGACCGACAGAGAGAGCTGGGGCGAGACGGCAGCGGCGTTCTTCGTCTTCTTAATTTGCGAGCGCGGCGGCCTACTGGGTCGTCGTCTGGATCGGTAAATGGCTTTTGGGTCCTGCACTTGTTAGCCGAGTTGAATGCTGGATGGAGGAGCGTCTTCGTCGTGGTTCGGCCTGATCCATGATGGATGATGGATGGATGGATGGATGAGTAGTACGTAGTGTCGTCCTGAATATGTGGAGTAATCAGGGACTAGTTAACCAAGCCCTGTAGTTGCCGTGTGTTTCATTTAGTCTAGCTAGCTACTTACTAGTTGTGCTCTGTTAGTTTATCTGGATGCTCTCCAAGCAAGCTGTAACTATCGGCAGTAGTATGTCCATGGCCAGGGAGCCCAACGTATCGTTAAGCTAATATAAGCCTCTTGCCCTCTTCTAATGTGTCTTGGATTCTTTGCACTGTACTCGGTATCTGTATGCTGGTCTGGACGAAGAACTGATGTTTTCAGCCAATGTGTGTGCGAGTGTTCCATTCAGCTGAATGTTTTCCAAGACATCTCGCGCTTGATCTCACCAAAACGATTACAATTGGCAATCACACCTCTACCAGTTTATCTACCTAGCAAAAGTAAAAACATGTCTCACAAGCATGCTGCAAGGAAAGGGAGAGAAAGCTAGAGAGACGTCTGAGTCCGCATGGGGCTCAAAAATCACAATGTCACATGGGCTCTGCGCAGGTCGTCTTGCCCCTCGTGGCAGCCGGTGCAGCAGCCTGTCCTCTGTAGCATACTAGCATCACAATAGCAAACGGCTGAACACGCGCGTGGGGCACGCCATCAACTCCTCTTCACGCTCCCCTCTTCCACAGGCTCACCTGCAGTCAGCCATGCACGAATCATTTTCGTGCTCGGTGCTCCTCTGCTACGCTCAGCCAGCGTAGAGCGGTACTGGGCCCATAAGATGCAATGGCCGCTCTTGGGCTGAAGTAATTCGTCGCACGGCCCACAACTACTTATGGGCTTCTCTTCTCTAGGGATCTAATGGCCCAAGTGCTGTTGGAATATTCCTAAAAAAAACTGCTGTCGGAATTTAGAAACTTCAAATTCTGACGCTCAGCAGCAAAAAAGAAAGGCAGCACTGCAGCAGTATCCTCTAAAAAAAAGGCAGCGGTATGGGGGGCCGCTGATGGCTGCTGTGCACGTTGGCGGCGGTGCTGACAATGGGAAACGTGGAACTGGTAATAGAATAGCATGCCGCGATGCAGCTGCCACGTCGCCGGCGACCGGGCGCACCCCCCACAGTCGTCAGAGTAGTATAGCACGGCCCGGATGACGCCAGCTACCCCGCCGCGGGCTCTCGTCTCGCCGTCGGGACAACGACCATGCCAGACAAGTCGCGGCGGCGAAGAACAACTCGATGACGATCGCTCGATCTTCTCCAGGCAACAGCACACGGACGTACGCCTGATCGATTCAACAGTCCTGAACTGAACGCGCGCACTTCCGCGTCGCCCGATCGCGTCTCCGGAAAAAAAAAAAACTGTACTTCGATGATGATACTGGCATCGCAAGGAAGAGCAGAGGAGCCGCAGGTTCCCGTATGTGAGCACTCGCCATTCGGGATCCTGCACGATAGCTCGAGAGAAAATGACGTGTCGCTGTACAAGATACCGAAAGTCGAAAAGATCTTGCTAGTTCTGCCTGCTTGGATGTCATGACCGCACGAAAATGTCAAAGCTCAACTCTCGTTGACGAGGTCGCTGGGGTGTCCTCGACTGCCGTCCTTTGTTGATTTGATCGCTCACTAAGAGCAAGGCCCACTGTCCGATTACTGATTACACGCACGCAGCCACGCACCAACACGGGGGAAAAAAAACCCCGGAACGCTTCTCGGTTATTAAATCGACTAAACTGTGACGACAAGTCCCTATCACTGCAAAGAATTTTCTTCATAAATCCTCCGAAACATATACTACATGCTCTAAGAAGATCAGAAAGAGGACGAACTAGTATTTCGAACGGATGGAACGAGCCACCCCGGCCATCATCGGGATTGTGGAGCCTGCGCACTCGCCATGGCTCCAGCGTTAAGACAGGAACGCACGGAGGCCGGCACGACCCGGAAAGCCCTGTACGCGCGGACGGAGCCGCCATCCGTGCCTGTCGCCGCCGACACGCGCTCACCTCGTAACACCAGCGGCGGCGGGCCCAATAAGGCCCGACTTCCCCGTCAACGCCACGGTCCGGCTCGCGGCCGCCGCCCCGGCGCCGCGCAATGCCCGCCGCGCGCTGGTCGCCCTCGCCCTCGCCGCCGACACGGACAGCCCGGCGCTCTCGGCGGCGTGGTGGGCCACGAAGTCGAGCGGCTCGTCGACCGCTCGGGAGCCAGTCGCCCCCGCCGCAAGACGACGGCGCGGCGCCGGCCGTGGCCGCGCTGGACCCGAGGACGCTGCTGTCGGCGGCGCCGCGGCTGTTGTGCCATATCCCGAGGCTGTAGGAAGCGGAGCAGAGCGTCGCGGCGACGAGGAAAGTCAGGAGGTCGACGCGCGTAGGGGCGCGCCACCTCCTGCCGCCGCCGGCGCAACCGCTCTGAGGGACGGTGTTCGCCATGACTGGCGAGGCGTGGGGAGGAGGACGATGACGACGCGAGGCAGAGAGAGGGAGCTTGGCCCGATCGGTGGGTGAATCGGCGATTCGTGTGTGCAGGTCGCTTTTGAGGGAGGCTGGTGGTGGTGCAATAAACAAAGAAACCGGAGGTTTCATATGGTGCAGGCACCAATTAAGCAAGGTGCTTAATCCGTCCTTGACAATGACGTAATAGTGTTAACTGCTAAAAAATAGTTTTAAGCTAGGAGCCCTAATTTTGTGTTTTTTTAATTTTGTTGTTGTTGTTGGTAGCTGATCACACACACACAAGGTTGTTCAACTTAGCTAGATCATACACAGGATATCTTTCTTGTATATAACTTATAAAGAGAAAACCCCATTAGTTACCATCGACCTCATCTCACGCTGCGGCTACTTGACGATGGCCGACACCACCGCTTATTGCTTTCCAAAAAAAAAAAAAAAAAAAAAAAGACACCACCGCTTATCCCTTTTTGTCCCTATAGTACTGCCTAAGGATGTCATGCTCAAAGTCAACTTGCCTCTGGACGAGGGGTTCTTCTCGAACATATCGATGAGCCTCTAGTCAGTCTTCGCCTTCATCATCTAGCTTGGTCTCCCTTGGAGGTGACGGCTTCCTGGCCTTGGCCATGGAGCTGCCCTCCTCCTTCGATCCGGCCTCAGGCTTGAGGCCCTTGTTCATCGGGAGACCGACGACGCTGCTCTTCCCTCCTGATCCCTTCGCCCGTGCAGCCATCTGGGCCCGGGCCAATGCAAACGCCTTTTTGGCCTCGAGAACGAGAAGCTCCCGCTCCGTACAGACCCGGCGGATCTTGGCCTTGGGGACGTCTTCGACGCTGCCCATCCCTCCATCGCCTGCCGCCATCTCGGCCTCGAGGGCTTTGGAGCTGCCCTCCTCCTTCGATCCGGCCTCAGCCTTGACGCCCTTGGTCACCGGGAGACCGACGACGCTGCTCTTCGCTCCTGATTCCTTCGCCCGTGCTGCCATCTGGGCCCTGACCAATGCAAACGCCTTTTCGGCCTCGAGAATCTCCCGCTCCGTATAGACCTGGCGGATCTTGCGGATCTTGGTCTTGGGGACGTCTTCGACGCTGCCCGTCCCTCCACCGCTCGCCGCCATCTCGGCCTCGAGGGCCTTGCCGCCCTTGGTCTTGGGGGTGTCGACGCTGCCTATCCCTTCGCCTCCCACCGCTATCTCGGCCACGGGCCTGTCATGCTTGGTAACGGCAACGTCGTCCGCGACTCGGGTGGGGCGCATCTCGATCGCCGTCGCCGCGAGGTCTCGCTCCGTCTAAAACCGCTAGGGTTGCGGCTGCAGCAGTTGCGTCTATCTTCGAGGGGGGGAGGAAACCGTATATAAGAATTACCGGTTTGGGCCAGACGCTGCTATCTTGTGGCGCGCGCGGCTCGGCCTGGTTCGGACCAATAAAGAAGGCCCGCGAGGAATAAGCTACGAGAGAGGCCCTCATTACACAAAAAGGACCGTGGGCCGTGGTCGACCCATTTATAGTTTCTCGCGGCCCATCTCAACTGTCTGTTGTGGACAGAGGCCCTCCGTGCACAGTTTTGTGCCTGAAAGAATCGTTGCTGAAGCGCCCCATGGACATGGTCACATGGATAGTTGTATTTTATTTCATTTTTTTTTCCATGTATGATGGCATGGATGCGCTCAGCTGGCTCAGTGCTGCTGTCGCGTTCATGCGCTTCAGGAAGGTTCGAGTATTTTTCGCCTGTACTGTATGAACGAGGACTAGCCGCCTGACGAGGGAGTGACTTGCTCAACCAGTCTAGCGAGTCCGGTCTCTATCTCTTTGACGCGCTCGTGCAGGAGGACCGGAGGACAAGCCCAGCCCCGGCCGCCCACCGTGTCTCCTCCTCGTCACGCGCCGTTGCAATACGCGGCCTCCCCCTTCACGACAAGCCGCGCGGTCCAGCCGCGTCCCGGCTCGCCGAGCACCGAAAGGCCGCACCCGCCGCGCTGGAGGAGCGGGCGCAGGCTGGCGAAGGAAGGGCGCGGTGCCGGGCGCCAACCCGTCGTGCTTCTCTCCCGGCTCCTGCTGTGCCTGTATTTGGGGACCGTGGCGGTGGCGGTAGGTGATGGGAATGGGATGAGATATTGAGATGCGGTTGCGGCGATCGAATAATCGCGCGCCTCCTTATCGCAATCATTGCGCGCCGGTGACGCCTGGACTCGCAGGCTTTTATCACCGGAGGTCCATGCTGACTGGGCTGTCTCCCTTGTACTACGTCGTCGTCCAGTACCGGCTGCTCAGCTCAAACCCAGCTGGTGGTGTTGGCGTGGCGCCTCCTCGTCCTATCAGCTCAGCTAGCTGCACATGCAACAGGTACAAGGATGCTTGCAGGGACCAGTGGTTCCAGATCTCGACTGGTCGGCCGGACCGGCACATCAGCGCGGATCCGTCGGTATCGTAAGTGTACGGGGGATGCTTCGCAGGGTAGTCGTCGTGCTTTGTGTGCAGGGCGTTTACAGATGTTTCGCGAAATTTTTTTCGAGTATGTTCCCTCACATGCATGGCATATTAAATGTAGTCGAAAAAAATAACTCATTACTATATGGATAGAGTGTACTTCGCGAGACGAATCTAATGAGCCTAGTTAGGTCGTGATTAACAATAAATTGCTACAGTAAACATGTGCTAATGACGGATTAATTAGACTCGTTAGGTTCGTCTTGCGATTTACTGACAGAATATGTAATTAGTTTTGTAATTAGTCTATATTTAATACTTCAAATATGTGCCCGGCATACTCGAAAAAAATTTCGCGTTTCATCTAGACGGGCCCAGATGCCTAGCGCAAACGCGAATGTTCCTCGGCGGTAGAGAAATATCTCCTCTCTGCGCGATCGCGCGGTGCACGGCGACAGTAGTAGACTTGGACGGGTCGGCGTCCGGTCATGCCACGAGGGGTGACACGAAGGCCGTACGTGACAGCCATCACGTAATAACATGACAGAATCGTACGGCGCGATGCCAATTCTCGACGGTGACCAAGTGACCAGCCAGGTGATGACTGATGGATGGATGGACACTTGCAGCGGGTGGAAACAAATCCAACGAACCACAACCGTAGAATTTTGGATGACTGATGGATGGAATATTGGAAGATTCTTCTGACTGCGTAATTGGAGCAGTGCACGCAGAATTGGTGTGCTATAATCATGTTCTAGGTTATACTAGTACGTAGCTGTGGACATGTTGCTGACATTCATCACGCATCAGAGGAAACGAAAAGGCACACATCACTGATGATCACCCAACCTACCACAATTTATACGGAGAAGAAGACTGCTAATATGCACATTGTACTGTATGATGGTGCTGCTTTGGAACGGCGGATGTGTGTGTGTGTGACTCATGAGTACCTACCCAGTACCCACTGTGCGCGCTTCAACAAATAGACGATGCGCATGCCGGGAGCGAATTAGAGGCCCCAACAGGACTATTCCACGCCTTTATGCGTGCAGTATACTCACGAATCAAAGGCGGCATCTCGCACGGATGCCAGCTTGCTAGTGACCGCCGAACACTGCACAGCAATTCTATCCAACATGGTACGCTCAATGGCGGGCAGGCAGGCCTGTGTCGATTCAATTCTTCTCACATCGCCACGCGATGAGGCGCGTTCAAATTCCCAGATCATCATGCGCTCGTGCAGCAGTAGCGGTAAAAGGGGACTCCCCCGTCACCGGTTCACGGCGCGACGGAGGGGGATGCATCGGCGGGCCACATCCTAGTCGTAGTACCGTCGTCCACGGCTCAAAGCTTGCGTCCAAACTCCAGCGTCCAGAGCCCCTCGGCGCCTAGCGCGCGTTTCATCCGCCACCCGGCCGTACGTACTACGGCGTCTGCCACACATCGATCCCGCGCGTCACGACGAGAGGCGAGATCGAGACGCTGGCACGGCGATCTGAGTATCTATCTGATCGATCGCCTCCACTTATCACGACCATACGTCCCCTGCCTACCCTACTGTGCGTCACGGGCAGCTCACACAGCTGCGAGTGAGACGCGCGGCCTTATCATGTCAGCGGGACCGGAGGTCCACACCGCCGGCAGCTGGCGAGGCGTACGTAGCGAAATCGCCATCGGCATCATTTGATTGACGAGCGAGCGCAACTTGCGCTGGGCCGGCCTGGACGGATCCGGCGGGATCGGCAGATCGATCGGTGGACCATCTCTCCTTGATAAGCGAACGTACGGCTACTTTTGTCCGGTTGCGAGGCTGCCGTGCCCATACCGTGTTCTTTCTTGTATTAACAAAAACTCTGCTATGGTAATATGGGACCTGAAATATCTCGTCGAGTGAATTACGTAATTCGGCGTGTGTACTAGTGTACGTAGGAGTACTCGCCTGTGTCACTGGTCCGAGAATCCTAGCTAGGACGGACCGACGGCGACGGCTCCTCTCCTCTCCTCCGATGGCGAGAGAGACCGTGACAGGCAGCAAGAAACACTTGGCCACGGCGCAAGGGACACAGCTCCACCAGGGGTTGCGTGAGCTGATGGGGCGGATCCGATGAATCCGGGGGCGGGACGTACAATTGCGATGCCGTCGTGCTTGCAACCAGATGATCCGTTCGCTCTTTCCCGCCTCAGTACGTTGCATCACCACCGCAGATTATCTACCCGATTTCGCTTGCGAAACTCATCTCGCATCGCATCCGTCGAAACACGAGCGCCCAATATATATAGCTGGCACGTGGAACTGACGCCGACACGTGGAACTGGTGGTGTACGTCGTGCACTAATTGTGGTGCTAATAATCTCGTTACGAGAGCAGAAGGTCGCGCCAACCGCCTAGTTGGAGCAACGCTACTATTACTAGCTCAAGCCGATGTTGGCGACGCGTGTCGTTGAGGAAGAAACGCTGAGCCGCGTATCACCTAAACTCGATCTTGTTTCCGTCACAGCTAGCTATTGTTTGGCGATATGTCAATGTTCTTTCTCGAGCACAGATCGATTTTTCTCTTTTGTTAAGAAGAGAACTTCTACTAGCTAGCGCATCGATCCTTTTGCCGAACGATATTGGCCGTCGCTGTTGGAACATTGGTTAATTGCATATGTGGCATGTGCGGCGCGTGCAGAAACAGATGCGCCCACGGGAAAGATTATTAGTTTTTCATGACCCAGCAGCTGGATTCCACGCCTTTGCTAGACGCGCCCCTGTGTGCTGTACCGAGTGAGTACGTGCTGGAGCTGAGTCACGCCATGAGATGAGCATGAGCTGTGTGGTGTTGCGGACGTCCTCCAAGTATAGTGACCTGTGTCATGCAATCAGGCACTTGCTGCCGAAGCGGCCGGCAGCAATTCTACACCGTCAAGTCCTCAACGGTGAAAATACAGGCACCACGCACTGGCACCACTATCCATGCCGTGTATAGTATGCGCCTCACTGCAAAAGGCAATGCTCCGCGCGAGGTGTCGACGAGGGATTCACGCTGAGCCACTAGTGGGTGCCCTTGAGGCCTTGACTAGTAGGCCTAGGCGTCAAATAATGGTTCGTGCCACTGGACTTTAAATTGCTCGGTATTTGGTAGTTTGAAAGGATGTAGCTTTATATATGTGATACTCCGTACTATATATTAGCGGATTAGTGTTGTAACCTGCCTGATACGTATAGCGTGATATGTTTAGACGATTCAACATCAATATGTTGTATCATGTGCCGTGAATAATTGATATTGGATTCTAGTTTATATAAGTACATCGCGCGCACAAGAACACTCTAATCATGGAACTTTATCAATCGCATCGTCGTGACATCATGTGGTCTGAGAACTTTGTGCCGTCTACACCTACTAATTGGAGCAATGAGAGTTCTATATTGTTGTAGTTGTACTACGATTCTATTTTAGATGCGCAATAATGCGCGGCGCACGTATTGATGACATGGATCCTACACTCTCTTCTCGTGGAAGAAACGAAGAAGCACATATCACTCATCAACAACTCTTGTTTTTGTCTCGAACCAGAAAAGCACATGTTTTGACGCTACATCCTTTATGAACATCATGTCTTTTTCACCTGTAAGAAAACCTATCAGCACATTTATAAGCACCTTTATTAGTTGGAATTGGTTGAAGCGGCGCTTGTAGTAGTATGGAGTACGTACGTATGTATCCGGCGCGGCGCTATGGCCCCCCTTATGCTTGGCCAAAGATTTGTACGTATGCAGATGCTGCGCCCACGGCAAAACGTGATGGTCCAACTGGATTCCACGCTCCTGTGTGTTAGATAGATGCCCTATGGCTTGTGCTGGAGCTGAGTCATCACAAGATAACGTGACGAGCTCAGAAATCAAAGCCGTGGCACCGTACGGACGTGGTGGCGGACAGCCGACTAGCCTGTCAGCAGGTCAGGTGGCGGCTACCGATCCAACAAGCGGTTAACGGTGAACGAGTCCTCCGGTCAATTACCAGCACCTTTAACTAGTTCTGCTAGTTAAAATTTCCAGATCTTTGTCTTCGGGGTCACTGTGGGTCAGGTTAAGTTGCTACGGTAACGACAAGATAGCATTCGTTTGTTCTGGTCTGGGAAGAAATAAGAGGGGAAATTACCGTACGACCTGCAAGTTTTCACCAAATCCATTTGAAGCAAACGTGTTCCTTGGCTCCTTTGAACTGTAAAAGGTCAAGCCCGTGTGGAAAATTTGCGACAAGAACACCCCCAAGATCACTCTCAGGTACTCCTAATTTGACCAAGAGCCTCACCAAACCCTTCGAAGTTCGAAATCACCGTACTTCGCCCACCATGGAAACTACGGAGTACTCCGTACTTACTATTCCGGTCCGTTACCGTTTCCGCCAAAACAGCGACCCGGCCGGGGCTGGTAGCCGCCACGTCTCGCGTTTCCACGGGCCGGCGTGCTGACTCGGATCCACACGCTTCGGCTACGCGCGCCGCTGAGCCGGCGTCCGGACGACCGGATATTTGCTGGCTGCTGCGGCCCGGCGGCTCTATCTCCTCGGCGACGTTTCGCGAAATTTTTTTCACTTATATTTTCTCACATGCATGGCATATTAAATATAGTCAAAAAAAATAACTCATTATATAGATGGAGTGTACTTCGCGAGACGAATCTAATGAGCCTAGTCAGGTCATGATTAGACAATAAATTGCTACAGTAAACATGTGCTAATGACGGATTAATTAGACTCATTAGGTTCGTCTTGCGATTTAATGACAAAATCTGTAATTAGTTTTGTAATTAGTTTATATCTAATACTTTAAATGTGTGCCCGATATAATTGAAAAAAATTTCGCGAAACATCTGAACAGCGTGCAGGGACCGACCGGGCCCCGCCGGCGAGAGGGATGAGCGCGAACGTTCGTCTGGCGCCGGGGGTGACGGTGACCCTGCTGCCTGCATGATTGCTGCCATGTGGTGGTGGCCTGGCCTCGCTCGCTGCGGGAAAGCTACGTACGGCGAGTAGGAATAGGAAAGCTCCCTTCTCTTGCCAGCAAAGCTACCGATGTTTACTGCTCATCAAGTCAGATCGGGTGGCGCGGGTGCTTAAAGCGCAAAAGCGCCTGGAACCTTGTCCGGAAACGTGTGGGTGACATGTCGACTAGTGGTCGGTCCGTCGTTTGTGAGCTTGACGACGACGATAAATTCCTGCGCTAAAGGCTTTTCTTTTTTTTTTTGAGAACTCAGAACGGTAACGGTAAAAATTCGAGGTGCTCTGGACCCTCTATAATTAATTTACAGCAACAGTAGTGATTCGATGGATAAACTTTTGCGAGATGATTAGTCTGCGCTTGATTAGCAGCACATCGACGACGATCGTCGCAAGAGTTGATGTGCCGCACGGCGTCGGGATCCGTTCGCGGCCTTCCACGTACCGCGCAGTCGTGGCAGGCCCTCCCTCCACGCAAATCCAAATCATGCATCTCAGAGGTACACGTGCGCCGGGAGGAGCATTAGCATTTAGCATCGCTCAATCAAACCACATATCTTCAAGTTTGTTTTCTTCTCACTCGACCCAGACAAGAAATCTGCCGTCTTTCCACACCCCCCCCCCCCCCCCCCCCCCCCCCCCCCCCGGCCCCGGCCATTTCAGATCTGGCTCTGGCATGCACAAAACCGGCAACGACGAGACGAACCACAAAGACAGAGACGCCAGCCAATAATCCACCGCCCGGGACTGAAACCAAACCCCTCCACTGCTGCGGCAGTGGGCTCGTCCTCAACCGATCCTTCGAGAGATAAGCTCAGGAAACGGGCAGGCGGCGCGCCTGTCACGTCTCCCAGCCCCACCACACACAGTCAGCCCCGTTCCATTCCTGCCGAGTGCCGATGCCACCAGCGTCGCGACGCGTACGCACTGCACGCAGCCACTGTTGTGCACAAGGCACATTTTTCCGAGTAAGTCAGGCACACATTCTGTCAGTAAATCGTAAGACGAACCTAAGGAGTCTAATTAATCCGTCATTAGCACATGTTTACTGTAACAATGGCGCGGCAGGTCCGGTCCGGCATCGCCTGTTTTTTTTTCTTCTTTTCTGGTCACTCGTCAGGATGCGCGACGTGTGCCGACCTGCCGGCGGCGGCACGTCCGGTTAGCTCCGCTTTAGAATAACCGTGGCCGTCTTGTCCTGGTTCGGCTGGTCTCGCTGCTCCCGAGGCGCGAGCGCGACGCTGCGAGATCGCGGCCATGGCGCTGCTTTCACGGCGGGGGAGCGTGGGGGGTTGGCCATAAACTAGTGGTGGAATCCTAAAAAAATGTTCTCTGTTTTTTTTTTTTTTGAGTTGGATCGATCACCGATTGATTAGGTTAATTAGTTAAAGCCGCCGGTTAGGCTTAGGTTTTGGCGGAACCCCGTCACCTCACTGTCGCAGCTGAAAGCGACGCTAATTAATCCTGGGCTCAGTTCGCCTGGTGATGGAGATGATTGATTCGCCGGTGACATCACACCTAATCGCTTGATTTGCACGAAAACAGCGCGGGCATTTGTTGCTTGCGGCCTGTCATCTCTGTTATCCATTTCCTCCCCCTTAGCTAGCTAGCTAGGTTCCATATTTTAAGCATATATCATACTCATATATGTATACCTATATTTGGTGCGATTTTGCAACCATAGAGTACAAATGCCAGAGTTAACGATGAGCAAATGTGTAATGTTAAATGCTAAAGTCTGCTCTTAAGGGCAGTCCCAACCCATGGTTTCCATAGATAATGTCTATGCTGCCACGTCAACAAGACACTTCCGTCTAGGAACTACATGTCCAATGCACAGTTTCTATGTGTGAGGCCGTAATAAATTTTCTTTTATCTCTCTCTATCTCGATCTCGGCGAGCACAACGGCAGTACTGCTTGCTTGCATCTGAATCTCTCCGACACGGCTGCTGCGTTATGCTCGTCGGCACCAGCAGGCAAGTACCGCTTGCTTGCATCTTGAAGCCCTCCGGCACGGCTGCTGCTTGCTTGCATCTTGCAGGAAATCGGATTGAAGAGTAGCTTGGCCTTTGCTCTTTGGTAGAGAAAACCAGAAAGGGAAAAGATGCGACAGTTAGAGCATCTCCAACAGTTTCCCTTTTCCCCTTTCTCACTCTATGGGGGAGACAGGGTAAATCATATTTAAGGGAGACAGTTAATCAGTTCCCCTTTCCCCTTTCCTCTCTCTGACTATGGGGTCCACTTGTCAGTGCCCTATCCCCTTGTTCTCTCCTTCCTTCTCTTCTTTCCCACGCACGGGGGCAGGGCCGGCTGCACGCCGGTGCGCAATGGCACAGGCGGACGAGTGGCGGCGGCTGGGCGGCGCACGCTCAGGGCATGGCTGCACGGGACGCCGGCGAGCGGGCAATGACGGCCAAGCGGAGGATGGCCGGGGTAGCCGCGTGGCCGACGCGGCAGGAGGCCGTGGCGGCGGGCGACCGGAGCGCCCGTGGTATGCGGGCGGCCGGGTCCAGGGGGCGGGCCCCCGCAGCGGCGTGGCGTCCTGCGGCGGCGGCGGCCGGGCCTTCCCCCGCGGCGGCGCGTGGCTCGAGGGGGGGGACGGCTTGGCTTCGCCGGCGGCCGCGATGGGAAGGGGGCCGAGGGCCACGGGTGAGCAACTACTGGCCGCCGATGCACGACGCACGGCGGGTGGGAGAGCGGTCTGGATCTCTCTCCTGGGCGCTGGATCGGGTGGTTGGAATGAAAAGAAGGAAGGGAGCCAGAAAGCGAGGAGGAGGCAGATTGAGAAAGAAGGGGAGAAGGAGAGAAAAAAGGGAGACAAGGGGAGGGAAAAGGGGATCTGTTGGAGATGGTTTATTTTGCCTCCAATTCCCCTACATGGCTGAAAAGTGGAAAAGGGAAGAAAGGAGAAAGGGTATAGGGAACTGTTGGAGATGCTCTTAGATTGGATGCGGCGGTTGCAGGGGCACGACCGGCGATGTGTGGATGGCCAGGTTGCTCGCTCCGCACGCGGGGAAGGCAAGCTGCGCACGGGAGGTGAAGGAGAAGGGCCGCGGCCGGCTAGACGGGCCATGCGCCGGCGGCGAGCTGGTCTGCGGCCAGTCCGTGGAGGAGCACGTGCGGCCACCGAACGACGACGGCGTGGCCACTCGGGTGGCAACTGCACGGGCAGCCGGGCAGCGCGGCCATGCAGGGGCGACACGAGGAGGTCGGAGGTGAGAGCACGATGCAGTGGCAAGGAAGGTTCCGACCGCCATGGCTTCAACTTCTTGATGGTGGGTCCCACAAAAAGGTGCGGCAAGAAACTGAGAAGCCTCCCAACGCAGAATCACCAGGGGCCGTGTTTAGATGGGAGCTGGAAATTTTTTGGATGTCACATCAAAGGAAATTTACCATTCATTCAGAGTAGTAAACGTAAACTATTGGTAAAACTAATTACAGATCTAGCCAGCAAATCGCGAGACAAATCTAATGACGGGTAATTAGAGGGTAATTAATTAAGAATTAGCGGACGGTTACTGTAGCATTACTGTTGCAAATCGTGGATTAAGTAGTCTCGTTAGACTCGTCTCGCGACATACACTACATCCATGTAATGGATTATTTTTTCGTCTACATTTAGTACTTTATGCATGTAAGATTCTCTTTGATGTGATGAGTGAAAAAATTTACAGGGCAACTAAACACCGCCAGGGTCTTCGCGCGTGGATATTCGCGTCCACGTGATTTCTCAGTTGAGAAACCGAGTCTACAGTTTTTTAGTTTCCTCATTAATTTGGTTGTCACATCGTATTTTTACTGACACTACACCGTATTAAATTCTATGGAAACTGGGTGACCTTGAGTGTTGGGACTCCCGTAAGGCAACGGCGGCACGGCCTGCCGCTCTGCTCCAGCCTCTTGTCGAGCACTCGAGCGGTCTTGCCATCGCATAAAACACATGGCAAAAACGAATAAAAGCATGCAAAATTACTCTCTCCATGTCGTAGACAAGAATGAAAATCCATCGAGCAAAAAACGTGGCGCACTGCTTACAAGTTGATTGGCTTGGCGTAGATCTGTTGGGCATAGGATTCCAAAAAAAAAACAAAAAAACTGGCATTCCCCATATAACCCCTAGTCGTGTTTTTATACGTACAATCAAAGCTTCGACGTACGTACGCCGTGTGTTTACGGCATATGTAGAGTACCATACTATCCACATTATCACGACCCCAACTCCAAATTTCCTTGCAGTAACTACCTTAATTAACAACTCCTTTTACTCCTTGTTTTGGGTAAGGGTAGATATTGCCGCGTGCTTTCCAGCCTGTCATGCACTGTACGCGCGGACGTGCGGCCATGCGGCCAAAGTGCCATTGTAGAAGTCTCCAGTCGACACGACTCATGCATCCTGCACCTACCCTACGAATCGATGCGGCTGGACCCGATCACTGACGCGTGGCCTAGCAGGCGCCAGACACCCGCCCGGTGCATGGACCACGTCCACGGGTGCGAGTTACCGACGGCGGCCCACTAATCCAATCTTGTTTTTTACCGGATACGCCCACTAATCCAATCTGTTACCATTAATGAGGGGAAATCCTCGTATGGCTATTGGGCGTTAGTATTTACATATTGACCCTCCGCCGATGTTTTGTGCTAATACAAAGAGTTACGAAACAGTCCCTGATAAAGGGCCTTTTGCGATTATTAAGAGTATTTGATGGGGTTTGTGGCACAGAATGCATATCCATTGCAATTAACGACCCCTTTCTATTTTGGCGTCTCACCTTCCCCTTTAAATTGGCCCCCTTCCTCCCCCGACCCGAAAGCTAGCGTTTTTTCTATCTCGCCGACGGCCGACCGCACGCACACACGCGGCAAGCGATTTCCCGGGCGATTCGCATTCCCGTGGAGTCCATCGCCGGAGGCTACGATTGGGGATTGCGAGGCGTGGAAACAGGAGCTCGCGGAGAAGCTTTGATCCGGGGGGCCGAGCTTTCGGGGATCGATTGATCCGGTTCCATCTGCGGAGGGCGGCGGGCCGGAAGATCGTTGCGACTGGAGGCCGCGGAGCGGAGGCATGGGGGCGTGGGTGTCGGGCCTACTAGGGGCGGATAGCGCGGCTGCGGCGGCGGCCGCCGCCGGGCCTGCTGCTGTGGGCCTTGGCGACCTGCCGGAGCTCTGCGCCGCCCAGGTGCTGCTCCGCCTCGACCCGCCGGAGATCTGCCGGCTCGCGCGGCTCAACCACGCGTTCCGCGGCGCGGCGGGGGCGGACTTCGTGTGGGAGGCCAAGCTGCCGGAGAACTACCGGTACCTGATGGAGTTCGTCGGGAGCGGCGAGGAGGGCAGGCGGAGGCGGCAGCGGGCCGGGAAGAAGGAGATCTACGCCAGGCTCTCCAGGCCTGTGCCTTTCGGCGACGGCCAGAAGGTGATATTTTTGCTTCCCCTTTTTGCGTACATACGTGACTTTATACTGCGGGAGTTATAATTTTTTTGATCGGTTGTGTACTTTGTTGGAGGATTGCAAATCATGTTCCTTGAAACCACTTCTGTTCTGTCCTTGAATTGAACCCTCAAGTATTTTTCTTTAGTTGATTTAGAGATTTGGGGAGAGGTTGGAATAATATATACTTTAGTCTTGCTCAAAGAATCAGTCCTCCTACCTTGTAAAATTGCGTTTCTTACTTTTGGGTAAACACTAATTAGAGGCATGGAATAATTCATCAGAAAATGGGATTTACCCATCTTTAGCTTGAAATGATTTGAACTCCTGCCCTGTCCTGTCCTATGGCCTCCCTTGTAGGAAGCTTGCTATTTTTTATAGGGCTAGAAGTATTTATAGATTTGGGACAGAAAGTGAACATGTTTGCTGAAGTGTATGGGTTTGTTAATTATAGGAATTCTGGCTGGACAAGAGCAGAGGCATGATTTGTATGGTGCTGTCCTCCAAAGCATTGGTGATAACTGGGGTTGACGACAGAAGATACTGGCAGCATATGCCAACTTCAGAATCAAGGTGAATATGAACTTTGATATTACATTTACTAATGTTTTTGGTTCACTGTGTGGTAGTTTTCTTAAAAAGAAAAAGATGATATGGTGGCATGATTGCGATGGAATGAGCTGAAGATATTTTGACATGGTGTGATTGACCTGTTCCTTGTTCATTAAGCACTTCATTGATTTATATTATTTTCTGGAACTTGATTTACTTGGTTGCATAAGCTTATTTGTTCTGAAACATGATAGATACGGATGCTTACATGTTTGACTTTTAGGATATGCATAATTTGACTGCTGCCTTAGTAGAAGAGATGTGGATTCAAGTGAATTCAAATCGATAGTTGCTTCTTTCTCATGATAGCTATAGGAATATAATGTAGCTTTCAGGCTTTTACGTGCTGGCACAAGAAGCATGTATCTACTCTGTTCCATTGGAAGATATTGACTACAGTCCACAGGTGCCCCATTTAATTGGTGTCATCTGGGATTCACTATCTTCCGATGTATTTTTATTGTAGCTCATAAGTATTTCTGGTATCATACTTACCATGCTTACTGTAATAAAATATCTGACCAATAGCTACTGAATTTTATCATGCAGGTTCCAGTCTGTAGCTTACCTTCAGCAAATCTGGTGGTTCGAGGTGGTTGGCGAAGTCGATTTCTGCTTCCCTGTTGGAACCTATAGCCTCTACTTCAGGGTCCATCTAGGGAAGTTCTACAAACGATTTGGTCGCCGCCATTGCAGCTCAGAGCATGTCCATGGCTGGGACAAGAAGCCTGTTCGATTCCAGCTCTCCACCTCAGACGGTCAGCAAGCAGTTTCCCAGTGCCACCTGGAAGAGCCCGGGAGCTGGGTCCTGTACCATGCAGGTGATTTTGTGGCCTCAAAGGCTGACCAGCCAATGAAACTGAAGTTCTCCATGGCACAGATTGACTGCACACACACAAAGGGCGGGCTGTGTATCGACTCGGTGCTTATCTACCCGAAGGGGAAGGGGTTTCAGCAGGGGAGGGTGGTCCGGTCTCAGAGATGAGGTTGTAGGTGTTGAGGAGATTACTCACATTAGGATGTTAGACCTAATGCAGCTTGCAGCCTGATCCTATTTTTAATTTGGGCTCTAGTATGCAGCAGAGGGAAGTGTATATGGTTGTAGAACTGAAATTTTGTGTGTTCAGGTGACCATTAGGGCCCTTTGTCAGTCCTTTCCCAAGGTTGTTTTTACCCCCCTTGAGCTGAATTGAGACTCGAGACAAACTGTACTGAACTGAGTTTGAAATGTCATTGCTGTCTATTAGTTCAGTTTGTGATGCTTTCCTGTATGATGATGTGGTTTTGCACACTTAGAGCTGAATAACTTTCTGATAGTGATGAAAGTACTGCAATGAGCTTGGAAATTTCATTTTCGGTTTCTAATTTGCTATCTATTGCTGAGTTTGTGGTGTTTCTTTATGTCTGTACTTTATGATGTGTTGTAGTGACTAAAGGTAATGGGGTGAGCCTTGGCTATCTATTGCGACAAATTCTTAGGTGGTTCCAGTCATATATCAATCCCTGAAAGCAGAGTTTAACCTGACTGTACAGTTGCAGAATCTTTCTTGCTCCAGTCAGTTCTAGCAGGCTCGGAGAACTCTTGACGTTGACAGGGCTAGTAGCATTAGCACGAAAGCATGGATGACAAATCTGCTTTATGGGTACAGCGAGATGGAACACCACTACGTCAAGGGCAGACAAGATTTTGTAGCAGCCATACCGATCAAGATAACAAACGACTGAATCAGTGGGCAGCAACCCATGTCGGCTGCGGTTTCGATCTGAAACCGTTGCCAATTTCGCATGGCATGCTCTTATTGCCAGCCCATAGGACTGTTTTCAGCTTAGAAATAGATTTACGCATAGACTATTCAGCGATCGCATGCTGGTCGCGACTTTATTTGCAAGTTGGGATCCATGTACTGTATGTATCCCGTCATCGTCGCCACGATCAAGCGATCTTAATTCTTGGCATAAAGAAATGCGCTCCTTTTTCATACTGAAAATATATAAGTTGCGAACCAGTTGGGAGTTGCGAGTTCGTTTGCAGTCAATCGTCTGGTGGCACAAGCAAAGCCGCAAATTCCGCGCACGCATCCGTTTGGCATGCGGATGCGATCGCCATTGCACATGGATTTGCTTGGATTTTTTTTTACAGAGAACGATTTGGCAGGTACCTCGCTCCATGCTTTTTTTTAACGAGTTCTTGGCACGGTCTTTCTTCCCCATCCCGGGGGCGATGATGGCGTGTTTGAGCTGGAAGTGCATCGTGCCGGTGCACGGGGACACCCAAGGGGACCCTATCCCAGGGCTGGTTCAGTTCTTTGCCAGCACATCCGCGCGCTTTCGGTGCGCCCGAGGATTGTGTGGATCGTTTCCGCCATTGCTGTTATTGTGGCCGACCTACATGATGATAACGCCATGGATCTGCCCCCTTGTTGCTTCCTCCGGCAACCGGCATCTGAGCTGACAGCTGAGGGGGGCCAACGCCCTTTTTCGTGTCGGGCTCGGGCCTGCTCTTGAGAATGAGAGGATCGTTATAGGAGATGCTTCGTTGCTATGAACAGAGCAGAGGTGCTCTTTGCAGTCAGTGACCACTAGCCAGGAAAACTATGGTCGCTCGGCGGCTATTTGCAAGCAAAGAGCCAGTTGGTCGTGCTTTTGCGTTGTCTATTGGCTATTGCTGACTGATCCCCGGTGGCTGCAAGGTGTGCCGCCTTGTCTAGAAGATCAGATATGTTTCCCGAAATGCTCGCAGACGCGACGCCTCTTTTTGACCGAGGAAATGTAAGAGCGACTACTGTGGTAGTAGGTCGGAGAAATTTCTGGTCTGCTTAGCTGTTGATGATGCGTTTTCTTTTCTTTGAAAACATGCTTGCTTGCTTGAGCTGGTAGGAGTTGAGAAGCCTTTTGTTATGATGACTGGCGTTTCTGCGCGATTTTTTCATCCGAAGGCTCCCCTCGACGTGGGTCGGTTTGTGTCGTGCTCGTGCTCGTGCTCGTGCCGTCCGTCGTCGTCGTGTGTTGTTGTGCCATCGCGTGCCGCTCCGACACGCGCGGCGGCGGCCCTGGATAGGATGGGCCTAACAGGCCGAGTTGCCTTGGTTTTAGACGCCCCGAATTCTTTAGCCCAGTGAGATGTACTAGGCCCCTAAGGCCCAAGGGAGCGAAAAGCATCCATCATCTTCACTCTCTCTACACGACGCGCACCTGCCGCGGTCACCCACCTCCAATCCGGTTCGCCACGGCCACCGGGCCACGCCATGCCGCTCCTCGCCCGCGCACCGCCGCTCCATCACTCCCATCCTCCCCTCCACTCCGCCACCGCCGGGCTCCTTCCACGCTCGTTGGCTTCGCCGGCCAAACCCCGCCGCTGCGTTCCCCCATACTCCCGTGCCCGCGTCCGCGCCTCCAATTCCGACCCCCCGCAGCAGCAGGTCAACCTCTCCGTGCTCCGCTTCACCCTCGGTACCAACCCTCTCCTCCTCCCCCCCTCCCTCAGCGCGCCGCCGGCGTGCAGCTCGCCGGTCTAAACCACGCTCCCGTCTGGCGCAGGTATCCCGGGGCTGGACGAGTCGTACCTCCCGCGGTGGATAGGCCTCGGCTTCGGCGCGCTCGTCGTCCTCAACCACCTCCTCTCCCCGTCCCCCACGCCCGCGCAGCTCGTCGGTCCTCGGCTCCTCTCCAACCCCCTTGCCTTCCGCCGCCCTCCTCCTCATCCTGACCTCCACCCATGACCCACGCGCCTAACCGGTTGTGCGTGCCAACTCGCAGAGGTCCGAGGTTCTGGGGCTGTGCCTGGCTGCGTTCTCGGCGACGCTGCCGTTCCTCGGGAGGTTCCTGGAGGTGAGAAGGGGATTTCGTCCGGGTGTTTATGGAAATGGTGGTACATTGGTCTGTGATGGTTGGGACTGAGAAATTGTGGGATCGTGGGCTTTGGTTGCTGTTTGCAGGGCGCTGATGCTGCCAGCCGTGTGCCGTTGCCTGAGGGGAGCAGGCAGATATTTGTCATGTCTGAGAACCTTTCAGCCGCGCAGGAGGAGGATGTGGCGTGGGCATCCTACGTCCTGCTGCGGAACACAAACACTACTTCTGTGGTATGGATTCTGATGAGTCTTATCATTCGTATGAACTGAAATTTAACCTGATGGAATTCAACTCTGTTATATCAATCACCAGCACCTTTCTTATTTGTATTTAGTACCATCAGTTGTTAAAGTTAAGGAACAGTTGCGGCAACAACAAAGTCTTCTCTATGTGCAATTTTCGATACGTTTTCAGTGTCGATTTGTTTGTTGCATTTTCCACTTCTTGTGTGAATCTTGTTAGAAAGAATCACAATTTATGAACCGGTCAGATGCCTCACGTTCCCTTTACTTACCCCCAGCTCATAGCTATCGGGGATGTGTTGTGCGTGCGAGGATACTGGGATCCACCTGCAGATACTTCAAAATATGCCATGATTGAGTGGTTCAAAAGTCAGATTCAGAAAGTAGGACTTGCTGATCTGAGGGATGCGTTGTACTTCCCTAATTCCTCAGGTAAGTGTACCGCTATCGCCTAGTGGAGTATTTCAATGTTTTGTTAACATGAAGTTTTGGTTTATCTTCCAACTTGCTGATTGTTAGTTTCACCCCTTTGTTTGATTGCAAAAGGGTGCTATGCAACCGTAACCATTTATATCTCACTAAACTTAGTACATTGTAATTAGTAGTACTTCATACCAATCATACAGAGTTTGTACTGTAACAGTGTAACTGCTACCGGTTAAAATTTGTACCTACATAACTACATTTGGTTTAACAGCTTTTCTGTTGTTTGGGGAGACGTATCTATATTTTATGATTTGTGGATATGTCTTTTATTATGTCAAATTTGTAGCTACAAAGTTCAATCTGGATGTTAGGAATAACAATCACGCTACTAATGTATATTTTGTGATTACCTGGTTAAAGAGTTTCAGAACATCTCTTCCCCCCTTGTTTGACATCCAAAAAACTGTTTCTTATGCCGCCTACTTTAACCAGATTCTCAGCTTGCAAAGATTCTGCCAGATGGGGTTCTTTCTGTGTTAGCTCAACCAGTTCTCAGAAGTCTGGATTTAGCTAATGGTGAAACAAAAACTGAAGGTGTCATCCTGTTGGCCTCCAATGCAAATTATGCATACACTGAGAAAGATAGGGTGTGGATAAGAACAATTGCAAACAAATTTCAAAGTTCCTAGTTCACAGATACAAAAAGGTATTCCTACATCTTCACATGAGATCTCTCTTCTTGTTTTCAGCAATCTATTCTTTCATTTTCAGTTAAGGAGATATTGGTTTCTGGTCAAACCAAATTATTAATTTAGTCACATTTCCAGTTTTACTGAAAAGCTCTACGTCACTATTATTGTTTTTGCTGACTTGCTATTTTTATTTAGAGCGTCTATTAGGTTCAGTGGACTTATAATTTGTTTGCAGAAATGTTGACAGTCAAGTAGCACACAAAAATGAACTGTGAAAGATTGGGTGTGTGTAAAGTAGACTGACTGGGCAGGGGCGGGCCCAGAAATCAGCTGTGGCCTGGGCTGAAGTAGTGTATGATCTACTCGGTGTCCTGCCAAAAGTTCAAATCCTGAAGGCGACGAGCCAGCAGACAGAGTGTTTCACAAACTAGTCTGATATTAGGCCTTCTGGGTCTTTTTTCTTGAAAGAGATCACAAGAGTGCTGTTGAATTTATGGCCTCTTAACATGGTTGTGCAAGGGGACTATAGCGGCTGGACTCAGGCTGCAGCCCACCCAGCCCGGGTCCTGGATCCACCCCTAGACTGGTCCAAGCAGGTTTTGGAGTGACTTCTTGGCAAAATGGACAAAGCATACGTGATTTAAGTGATTTCCATTTGGAGGAGGCTTGGCAGAATACTATTGTTTCAATGGGTTTGGCACTAGATGAAGCACAATAGTACAACAATATTTTTATCAGTGGACAGGTGCCAAAAATGCTGGTGTGCTTGCTCCATCTCTGTGCCTTTTGTTTTGGTATGTTGGATTTGCCATTGAAGCAGAAAGGCTGCGCCAAATATTTAGTGTCTCGTGCAAATTAGCGATGCTATCATAATTTGCATGCACTCCATGTCAATAAATGTAGCTGGCCACCTGACCTGTATTTATAAGCACTGAGTTTTTGGGTTCAAAGCGTTGTGTCACAGATCAGGGTTACAAACACTCCAGGTCCATATATATTCACCCCCTGTTTTAACTTGAAAGGGCGCTCTGTTGCCTTTCCTAAAGAAAAAACGCTGCAGAATTGCAGATCAATCATAATCCTTCATATATGGACCTAGAGTTTTGAGAGTAGATAGTTAGTGACCTTTTCAGTACTGAATTAGCTGGTTGAAATAGTGCTCAGTTTGTATACACAAATTTAACAGAAGATGGAAATGTTTGTTACTTATGTTGAGCCACTGTTTGAAGTCAATGCTTCAAGTTGGTAGGCAATTCCTATCTTTTTCTGTAACCGAAACATGAATGTTCAAGCGTTGCTGATTCTGTTTACTTCATTTATTATCCTTTCTATCAGTTTCCGGAACCTCTGCATTTCTCTTCATTGTTCAGCTGATTGACCTTCAATTAGAACATTCAAAAAAATACAATACCTATTCTCATGGGGTTTATACAGCTCATAAATAGTACTAAAATCATTGTATCAAATATCAATTACCTTCAAGCACAGTACCTTCCACATATTCAGAAAATTTAAATTTGGTGTGTAGCACCGAAGATTTAGCTGAGTCATGTATTAAGATCAAAATGTGGACCTGACCTTTTGAGTATTTTTGAATACATTGCTAGATCCTGCTATCAGTAGTGAAACTAGTCCTCTTTGGCTCTTTGGTTAGATAGAATGCAAATTAGAATGCTTAATGGATTGTATTAACGTAAAATTATTTTCTAGCTGAAGCTAAGAAATTATCTGAATACTGGGCTGGCATTGGAATTTTAGATTTGTAGTCATGTTATATTTCACAGAAATTTTGTTGTTCAAATAAATTCTTATAATAGCACTTGAAGGTTCATAATACAGGGTATAAGGAGGTATTATGAAGATAAAATAAAAAAATTTGGATTAACATTTTTTTAACTGCATTACTTGGTTCCATGTCTTCCTTTAGTACCTGACCAAATCTTGAATTCTTGATGGCCACTTTTGATGACATGTTGCATATGTACTAAGCCTGTAGTTGGTGCATGTCTCCTGGTACTGCTTGGTTAGTTGGTTTGGTACCAATTATTGCTGCTTGGCGCTGGCATACTTCTAAAGGGTAACGCCAGCTGCTTCTTGTACTGAGATGGACTGAGGATTCACACTGAACATTGATTCACTTCTCAAGTGTTGGTGTGGTGGAATGAAGCTCGGAGAGCATTTCTCTGAGGACAATCAAGTTATACTTTCTTTTTGGGATTGGACACTGATCCATTTGATAGTATTGGCATATGCTAATTGGGAGTTTTAATTATAAAGGAAAATTATACCAGTTAACAATGTTTTAAATTTTAGAACATAGAAATAAGGGGCAAATGCAAATGATGACAGTGCTGTTACCTTGTGGGAGAACTTGTTTGGGGACTGAAACAATGCTTGTTGAATCTTCCGCTGTATCTTGATGTAAAGACTATCTTTAAGAGTAGTTATAGGAACTTCCATATGTATCATGTGGGTTTGCAGTCCTATTCAGTTATTGTCTGGTTTGGAGGGAGCTCATTATTGGCATTCATATCTCGTCAGTATGAAATTGCATTTTATTAGCACATGATTCTAAACAATAATTCTATTTTCTTCATGCAGGTGGATAACAAGATGTGACCATTCTCTTGAAGTGTGGAAAGATAGGTCAAATTCTGCTATATCTTCTTTTACAGCTAAAACTACAGAATGGGCTGTTTTCTTCCACCGAACATTGGTAATTCTACGCTCAAGTAGCAAAGGCACAGGCAGCACAACGGGAGCAGAGCCTATTGGCACAGGATTTCCCCGGTCCTCTTCGATGCCATTCACCATGAACAGGAACGTATCACTAACCATTCATTTGCTGCTGAAGCAAGAGCCGTCCCGCCCTGACCGGAGCTATCTTGGATTATTGTGACCTCAGCGGCTTGAAATCGCTTTGCACCTGGCCTTTGAGCCTAAGGTGCGTACAAACCTTCCTTGTAGCCTTGTACGAACCATGTGATTGCCAAATGCACGTACGTCCTTGTATGCACACAATAGTTGAAGCTGAATGGTGTTTAAATGCTCGCAGCTGGATGTGGTTGGTTGTGGTTGCTGCAGCCTGTATCTTGTACCCTGTGCTCTGTGGTACTCGGTTCGCCGTGTGACCGCTGGCATGTTGATATGGTTGGTTCAGTTGCAGGCAAAAGGGACAGTGGGGAGGGTCACGTTCTTCGTCTACATGAGTACTAGTAAAAGCGAGGGCCCGAGGGTGAAACTGCTGGAGCCTCGAGCGAGATTGTTACAAATGATGAGGAACTGTCCCATGCTTCATCACGGTAACCCTGGCAATAAGATGATGAGGGACTGATTGTTGCAAACTTGCAATAAAGGTGAGAGATCTACTGTTCTCGGATAAACTGCCAGCTAGTCCTTGAGAACCGCGGATCCACAAGGATAGATCTTGTAGCTATTCGAAATGCGTCGTTGAGTACCACGCGGGGTTTGAAAATCAAACATGTCATGATTTTTTGCTTGCCAGCACCTCACCTCAAATTACGTGGCCGCGTAAGTTCTACACGTAGCTACAGTGTCACACGAAAACAAAGGAGATGACGCGAATACCTTCCGTTGCGCATGGGCCACACGGACCTCTCTCCCCATCTTCCAGAAAGTCATGCCCCATCTCCTCTCGATCAAACAATAATACAGCGACAAGATTCAAAAAGTTGAAGCTCAAGCAAGTACAGTATACACGCAGAGCAACCTGAATTTTCAAAAAAAGATCGCACACTGCAGCGAATGTCAGCGATAAAGCCGTAAAAGGGTCGCGGAGAGTGGCAGCGAGGCCAGCGACCCACCACTACACCAGACACTGCGTGTCGGCGTCCGCACCGTAACGCACCGCACCGCACCGGGCGACCGCACGGAAGGCAGCGCACTCCCCATTTCAAAATCATCTCGCGTGCGTGCCCCGCCGCAGCAGTCTCAAACGGTCGGATCAGGCAGCCGCCAGAGCCCCCGATCCCCACCGCCCGTCCCGCGGGCCCCACGCCCCGATCCGACGGCCCCGGGAGCCCTGAATTCAAAACCTCGGTTCGGAGCAGCGGCCAACACCGGGCTGTGTACTACTAGTCCGCCAGTTCACCGCCGGAATAAATTCCCCCAACAACTCGCTCGCCAGAGGAGAGACGAGAGAGCCGACTGTCGAGGGGCAGATACAAGAGCGCGGAGGCGGAGGTGGTGGTGCTCGTGGTGAGTGCGCTCATGATTCCCCCAATCTTCCCCCCTCCCCAATTTGCTCCCGCTTCTCCATCATGTTCAATTGTTCATGCGGGCGCGCGGTGCTCTAGAAGGGCGTTTGATTGATGATTGGCGCCCTGATTGCAGCCGCTCTAGCTTTGATTCGAATCTGCGCCGCGGCGATCGGAGTCGGAGCTGGAAGGAGCAGAGCAGGAAGGGGAGGTGGTGGACAAGAAGGGGCGGCGAGCGGCGGAAGCGAAATCGTCGGCGAGAGAGGTAAAACCGCAGTTCCCACCCTCTCAGCTCTCTTGCGTGATCTCCCCGTTTCGCTCTTCGTTCTCAATCGCGCTTTGCCCTTTGCTCCGTTGGTGGGCGTCCAAGCCAAGCGTCCGCTTTTCCTACTCGCTTCGCACTCCTGGATGCCGCTGCCTTTTCGTCTTGCTTTCTCCGCTATGAAATTGCGGGATGATCTCTGCAGAAGTTCTCCCGAATTTCCTAGATATCGCTATGAATCGTCCTTCCGGTTCTGAGACGGCGAGCGACTTGAGTGTTTTATTAGAGTTTTTTTTTATGAGGAGTGTTTTATTAGAGTTTGCTTTGCTTGTGAAAAATTACAAGAGGAAAGATCCTTTTCTCTCTTTCGGGCCCCTTTGCAAAGTACAAAAAGCTAGGAGAACGCAGACGGAAATCCGGCCCTCGTCCCTACCGGCGCCGTCGCGTCGCGCCGACGCCGGCGTCCGCACGGCATTTCAGCTGTCAAAATGACCCAACTGCCCCGCGGCGTGGAACCCAGGCCCAATGAGCTGCCGGCGCGTGGATGGAAACCCGGGCCCGCCGGACTCGTGCGCGTTCAGGCCCGGGAGCGCCCCAAGACGCTGTGCTCTGGGCTGGAGCCGGCCTCTTCCTTGGATTCCTCCGGGCCGCGCCGAGGCGGTCCACTCCAGTCGCGAGCCGTACCCGACTGTGTGGGCCCAGTTCCCCAGTCTCTCGTGTGCCGCATGCACGGCTGCACCCACCACCACCACTCCACACTCCAGCTGCGTGCGACGAGCCCACACGGCCGCACAGCCTTTAATTCGTGCGAGAAAAGTGGTTGGTTGCCACAAAAAAGGAGACGTGTGCCACAGCCCCACAGGTCGCACTCGCACGCGTGGTTCGGTGGTTGTGCCGCCGGCTTATGAGAAGTGGGCCCGCGCGTCTTTCCGTACTAGCCTAATTAGCACGAGTAGTTAGCTTTATCATCTTTGATTGCGACTGTCATTTCTCAACCTCCAGCCAAAGCATTTCTTTTGGTCTTCCTTTGCATGGTCATGGCTAGGGGCTCATGGTAAGCTTTACGGGAAGCATCCGCGTGAGATTTTTGCTTCGTCTTTTCACCATTTTCAGAGGACTCGGTACGTTTACGATACGTTCCCCACGCAATTATTTCGCCATGATTCTTTTGTGTGACGAAAGTGCGAAATCTTTGGAGTAGAATACGAGAAAGTAATGTGAAAATCATCAGCGCCCAAATCTTACTCCTTTTGCTTAGTGGGGCCAGTCTTAAGCACTCTAATTGCGCTTTATACCACACGTCTTCACAGGTGGAACCCATCATTACCTCTGGTAATCAAGTTATTAGTAGCCTGGTCTTTCAAAAATAAATGCTAGTACTGCTCCACTAGTGCAAACCAAATGAATTATTCCATTTTTAAGTTCTCCCTCCCCTAGAAAGAACTGCATTGCATTGGTCACTCTGTTTTGTGGTAAAACTGCATTCCATTCGTGCCACTTGGGTCATCTCTTCTGCATTTTCTCATTCTTTTCGTGAGTTCGCATTCACTCGTCACCTACCCAGCCATCATTCCAAGTCAATTTTTGAAATACCCGGACAGTGAGAAATTCCGATAGCGCCTTCGTACCAGCTAATAATTTCCTGGCTGTGGTCACCACATTTACGCCTCTCAGTTCGACGTACCAATCGTCCAGCCGAAGCAAGAAAAGATCAGCCAACTCGGTGAGGCTTATGGTTTTCTGGAGCTTTCCTAGATGGATTTTTTTGATTCGCTTAAAATAGCCGGCGTCCGCTTGCTCTGTCTCCTTCCAGGCTTCCAGCTTCTTCTCCGCTTGCTCTTTTCCAAAGATTTGTCTTTTCCGCTGCTGTGGCTAGGACTAGGAGTGAGCGAGTATTGAGCACTAATCTGTCAGGTGTGAGTACTTGCAGGTCACGAGCTGAGGTGTTGTAGCTGCCAAGAAATGAGTTTGCAGAGCTGCCCGGCCGCGGCCGGGGACGCAACGGCTGAGGAGCTGCTCGATCGGGCGCGGGCGCTTGTGCCACCGGCCCTGGCTGCGGCTCGCGCGGCGACCGGCTTCGGCGGGCGGTGGAAGGCCATCGCGGCGAGGCTGGAGCGGGTGCCGCCGTGCCTGTCGGACCTGTCCAGCCACCCCTGCTTCTCCAAGAACTCGCTCTGCCGGGAGCTGCTGCAGTCCGTGGCCGCCACGCTCGCCGAGGCCGCCGAGCTCGGCGTGCGCTGCCGTGAGCCTCCGAAGGCCGGGAAGCTGCAGATGCAGAGCGACCTCGACGCGCTCGCTGGGAAGCTGGACCTCAACCTCCGGGACTGCGCTCTTCTTGTCAAGACGGGCGTGCTCTCCGACGCTACAATTCCAGTGGCCCAGTCTGAGGCAACGGCAGCTTCGGCTGGGGGCGCACAGACAGATGTTCGGGAGCTGCTTGCCAGGCTGCAGATTGGGCACGCGGAGGCGAAGCACCGGGCGGTGGACGGGCTGCTTGATGCTCTGCGCGAGAACGAGGAGAGCGTGCTGTCAGCGCTCGGCCGTGGCAACGTGGCCGCTTTGGTGCAGCTGCTCACGGCGACGGCGCCCAAGGTCAGGGAGAAAGCGGCGACTGTTCTCTGCTTGCTCGCCGAGTCCGGCAGCTGCGAGGGCTTCCTTGTGTCAGAGGGTGCGCTGCCGCCACTCATCCGGCTGGCCGAGTCTGGAAGCCTTGTCGGCCGGGAGAAGGCCGTCATCACGCTGCAGCGGCTGTCCATGTCGCCCGACATCGCTCGTGCCATCGTCGGCCACAGCGGCGTCCGCCCGCTCATCGACGTCTGCCAGACCGGGGACTCCGTCTCGCAGTGCGCGGCCGCCGGAGCGCTCAAGAACATCTCCGCGGTGCCAGAAGTCCGGCAGGCGCTGGCCGAGGAAGGCGTGGTGCGCGTCATGATCAACCTGCTCGACTCCAGCGTCGTGCCCGGCGCCAAGGAGTACGCCGCGGAGTGCCTGCAGAACCTGACGTCGAGCAACGACAACCTGCGGCGTGCCGTCGTGTCTGAGGGCGGCCTGCGCAGCCTGCTCGCCTACATCGACGGGCCACTGCCGCAGGAGTCCCCCGTGGCCGCGCTCCGCAACCTCGTCACCGCTGTTTCGCCGGACAGCCTGGTGTCGCTGTGCGTGCTCCCGCGGCTCGTCCACGTCCTCCGCGAGGGCTCCGTGGGCGCGCAGCAGGCCGCCGCAGCGGCCATCTGCAAGGTCTCGAGCTCGACGGAGATGAAGCGGCTGGTGGGCGAGCACGGGTGCATCCCGCTGCTGGTGCGGCTGCTGGAGGCCAAGTCGAACGGCGCGCGCGAGGCGGCGGCGCAGGCGGTGGCGAGCCTGATGGGGTACCCACCGAACGCGAGGGACATCAAGAAGGACGAGAAGAGCGTGCCGAACCTGGTGCAGCTGCTGGACCCGAGCCCCCAGAACACGGCCAAGAAGTACGCCATCTCCTGCCTGCTAGCTCTGTCGGCGAGCAAGCGGTGCAGGAAGCTGATGGTCTCGCACGGCGCCATCGGGTACCTGAAGAAGCTCTCGGAGAAGGACGTGGCCGGCGCCAAGAAGCTGCTGGAGAAGCTGGAGCGCGGCAAGCTGCGCAGCCTCTTCAGCAGGAAGTAGGCATGATGATCTCCGGCTGATCTGGAGCTGCTAGTAGTGAAGCGCCTTTCCTTCTTTTGCCGTAAACCTGTATAAAATTCCCCGTCCTGTTTCATATCCTCAATGAAGTGCATCGGAGCGGTGAAGAGAGAGGGAGAGCAGAGTACCCGCGTTCATGCATGTGAAGTGAACATATCGCGTTGTAATTTCGCTGGCTAAGGTGCGTGTGTCTTGCAGTTCGTTAGTTCCTAACCATGGTTGCAGTCCCTTCCTGCAGGCTAATAAAATTTCTTCAGGCAAGGTCAATTTGCACAGTTTCCTTACGCTTGTGTGTTATCATCTGTGGAATCTTTAGAGACAAATAGATTGTCACCTTGAAAAGGATATTCAGTATCAGTCTCCTGGGCTCTGAGTAACGACATCAAACTTGTCCCGGCACAACACGATGAACACTTGAATCTTTTGATCCTTCGATTAAAAGAGTCAGCGTGTCGTTTGAGGGCCATAGAATCTGGTGAAGTGCTGCTGATTGTGTCATCACTGCTCCCAACAGCCGCTTCTGGTGGAGTGCTGACTGCCGAGTGGCGGCGAGTGACCGAGGCTTTTAGTGGAGGATGATGCGGACAAATCGCTCGCAGATCGGTGTCCGCACGCGCGCGTCGGCAATGATTACCAGACAATAGCATGCCATCGTCGTCCGGTCCGTGCAGTGCAGTCGGTGGTGATCGAGTTGGTAATCTAACCCTGTTCCCGGCAGGCCGCAGCAGGTCTCGAGTGCCTATCGATCAGCTAGTAATTGGTCCCCTTCCGAACTGCGACGGTGAACAGGAGTATAGCATCGAACTGGAATTCACGTGGTGCTGGAAAAGAATGAGAAGCGACCGTTTTGTTGGACACGATCGTCCGAGTGTTTAGTATTCTGTGTGGATGGATTCTGGCATTCTGCACCTCCGACGGATGGCATTGCGGTGTCGGGTAGGACATATCCGGGTGCTCTTGACTTGTTCTGTGCTCTCGTCGTAGAATTTACCGTGAAAAACCGTAGGGTCGATGCTTTGAGTACGAGAGAAGAATCGGTGGCATCACCAGTGTGCCCTTTTAAATCTCGTTGATTTTGATAGTTTCGTTGCGATGTAAAAAAATTCAGTCACCTGAAGCGATAGATCATCCAAATTTTCGCGTCGCCTGACCGAGAGGCCGCTGACAGCTCTACGGAGGTGGCCAAATTTTCCAAACTTCATGGTTGTCGAGGGCCCCGAACCACATAAGCCCGTATCACTTTCTAGCCCAGCCGCCGCATAAAACACAACAACGGGCGAGGCAGCCGATGCATGCAACCAATGTTCTTTCGGCCCAGGACACTCCGCAGCCGAGGGGCAAAGCCCATGAACATCTGAAATCTGAAATGCTCTGCTCTGCCAAAGTACGGAGTATATGGGTGAAGCTAGTTTCAGAGAGCGACAGCCGACAGTTATATCTGCACATCTAGATCACTGGACATGCGAAAGTTGGTTTAGGTTGTTGCCAAATTTCAGTTTTAGATGCCATTTCCATGCTCTGAGTATCTTTTTTTTTCCCTCTTTCTGACCACTGTTTGTCTTTTCTCAGTTTGCATGTCCTACAATC
This sequence comes from Urochloa ruziziensis, assembly GCA_015476505.1. Lineage (NCBI taxonomy): Eukaryota > Viridiplantae > Streptophyta > Magnoliopsida > Poales > Poaceae > Urochloa > Urochloa ruziziensis. The sequence goes on from CM027118.1 coordinate 20,565,480, forward strand.
CAACATTTCAACCATCTGAAAAGAATGCAGATCTATTATCTTATTAAAACAGAAGCAAAAGAAGCCACCAGATTTATCGAGAGGGCCTAGAAAATCTCATGTTAATCTAAAAAAGAGAAGGATTTAGGCCGTCGGATTTTATAAAGATCTAACGGTCCATATTTTTTACGTTAACTGAAAAAAACATACACCGTTGGATAAAGTGGAGAAAGTCCAAACTCTATTTTTTTTAGAGAGTCCAAACTCCATTGTCTTTTATGCGCATGTTACTTGCACACAAACGTAAATTGGATCAACGTATAGAGATCCCAAATAATAAAACAAAATCATATTAAAATGCCCGTCTCTGAAACGATAAAGTGTAAAAGATCCAAACCCCATTATTAATTATGTGTACGTTACTTGGACACAAAATCTAAAAAATAAATTAAAGACGATTGTCCGTTTCTAAAAAGAGAAATTGAAGGCTGTCAGATCTCATATCGAAATCTACACAAATAAACTACTTGTGCTCGACTCGGATAGAAATTAACTTCGCCCCATTAAACAAATACAACGCTAAGACTATAAGTGAAATCAACAATCATCGCCGGCCGCTGAAACATTTTTCCCTGGTTCTCTTTGCGTCACCCTCTCGCCGACATTGCCGGCACATCCATTTCGTTTTTCTCCCACGCAAAGGATCGGTCGCCCTCTCGCTCAGAACACCGACACAACTCATATCTAGATCGCACATGCTCACACCGTTGGTAAGTTCAAAATCGTCGACCACTATTACTAAAAATTCCATGCACCGGTGGGCGGGCCAAGACTCGGCGGGTTAGGACTGGGCCATCAAGCCGGGCCTAAGAATGCTCAGATTAATACTAATAGAAATCTGACACACATGGTAAAGGAGAAGAACAGAAAATCTAATAATATGTTAACTCAAAACTAAAATTAAATTATAATTATTACTTCTGGTACTATACGTTAAACCACTCACTTAGAAGGAAAAATCATTGGCATACATAAGTAGCTACCCATGGCCATATTACTAGAAATATGAGAATGTAAAAAGAATTCACCGATCACCACGTTTATCAAGAGCGCTTAAAAATTACCATGTTAACTATAAAAAACGAGACTACATCATTGGATTCTATGATTATCTAACGAGCCATATTAGACCAAAGAGTCCATGTCAAATAAATAAAAAGGAACATAATTCGAAATTAAAAATTAAAAATACAGAAACAAGAGTTCATGTCACACATGACTGACACACATCAAAATTAGTAATTAAAAAATAATGAATACCTCATTAAATGTTTATCAAATTAACAATTTAAAAATGATGAATACACACCACTAAACTTTATGATGATTAAACCAAAGACAAAATGTTGATGTTATCAATAAAAAATATATTGAAGCGCTATTTTAATTTCTATACGTAGCAACATGTTCGTTTAGGAAATTAAAAATTAGTATATTTGTTAATGACAATATAGTATTATACACATTGACAGTTTGTGGTAAAATCAATATATTATATTACCGGTGAAAAAGAGAAAAATCTGCTGAAACCGTGAAGCAACTCAAAGTTATGACATAGCATTGACTAAAATTATTTTATACATTAAGAGGATCACCGACAATTTTTTCTACACGTTATGATTTCGTGATGGTTTCGGCTTGAGAAAGAAACACGCCACACACGGCTAAACATAGTCGTAACATAGTACCAGACAATTATCATAGGATGTGGCTAGCAACCATGAAGTTGTAAAGCTTCCTTCTACTAGGCTTCAATTGGCCCCTAGAAAATCGGCTTATTGGACAACCTCTAGCAAATTTTCTTCATAGTGCACATGAATCACTAGCAGCCTGGTGGAAGGCATCTTACAAGCATACTTACTGATGTGCATCTTACAAGCTTCCTTATCGCTATTGTGTAAAAATAATTCACAATTCACATGCTCAACTCATGATCTTAACCTGTGATTATAGGACATCATGTGCTTCCTAAGATAGTGACAACTTACTTACATGTTTCATCGTCCTCGTATATCAGTAGGGGTGAACATAGGATAAAACTTGAAAGAGGGAACATTCGCAGGGCAAACAAACAATTTCAATCCACAAAGTGATGAGCCAACAAGAGTCGTTGGACTTGGAACATAGAAGAATAACTAATGAATAAAAATTAGAGGTATGCTAATAATAGCATGATGGTCTAGCCATAACATAGCCATGGCACATCATTCCAACTGTCGGGTTGTATGATATTAAGTATCACTCTAACCGCAAACTACACTGTTGCTATCCCAAGGCATGATGATCACCACAAGCAAAAACGAGAAGCACCAAAAATAGTGATATATGGCTATGTGAGTTTTGTGATATCTATAGATCATAATGCAATCACAACAAATAGGTAAAAGTGTTGATGCATTCTAGAACAAACCATTTAGAAAATCACTATTTGATATGTACGTCCGTCCATAGCAAGCTGCAAGTAGTGATCGATAGGAGTAAACAATGCACCATTATGGATGCATCTTTTATGACCGCGATATAACTGGCAAAGATGGGAGAGTAGAAGCAGTAAAGAGGGGACAAGTGCAAAGGAGCATACTATACCTAAAACAGTATAAGAACATCCATTTATTCTGAACTAAGAAGTATATATATTGCAAAATAAAAAAACTAGCTACTCGCGCTAATAGCGCGGGCCACCTTGCTAGTTATGATGTATTCCAAAGATTCCAACATTTCAACCGACAATTATGATATATTGAGAAAACCTTTTTTCCTGACAAAGGCATCACTAGTACTATATTAAGATCTTCCTACTATTATTCTCTGGAGTGTTTGTTTTCCTTTCGTTGCTTGCCTCCTGGCTGGATTGTCTCTGAGATTCGCCGACGGGGTCCGCTGGTAGCGCATAAAAGAAACATTGGTCGCACATATCCGATTTCAATAGTGTAGCAACAGCCGACAGTGCAAGTAGGGATGAAAACGGAAACGATAATTCCCGATTATCAGGAATTTTCCGAGATTTTACCTGACTTTTTGGACAAAACAAAAACGATAACGGTTATCGGAAAAACGAAAACGATAAAAAAAATCCGGAAACGAAAACGAAAACGATTTCAGCCTCTTCCGACCGTTTTCACAAATACCGTATTTTGCCGGTAATTTACCGTAGGTAATATCGAATTCAAGGACCTCTTCACTTGATCACTTCTATCTATGTCAGCCCAGCCCCCTAGGAACAACCTTAATCGGCCCAGCCGCACTCATCTCATGCCAAATACCAAGGAAAAGCTGTTGTGTGCGTGTTCATGGGCTGCCAGAACACTAATCCATGCATGGAAACCTAGGTAAGTCCATAATTTTTAATTTTTTTTTATTTTCATATTTCTTTCGTTGTCAATTAATTCTTGATTATAGAAAATAAGTAAAAGCAAACCACTAAACCCTTGTCAAACTTTGGTTTCCTTATCAATATTCGATATGTCAGGTGTCCAAAAGATATTGACTTAGATACGCCATGGTAATGCAACTTGGTAATTGGTATATCATTTATTGTTAATTTGCTCCTTTAAGCATAAATTAGTTGTAATTTGGAGTCATAGAGAGATTGAACGGTTACGATAGTTGGATTAATGCCTTAATCGCTATTACTTGGACTAATGTCTTAATGGAGTTATATAGCTAGTGTTATGCTATATGGTTTGACGTGTTCATCGTTTTGAAATATCGTTTTGATGGGTTTCGATCGTTATCGATGTGTTGTCGATCGTATAGTTTCAGTTTCCGATATTATCGGAATACCGGCATCGTTCTCGTTTCCGACAATATCGTATCGTTTTCGTTTCCGAGAAAAAAATGTGAAAGTGAAAGTGGTGGAGCCTTCTTCGATCGTTTCCGATCGTTTTCATCCCTAAGTGCAAGCACTGCTATTGCCTCCTGCAGATGCTTCGTGTTGGCAAATGTTTTAAGCAATGGTCAGCATCAACTTTATCAATGCCCTAGGCCATCAAGACCAATTTGATCTGTTGGTAAACCACATACATCTCTGCGAGTGCCACCTGCTAGCATCCATGGCGAGTATTTTCTGATCATGGTCTTCTTATTCCATCTTATCGTAATGATAAATCTAGTCTAGCCATTGCTCGGTGCCTCGGTGGGAGTTTTGTGCTCTTGTGGGTCGACCTTATCACCTGAAATGATGACAGCACTATACATCTTTTCTTTTAGGGGGGACAAGGCAGAGACATTCGTCCAACGTAGGCCACTATTATATTGGTGTGCTCGATCTTTCAGCATCGACCGGCTTCGCATATCAACTAAAGCACAAGGATGCGTTACAAAATCAGAGGAATCTGGCAAGCCGGATGATCCTTATCTTCTCGGGCCTGTTCATGTTGACTGATGCAATAATTTATACACCATCTTTTATCATTTCCCCCTGAAGATCCAGCTCTGCCAACTATTCTATCAGGTGATAACTGATAACAACGCAAGATCACCAGGCGATAACAAGCATGGATGTTCAGAAGATCCTCATGTTGAAGTTGAAGCAAGCATATATATACGCATCATATCAAGATCAGGAAACTCTGTCAGATACACTGTAAATCCTCATCTGCATCATATGTACATACTGCGGCAAGTCCTAAAAGTAAGTCTTAATTATACATCTCCGCTAATGGGGCTTATTGTGATCACAACTCACAAGACAAACTCATAACAGCAAAGCACACTCAGGAGTCAGGAGACCCGGCCCAGCCATGGAGGAAACGGCTAAGGAGCAAGAGCAAGCAGCGGCTACATGTGTACCGTCATCACACCACGAAAGCCATGGAGTTGAGGGTGGCGAATCGGGTCCACATGTCCGCCGCGGTGATGCCTCGGCCGCGCCGCCACGCTCCGGCGGAGCTCCTCGAGCCTGGAGAGGAGGAGCACGATCCGGCGGCACGGGACGATGACGAGCGTCAGCGGGATGAACCATACGCCTAGGTCCACCACCAGCATCTCTCTCCGGCGTCCGGCCTCCGCTCACTGATGGATGGCTCTGCAAATCTCAGGGGTGAGCTTGATTTTGGTAGCTCCTTCCCCGGTGGTGATGCTCTCTGTTCTTTATATAGTGGATGGAGGCTTGAGGCTTGTGTTTTTTGCTCTGTTGTAGTGGAGTGCCATCAAAGAGAATTTGAGTGCACATTGTTAGTGACTTAGTGCTATCGGTGGGCCCACTTCAGTGGCTGCAGGTGGGGCCTGGTATGTCTGTGTCACTTTGGGATGGTGTAGTGGGTGGTAGCTTTCTGAGCTATCCAACGGGGTCTTCCACTCCATTCGATATAGGACCCGGAATTAGTGAAAAGTTCATTTGGTGTCACCACCAAATGGTGGTCTACTAGCAGTAGAAACTTCCACCGTCTTTTCCGGCATATTGCCGGAGACCGTAGGCCGTGATGTGCTCAAAATCCTCCCTCATTCAGGGGTTGCTGCTGTATTCTCTTCTTTCCAGGCCAAAACAAACCACCCAGCTTAGTCACGATCCGGACTGGAGTTACTGTCTCTTTGTGCACTGCCTACCTTGGTGCGCAATTGTTAATATAATGAAGAGCAGCTTGCACAACGAAGCCACACCTAGGCTATCCTATTTGTTTGATGACGACTTGTTTGCAAGGTTTCACTTTCACACTCGGTAATTAGGTGCAAAAGGCTAGAAGGTTACATGTGGCCACATCATAAAATAGAAATCAGTCCCTCCAGAGAAAATAAAGGACAAGCTGCATGATGGAGCCAACAATATACTAGACATACGTACGTGCTAGCACACCTCGATGTACTCCAAAGGTAGCTCCTTTTTTGTTCTTTCACTTTGCACACCCTGTGCTTTGCCGCTGCCTGCCACACATACGATATACTACGACCAAATAGTCCTTTTTGTGCGTGCCCCCCCCTACACACATTGAGGCTCAACAAAGCTGGATCTCGAAGGCACGGTTCCATCACTATTATTGCTCGCGTCGCGTGGTTGCCAAGGCAGGTTAGCCTAGATTAGCCGAGCACATCTCTTTCTCCCTGAAAATGTTTCTGACCCCTTGAGGGAAAGCGCACCAGGACCCGGCAAGACGAGATGGAACCCATCACGGCCTCGTCGTGCTCCCCGGTTCCGTAATTCCGTTGGCAGATCGAGCTGTACGCCACTGTGTCCCCCACACACCCCGGATCAGCATCAACGGAGCCAACAGGGTGTGAGGGCATGGCAGGTGGCGCTGCTAGCCTGCTACGGTCTACGGATGAGGCACGGCAGCGCGATCCCTTTCGCCGAAACTTTCGTCGGAGGACACGAAAGGCAGGATGGGCCATGGAAACTGGCGTCTGGCGGCATGTGCGTGCCCTTCCGGCTCCGGATCGAGCTCTGGCAGATTGCGTGGGGATCGATCTGGCCCCCAGCGTTCGCGTTCCTTTTCCTTCCGGCTTGGCTCCACCTCACTTTCAGAGTTTCAGTGATCCTCCGTGGAGTGGAGCGCGGCAGTTGGAGAGATGCATGCCACCGTAAGCAGTGTGCTGTGGACAGCCGCTTTCGTCTATGAGAACTCCAGACTGCCTCGTCGCCACGTCGCCAGACAAAACGATGTCACTGCGCCGAGTGACAACAAGCCACAAGCGTCGCCTTTGTGTCTCCGGAATCTGAGATGACAGCACTGGAATTCGGTGCTTCGACTACGGAACGACCAGCTAGCTCTGGGAGATTGCGTGACGGTCGACGCTGATCTGCCCCCCGTTCCACATCACTCTGAGCCACCCATGCACGGACCATGGAGGGGACGGAGCGGCAGTTGAAGGAGCCACCGTAGGCAGATCAGTGCCCAAGTTATTCCGGGAACAAAAGAAAATTCAGACTGCATCGTCGCTTGGCCAAGGCCGGCCGGCCGGCCATCGGTGCTTACTACTCTGTCACGTCGATGCGGATGCGGCGCGGCGGCGTGCCTCGTCGCTTGCGTCCAAGCCACCCGCGGTGATGCTCGTGCACGCTCGTGAAAATGCTACTGCTCGGATGTGGTGGTGTCCCAGCCGAGCCATGTCTCGCCGACCAGTGAGGTGAACACTGAACAGTGAGTAGTGAGTGGTCAAGCGAATTCAAATGGAACCATGCCGGCGCTGACGAGATTCCCTATGAAGCCCAGTTCGGACTTGAGCCCAAGCAATTTTCGTGCTCGCAATCCCAGCAGCTACCCAATATGAATGAACCAGGCAGGCAGCCCACACGCTAACACGGTCATGGATGGGCCAAATATGACGAAGACACCCGTCCGCGCTAGGAACCTTGAACCTGCTGTCAGGGGAACAAATTATGGAAACCTCAGCGAATCCAGTAATCCGAACTGCGGTTCCCTCGCGGAAACGTGCCCGCACCTGTTTCGGACTCGTGCATGGCCACCTGGCAATAATCCCCCACACCACGTCGCACGCTCTGCTTCACCCGCACGCCAATGCAATCCGATCGGATGTTTCGCGCGTGATGGCGGTGCTTGCAGATCCTCGTTCGACTCGAACTCAGCAGCAGCAAACCCCCAAGGGAAATATAAACCCCCCTCCAGCCATCCCTCAACAATTTCCCGATCTCGCACACGCCGCCTCGCCGACCTCGCTCTCGCATCCCGCCGCAGCCGCCGCCATGGCCGCGCAAAGCCCTCTCCGTCGCTGGAAGCCCTTCTTCGCGGCATTCGGCTTGGTGGACGCGGCGATCGAGGCCGCCGACCCTGCGCTCTGCCGCGACAAGATCCGGAGCGCGAGGGGCGAGGTGGTGGAGCTGCTCTGCGGCGTCCCCGCAGGCGACGCCCGCAAGGCCGAGGAGCTCTGCGTCGCGCTCGACGGCTTCATGGCCGAGTCGCTGCTCACCCTTCTTGCGGTGCCCGCGGAGAAGGTGCCGAGCGTGCTCACATCATCCGCCGATCTCCCCAAAGCCGTCGGCGCCCTGAGGTGCCACCACCAGTACGCCCGCGTCCGCGGCCTGGCGCGCGACGTTACCCGCGGCTGGACAGCGGCCGTCGAGGGCGACGTGGCCAGGGCCAAGGAGAGGTTCGACGCTGTGTGCGGTGTCGACAAGCCGGCGCCCAAGCTGGACGCGAAGCGTGGCAGCGCCGAGGTTGAGGAGAAGAAGATGATGGAGGCGCCAGAGGCCTCTCGCCGTTCGTCGCTGGACGTGAAGAAGCGTGAGAGTCCCGAGGAGAAGGAGAGGATGGAGGCGACCAAGAGGAAGCTGCGGGAGGGGTACCGGGAGGCGGAGGACGCCAAGCGGCAGAGGAAGAGCCAGGTGATCGCGGCGCCCAAGATGGTGGAGCAGAGGCGGCGGGAGATGCACCCGATCCTGCGCGAGCGGAGCCGGGCGAGGTGCGGGACGTCCACCGCGGTCGTCAGGCGCTCTCTGGTGTCCTCGTTTAACAAGGTCTAGAGGCTCTCGTGTAGGGGATAGGATCAAACACCTGTGTCCTGTGTGTAATACTGCAACTGTAACGGGATCAGGAGCAGATTGCAGCAACAAGAGCTAATTAGTTCTGTTCCATAGGTTATTACTAAGTTGTTGTTCTGATCTGCTCAAAGTTTTTCCGTCCGATTGTGATACCCAGTGATAAACGCATGGAAGTTGAAGATCGTGAATGTGCACTGCCCGTATTCAGCTCTGCACATTGACAAACACCTGTGTGTGAAATACTGCACTTGTAATGTAATGCATCAGCATATTGCAGCAAAAAGAGCTGATCTCTTCTGTTCTGTATGTTATTTGTTGAACGAATTTCGTTCTAGTGATTTTCAGTGTGATTTCCAATGATAGCTTCACGGACGCATGGAAGTTGAAGATGCGACGTTCTTCAGTTCTTGTTCTGTATTTTAGTATTCTGTTCTGAATGTAATAGATAAAAATTGTTGCCCACGTCATGTTCCCCAAGTTTTCGTTTCTGCTAACCTCAGCATGGTCAGTTGGCCATATTGGCGTTCTGCAACGGCTGTAACATCAGGAGATCATGTGAGCCAGCATATATCAGCTTGGTTGTAGTTGTATTTACACTACTCCGACAAACTGAACTAGCCGGCGCACCGTTTTTTCGTCACACGAGTTAGCACAAGTGCGACTACTGAGGTGACGCAGTCGGTGTGCGCGATGGAATCATGGAAAGGTTAATCCAAGAACCAATAAAACAGCAGCGCCACGAGCGGAAATTTTGCATTTTGGACTGGGCTGTTGCCATGCGAGCAATTGTAGTGGGTTTTGCTATCAAGTTTCGGCCCAAGCCCAGGGCTGACTTCAGCCCAGGCCGACCCATCGACGACGCAGTCCCAGGCACGCACGACACCGCGGCAGCAAATCAGCAGCACTTCCGTTCCACTGCTGCTCAACCGGAGACGACAGAGATCAGACACCAGAGCGATGGCGGGGAGCGTGGACCTCCCCGTGGTGGACCTCGCGTCCCCGGACCTCCGCGCCGCCGCCGCCTCCGTCCGTCAGGTGACCTCGCTCAATCCCCCGTGCCCTCAAAGCTTCCCGCACTTCCGCGCTAGGCCTCTCTTCTGCTTCAATTCAGCGGGCGCAGCGCCCGAGCTCGCTCGCAAGCGCGCCTCTAACGAGCGATCTGGTTCGTGCCCGCAGGCGTGCGTGGAGCACGGGTTCTTCTACGTCACCAACCACGGCGTGGACGCCGGCCTGGTCGAGGCGGTGTTCGCCGAGAGCAGGAGGTTCTTCGGCCTGCCGATGGAGGAGAAGATGAAGCTGCAGAGGACCAACCACCGCGGGTACACGCCACCCTACGCCGAGAAGCTCGACGCCTCTTCCGAGTTCGTAGGTTGGATATTTTCTGTCCTCGTCTGCTTCTCCTCTCCACTTGGTGTGGGAATTTCGGTCTGAACACTTAAATTAAGCTGCTGACTGCTGTTGCTTAGCACATGCGAGGTGTTTTAATAACTGCAAATGGTCAGTTGCTTGGTGCCGGAGTGCCTCACCGATGGAAACCTAGTACTCTTCTTAAGATTAGAAAATTTATAGGGATTTTCTGTTTCCACTTGCAGTGTTTCAGTAGCATTAGTCTGTTGTTGTATAGAATGACTCACTTGCTGCGACAGCTAATACTGAACTAGAACCGTGATGGGCCTGTTTCTGCCAGAAAGTGTGTCGTTCATTGCTCGTTTGCTCGTTTTCCCTGGTGGTAGCTACAAAATTCATTTCGTGGAACCTGCTGCCTTGCTTCAGTTATCTGAATAGACAGTGCGTGAAACTGGACTACATGCAGTGGGTTGAGGATAATTCCATAGAGAACGGATAAGTACTGAAGAACTGATTAGGCATGTCATTGCACATGTAGTTTGAAGCTACAGCCGCATTTCATAGTTTTTACCACTTACATTTCTGGTGTTTGTAATGATGTCATTGAATCTGTCCTTGGAGATTTTTGGAGCTTTTGACTCCCTGTGTACCCATGCCAAACTCCCTGCTATTTTGTTCTGCCTACCTTAATGAAAACAAGCAGATCTAAAAAGTACTTTTCATAAAAAAAATTATATAGTCATCAGTCTAGTGTTGCTTTCTGAATTGTAACATTGTTACAGGAGACCTCAAGGAGAGTTTCTACATTGGGCCTATAGGGGACAGTGATATGCAGAATGATCTAAACCAATGGCCTTCTGAAGGTACTTATATGCTTTGCCATATTTTAACAGCTGATAATTATGCAGTCTGTGAGCCTGCATCATATCCATGGACATCATTCATGTTATCTGAAGCCTATGCTTTTAACATTTGCTTCTTTTTTTGTGGCTATTTGTAGAGCGCTTTCCATCTTGGAAGGAGACAATGAAGTTGTACATTGCAACTGTTCTGTAAGTTTTAGAAGAACGTCGACTCTTCCAAAAAAAGAGCTTCAGAAGAAATATTTTTATATTTGTTAAAACTTTCTATTAATTGCTGCTGTTGCTTATTCCCTATTAGAGATACCGGGAAAAGGATACTCTCTCTAATTGCTCTGGGTTTGGATTTGGATGCTGAATTCTTTCACAAAATTGGTGCATTGGACTGCCCGTCAACATTTCTTCGGTTATTGCATTACCCAGGTTACAGTGCTCCATTTATTGTAATATTTATGATATGGAGCACTACATTCTTGATCTTTTTTTTTTCTGTTTGGTTCCTATCATATGGTTCAGCACTCCTTGAATTTCTCATGCCCCCGTAGATAATTGCAATAGAGAAACTACACAAATTGAAATACATGTGTTCCATTTTCTTGAATGCTTAGCAAATTTGTTCTATTATTTTTGTTAGATACATATGTTACCCTTAAGTATTAAGAAGACATTGTCATATCTTTTGTTGCTTGCCTGGGTTGGGCCTGGGGAGCATAAGTGCATAACTGCCCACTAAATATTTAGTGGAAAGGGTCAAGTCATATATTCATACTTGCATGATTTACTGAAACTGGCGTGAACTTAAATCTTGTTCTTAAGAAAGTACTTCCAGTTTATTTGAACATATTCATACTTAGTGTACTAGCATTTACCAGCAAAGTCTTTGCAGAGACGTGTTCAAAGCATGTTACCGCTGTGTACTGGACTTTAGTCTTTGTTACTTAAGGTATAAGAATTTGTTGTGTAGCTTAGTTTTGTGGTCTTCTTTTACACGGTAAGTAGGGGCACAGGCAGACAAAAAGCATGGGGGCATCTTTAAGTTGCTTCTAGGCACTGTAGTCTTGGTAATCTGATTGTTTTCTTTTCCTTTTGTATTATGGAGCCACTGAGTAAGTGCTTACATAATATTTCATCTTTATTGATTAAATACAGCTGAAGTAAATGAGTCTGATAGTGGAAACTACGGTGCATCAGCTCACTCAGACTATGGTGCGATAACTCTTTTAGTAACAGATGGCACTCCTGGCTTGCAGGTATACTATCTATTCTGGAAAAGTAAAAAAAAAAAAAAATCAGTTCATCGCCTTTAGTTTTGTTCAAATTTTGTACCTAATCACTCACGTCCTATTACCACCCCCAAATGGAACACTAGCTCTTGTTTAATAAATAGACACGGGGGCTTCATCAATCATCATATTTGTATTATTATTTATGCTGTTACGTGCAGATATGCAGGGAGAAGGATAGGGATCCTCAGCTATGGGAAGATGTTCATCACATTGATGGGTAAATGCTCATTTTATGAATTCCATGAATAGAAACTCTAATATATGCATATAGCAGTTTGGTGTCCTCAACAGTGTATATATTTTGTTCTGTTAACTTCTGGACCCCTTATTTGGGTGTTCTACTGTTCTTCAGATAATTGCTTGCAGGTACAGTACAATCTTATCAGTTCTTGCATTGCTTGTAGGGCGCTTATTGTTAATATTGGCGATTTGCTAGAAAGGTGGACAAATTGTGTTTTCAGGTATCATCCTTTATTACCTTATTGATTCATTGTATGGTAGTATGATATATAATAGATATCATCAACTATAGCAGCAGAGTAGCAGTTCGAACTGCATACACATATTTTTCTCTACTCTGAGCAGGTAAACGTGATAAAAGATAAAATGTCCCTCTTTAGTCATAATAAAGGTTTGTTTTGCCTTGTCAACATCATAAACATGTTTTTTGGCGTCGTATTGCAGATATACAATTGAGGATTCTCTTGCAGATTTTTTTTTTTTTTGTCCTGTGCACTTATATATCCTAATTCATCTTTGCAAAAGAAAATTCTTGGACATGAACTTCATTATCTTGTAACTTGTAGATCTACACTGCATCGCGTTGTTGCTGTTGGTAAAGAGCGGCATTCAGTGAGTGTGCTCAAATTTCCTACTTTAAAATTTTTAGCTCCCGTTTAAGGAGCAGAATAGCTCTTTACACAGGTTTTTGAATGTATCAGGTGGCTTTTTTTCTTGACCCAAACTCTGATACACTGGTTGAGTGCTTGGAAAGCTGTTGCAGTGAGGCAGATCCACCGAGGTCCTTATCTATCAGCTTAACATTTTGCTAGTTCATTTGTAGTTGCTTCTCATGCCTTCTAAACTTTCACCCCTTCTCAGGTTTCCACCTATCAGGAGCGGCGAATATATAACCGGGCGGATAAATTCCACATACAAATAATCATACATCATTACATGTGTAAAGCTATGCTCCTTTATAACAGCCTGTTACCATATTACAGTTTGATCCCAGATCTATAATTATTGTCAAGAACACACAAAGAAGTAAGCATGTGAACTGAGAATCTCCTTCCCCATGTATCAGCCTGGTTCCGGACTTCCGGGACGACTTCACTTTCTGGATATGCTACCTCCATCAGCGACCGGTCAATTGGTCATGCATCGTCAGCAAGCAACCGTCGTCGTTGGCGATTGGCATTGCGCCCGCGCATTTCACTCAGTGCAGTCAGGTGACAAGCGCGTGTCAGTGACTCGGTGTCACACGTTTCCAGAGCGGTTTTTTCTCCCTGTCTATACATGGGACTACTGAACAGGTGTGTGATGCTCGACCCTGTGACGATGTTGCCCAACACTTCCACTGCGTCTTTAGCTTTTGACCGTAGAAGGAACTCTGCAATCCTTACATGTTCCAAATGATTAAGGGCAACTTCAACATTTTAAATTGGAACGTCCGTGGTCTCAACGCAGCCGCGAGATGCCTAACCGTACATGACACTATACAAGCGACAACTTGCCACATAGCTTGCCTGCAAGAAACAAAGCTGCAAAACATCGACGCATCGCTAGCGCTTTTCCTGGGAGCCTACCGACTAAATAGATTTGCCTTTAAGCCTGCAATGGGTACAAGAGGAGGAATATTACTTCTATGGAACGATAATGTGGTTGATCTACAAAACATCTCCGTCGGCAGTTACTCGGTATCCGCAGATGTGACAGTCAACCATTGTGCGTCCTCCTTCTGCCTCACCACGGTATATGGCCCATCGAGGAGAGAGACCCAACCGGCCTTCCTACGACATCTAAGAAGTCTAAAACCGGCATATGAAGAGAAGTGGATAATCGTCAGGGATTTCAACTTAATCTACCGTGCGAGAGACAAAAACAATAGAAACCTCAACCGACGTCTTATGCGCAGCTTCCGAGCGGCACTAAATTACTGCGGCCTGAAAGAGCTACATATACAAAACAGAAAGTTCACCTGGAGCAATGAGCAAAGAACGCCTACCTTAGTACGGCTTGACAGAATGTTCTGTACGGAGAAATGGGACGTCGAGTTTCCGAACCATGTCCTGCATGCTCTTTCTTCGTCGCATTCTGATCACTGCCCCCTGCTCTTGGCACAGCATTCTGGCCCACGTCGACCAACACCCTTCAAGTTCGAAAACTACTGGGTTCGGCTGCCGGGTTTCCGAGAACTAGTATCGCAAATCTGGAATGCACCAACGTCTAATACCGAGCCCTTCCATCGTCTTGGCCACAAACTACACCAGCTATCAAAAGCACTACGAAGCTAGAGCAGAGCGTTCACCTCTGACATCAAAGCTAAGATGCACATAGCCCGCGAGGTCATTCTCCTTTTGGACACCGCGCAGGAAGGGAGAAATCTTTCAGACGCAGAGTTCCTTCTACGGTCAAAGCTAAAGAAGCGACTGCTAGGCTGGGCAGTTATCGAGAAAGCATGGAAAACAAGCAATGCTCCCGAATCACATATCTACGGGAAGGTGATGCGAACACAAAATTCTTCCATCTAAAGGCAAACTCAAGAAGAAGGAAGAAATTCATCCAAAGGCTTCATGTGGGAGCTGGATGGGCAATATCGCATAGTGAGAAGCAGGAGGCTATCACTAACCATTTCCGCCTTACCATGAGCGACCCCCCACCGCGACCACGGACTTCAATTGGGAGCAGCTTCGCTTTCCTGCAGTGGATCTGAGCACGCTGGCAGACCCGTTCACAGAAGAGGAAGTCCACACGGCTATCTTGCAACTCCCGCATGACAAGGCCCCTAGCCCGGATGGCTACACAGGACTATTTTTGAGGACATGTTGGGAAACAGTTAAAGGGGATGTCATGGCGGCTGTCAACTCCTTTCACGATCTGAGATGCACATACCTTAACCTCCTCAACTCGGCAAACATAGTGCTGCTCTCAAAGAAGGAGGGAGCAGAATGCATACAGGATTACAGACCAATCAGCCTCAATCATGCAATTGCGAAAATTATCGGCAAGCTACTGGCACTTCGGTTAGCCCCACACATGTCCTCCCTGGTCGCCCCCTGCCAGAGTGCCTTCATTAAGGGGCGTAGTATACATGACAACTTCATATACGTCAGAAACATTGCACGACGATTTCACCAAAATAAGACCCCGACACTATTGCTGAAGCTCGACATCTCCAAAGCCTTTGATTCAGTGCGCTGGGACTACCTGTTCTCACTCATGCAGCGCAGGGGATTCCCAACAAGATGGTGTGACTGGATCGCAGCATCCTTTTGCACATCTACATCTAAAATCATGCTAAACGGCTGACCCCATTCAGCATGGCCGGGGATTGAGACAGGGGGACCCCTTATCACCCATGTTATTCGTGTTAGCCATTGACCCACTGCACCAACTACTGCAACGAGCTACCGAAATGGGACTGCTAAACAGACTTGGGGGCCGAGTGGCACGCTATAGAGCCTCACTCTATGCGGATGATGCAGCGATCTTCATTAAGCCCACTAAAGAGGACGTTGACCATACTCAACATTTACTACAACTATTCGGTGAAGCCACTGGGCTGGTCACGAATATGCAGAAAACAAGCGTAACGCCGATAAGCTGCGAGAACATCGACTTGGATGACGTCTTAACCTCCCTTCCGGCAACACGCGTGGGCTTCCCAATGCGCTACGTAGGCCTACCATTAACTGTCAGACGTCTACGTAAAATTGACTTTCAGCCCATCATAGACAAGGCCGCGGGAAAACTTTCAGGCTGGTACGGACGAAACCTCAATACGGCAGGTCGGGCGTGCCTCACCAAAACTGTCCTAACCTCACAGGCAATATACTTCTTAACTGCCCTCAAAGCGAATAAGGAGGACGTGGTTGAACTGGATAAGCTGCGACGACGGTTCCTATGGGCCGGGGATAACGCGATGACAGGGGGCAAATGCAAAGTCAACTGGACAAAGAGTTGTTTGCCGATTCGAAATGGTGGGCTAGGGGTGCTAAATTTGGAAAAATTTGCAAGAGCGCTGCGAGTTCGATGGTTGTGGCATGAATGGACTTCACCAGAGAAGGCGTGGGTAGGCACGGAGCCTCCATGCGATGAGTCTGACCGCCTCCTTTTTGCTGCCTGCACGATGATCACACTAGGGGACGGTAACAAGGCCAGCTTCTGGAATTCGGCATGGATACAGGGACGAAGGCCTAAGGACATAGCACCGACGATCTACACCTTATCCAAGGGCAAGAAAAAAAACGGTGGCAGAGGCACTAACGAACGACAATTGGGTGCGGGACATTAATCTTTCACAAGGGATCACACAAGTGCAGCTTAGCGAGTACGTCGAACTGTGGCGGAGCACACGGGCTATACAAGTGCAACAGGGGGTGCCAGATTCCATAACCTGGAAGCTGACGTCCTCGGGTGTATACTCCGCCGCGTCGGCCTACAAAGCACAATTCGTTGGAAGTGAGACGCGACCACAAAATGTTAAGCTATGGCGAACTTGGGCACCACCAAAGTGCAAGTTCTTCGGCTGGTTAATATTACAAAACAGAGTGTGGACTGCTGATCGATTAGCCAAGCGCGGCTGGCCGCATACGCCGATGTGTCAATTGTGCAAAGCCACCTCGGAAACGGCGCGACATCTACTGGTGGAATGCAACTATACCAGGACGGTTTGGAGTGCCATAGCGACGTGGCTAGAGCAACCGAACTTACAGCCAAGCGTATGGCCGCAGGCGGCTAGCCTGGCACAATGGTGGAGATCAACTACGGCAGCAAGAGTTGGACCTCCAAAAGCCTTACGGAGTATAACATTGCTAATCATATGGGAGATCTGGAATGAGAGGAACGCGCGAGTCTTCAACAGAAGAGACACCTCGGCTGTAGCCTTAGTCGCGAAAATTAAGAACGAAGCTAGCGCATGGGCAACTGCGGGCGCTAAGAGCTTAGCACAATTAATAGCGAGAGAGTAATCCGTTTGGGCTGTTTCCGGTTCGCCGGATGTAATTAAAACTATCTGCTTTATCAATGAAATTAGTACATTCTCGTGCCGGTTCGTTCGGAAAAAAAAAGTCGGCAAGGGAAGTCGCCTGCTGCAATCTCTGTGACACTGACAGTATCCACCGGATGGACTTGTAAAAGCTCTTCTAGCTTGCTTCCTAGGAGGCAAGGGATTCCATTACCATCAATCTCTTTCTTTGACGATCGAGATTGTGGGTTTTGACAGTATCTCGATTGGTTCATAGGTTTCATACCTGTTGAACACGACCAATATGCCGTCTAGAAGGTTGGCATGCTAGAGCTGTAGGCATCAAACCGTCAGTGAGAGGCACACTGCCTTACCCTATAAGGCTACAAAAACAGGTGTGTACTGCACTAACTCAATCCGTATGTATCCGAAAGACTTGTTTGAGTCTCGAGTAGGCTTTTGTTGAGCACACCACATGCGACTCAGTCTGAAACAGTGAGATCCGTTCGGAAACTTGGCAAGCCAGCTCGTTGGCGGGAAGCATGACTTGGATTGGGAGTTGAGGAACGGTCAAAACTCAAAAGGGTTGGGTGAGAGTCGTGGCAGTTGATTAGCAACCAGGTGAAAGCTCTAGCCGACTTTGGGCAGGAGCTCAAGACTGACGGCCGGTCTAATGGTCAGCTTAACAGGACAAATCGGAGAGCCACACGCCAGTCGTAGCCCAACGCGCAGGTCAATGCCGTTGAGGTGTTCTTTCATGGGTTGGTAATCTTCTAGAGAGACAACTTCGCAAACAGCTTCTATGACCTCTCCAACACATTGTCACCGGAAAACTTCTCGTGAACTTCTAGTTTCTGAAGAGTTTCTAGCAAAAATGTTGTGATAGATGCAGGTACAGAGGCATACCTTGGCCTATTGTTTCTCAAGAGGATAACCATGTTTAATTGCATGCAGCAGCCAGCAGGCATGGGATCACTCTTTCTGTGGTTACCCAGCAATTACAGTTAGCATTGAACCTTAATCCTTGAGTGGTGCTGATATGATTCATGTGATTGTCCTGTCGTGGCCAGGACAAAGTTTATCTTATGTATTTCAAGTACTGTGATGGAGTCACAAATAAGATAGGAGAGGCGTGCAGGTCAGCGCGCTTGCACTTTAATATTCCTTGCCTTGTGTCAAATAGTTGATAATTCATCTAACACAGAGTCAGAAAGATTGCCCTCCGGCAAAGTTCAAGGGTCCTTTAGGGCGCCACGATGGCATCCTCTAACCCGGTGCACTTACAAGACGAAAGAATTTTCTCAAATGTCAATAAGGAATAATTCCAAAGCTGAATAATAAATCGTTCACAAAGAAAAGTTAAGGAATAAAAAAATTAGTAGCGGAAATGACTCGCAGGTTGTTCTATTCCTCACTTCCACCAAAATGGGACTTATATCTTACAAAAAAGCAAATGTGGACAGAATTCCTCAAATTGACTAAATCAGCATGCATATCTAATACATGTCGAAATTAATGGACTGCCTCTGTGGTTTTTGCCCTTTTCAATATCTCATAAATTTGATTGAATTTGCTCACTAAAATTTGCAATGATATTAAAATTAAAGTTTCACAGCCTTCTACTTTTGATCCCATATATCCCTTATTCTCGTAATTGATTCCCCTCTGTGGTCCAAGATATGCATGGCACGTATGATTACTATAGTAAGCAACATTACAGAATAAGTTTAGATGACTTTATTTTCCTTGACCTCAAAGAAATAGTTGACATTTTGGTAGACATGTTAATTGTTTTCTGATGAAGTAACTCGTCCATTGTCATACCTGGATATCTGAACTTAGTTTCCTCTGTACAAGATCGATTAATTTGCAGTGCTTAGCTTAATGTTCCTTAAAAAGTACATGTAGCTTTAATCGTACATCATGTTGGCTAGGATGGCTGGCGTTGACAGCTCGAATCTTAGAAGGTTGTTAATTTCTGTACAAAATATTAGCTGACCATTGTTGCGCCAAGCGCCCAAGCCAAGTCAATAATTAAAAAGGAAAGTCTAGCAAAAAGAATAACACAATCTAGGTCATCTTAAAGAGAAAATGTTGTCAAGGTATATATTGCATTTTAAATTTCTACAGTAAACTAGGAAACTAAAAGGTGAATAGTTTGCAGTATTAACACAAATTTTGTGAAGGATTATTTAACTTACTGAATTTTTTTATTTTTAAATAAGAAATATGGCTTGAATCCAAAGAAGTAACATAGTAAACAAAATGATGGTGCTATAAGCAGGTAAAACACATGTAAAAGAAGAAAAATGCAAAATTAATAAACCACTCAAAGAGTAATTCATAAAAAAATCCAAGTTCCTCATAGGGCGAGTGTATATACGTGTTTTGGTACCCTGTTTAACAAAAACCATCTACTTGTTGGTATTATTTTCAAATACACAACTTGCATGTGGACTTCATGATATTTTGTTAAATTTCCATAATTTATTTTACATATTCATTTGTTTTCAGTAAACATCAACATCAGTTACTGTACTCTTGTATACGTTTTAATTTATTTATTCATTTATTTTATTAGGATTTTAGAATTTAGTT
Source organism: Urochloa ruziziensis (assembly GCA_015476505.1). Lineage (NCBI taxonomy): Eukaryota > Viridiplantae > Streptophyta > Magnoliopsida > Poales > Poaceae > Urochloa > Urochloa ruziziensis. Next base: position 20,585,232 of record CM027118.1, read on the forward strand.
TCATTTTATTTTACTACTAGTTATACTCTTCGCTTGTAAAACCTTTTTCCCCGCGCTGAATTACTGGTTAAGGAAAAAATGAATCCTTTGAGTAGGTCATCAAGAGTACAATTTATATTTTCATTATGTCTTGACCTATATAATTGCAAATAGTTAATGTTATCGCATTATGTGACGAGGTATTGGGAAAAATAAAAGCAAATCTCAAAACACGAATACTGTACAAGTGTAAGCGCCCAAAGTCAAACAACAAATTAATAGAATATTAATGCCTGAAAACAAGTTGAAGTTCTCAACTCATATCTTTCTCGCGCAATTTCATAAAGTGAAAGGACGAGAAAGAATCGGTACAAGTACAACACACATTGAAAGAAGAAAACAAGCATTGACTCCATTTTAATTAGCCATTTTGCACCCCATCTCCTTTTGCTGTCTTCATACCCGACAGCGAATTCTAAAGGTACTATCCTTTTGTTATTGGATTATATTATATAATCCAAATCAACTTATAGGCTCTCATAATCCAATCCATAATGATCCTGCACTTAGCCAACAAATTTAATGATGGTATAGAAGTCTGAAGTCTTGCTTGGCATCGCATTCGAATGCCCTGTCTGTATAAATACCCCCCTTCCCACCCTGCTCCGCTTCTCATCCCGTACACACTCAGGCCTTCTTCAGCCCTTTCCTCACCCTCTTCCTCCCTCCTGCTCTGATTTGTCCCTTCCATCCGGACACCCGGGGGCGATCCAACTGAGCTGAGCTGCGCCGCGTAGGTTCCCGAAGCCTCGTCCTGGAGCTACCGGACGCGCGATACAACAACGCCCCGTGCGCTCGCGTCGTACGTGGTGATCCGCGGCCGGCCGAGACCGGCCTGCGAGCGTGGGTGGCAGCCACTCGGCAGCTAGACGACAAGCGCTCCCGTCTAAAACTAATCCCAGCCGAGGATCCTTTGATAATCCCCCTTCTCTCTCTTTTGCATCGAGAGATCATATCCATTTCCGCCTATAAATTCAGCCGCTTGCCAGCGTTTGAACCGCCCCTGTTTTCCCTCCAAAAGATCTGCGCGCGCACGTGCAGCGGCAGAAGCTTCGTTCCAGCCGCCATGTGTGAGGGGCTCTTCGGCCAGCTGCGGCTGCCGTGCTGCCAGTGCAATGCCAATGACGGCGGCCGCCGCCGGGGAAGATGGTCGTCGGGTTGGTGCGGTCGTCGATGTCGTTGTCGTGAACGACGACTCGACGACCGTGGCAACGTGGAAGCAGCCGCCGCCGCCGCTACCGGTCTTGGTCGACAGGCCGTCGTTGACCAAGGGCGGCGCGGCGAGCGAGGCGGCGTCGATCCTGCGGCTGTCATTGCCAATGATCATGACGGGGCTCATCCTCTACGTCCGTCCGATGATATCGATGCTCTTCCTCGGCCGGCTCGGCGAGCTGGCCCTCGCCGGCGGGTCCCTCGCCATCGGCTTCGCCAACATCACCGGCTACTCCGTGCTCTCCGGCCTCGCCACGGGCATGGAGCCGGTGTGCGGGCAGGCCGTGGGCGCAGGGAACCTCCCGCTCGTCGGCGCCACCGCGCAGCGCATGGTGCTCCTCCTCCTCGCCGTGTCCGTGCCCGTGGCCTTCCTCTGGGCGCACATGGAGCCGCTGCTCCTCCTCGCCGGCCAGGACGCCGCCATCGCCGCCGCGGCGCAGCGCTACATCCTGCTGTGCCTCCCGGACCTCCTCTTCCAGTCGTTCCTCCACCCGCTCCGCATCTACCTCCGCACCCAGTCCATCAACCTCCCGCTCACCGCCTGCGCCGTGCTCGCCGTCGCCATGCACCTCCCCGCCAACCACCTCCTCGTGTCCGTCCTCGGCCTCGGCGCCGGCGGCGTCGCGCTCGCCTCCGCCCTCGCCAACCTCAACCTCGTGCTCCTCCTCCTCGCCTACATCTACTTCTCCGGCACGCACCGCGCCACCGGCGGGTTCGCCATATCGTCCGAGAAGCTCTTCAAGGACGTGACCGGGTGGATCCGGCTGGCACGGCTCGCCGCCGAGAGCTGCGCCAGCGTGTGCCTCGAGTGGTGGTGGTACGAGATCATGATCCTCCTCTGCGGCCTACTCGCCAACCCTAAGGCCACCGTCGCGTCCATGGGGGTGCTCATCCAGACCACCTCCCTCCTCTACATCTTTCCCTCGTCGCTCAGCTTCGGCGTGTCGACCCGCGTCGGGAACGAGCTCGGCGCGAACCGCCCGGCTGCCGCGCGCGCCGCGGCGCGCGCGGGGCTCGCGCTGAGCGCGCTCCAGGGCCTTGCCTCCTTGGCGTTCGCCGTGTCCGTGCGCGACGTGTGGGCGCGCATGTTCACCTCGGACGCGTCCATCCTGGCGCTCACGGCGTCGGTGCTGCCCATCCTGGGGCTGTGCGAGCTCGGCAACTGCCCGCAGACGACGGGGTGCGGGGTGCTACGCGGGAGCGCGCGGCCCAAGGACGGCGCGCACATCAACCTCGGCGCGTTCTACGGCGTCGGGACGCCCGTGGCCGTGGCGCTCGCGTTCTGGGCCGGGCTCGGGGTTCAGGGGCCTCTGGCTCGGTCTCCTCGCCGCGCAGTCCGCCTGCGTCGCCGTCATGCTCGTGGTGATCTCCCGCACGGACTGGGAGAGGCAGGCCGAGCTCGCGCAGGTGCTCGCCGGAGTCGCCGATGATGTGAACGGGGACGGCGGTGGGAAAGACACGGCGCCGCGTGTCAAGGTTGCGGCGCCCCATGGCGACGAGGACGCCAGCTTGCTCATCACTGTGCAGGGCTGACCGGGCGCGCCGCTGCGCATTTGACAAGGACGGCCGTCTACGTATGAGTCACGGTAACTAGCAGGTGGTAGCCACGGTATATAGTAGGGGTGTGAATTCAATTCAAGCTGAAACCGGATTTTTGCAGTCTGAACATTTTTTGTGGGGACGAGATACGAGCTCTGGTCAGTCCTTGAGGAAACGTACGTGTACCACGTTATTGCAGAAAAACACCTGAGACTTTTTTGAGGCGAAAAAAGCTCGGTGTTTTCTGTAATTACGTGAACGTATGAATTACTAGGTGTGTTAAGTGTCAACTAGTAACATCTAGGTGACCTGGATGCCGACATATTTTTGTATTTTTTTTAAATTTTAATTTGTTTTTTCCGGTTGTATGTTGGATACATCATGTACGTATACACAAAATACAGAGGGGATGCAATGAATTTTTTGCTTCATTTTTTAAGAATCCTTAGAGCATCTTCAAGAGTCTCTCTAAAATTCACTCTCTAAATCATCATTTAGAGAGTCATTTGCATAAAAATCGTTTTCTATATCTTCCTGTTTTTCAACAGTCTTTCTATATCTTACATGCACTCTAGAGAGCTATTCTTTTTTTCTATATTTTGCTAGCGAGAAATCCGGAATAGAGAGTGACTATATTTGAATAACCAAGGCTGTTGGAAGGTACCTTTTTAATCAAAATCTTTAAAACTAGCAATTAGAAAGAATATAGAGAGTCTTTTAGAGTTGCTGTTAGACGTAACATTTCAGTTGTGTGCCCCTTCGTTCCGAGACTTTTGTGAGGTGAAAAGGCTCGGTATTTTCTGTAATTACATAGCCGTATGAATTACTAGGTGTGTTAAGTGTCAACTAGTAACATCTACTTCCTCCGTCCCTAAATAGTTGTCTTTCTCACTTCTCGAGAAATGACTTTGTTTAATTTTATATTATAAATATTAATATTTATGTTATATAATTAGTATAATTGGAAATATTTTTTAGTCTAGTTTTTAACAAATTTATTTGGAGATACAAATGTTGTACGTATTTTCTACCAATTGTGAGTCAAACTTATGGCATGCACACTAACACTGACAATTAATAAGAGTCGGAGGGAGTAAGGTGACCTGGATGCCTACATATTTTTGTATACTTTTAAAAATTTTAATTGTTTCTCCCGGTTGTATATGTTGGATATTTACATGTACACAAAATACAGAGAGGATGCAATCAATTTTTTTGCTTCATTTCTTTAGAATGCTTAGACTAACATTTCAGCTGTGTTCCCCTTCCGGTTATAGTCTTTTTAGTTTTGTACAACATCGGGTCATGGAATGCAAGCTTTTAAAATTTCAACTGTCAGTAATTTTTATTTTTTTGGAAAATATGAAAATCTTATATATGTAGATTTGTCTTCAAAAAATTCTCATAATCTCATAAATTTGTTGGGTTATTTAAAGAGTTACAACTACTCTGGTATTTACCAATTAATTAAAGAAGCATTAATTAATATCTGAATTTCACATAACATGAACACACACATGCATGTGGATCCATGCATGAAAAAAAAATCACTTGCGTCAACGTTTTTTTGTGTTTGTTTGAAATGAACCACTTGAACATGAACACACATAAGTACCTACGTACAGATCATGCTCTGCTGAAATGCATGTGGATCCTGTGAAATGCGGTAGGTTTATGGAACATATATGCCTTGAGTAGTTTAGCAGGGCACAGATAGTTGCAATTCTAATTATTGAGATTCACTCTTGTTAAAATATACGCGCTAATAAAAAAATTAGTGGTTGATGTAGCACCACCTCGTCGAGGACCGTAAAAATTACAGAGCACCACTCTTCTATTGGATGAAGTATATACCAACTCTTCCATGCATGAAAAAAAAATCCAGTTCCCGTCAACGTGTTTTTTTTTTGGTTTGAAATGAACCACTTGGACATTTTTGCAGGAACACACAGAACCTTCCGGCCGTACGCCGCCGTTCATATTGCAGAAACCAAACGCCACTCAGTGGATTTGGCACGTACGACCCGTTCTTACACACGGTTAACACATGAGGCAACTCATCAACCACACGGCGACCCCGTGTAGCGTAGCCCGCCGTACGTCCTCGCTTACGCGCGATGGCCAGTGTCTGGCGCGGCATGACGTATCGCGTACGTGCGCGTCGTCGTCGTCGCTGTCGCGATCGAGCGGTGTCGGCGGTGGACGCAGCAGGCTGCCGCCCCGCCGGGCGCCAGCACGCACGCGCACACGGAGGTGAGAACGTTTTGGTGAGTCTACATGAGACCATGACCGTGCATGCATTCTTTCAATTCCTCCGCCTTCTTGAAGCGCTGACCGCGAGCCCGCCAGACGACTTACTACCGGGCTGGTACTAGCTACGGATTAGTGCTTAATTTAGCCATTAGATTGGTCTAACGTAACGTTATGTGCTTATGTATGTCTAGGGGTGGTAATGAGACTAGCAAATTTAAGGATTGAGTTCTAAATGGATCGGATCGAAATTACATACAAATTTGGCCTACAAACGATTATGGCCGAGTTAGATCGTAAAGAAGGCATAAGGGCCATGGCCCATTACCACCCCTATGTATGTCTCTCTTCTGCACTCTGCACCTTGTTCTCTTGTGCCGGCTGCGTGCTCGCTGACACGTTCTCGCGTGCACACTGGCGCACGTCGAGCTCATCGATGACAACAACAATCTTGCGCCCGTGGTTCAAACGGGCACGAATAAAATCTTGTATTTTAGGTTAAGTTTCTTGCCATTTAATTTGTTTTACTCCACGCAAAACCACTTTGAGCTCTGATGATCCAGTAGACTCTCCCTCCCGTGTGTACATGCATCGACATATAGTGGCTATAGAGCCAGCCGTTACTGAAACACACGGTGGTAGGTCGACATTTGGAGAGTCCTCACGTACGTGCCATCATTTTCAGGACCAGGCTGTACATGGGTAGAATACAAATGCACAGTTGTTCTTACCTTTTATTTGTTCTCTACCCATTCTTACTGTATCTCACTAGGCTAGCTTGTGCTGTCACGATTTCTCTATCGATCCACATCTCGCTGTCAATTTGATCAAAGCGTCATAAGAGATCGACCAGAGATCAATCTGTGGTTGGTGCATTTGTATATACTTCTCTGAACCCAATCATGGGTATCGGCATACAATAATGATGGCTAATCCATATCGTCTACGTATAGCTGCATATTCTGAGGTTTGAAAAGGAATCTCTTGCTAATGTAATGCCCGACGTAAGGAATGAAAACGATCCCTGGATTCCGCTGTGCGAATTTCCATGTTCTCGCTTTTTATTTCTGAACATTATTTGTGCGTACGTAAACAGATGATCCATCATGCTTTTATTTGTACTTTTCAAACAGATTGATGGATCATGGACGCCGCCCATATACGAACTTGAAAAGTACATTAAGCTATAGCTAATGGAGTGTAGATCCAGCTGTGCGCACGGCCTATGGTGTGGTGCCCTAAATTAAAAGAGCAAAACAACCATACGAGTAGTCCTAAGAGGCAAACAGCGGCAAATCGGTGGATCTTCAGAGCTCACTTCCATTGGTCCTTGAAGTGGCTGAAACGTTTGCATCCATCAGCTCAACGACCCCATACGGATAAAAGAAGCTGCAGATCAGTACTACATGCAAGGAGAGTGGCAGAGAACGACGACCTAGCTTACTGTGCACACAACAAAGTACAGCGCTCGGTACCTAAACAATTCACAGGGCTGTACAACGCCTAATCTTGGCCCTTCTGAAGTGCAACGAACAAATGCAGAGGTGTGTACTAGAAAATGCTTGATGCAGGTAGATCAGAAGCTTCGAAATGGTTTTCTAAGTATGCTTATCTGGTAAGTCCGTTGACATTTTGATCCATAATGCATGTTACATTAGTAGATGGAGAAGTCGTATTTTTAATCGGTTGACTGTTTGGGAGATATATCCCAAGTTTGCTATTGTTTATGGTCAGATGGGAAACAAGCTGGGGACTGTTCATCTGCAAGGTTGCAGGGCCGGCACGCACACATGACACGCGTTCATTTGCAGGATGAACAGCTAATTACGGCCAATATAATGTCCAAGTCCTTAGTGACGGTTTCTTCCTGTTTTTGCAACCAATTAGGACTCGCTGACCCTGAGACGATGCATGGCTGTTTGACCATGACTTCATGAGAGAACTAAGACTAAACACTATAACCACACACGTAGATTAATCAATAACAAGAATTTGGACTACTTTCTTTATCTTGAAAGAAAATTAATATTCCTAGACATTCTTGTTTTCCCGCCTGTTTTTTTCCTGAAACATTTAGTCAAGGTATTTTTACCTTTACACAATACCACGCTTGCAAAAAGTCATTTTGGCCGGGTTTGGAATTGGCATTGGGGCCTAAAATTTGAAATTGGAATTTGCCACCATGAATGCCTCCGTTTGGATGTCAAGATAATTGGGAAACGAAATTGTGGGAGAATACCTTTCACGTGCACCCCTCCCCACTGCCCCCGAATTTCAGAGCCTCTACCCTCGAGATCGCACCACATTCGCCTCATAGCTCCCCTTGTTCGCTTCCTCAAAGAAAAGAACCATCACCCCGACCAAGATCCCTGCGCCGCGCCGCCATCGGCGTGTTGCTCCCCTCCGCCATCAAGTCGGGCGGGTGGCCCTTCACCACGCCACCCTCTACCACTAGGCCGAGCGCCCCTTTAGTGGTGCGCCGCCCTCCACTGCTAGATTGAGCGGCCGTCTAACAGCGCTCCCCGATATTGGGACATCCACCAATATCGAAACGGAATGAACCATATATGTATCTATGCAATAGTAGCATGCATTTGCAAGTTGACTATCATCTCTTGAACAGTAGGGGCAACTCTCATGTCGCAACTGAATGTGTGCATCTTATTTTTCAAAAAAAAAAGTGTCCAAATGTGTCCATCCGTGTTACTCTTATCTGCAGAGCTATATATATGGATGGGGATAAGGAGAAAATTGACCTTTAGTACCGGTCACAGGACGGCTTAGTACCGGTCGCTGTGACCGGTACTAAAAGTCCGGTACTAACGTGCATCCACGTTAGCACCGGTCAGAAGCGTCCGGTACTAACCTGCCTCCGTTTAGTACCGGCTGGTATTCCCAGCCGGTACTAAACTTCCCTCCCGTCAAACTCCACGTACAGCCGGCTTCCCCTCCTTTTTCCTTTTTATTTTTTATTCTTTTCTTTTCTTTCTTTCCTTTATCTCCCACACAGCGGTCATCACTCATCATAGCCAAAATCACATCACAACCACAACCATAAATTTAACAAGATCACAAAAATCCATACATTGCTAACACATATTTTACATGAACCATCAAAAAATTACAAACTCTACAGGTAGCTTTGCCTCCACCATCGACCTCCCACATGAATCATAAAAAAATCACATACTCATCGATCCGCTTCCTGCGAATTCAAAGAAGAATCAACTGTTAAATAGAAATCAAGCAAGAAGGAGAACAAAATTGAAGAACTCACCGGTCTCAACAGAGAAGAAGGCAGTGCCCGCGCTCGTCGCAGCACGTCCGCCCGCCGCCGGCCGTGCCCGCCCTCGCTCGCGCTGTCCCCTGCGCGTCCGCCGGCGGCCGTGCCCGCGCCGTTCCCCGCGCAAGCGGCCTGGGAACGCCGCGCCCGCTCGCCGGCCGCGCCAGCAGGCAGCCGCGTCGCGCCCTCCCGCCGGCGGCCGTGCCCCGGCTCGCCCGCGCTGTGCCCCGAGCGCCTGCCGGCGGTCGTCCCCGTGCAAGCGGCCTGGGCCGGAATGCCCCGCCGTGCCCGCCGGCCGCACCAGCAGGCAGGAAGCCGTGCCGCGCGCCCCGCCGCGCCCGCCGGCCGGGATCCATCTGCGTGGGGGGAGATAAGGTGTAGAGAAGAAAGGAGAGGAGATCGAGGAGAGAGGAGAGAAAGAAAGGGAGAGATAGGTGAGTGAATTGAAGGACGGAGAGGCGGGGTAGATAAAAGTGGGAGCACTGATTTTTCTGTGACACGTTAGTACCGGTCGAGGACACCAACCGGTACTAACGTGCGTCATTTAGTACCGGCTGGTGTTTTTGACCGGTACTAAAGTAGCGCACCCATTTAGTACCGGACAATAGCACCAGCCGATACTAAATGACGCACGTTAGTACCGGCTGGTGTCCTCGACCGGTACTAACCTTGCTTTGCGGGCACTGTTGGCTGGAGCCGGTACTAAAGGCCCCCTTTAGTACCGGCTCCGCCGAGCCGGTACTAAAGGGAGGGATCAAAAGTCCTTTCTCCCGTGGTGAATGGCCATTATTAAACATGAATCGTCGCCATTATTGGTTTGCAAATTGGCCTCTAGCTCCCAGAAAGGAGGCCAGATACCATATACCAACCGATAGGGTCATTTGCGGCAAATCGATTAACATATGTTAAATTGGCGCTTAAGCACATCAAAAGAAGCCAGCATGTGCGAATTCATAATGTCGTAAAATATATTAGCGGCCGGCCACGTACAATTATAAGACTAATCTACTATATTTCTTCGAAAGGATCTCGGATAATCTGCTATATTATTATACCTGCTGCAGGGCAACAGATTCAGCAACGGATCGATCATGCATAAAGTGCTTTAATCTACTGCGCTGACCCAAACACTTGAAAAATAAGGTCGGACATGGCGTTCATGAAGAGATTCTGACGACGCCTAGCATTATTCCCATTTAACATCAGTCCAAATGTAATCTTTCATTGGTTGACTAAAAGCCAGGGATTTATGTAGCACGCGATGGATTGGAGACACAGACAGATGACATCACAATCCAGCATGATCTGGCATGCATTATACCAATGATATAATAAGCTCAGAACCACCTACATATATATTATATTTATATATTGTCTCTCCATCCGTCGGCATATTTATTTTATTTACATTGTACTAGGGTAGACAAAATATACCAGCTAATTCTATACATCTGGATAGTGGGCATATAAATGTACATATTTTTGGTACTTGTTTGTAAATGTTTTATTGATAAAATCTGCAGGCGTTGAATTTGTTCGAGTAGTGGAGCTCTCCTAAACACCCCGGCCCCTTATGAAGAGCTAAATCACATGTACATGTGGTGGCTAACGTGAATCCATTCCCATCGTTGACGTTAGTGCAATACATATCTTCCGATCTAGTTATTAATAAAATAAAGAAAACCACACTAAAGAAAGCCCTACTACAAAAATCAGCAAACTGTATATTTTTTTAGAGGAGCTGTAGACTGATAGTCATGTGGGCAGCTCTCGTTGACATCACATATCAGAACGGAAAATATATCATTCTTTCAAGATGTCAAGAATTGATATATTAAACGAAACACACGCTACTAACAAGTGGCACAATAATCTCGCAAAAAAAAAAAAAGTAGTACCAGAGATCTAGTGATGAGAACAAATATGAGGCCAATGGAGTTTTGAACCTCTTCAGGATTCCCGATTCCCTGAGTTAGTCAAGTGACAAAACAAAACAGAATACACATCATGAAGTAGTGGTTCTTCACTGCAGCATTGTGGAACAATGCCATTTGGTGCAAGTCACTGTCCAGATTCTGCAAACCCGGCCATTTGCACACAATGTAAATTAGCACTCTATGTTTCGTCCATTGACATTCTTCTCCACTTCAGTATACAAGACAAAATAAATGCGCCGTACTTGGCAAGTTGGAATTAATGGAAACAAGTTCTCTACACTCTACTGCGTATAGATGAGCAGTATGCGGTTGTTAGTCCGTGTGTGCCTTTTATTTCTGCAGAGACATCGGCGTGTTCTAATGTCCTACCATGTCATTTGGTCGCCTTCGTTAGCCGTCACGCACGAGCAATCCAAACTGGATGCATGCATCTTGCAGCTAGATTGATGTCGTTTTGTCGAACATATTGCATGCATGCAATGCAATCTAAAGCAACTAGGAAGAAACACCAAACATTGCAGCTTGCTTGTCATTGCATCAGATACTAGGGGTTTGACACTTGCATCGCACATTATGAAATCGTGGCTTGTTAGCACGGACGATGGCTGTTTCAAGCTCCAAATTAATGTCAACGTACTTCTAAATCTACTTTATTTTCCATTTTTTTATTTACGGGGCTATGGTCAGCCCCGTGTGTTGTCATTTCGGAAGTTAATTGGATAATGGATAAGGTAGGAGACGGGGGCAGGGTCATGATTTCAGAGGTTGGGCCGGGACGCAGACGATGCCAGGTCTTTTGCAGTTGGCAGATAGGGCAGGACGGATGAGGAGATGCGGGCGGCCGTTCCATGACAAGTGTTTTAGCTTGATCACCAGCTACTTCGTTCATTATTATCTGCTTATTATATCTTGCTCCTGGCATAGGTCGTGCCGGCAGTTTTTTTTTCTTTCTTGTTTTGCCTCTAGTTTCAGTTATACTCCTATGCTGCAACCTTGGTTGGCTCTCGCAAAGCTAATATGCCGCTCGCGCGTTCGGGACGCGCGCAACTCCTTCCTACCCTCCTATGGGGCCCGCAGCTTTCTCTCTCCTCTCCTTCCTTACTCTAGATCCGCCGTGGCGAGCACCCCCGGTGCCGGAGCCGCGTTGGGCCGGAGGCGCGGTGGCGGCGCCCCGGGCGGAGACGCGGTGCGCTCGGGCGCGGTGGCACGGCGGCCGAACGCGGCCCCGACCGGAGGCGAGGTGCCCTCGGTCGCGGCGAGCTCGGGTGCCACGGCAGGCTGTTGGCACGGGGGCTGAGCGCCGCCCTGGCCGGAGGCGCGGCAGCTGAGCGCCACCCTAACCGGAGGCGGCGGCGTGCCTCCCGCCGGTAAGTCGTCATTTTTTATTATTTTTTTCAAAAACATTTTTTCAAAACTTTTTGTAAATCATTCTTCCACATTTTCCCTGACTTTTTTTTGCATCTTTTTGTAAAGTTTTCAGAAACTTTTCAAAAAAGTTTATGATAATTCTTCTCTTTTCATTTTTCTAAAAATGTTTCCTAAAAACTTTTTCTGAAATGTTTTCATTTTTTAATATTTTCTCTTCCTTTCGAGAAAATGTTTCTGAAAATATTTTCTCTTATTTTTTCAAAAAGTTTTTGAAATTTTTTGAAAAATATTTATGTTTTCATTTTATAAAAAATTCATCGCACGTTTTTTCTTTTTGCAGTGGAGGACGGACGTGGCGCAGCGGAGTGTTCGCGAGCGCAGGTGTGGGTGGTGCCATGGCAACCACGTGCCGCTGTCGGGGTCGGGGTGGGGGCGACGTGGCGCGGCGGAGTGGTGCGCTTCTGTCCGCTCGCCCGTAAATTAGCAACGCCTGTTGGCTCTTAGCTTCCACCTAGCACCGGTACTTCGCTTTTTTAAAAAAAAAATTACAAAAACACCCGTATAAGTCACTTGGAGTTTGACATTGCCCCCTATAAATCATTTTGTTGCAAACGCCCACCCTCCTAGCTAGTTTTGTTGTGGAAACACCCCCAATTCATACATCCTTACGTGATTTGACATATTTTTATACACCGTGAGCCGTCAATGTGGTCTTATTGATATTAGATACTTTCAAGATTATATTCTAAACACTCTTTACAGTTTTCCCAAATAAAATTGTAGATGCACAAATAAATTTGATCTCGAGAGTTTAAACATTATTGCACTAATTTTCTTTATTTTTAAAAAACTTTCAAGAAAACAAGTGAATAATTCTAATGCAAGTACTTTGATAAAATTTGACTTGGCCATATTGGCATCTGGTTGCTTTAGATCAACGAAAATGGGTTGATTCGGTTAAATACGTGTTTGTTGGGGTGATTTCTTCAACAGAATTGAGTAGATGGGTGGGTATTTGCAACATAAATACTTATCGGGGGCAATGTCAAACTCGATGTGACTTACAGGGGTGTTGATGCAATTTTACCTTTTTGGTGTGGGGGAGGATGTGAATAAGCTGCAGGGCAGGTATCATGTGTAACAGTGTAGACTGTAGAGTGTAAAAGCTTGATGACGGCTCTATCTTCTATAACTATATAGGAGATCCCCACTAAAAATTTCTCTCAACTCTCATGAAGCCACATCATCACCTTCCACTATTTCCACCATGTTGGCAGCCAATCCTCTCCATCAGACGAAAGCCCAAACTTAATTCACGTCTAACTGGCCCAACGCAATCAGGCCCATCGGCAAGCTCCAAGTCTTTGAGCGAGTTGCTCACTGATGCCACGCGCCCGTGCCCACCCATGTGCATATATACTGGACAGGGGGCATGCTAACACCGCGTCAGATGAGTTCTATTCTGTAAGAGATCATGGATAGTGATGATATTACGCTGGCATGACTCGTAAGCAAATTCGATGGCAGTAAGGCAGATGTTCTCGACCATGGAGGACATTGTTGTGTTGACATAGAGTATGCACCTAAGAGGGCCTTCTGCCACTATGGCGCTAGAGGTAGTGGGAACTGAGGACTGGAACGACGCAAGTGATGTTATTGGCCAGCTAGCCGGCAAATTATAAAGAGAGGGGAGAGAAAAATCTGGAGAACGGTTCGACGAACTCGTCTGAGAAGAAACGGTGGCCGCAGCTCACATGTGAGGCCAGTGAGTCCGAGTGGACGGTATCTCCCTCTGAGGCTACGGCACCACCTCTGATCCAAACTGGGGCTCGAGAGAGGGGATAGAGGAGGCAAGTTGACATGTGATGCGTGAGATTGGGCGAGCAGTCGAGGAGCACAATATTTGTGACACATGATGGAGAAATTGAGTGAGTAGCTAAGAAGCACAATATTTGTGTCATCTTATCAACTTTGTGGGAGAGGCAATTACGGCTCTCTAATGTGCAAGGGGCACCACGATTTTATTTGCCAACAATACAAAATATTAATACGTGGCGACCGAGCAATTGCGTAATAACGCAATGCTAGAAGACTGGAACAACGTGGCAAGCGAGGACGTACCGACTATTAGTGGGCTCGTTTTATTTCGGCGACATGGACGTACCTATTTCTTCTGAAGACAATGCCGAGAAGCAGGACGTAAAGCGCAACGTTAAAAGTTTGGAACCACGTGGCAGGCAAGGACGTACCAACTCTAGATAACGATGCTTTTCTATGACATAGATGTACTTATTTTTCTAGAGACAAAATTAAAATAGTAATCATATATGAAAAGAAAAAACAAAAGAAAAACAAAAATAAAAAAAATTGCTACAGCGTCAAGGACGCTGGGAGGGCGTCAAACCTCCCAGCGTTATAGAGTAGTATATGAGCAGGGGTCACTACTCCATCTGGCGTTTGTACAGACTGGTGCTAGAGAGTTTATACCGTCGGGACTGCAACCGACGGAAACCAAGTGACGGTAAAAAGTGAAATCTTCACCGACGGTTCTGTAACCGACGTTGAAACGTTTGATCACTGTCGCTTACTGAGAAAAACCGTTACCACAAATGCTTGTTCGTACCGACATCTGCCAACTCTAACTGACAGGACAAGTTTCGGTTATACCGACGGATCTCACCGTACCGACAGTACAGCCAACGAACCTTTTATATTTGCAAATTATTTTTTCCTGAAATTTATATATATACAACCGAAATTACATGGTGCCCTTGATACACATAAGGAAATAGGTTAGATTGGCAAGCCCGAGGAAAACAGAAAAAGGCAAAACTAATCAAATCTCATCAACCATCAGTGGCGGCATCCATGGATGCCCAGGTCATTTTGGTTCACCTCCTCGATCACGATGATCTGCAAGTTACAAATAGTCAGATGCACTGCAAATTTCATTATATATCAAATATATGCACACCACAAAATATCTGTTCGATCAAACACAAACAAGCTCCATATTAAAAAAAAGCTTTTGATTAAATTCAAACATAATGCATTGACTAAAAAACAAACATGTAGAGAAAGTTTCTCTTGGTACAGACAAGCCATTCATCACAGTGGCAGAAGGACGTACGGGCGTTACCTTTCTTGTAAAGTACATAACAAAAACCACCACAAAATACGCCAAGCGCGGACGATCTCACATATTGTTAAGCAAATGGTACTGGTCATTGTTTGTATCCCTACAAAATGGTAAACATACGTATTATATTCTCAAAAATGCATGTTGCAGCTCACTAATTTTGATTCTAAAGCCACCGTTCGCCAAAAAGAATCTTGCCCCTGCTTGCATTTGTTATTAAATAAGTAATTAACTGCTGGTTGCAGCAAATAACTTATATTACCATTCACGGCACAGAGCGAGTGTTGGTTGCCAATTTTTTCCCTCGTACTGCAGCAGCAACGCACATGCGGATTGTCGCACAGGCTGGCCAAGGACCATTCACAGACCAAATGTCTTCTGGTCAACACATAAAAATACAATCACACCAACAGATTTCTACAATAAGACATATATATTTGTGTGTGTTGTGTGCTATATTTTACATTTGTGCAAACCAATAAAATACGACAAGCACGGACGATCTCACATGTTGTTAAGCAATGGTACTGGTCATTGTCTGTACTACTTCACCTACAAAATGGTAAACATAATACCCAAATATATTCTCAAAAATGCATGTTGCTGCTGAATATTGGCACCCTACTATAGTTAATAAACTCTACCTCGCACTATGCGCTAATATATATTACTACCTCCGTTCCAAATTATAGGTCATTTTGGCTTTTTTAATTAGGTTCATATATAATTTTTGTTGTCCACCTAGATAAACGCTACGTCTAGATTTATAGCAAAATCTATGAATCTAGGAAAGTCAAAACGACCTATAATTTGGAACGGAGGAAGTACCTTTCAATAAAGGAATCTGGAGCACACGACCCCTTGACCGTCGGCGTGAATGTGCCCGCAAGGGACAGCACCAGCTGGGACGACTACGATTCCAGATCTCGTCCCTCCATCAGGCGCAGCGGCGCACTGCCGGGCGGTTGCCACCGGCCAGGGCCCTAGCTTGCGTGCCGCACCACAGCGCAGGACGCAGCAGATCATCACAAAACTGCCTCGCTACGATTAGGTTTTCGAGCGACGGCCGGCATCCGCCGCGCCGCATATGGCTAAGCTTAGCTCCCCATTTGAGTTCGTCGCGCGGAAGACTGGATAAAGCAGAGACGGATGAGGACGTGGGCTGGCAACCAGCATTATCCTCCCACTCGGTACCGTGGCCGTGGGCTCATGTTGCTCGTGGGCTATCAAGCAGCCCACCAAGCCGTCAATCCAATTTTGTTTCTTTATTTCGGCTGCATCTGCGTGCGACACTTTATTACCCCCATGTTGAGGTGTTTAACTTCAATTTCTGAGAATTTTTTGAACACCAAAAGGCACTGATTATACACAGTTACACAATTTCCCTTTAACGTTGGACGAATTTCGTCAATAACGGTACACCAAAGGGTTCAACATCATTTTTTTCCAACTGAACTTCAAAATGATCTCCATCTCTGAGTCGAAGTTCAGAAACGAAAACAATGATACAGGCACGATGTCAAACTTTGTACAAGTTGGGATCGTACCGCGTAGTGATCATTAAACACAACCTTGTTCTGTATATTTAACTTACTGGTATGTTTACGAATCGAGTACGTCAACCTGAAAGCAAAAAGCGTGACGTACGAACTGAGATTTTCTTAATAACACTGCACAAAGTTATAAGTGCTCATATTATCCATTTTCCATCAGATCTTTTGCCTACATTGCTAAACCAGATTGAAATATGACCGCTATAAAAAAACTTATCTACACATTGAGAAATGTGATGTTCATATTCTGAGAAAATTTCGATACAAAAGACTTGGCCGTCAATACATAGATAGAAAGGCCTGAGAGAGAGGCAGGACGGATGGTGGATGTTGGTTCAAAACTACACGTGGGCCATCGAAGTTGGGCTGCCGACTTTGGTGGTGGGCTGCTTAGTTATCAACAAACAGGCCACAAGAGATGGCAGGTATTTTATCCTTATCAACAGGTTACTTGCGCACAGATGCAATTTTTTACAAGCAGATGATCGAGTTCCGTCCTCATCCTACGGCGACCGATGAGATGAGCGTGTGGTGAGGCAGGTGAACGCCGCCAAGGAGGCCAGGAGCGTGCGGCGGGTGGTGGTGACCTCGTCCATCTCGGCCTTGTGCAGCCTGCACAAGCCAAAAACGCAGATGAATTGTGTCTCCTGCTGTGCAGGCCGTACGGGCCATTTTGCACAAGCGTGGGCGCGCGCTCGGCGTCACTCCAGCACGGGCATCCGCCATCGATCGTGGCGACCGATGAGATGAGCGTGTGGTGGGGCAGGTGAACGCCGTATGCCGGCATCGCCAACGTCGACACTGCGCGTCGTCGATGGGGAGAAATAATAGATGGCCCGCCAGCGTCCAATTATTTGGTAGCCTTTTAGCCCGTGCATATGGAACCAGCTCATTTATCATCCCAGCCCAGGTGGCTAGGTTCGTATGATTGATGGGCTTGTATGGTTTCTTGGGCTATCATGAAGCCCAGTAAGTATGACCGACGTTTGTCAACTACAACCGACGGAAACATTTTACCTACGGACGAAAATTGCAACTGACGTTGAAAACGCTTGTTTTTACCGTCGGTGCGTTCTTCTAACCGAGGGCAGGAGTCCAAGTTTTTTTCCCGTCGGTTGAATTTGTGGATTTGAAATAGTGCCGTCGGTTTCTAATAAACAGTGTCCGTACAGAATACTAACTCTGAACAATCCTGATTCGTTGATACCCTCGGTTCGTTGATTCCGTCCGGGAAAAAAACCATTTAACCGTTTGTACAAACGCCAAATGGAGTAGTGGGTTTACCCAAAAAAAACAGAGAAAATGCAGTAATCAGTTTGGACTGGGAATGAAAACTGCGCACGTATGAAGCCTGAACATCTCATTCGGAGCATATGCAGATCGAGATCAACGAAGTTATCTAAGTATCAAAAAAAAACGAAGTTATCTAAACTGAAGATGGACATTCAGGCTGAGAGAGAGAGCATAGCTCTGAAAAAAGCGTTTTCATAGCTGAATGACGTATTCTGTTGAGAAAAAGGGAATTCATCTGTAGTATTCATTGTTGATTGAAACCAACTATTGACTCCCCGGCTAGTTCAATTTGTCGGAGTAAGAATATGTTGCAGAACGCCAGATGACCATGGTGAAGTTATCGCACTACGAAAACTTTGGAAACATCGCGCATGGACACAATTTAGACAACACGTTCAGAACACAATACTAACTCTGAACAATCCTGATTGACAACGTATAGAACAGCTCCCTTTGCTGCAATAGTCTGATGATCTCATTACAGGTGCAGTATTTCACACAGAGGTGTCTGATCCTATTGCCTACAGCAATAGAGATTCTAGACCCTGTTAAGGCCTCCTCCAATAGTTAGCTCTAAGCTACTTCTAGAATATTTTTTCATATTTTAATAGAAGGGAGAGAAGAGCTATCTCTTGATCAAGAGATAGTCTCATACACACACTTCAAGATTATGTGAGGATGACGTGTAGGGTCATTTATATTATGAGCTATGTGCTAAGAGCTAGACTATTGGAAGGGTTGTCTTTTAAATTGCTTAGAGCTAGGTACTAGCTCTTACCATTGGAGGAGGCCTTAAACGAGGACACCAGAGAGCGCCTGATAACCGTGTTGGACGTCCCGCACCTCGCCCGGCTCCGCTCGCGCAGGATCGGGTGAATCTTCCTCTGCTTCTCCACCATCTTGGGCGCCACGATCACCTGGATCTTCCTATGCCCCTTTGCGTCCTCGTCTCCCGGTAGCCCTCCCGCAGCTTTCTCTTGGTCACCTACTCACCTCCATCCTCTACTCCTCCTCGGGACTCTCATGCTTCGCGTCCAGCGAGGGACGACGAGAGGCCACTGCTGCCGCCTTCACCTTGTTGACACCGCACACAGCGTCGAACCTCTCCTTGGCCTTGATCACAGTCGTCCTCGGCGGCGGACGTCCGGCCGCGGGTGACGTCGCGCGCGAGCGCGCGCAGACTGGCTGGTGGAGCCTCAGGGCGCCGACGGCTTCGGCGAGATCGGCGGATGATTCGAGCACGCTCGGCATGGCCTCCGCCGGCACCGCCAGAAGGGTGAGCAGAGAGCTGGGACTTGGGCCGTGCCGTTTGCGGGCTACCCGAAGCACGACATTTTGGCATGATCCCAAAGCACGGCACGGCACGATAAATTTTGGGCCGTGCCAGCACGGCACGAACGCGAGGGCCGTGCCAGCACGGCACGAACGCGAGGGCCGTGCCGTGCCTAGGTTCTCAGCACGATGGGTGGCACGACACGGCACGTATCTTGGGCCGTGCTTGGGCCGGCACGGCACGAAAATGGCACGTCAACACATCTATATATTATATCGTCATTATATCATTAATTCTGCCTTTAATGGAGTGTAAACATAACTAGTATGGTTGGAAAAAAATCATAAAATCTACATTTTGAGTATGGAATCGTGGCAAAGGATATTCATAACATGAATAATGTTGTATTTGTATGACTACTGGAAATTCTAACAACCATCTACAAATATCTTCATACTAAGATTCATCTCCTCTATTAATTAAAAAATTATTTACCATCTATAGATATAAAACTATGTAAGAGAAATGAGCACACATAGAAAACAAATATAAGTACCTCGAGGGCCGTGCTTGGGCTAGCACGGCACGAAGGCGTGCCGCCGTGCCATGGGCCGTGCTTGGGCCGAGTAAAATAATTGTCGTGCCTGCTGGCACGGCACGACGTGCCTAGCGTGCCTAGAAATCCTGGCACTGACGCGGCACGAGGCACGAGAGGGCTGGGTGCCGTGCCCAAGTCCCACCTCAGCGACTCGGCCATGAAGCGGTCGAGCGCGACGCAGAGCTCCTCGGCCTTGCGGGCATCGCCCACGGGGACGCCGCAGAGAAGCTCCACGACCTCGCCCCTCGCGCTGCGGATCTTGTCGCGGCAGAGCGCCGGGCCGGCGGCCTCGATCGCCGCGTCCACCAGGCCGAACGCCGAGAAGAAGGGCTTCCAGCGGCGGAGGGGGTTGTGCCCGGCCATGACGGCGGTGGCAATGGGGCTGTGTATGCGAGAGCGAGGTTGGCGAGGCCGCGGATGCAAGATCGTGGAATTGTTGAGGGATGAAAGTGGAGAAATCGGGGGTGCTACAGGGGGTTTATATTGCCCTTGGTTTTGCTGCTGCTGAGTTCGAGTCGAACAAGGATCGGCAAGAACCGCCATTACGCGAGACATTTCCGATCGGATTGCCATGGCCGAAGAGGACGGAGTAGCCGGCGATGTTGGCGAAGCCGAATGCGAGGTCGAGCTGGCCGAGGAAGAGAATCATGATCATGGACACCGCTAGATTTAGTACCTTGGATCTCGGGTTATGTAAAACGATGCGCAGGATCGATGCCGCCGCGCCCCGGGACGGCCTGTCCGCAAGACTGCCGGCTGCTGCTGCTTTCACGTCGCCACGTTAGTCGAGTAGCCGCGGAGTGGCTGCCGGCCACGCTCGCAGCCGCTCTTGCTTGGCCTACGACGCGCGCGCACGGGGCGTCGTTGTATCGCGCGGCTGATCGCAGGGTGTCCGGGCGAGAGCAGAGTGTGTGAAGGGGATGAGGAGAAATGGAGCAGACCACCTGGGGGAGAGAGGTATTTATACACGAGGATAGGACAACAAAGTCAAAATATGGAGCACCCAGTGTCATAACAACGATCACCCCAAGTCAAACAAGTTATTGTAAAATATTAAGGCCTGAAAACAAGTTGAAGCTCTCAACCCATATTTTTTCCGTGCACAAATTCATAAAGTGAAAGGACGAAAAAGAATCAGTTGAACAACATTGGAGGAAGGGAACAAGTGTTGACCTCAGACTCTCATAACAATCTCCTTATAGTCCCTAATAAATTGCGTAATTTGCGAACAAGTTCATGAACAGTAGTCGTGCACGTGCATGGCCTGAATCCCCTGTATATTTACTATACCCCTTCCCACCGTGCTCAAACTTGCTCTTCATCCCGTACACCGTACAGGCCTTCAGCCCTCCCACCCTCTCTGCTCTCGTTCTATTTGCCTCCTCGTCTGCGAGCTACGGAACGCCACAGACCATATCACCCTTTACGTGGCTCTACCCGCATCGAAGCCAGTCGTTCAAGGAGCTTCCCTTTAGCCAGATACCCATGGACTCAGCCACGGTACTCTCGGTAGTGGCCCTGGCGTCCCGTCCATCCACCTGTTGTTCGCCATGGGCGGCCATGCCGGAAATGATGTGCTGAGTCCCGCGTCCTGTGACACCCTTCTTTAGGGTTGTCACTGACGCGTGGACCCGCGCTGCCGCCGCCGGCGCCGCCGCCGCTCCCGCCGCCTTAGTGTTCCGGGGTTGGGTTGGGATGGAGTTCCCGGATCTAGAAGAGGGTGTGGGGAGGCCGGCCGGCCCGGCGGAGGTGCTGGACGGTGGGCGGAGGGCCGGGCGGCGAGGGCGCCGCCGGCCGGGCGGTGGAGGACGGCGGATGGGCCAGCGGAGGCGGCGGCTCATCGGAATCGCGATATTAGTGTGGCGGTGGCCGACCGGCGGCGTAGGCCGCCGGAGCCGAGGGAGGAGCCGGCGGCAGGGGCTTGGGGCCCACCTGTCAGCGGGAGAAAAGGAAACAGGGGTGTCATGTGACCTGGGATTTAGAACATCCGTGTTGGCGGCCATGCTCAGCAAAGGGCCTGAGCTCTGGTGGCTACTTCGCGGTGGCACTCTTCTACGCCGTCCGGTACTTCTTCAGCCTCCGGAACCTACGACCAGGGCTCCGCCGGCGCCTCTGGAGTGCGCGCGCTGCCATCGCGCTGGGCGCGTTCCTGTCTGCATTCTTCTTCTACAACTTCGCCGCAGGCATGTCTTGGTGGACCGCCATTGCCGTCTGGCTCGGGCTAGCGGTGGCGTCTCAGTTGTTCTACGACGTCATTATGCTGGACCCGGAAGAGGCCGAGCGTGTGAGGCCTCCAGTCTGACGCCGGACCATAAATGAGAGTTTATAGTCTGTTCAGAAGTACTACCTCTCCATTCCAAAATATAAGTCGTTTTGACATTTCTAGGTTAGTAGGTTTTGTTATGCACCTAGATATAACATATGTCTAGATGCATATATATATATAGCAAAATCTATGAACCTAAACTTGCCAAAACGATATTTTAGAGCGGAGGAAGTATGTGTATTATTAAGGATGACGCCTCAAGCTGTATCTAAGTTGGAGTCATATGTGGATTAATTCTTTGGTTAGAAGTTTGTTGTTTACAGAAATTAGGAAACCAGTATCGGTCTGCTTGTATGGTACTAGAAATATTTGTATGTAGAATTTATTCACCCGCTTATATATTGATGAGAAAATCCCCTATTTGACACTCGAAAATAGACCAATTTTATATTTGACACTTTAAATTTCAATGTTCCTTATTTGACACTGAATCAAAGTTTTCATGCTCTTTGTGACACTACCGTGAGATTTACTGGTTGACACCATTAGGTGTGTCGGAAAACACCAACATATACCCCCGATATGCAATGACATGAGGTTTCAATTCCCTCCAGTTGTCCCGTTGCATTTTACTATATTTTGGGTCCGAGTCTGACCGAGTTTGGAAATGGGCTCAACTCTGACGCAGCATTGACATTGCGCCGCTAAGCTCGTGCGTCCGTTGCTTATTCAAGGTTAACGTTACTGGTAACCGAAAAATACCGAAGGATGCCAATAAATAACGTGTTTAACGAATTTATCATTTTTCAGACACAATTTAGAGAAGAAATTGTACATTAAACAATCTAACATGAAAATTAACACATCATGCATAGAAATGCGAAAAATATATGGACTAGGAGGAATGGGTGGGCACATATTCGAAATTAGCAAAAATTTTCAACATACTGGTCATCATCGATAAATGTGATTATCGGTTTTCCTTAATTTTAAATGTTTATAATTCAATTTCCATAATTTAAACAAGTTAGGCCATAGATACACCTTGACATGAAAAGACACACATAAAATGTTTGTTCTTGAAGTTGATCGTTGTTTACATATCCAAACCATCATATAAACAAAAATACAGGATAGTGTTGTAGCTACAAATTGGAGGTCTTGGAATGAAATTTGTAAGGAGGCCTTAAATTTTAAAAATGCAGAAAAGTCAAATAATATTTTCACTTAAGTGTAAAACTTATGTAAATTTTGTCACTATTTTAATTAGTTACGTTGGAACCTTGGTTTTGACTTCCACTTGGCACCGTGCATTTTTTTTTCTTTTGGGAAAAATGATTTGAGCAAGCTAAGCAAGAATCATGTGTATGTAAACAGGGGCTCCTATGTAGTGCGCTGCCAAGCACTGCAAGCTGGCTCGGCACAACTCGGCCTGGCTCGTTAACGAAATGAGCAAAAATGTTGGCTCGGCTCGTCTTGTTAACAGCTCGAGCTAGCTCGCTAGGCTCACGAGCCAAATATAATTTGAGATTAGCACATTAACATATATAAAATAAAATATATCAATTATAAATTTGTAAACCTCTAGAATTTCATTATCTTTGGAACATACGCAATATAAGCCACCATTGGTGAGTAGTTGAACCATGTAGGCTGCTTGGCTTGGCTTAGCTCATTATATTAGGACGACTTGGGCCTTTGGGCTCGTTTGGCTCGCGAACTAGCTCGAGCCGGCTCGTTAACGAAACGAGCAAATACTGTAGCTCGGCTTGTTAAAAATCAACCGAGCTAAGCCCAACCGAGCCAAGTCGAGTTACGTTCAAGCCAAACCAGCTTGGAGTTTTGAACTTGACGTCTAGCCCCTACACACAACCCACCATAGTCCAATCACATGCAAGCAACACACGCTAAGCACGACCCATCTTGCCTACGAGGTCCAATATGTGGCTTAAAAATAGCATGCATGCGATTTTTTTGACATTTTAAAATAATATTTAAAAACTAAACTATATTTATATTGAATCTTGTTTTGTTGCATTAATTTAAATTGGTATCATGGTTTAAATGGATTGCTAAAAAGATTTATATTATGTAAGAAAAATGAATTCAAAGATTATAATCCAAATGGAATCGCACCGGCCAGCTTATCCGTCCAACAAGGCAGCAGGCAGCAGCACCTACCGCTACTACCTGCTCGCTCTTCCACCAGTTTCAATTTTATCTGTTCATCGCATACACATGAATCTCTTGGAAGTTATGTAGAAAAAAATTCCGGATTCCCGATATAACAGGTTAGCTCCATTTCCACTGTAGTCCCGCATTTGCTTGATTCGTAACAATTACCGTCGTTTTCCATTAACGTTACCGTTACCGTTCCCATTTCTGAATCAAACGCTACATATGTTGTTTCTTTTAGAATCGCTACCTATGTTGCTACCCAAAATCATTTAGACAAAGGGCCAAACCAATGGACCTTCACAAACGCGTGTTTCACGTCTAACTGGCCCAACGCAATTCAGGCCCATCAGCATACTATAGTCGTCTTTGAGCGAGTTGCTACCGATGCAGACATGCAGTGATGCCACGCGTACATGCTGGCATGCAGTAATCAGTTGGGACTTGGAATTTGTGCGCACATCTGAATATCTCATGCAGAGCAGAGGCAGGACGAGCTTTGGTAGGTTGACTTGGCGTCCTGAATCATGATCAACGAAGTAAGGGGTAGAAAGTACGAAAAAATACTGTTTCTATAAAACGTGCATAGAGATAAGAATGAATTGACACGGTTTTTTAGGTAGATAATTTTTCGTAAAAAGGAGTAAAAATGAACTGACTGTCTCAGAGCAATGAATCTAGCAGCTACTGCCGGCCTACAAGTAAATAACTTGCTGTGACGGTGCGGCTGATTGACCCCAGAGCAAGGTGCCGAGGAAGCGCAGAGCTGAATACGGGCAATGCTCGTTCTCCCGATTGACCCATGCTGAAGCTATCAGACACGAAAACTTGGGAAACATGACGTGGACAACAATTTTTATCTAACACAGTCAGAGCAGAATACTAACATACTCCACAGAACAAGAGCATCACGATCTTCAAGTACCATGTGTCAGTGAAGTTATTGTTGGAAATCACACGGTAAACTCACAAGAACGAAAATCCAGTAACCAACATACAGAACAGAACAAATCAGCTCTCTTTGCTGCAACATGCTGATGATCGCATCACAAGTGTATTACACACAGGTGTTTGATTTTGATCCTATCCCTTCAAATACACAACGCGATGATCTCTTTGCTGCAACACACAGGTGTTTATTAACAAAGGTTTTACCCCTAGTTTATTAGTGTTTATTAGCTGGATTATTCCATTGATCAAATACATAGTTGAAAGAGACATTGCTTAAATGCACTTTTTATTTAAAAAAAAATGATGTAATATTATACATAAAAAATGAGCATACCATTTTCTCCCAAAACAAACTATTTTTCATAGTCTTATCAATGGCCATTAGCAAGGATTCCCCCCATAGTTTATTAGTGTTTATTAGCTGGATTATTCCATTGATCAAATATATAGTTGAAAGACACAATGGTTTCAAATAATCTTCAAGATGACTACATATCAGTACAATGGTTGGTTCAAAATATACTTCAAGCGGTACACATTGAATACATTGCAAATATAAAACCACTCTTCTTAAATATTTCAAATGAACAATTGAGCTCATCAAGGGTAGCAGCAACTACTTGCCCATCGGTATACATGTGATGTAATGCAAATACTTCAAAAGAGCATGAAATACTTTCAAATGGTGTGATAGAATCGGTGACACCTGACAAGGCTTTAGTTTAGGCTAATGAATTAAGATTTATTATTTATAGGGCTTTTCTACGTTTCATGCTACCATCATGGGATACCACTTGTCTAAGTTACAGGAATCTTCTTGCTTGCATGAGACATATGTTACATGTATGCACACAAATCATTTACAAATACATAAACTTGATCCTTAACCATGGCTGTGAACTCATGGGACATGGTACATTAGACTACTCAATGCAACCTTGATATTTCCTCAAAGACAAATATAGCAATGGGATTATTAACTACTTTAGTTTCATCAAGGTCCAATGACTTAGCATGGAAGGGAATGACTTAGCTCAGTAGTCATGCACCATATAATGACCTGTTTTATTTATGTATACACCACAAAACGAGGGTACTTGTGTGAAACATAATGAGTACTCAAGTACGAAATGATTCCATATTGGGTATTGAACAACCTTTAACATATTTGTTAAAAATGGAGTAGTTAAAAGTGGCATATCCACCTGTTAGTTTATTAGGCAAGTAGCATATGCATTTCATTTGCAATATAGTTAAATAATAACTCAATGATCACAAATGTTACAGTTATAGTGAATGACTTGAGTTCTATTGACAACATATGCATCTCATAAGCATCCGTTTTCCATCTTATTTTTCCTCTGTTCAATCTGAGAGTGTTGACACTACTACTAGCTCCTAGAGTTCTTGTAGTGCTATGTTCTGGATGCAATCATAAAATGCTAAGTGCTCTGTTATGCAACTAGAAATAGCTAATAGATTGAGCTTGTAGCTAGCAAGTAGCTAATAACTAGCCTGTCAACTAATCATGGATCTACTAGACTGCTAGTGCCTTGTGTTCTATATACCTTTGTGTTATCTCCTCTCTTCTACAAGGAAAATATACATCAAGTTTTAGTGACTTCTTCAACCATATCCTTATATGATGTTTACTCAAGGAGGCTCTACTTTTTGGATATATATAGCAGAATGATATGCTCTGGTATAGGTTACAACTTTACAAGCTAGACAGTAGGCTTAGTACATCATCTTATCCGTTCTGCAAGCATTTTTTCCCCTAATCTACAGTCATATGTGCAAATATTTGCCTAATTTCAAATAAACAACATCTTGCTATCTTGAGTACTAGTCTACTGATACTAAAACATTAGTGGTTCGCAAGAGCTGCAATAACCTCTTGCTACTAGTCTACTTGGTAGAAGTAGTGCAGTAACCTTGTTACTCCTTGCAACTCATCTTCATTTGTCTAGATGTATTTTTGTGGACAAGTCAGTCCTTAAAGGACTCATACACAACAACTGAATATCCATGAAAGAAAAATATATAGAGAGTAGTAGACCAAAACAGGGGAACCAACGGAACCAGTTGCTTATGTCGCATGGTAATTTTCCTTGTGTGATGAGGCTGCAATAAAAGGATGCAGCTGCCAGGGAGTTTATCAATAGAATATGGTAATTTTTCTAAGGTGAATTAATTGGTTTCAAATGGTGAACAAGAAGTGTGAATCAACAAAAAGTTTGAAAAGGCAGACCGGGTGTTTTAGCACGGAATAAAAAAGCATAAGTGGACCCATTCAAGAATCTATGGATATTTTTGGCAAATTATTTCCGATGTTTAGAAAAGAAAAATGCAATCAAGTATTCCATGAGTCATCAAAGGGAAGGAAAAAATGGAAAATCACAAATGTGATTTTTACCTCTGCTCATAGCCAGTACCTGTGTGCAGTTGTGCAGCTCTGGATCCTGTACCGGTGCCCATGGCGAATGCAAGAACCAGTAGCGCCATGTACTGTGAAAAAGTTGAGGGGAGAGCAGCGCAGGAGGCGGAGATGCGGACGCGGCGAGGACGGGAAGCGTCTTCGGCGCGGGCGAGGGACGGCGAGGGAGAAGAATCGAGGGGCGCAGGGGGCCTTTGAGGCGGTCGACGGCGAGGGGCAGCAGCGCGGCCGTGAGAAGAAGCGTCGGTGGACAGCGGCGGCGTCAGCGGCGGCGCCGCGGTCGTGAGAAGAAGCGGTGGTGGATGACGACGGCGGGGCGAGGAATACATTGGAATACTAGGAGAGAGGAATCTGAATCACAGATCACAAAGCGTCAGGTGTACGCACAGGATAGACTGAGCTGAGGACGTATGTCCTCCCATGCATCTTCGGTTAAGCTGCTAGATTGCGATCCAAAGCAGAATTTTGGCGTGTACATGCTCAACAGAATGTTGACATTCAGAGTTAAATTCTGAAGCGCCCAGCTGGATAAAGACTATTTGGAGACAATTACTCTTCTATTCTTTTTCAAAATAGCTGAAATAAATTTATCCAATTTTTCTATATATGGTTGATGCAAGATTGGAACAATCACATATTTCTTACTTTTGTGAAGTAGAAAATTGATGCCATGGCTAATAGCTAAGAAACCCTCAAAACTAGTATGTCAGGTTCTACTTGGATCTGCAATCTGTTGAGTGAGAACTGCATCCATATTTCCATGCCCCTGGAAACATCAAATATCATAGAATTGATACCCTGTTATTGAATAGATCTGTCAAGCGAACAAGCTGAATCACAGAAAAATATTTTGACGGCTGAAAAATAATTGTAGGTACACTCACGTACAAACTGAAATGAAAAATAATTGCTGCATTTCAACTTTACAATTTACATATGAACTCAAATAGGAACAGAGAGGATAGGACAGAACTTTGCATTTCAAGACTGGAAACGTCATAAGAAAGAAAATCTAATATTGTAGAATGAACAGCGGGTCTGAAGCTCGATGCAACTAATACGACTGCACAAGCTTTGGACATGATACATCAATCAACAGCTGGTTTCCATCTTGCAATGATATGATGCATCAGGGTACCAGTTCTGCCAACAAGGGATGGGGGAAAAGACACAGGAAACAATGGTACCAGTTCAACGTATCAGGGTACCAGTCTGCCAACAAGGAATGGGGGAAAAGACACAGGAATATTTTCACCAGGACATTCATCAAGACATGAAACTTTAACGCATCAGGATACCATTTCTGCCAACAAGGGATGGGGAAAAAGATAGGAATATTTTCATCTTGCAATGGTGTGATGCTTTGATGCATGGACACCAATGCAACCATGCAAATAACAGGAATCAACAGCTACTCATTGAGGAATACCTGCAAGCAGTTCTGGTTTCCTTTTGACAACAAATTTTCTGAGCCAAACAAAATACGAAAGCAACATCGAGAACTAATATGTAAGATAAAAATATGCTAGTTCTTGCAGACAGAGATGTTTCAACATAAGAAGTGTTCACTAAATTCAGAATAAGCAATAAAACAATTTGCTTGCAGTATAAGTTCAACCAGAAAGTTCAGAACTGGTAGTTCATGTAGACGGGGATATTTCTGGTTGAACTCTTAGCACAAGCAAGCTGTTTGAATGCTTATGCTGAATTTCGACTTGCAAGCAAGTGTTCACTAAATTCAGTATAAGCCTTCAGACAACTTGCTTGCAGTAGGAGTTCAACGAGAAAGTTCTGAACTGGTAGTTTTATATGCCCATTTTAGTGAACACTTACTAGGCTACCTTTGCTGATGTTGTATATCTGCTATCATAAAAATACTGAAATAAGTTTGTCCATTGGTGTAAGACAGATTGGAAAGTATCTTCTTTTCTAATTTTGGTTCCAGAAAATTAAAACAGCTAATCAATGCCATATTGCCATCGATAACATATAAGAGTTAAAGTATTATGCCAAGTTCCATATTACAATTATCATTGACAAGTGCAAGCTACATGGGCAAGCCTACTTAGAAATGTTAACGTGACAGCATTATTACCCTATTACTCCAGATAACCATATCACACAAATAAGACAAATTGACAGAAGCAAGATACTACAACATATCAACCATATGAAACAGTGCTACAGAGAGACAATAATGCACAAAGAGGTAACACATTGATGGCTAACTGCCACACAGAGTCTCAAAGAGAGTTTAGAATTGCTCAGCATGGCTATCTGAACATAAGAGTGTTCACTCAATTCAGAATAAGCATTAAGACAATTTTCTTGCAGTATAAATTCAACCAGAAAGTTCTGAACTGTTAATTCATGCAGACAGGGATGATTCTGGTTAAACTCTCACTGCAAGCAAGTTGTCTTAATACTGACGAAATAGATTCTGTATTGTCATCTAAAATGTTGTACGATACTGCAGGACAGCGAGTCTAGGATTATGTCCAACACTATTCTCATTCGCCTACACGATCCAGCATTGCGGTTTGCTGTGCTGACATCCCCGGATCATACATTGGATTTTGGACAGTCCGTTAGGAAACAAATAATTGTATACTGAATCATTGCAAAATAATCTGAACCCTTGGTTTACAGTCATTCTAGTTATCGAAGTCTATGCCGAAAACCCATTCAATAACTTCAGAAGGCATTGCTGCCCACCCATGCGTATATGCAGGCGTGCAGTAATCAGTTGGGAATTGGGAATGGAACCTGCGCACATCTGAGCATCTCATTCGGAGCAGAGGCAGGAGGCTTTGGTAGGCGTCAGTTGACAACGTAGTATCTTATCTGACGAAACTGAAGATGATGGGCCATTCAGACTTCGTCAGAGAGGTTGTTGATTGAGTGGAGTTGTTTTATCATCTTTTTCACTTGGTTAAATTGTTTTACTGCAAAATAACTCGGTGCACACGAGATCAGTAATGAAAGTACAAACAAAGGCATATGTTGGCACATATGATCGCCTAATTGCAGAACGCCATCATGGCCATGCTGAAGTTATCGCACACGAAAACTTAGGAAACATCCCTCTCAAAAAAACTTACGAAACATCACATTCAGAACAAAATACCAACTCTGAACAATCATGACGGACCGCAATACATTACATGGACACAATTTGGACAGTACATTCAGAATAATAACTCTCAGAACAATTTGAACATCACATTCACAACAGAATACTATCTCTGAACAATCCTGGCTCAACAACATACAGTACTCTCTTTAGTCTTTGCTGCAATGTGCTGATCGCATTACAAGTGCAGTAGTATTGCAGACAGATGTCTGATCCTATCCCCTATTCCCCTACACGAGAGCCTCTAGACCTTATTAAACGAGGACACCAGAGAGCGCCTGATGACCGCGGTGGACGTCCCGCACCTCGCCCGGCTCCGCTCGCGCAGGATCGGGTGCATCTCCCGCCGCCTCTGCTCCACCATCTTGGGCGCCGCGATCACCTGGATCTTCCTCTGCCGCTTCGCGTCCTCCGCCTCCCGGTATCCCTCCCGCAGCTTCCTCTTGGTCGCCTCCATCCTCTCCTTCTCCTCGGGACTCTCACGCTTCTTCACGTCCAGCGAGGGACGGCGAGAGGCCTCTGGCGCCTCCATCTTCTTCTCCTCAACCTCGGCGCTGCCACGCTTCGCGTCCAGCTTGGGCGCCGGCTTGTCGACACCGCGCACAGCGTCGAACCTCTCCTTGGCCCTGGCCACGTCGCCCTCGACGGCGGCAGTCCAGCCGCGGGTGATGTCGCGCGCCAGGCCGCGGACGCGGGCGTTCTGGTGGTGGCATCCTCAGGGCGCCGACGGCTTTGGGGAGATCGGCGGATGATGTGAGCACGCTCGGCACCTTCTCCGCGGGCACCGCCAGAAGGGTGAGCAGCGACTCGGCCATGAAGCCGTCGAGCGCGACGCAGAGCTCCTCGGCCTTGCGGGCGTCGCCTAGCGGGGACGCCGCAGAGCAGCTCCACGACCTCGCCCCTCGCGCTGCGGATCTCGTCACGGCGGAGCGCGGGGTCTGCGGCCTCGATCGCCGCGTCCACCAGCCCGAACGCAGCGAAGAAGGGCTTCCAGCGACGGAGGGGGCTTTTCCCGGCCATGGCGCCGGCGGCAGCGATGGGGGCTCGCGGGCTGCGCGTATGCGAGAGCGAGGTCGGCGAGGCGACGTGTGCGAGATCGGGAAATTGTTGAGGGATGGAAGTGGTGAGATCGGGGGTGCTGGAGGGGGGTTTATATTTCCCTTGGGGGTTTACTGCTGCTGAGTTCGAGTCGAACAAGGATCGGCAAGCACCGCATTACGCGCGAAACATTCCTATCGGATTGCATTGGCGTGCGGGTGAAGCAGAGTAAGGCACCTTGCACGAGTCCGAAACGGGTGCGGGCTCGGGGGAAGCGCTTTTACTAGTTTCCGTAACCGCAGATCGCATTACGGGATTCGGTGAGGTTTCCATACTTGTTCACCTGAGCTGGACTTGGCGCGGAAGGAGGTGAGAAGCAGAGCACGAGCGTGTGGCGTGCTCGGGTCCTCGTGGAGCAAGGAAATCGGTCTCCATTACTACCACGATCACTTCGAGTGGGCGTGGCGCGCGGACAGGAGCACGATCGCCGGTGGCCGCCGGATCCCGTCGCATGGATCCGGCGAGCCGGCGCGGGTGAGGAAGGTTCGCCGGACAGAAAGAAGATCCACGTGGACGGGGCCTTGTTCATTTTTGGCCCATCCGTGACCGTGAGTGAGATGACAAGCGGCCTTCTGCGTCAGCGCGTGGGCTGGCTTCCTGGTTCAGATTGGGCCTGTCTCGTAGAGCTGCTTGGATTTGTTTGGCGCGGCGCTTATCTCACTCATACAGGGCTCTGTGGAGTTTGTAATTGTAACCTTTCTGAATGTGGCGACATTTTTTTTTAAAGAAAACTATGGTGAAATTTCCGCACAGTGACTCAGTATCAATGAGATAAGCAACAGTATAATTCTCAAAAAAAAGATAAGCAACAGTCTGGCTGGGCGAGCTCACTCGGGACACCACCACCAAGTGTGCCAGCTCCCTGCACCAAGCGTGACCACCCCACCCTTAGCTTCCCTACAATTGTGGAAAATTCGCACAACCAAGATTATATTCCTTTTCCACTGAAAAAACTACTCCCTTTTCTTGTGTCTCTGCAGTTGGATCTGATGAGTGACGATTGTTCGGTGCATCCGTGCATAGGATCAGAAGGCGCGCTTATCAGATTTTTCTCCACAGCACATGCATGTGCCACAGTGTAGTAGTGCTGTGCCAGGATCAGCGGACCAGCACTCCACCTTGCTTGCTAGTAAAGCTGTACTGGTAATAGTTTTTTGTTCAAAGAAGTTGTACTGCTAATAATTAATACTTAGCGAAACACTGGGAAGGAAAAATAATGGTTAGAGTATCGTCTAAGATCGAGAGCTTGAAGGCTCCATTAGATTAGGAAAAAAAAAAAAGGCTCAAACTGCAACGGCTCTCACAAACTTCTTATTTCGACGTAACTTGCTCAATGCAATACGGACGCTGTTAAACGCCAGTACTGTCGTCGTCGGGCCGCGTGCAGGCATATACTTACGTCGAACGGTGCATGTTCCCGCGCGCGCTGGAGGTTGAGCAGATCCGGCGGAGTGGTCGACGTCCTGCACGAGCCTGGGACCGGAGGAGAAAGTCGGACGGAGACGAGACGTGATGACGAGTCCTCTCCTCGAAGACAGCAGGCACGTGTATTGTCCTTTGCCTTTTCCTATTATTAGCTCGATGGAATTATAGATTCTTGTTTGCCGAAGGAAGCCAAATTAAACCGAGCCCGTAAAAGGGCAGACATCCCACGATCGCGACCCACCTTCATGTACGTGGATGGAGTGTGCGCAATTATTCAATGATTCGCATGTGACCTGCGCTGGCTGCTGCATCCCCTCTCCAGCGCCAATAATTCGTGGATGGAGTGTCCTTCCGGAAGCTCCCAGATCATTCTAGAAGACGACGAGCTATTAAGGTACTGTACCATGGCGTTGTATGTTTGCCGGACAGAAATGGGGTCACTCCCCATGTGCTCCGTGGACTGTGGAGTAGTAGTAGCATGATCAGCGGACTGATTGGTGAAGGGGTGAAATTTTCGCCATCTCCGGATTTTTTTTAACATAAACCATTGTCGGGTTTGTATTTAAAGAAGAGAAAGCGGCCTAGATCGAAACTGTCCAAACATCTTACTATACAAATTACTCTCTTCTTTGTATAATCACTCCTATACAAATTACCCTCTCCGGATTTTAAAATGGAGAGATTCCCATTGACAGCGAGATCCATTGCTCCACCAAAGATACAGGACAATAATCATGCACCCGGCATGGTGGTGTTCAGTGGGGCTCGTTGCACGTGATTCATTACCACAGAGGCACCATACACAGAGCCCAGATCCCAGATTCCGTCCCTCCAGAATCACAGGAGGGGATTCGGAATCATTCACCTGCCAGTCTGCCATGGTGCGGTCCGCGCGCCACCTACCATGGCAGAGTTTGGCAGACGGCACCACCGATCCCATCCCAAGACACGGAAGTCACGCTCTGATTTGCCTCGGCCATGCACGGTCCAGCTCCCTCCGTCCATGTAAAAAATTTACTTGCCCCAACTGCCAACCAAACAAAAAGGAAAAATACTCGCTCCAGGCCACGGCCTGCGGCTCATATGTACCTTCATATAGCCTGTATCTGCAGTGAAACTGCTGTACCCTACAGTAAAACGAAGAAAACGTAGGCCATTGCTTCGCTATATGTAATGCAGTAAAACACTGCCAAATTTATTTTCTACGTGCTACAGTGTTGCGACATTTATTTTACGTTTGTTTCACGCGGTGGAAAATTGGTCATCGGTTAAAGGCCTGCTTAGGTTACTCTACGAAAATAGATGCACGGCAGGTAGCGTACGCATCGTCCGTGTCCCGCCAAGATTTCCAAGACGTTTATTTCTCTCTTAAGTTTAGTTCCTATCATCTCAGAAACTAATTTAGAGTATTAAATATAGACTATTTAAAACTAATTACATAAACTGAAACTAATTTGTGAGACAAATTTATTAAGCCAAATTAGTCCATATTTTGACAATGTGGTGCTACAATAAAAGTATAAAACTAATCATAAATTAAAACTAATTTGCGAGACAAATTTATGAAGCCTAATTAGTCAATATTTTGACAATGTAGTGCTGCAATAAACATTTGCCAAATACAGATTAATTAGGTTTAATAGATTTATCTCACGAATTAGCAGGACTTCCGCAATTACTTTCATATTTAGCTTATGTTTACTCCTTCTAAAGTCAGTCCCTGTGGAGAGTGTCATCGCACAGTTGCCAAGACTAGAAACCTAATGATTGTGCTGAAGGAGCGTCATCATCATGACATCATCTCTTATCCCATGACACTCATTTCTTCTCTCCTCATAAATAACTGTGTCATGTCGGCAAATTTGTTGATGTG
The DNA here is from genome assembly GCA_015476505.1 of Urochloa ruziziensis. Lineage (NCBI taxonomy): Eukaryota > Viridiplantae > Streptophyta > Magnoliopsida > Poales > Poaceae > Urochloa > Urochloa ruziziensis. The sequence goes on from CM027118.1 coordinate 20,620,074, forward strand.
ACATGATATTTGATGTTCATAACACTCCTATGACACTCACTACTGAGACTGACCTAAATAGTATCTGCACTTCTGATGTGGGTCCAAACACGCCATTCAACGCAGCCACATCCTAATTTTTGAAAGAAATTTGCACCGAGAGAAAATAAGTAACATCAAGAAAAATCTGCACCATTACTTATGACGCATTAGTTGCCTCGGACCAACTTGCCTTGGTCAAAAAAAGGATCTTAGAAGTTTCTCCTCCCTCTCCTGAGATCCTGGCCCGACACCACAGCGCGCAAGTCCGCGCAGGTGCATCGACCGACGTCCCCTACTGGATGCTGTAGCATAGCGACGATGGCATGGTTGTAAAGCCACCATCATAAAATTGTCCGCCCGCTTCCAAACACAGAGAATATCACGATAGCATAGTCTAAATTCAAAAATACATTAAAAAAACTTTCGTGACGTAGGGAGCGTGGCGAAGCGCGCAAACTCTTCCTAGTCTTTCATGTTTCGGACAAGATCAGCTGGTCTTGGCATGGCGTGCAAAAATTTTGGGAAGAGATGGCGACTCGTGACACGACGTGTGTCCGTTTTCCTGCGCCACACGTGGAAAATTCGCACCTCCGATGCGAGAATATCCCGGTCCACGGGCGGCCGGGCCACGGCCATGGCCTGCCGTTCGCTCTCGTCAGTTTCGGCCGGGCAACGACGGCGCGGACATGTCCTGTGGCCCGCTTTTCCACCGCGCCTTTCGGTGTGCACGCGGTTTTATTCCGAGCCGTGAAATTGGAATCGGAATTGCACGCAGGCCGTTTTTTTCTTGTGACCGCGGTGGGATCTGATGACCACGTGGCGGACAAGATCAGAGGACTCGCTTATCAGCGACAGCGACGTCGGGTGATATCTTTCTTTCCCCAGTCGGTAGCATGTGCCGTGTGCCGTGGACACAAGGCAAATGCGAAATGCCCCACCTGTGGTTGCAGCAAGGCAGCCAGCAGGGGCCCCAAGACCACCGGCCTTTCGCTAAACTGTGTTGCTGCTAATTCCGAACGAAATCCTAGTAACAAATGAATTAACACGTCTCCTGATGAAACAACGGAGTGCTCCAGCAATCAGTCATTCAACAACAGATTCTGCATACAAGATTCGATTATCGTCGCACAAAAGAGCCCCACTTGGGATTCAGAAATACAGATTCATATCGAAAATCCTGGATAATAGAATGATTCCACTACTGTCGGCTGCAAATTAAGTATTAACTCCAGACAATTTTTTACTAAAAAAAGTACTAGAAATGGTGTCGTAGTCGCTCCAGTAGAGACTCGTTGAGCTCTTGGCGAGTTTAGCGGTGATCTCATACCAAACAAGCAGGGGATGACCTGAGTTCTGGTGCGATGCACTGCTCGGTTTACAAAGTTCAGTGCTAGAAACATTGCAAGGTGGGTACTGTAATAAGATCCTAATCACAGTACAAAACTGGAAGCATTCGCCGAACTCAAATTAGGAGAAATAGATAGATTACAAACGATCCGGTTAAGATCAACAGGACATCTTAGTACAAACACCCATCAGCTGGCATCATCATCACCAAGCTTAAACCTATCCACACACACGCGTACACACACAAACAGAGCTAATTTAATCCAGCAGCAATAGAAAGATTGTGATTGCATCTGTACAAAAATTACGCAGAAGCAGCAGCAAGCGAGCGAAAGAAATAATAATCTCGCTGGAGCTAGTAAGTAGATCTGATAGCTCCGCCCAATCTTAACGGCGAAATTGCAGCAAACTAGCTAGATCCTCATTGCAGGTCGTAGATGGTGGAGTCTGCGGCGTAGCATCCGAGCACGCGCACGAACACCGCGAACTTCTCGATCTCCTGGATGGCCTCGCGGACGCGCGGGTCGCTCGCGGCGCCCGCGCAGTCCACGTACAGGACGTGCGGGAACGCCCGCAGCGTCGGCGCGCCCCGGGCGCTCGTGTCCAGGATCATCACCGGCGGGCGCGCGCCGGCTCCGGCTCCGGCGGCGTCGGGGCCGCCGCCGTCGCCTTCGTTGTTGATGACCTCCAGCTTGGTGAGGTTGATGTTGCGTGAGGAGAAGGCGGAGAGCACCTTGAGGAGCACCGCCATCGACCCTCCCCGGTGCGCCACCACCATGCTGGTCTTGGCGTCGGCGTAGGCGGGGAGCGCCACGGGCGCCGCGTGCGGCCTGGAGAGGAGGAGGAACCGCGTGACGTTCCAGGACTCGTCCTGGAGGCCGTGCGCCAGCACGTCGAGGCCGTACAGGTCGGCGGCGCGCGGGGACGCGATGGCGGCGGTGTCGAGCATCCGGTTGGACCGCAGCATCTCGACGGCGCCCGCGGTGTCCTCGACGGGCTCGCGGTCGACGCCGAGGCGCGCCAGCGCGCGGCCGCAGTGCGCGAGCGCCATCGGGTGGCTGATGACGCGGCGCACCTCCGCGGCGCGGACCCCCGGCATGGCGAGGAGGCAGTAGTGGACGAAGAGGTTGATCTCCTGCGCCACCACCAGGTCATGCCGCAGCAGCAGGTCGTAGTTCCGCAGCGCCGTCCCCTCCATGGTCGACTCCACGGGGAGGATGGCGCGGTCGGCGGCCGCCCCGCTCCACGGCGGCCAGCGCGTCCGCGAACGCCCGGCACGGGACCGTGTCGCACCCGGGCAGCGCTGTCTTGGCGGCGAACTCGCTGTACGCGCCGGGAGCGCCCTGGAACGCCACGCGGAGACCCGACCCGTCCTGGCCCCCGCCGCCGCCCGTGCTCACCGAGAGGTGGATCCGGTCCGCATGGCCGTTGACGTGCCCGTTGACGCCCTTGTTGCCGTTGACGCCGTTCACGCCTTTGTGGCCGTTCACGCCGTTGATGCGGGGCTTGCCGTTGGGCTGCGGCGGCTGCTGCTTCTCGGGCGCGTGGCCGTTGACGCCGCTGGCCTTGGGGCGGCGGCGGCGGAGACGAAGGAGACGGAGGACCTGTGCCTGGTGCGGCGGGGGTTGGGGAGGAGGAGGTGCTTGGGGAGGTGGAGGGAGGAGGTGTATGCCATAGAACGCTGCCGCGGAGGTGGGAGATGGGGATTGGATGAGGTGAGGTCGGCCGGAGTGGTGAGCTTTAGCAAAGAGGGGTGGTGGGCGGAGGCTGTTGACTTTTATAACCCCGGCCGGCGCCTCCACCCTCCAACGAGATTAATGCCGAGCGGCCAAGCAGCGAGCAGGACGACAGTGGCTTTGCTGCCTAATTGTGCGGCACCAGCACAGCACGGCCACGTTACTCGGACAATTGGTTGCTTCGCTTGCTGCCTTCGCCTTGCCCGCCGTCCGGTTTGTGCTTAGCTTCTAGAAGGCTGGATCGTGTTTAGATTACTGGGCCATTCCACGAAGGAAGGGCTTGATTGGAGCCCGTCGACGAGGAGATACCGGCCATTTCTGTCGCTGTCGTTCATCAATCTTTAATTTTCTGTTACTGCTAAAACTTTCCTTTCTATCACTACTAATCTGAACCTGTCGGCTACTACATGCCAAGGCCTTTGGTAGTTTCACTGACCGCCACAGCCACGAAAGCTAACATGTCCGTCTCTCTCTCTCTTTTTGAATATGTCTCTCTCTCTCTCCTGAAATGAAACTTGCTCGTTACATCTTTTTTTGAAATAAAAATGTATCGATCCCTCGTCACTAATCACGATTACAAAAGTTGGATCTTTGCGATCCTTGGTCTATCGTAACGCTGGTTCAACCTAAGACCTGTCAAGAGACGAGGTCGCGGACAACAGAGTATAGATGGTCATATGGGCCGCCCAGCCCAGCACGGCCCGGCACGACGCGGCTCGAAGGGCACTTCGTGACGTGTCGTGCTGGCTCGCGTGCCGGTGAGGCTGTCCAGCCAGCACGCCGGCCTTTTTGTCAGTGCCGTGTCGGCCCGTTGACACGACAGCAGCCTAACATGTCGTTGTGCCCGTGCCAGCCCGCAGCACGTCGCCGTCGATCCGTCCCACAGCTCCTTCTTCATGCCCCCCTCCACCAAGAGGAGGGAGGGAGGGGGGCGGCGGGATCGGGAGGAAGAAGAGAGGGGCGGCTGGAGTGTTGGGGGGGAGGCGGTGGGGTTAGGGAGGAATTAGGAGGGTTAGGGAGGACGAGGAGGGATGGAGGTTTTATGTCGGGCCGTGGGCCACTGGGCTAATGGGCCGTGTGCCGGCCCACCGTGCCACGTCGGGTCGGCCGAGGTCGGGCCGTGCCGGGCCAGCACGCTGGGCTCAAATCTGCGCCAGCACAGCCTGACAAGTGGGCTGGGCCGGTACGGGCCCAATAGCCTTTGTGCTGGGCTGTGTTCGTGTCGGCCAAAAAGTCGTGCTTTGGACTAGGCCTATGGACCTCGTGCCAAATGGCCATCTATACAACATAGCATGGTTTTTGGACAGAATTGCATTTGGAAGAATTTTCTATCCAAGCATCACCTCGTGTTAAATGAGTGATAATACTTGACTTGAATACTGAAATCAAGAGAAAGATTTTTTTTTTGAGTGGCTGACACATAGAGTTATTAGAAACTAAAACGTGCAGAACCGCTCTGTTTATTTTGTGGGCAGAACACGGACAGCAGCGTGCCAGCGTCATTTCCCAACGAGCGCTCCAGACCGAACCCAGCAGCAATCAGTCATTACCAGGCCCTTCAATTCCACAGCGGACTGCGGACCACATGGCGGCGCCCAGCGTTGAGGCGCTCGTAAAATCCGTAGGCCCGGCGCGTCCGGCTCCGCCTTTTTTGGACGCGTGCTCTCTCTGCGAAGAAGAGCGCTCCCGCGAATAAAATACTCGCGTTTTTCTCGACCGGGCGCCGCTGGGTCGGTGTCGCTGTGACGGCGAGGCGAGGTCCCTTTTTTTCGCTTTCCCAATTGATACCTGATGGCTGATTATGCGTAGGCTTTGCTGTCATGATTTGACAAGGTTGCAAGTGCTTTGGTGCCTGTATTGCTATTAGCGGTAAGCGAGCATGGCCAGGTCACAGCTGGTGAGGTGAGGTGCTGATAAGTAAGAATCAAAGCGAGCGTGCTTGGCCCGTCGGTCAGATAAGAACGGTGCGGGTTAACGTCCCCCTGGTCCACTGGTGTGACCCTCGTGCCACGACGACGATCGAGCGACAGTGAAATGCTTTAATATGCCGGATCTTGCTAAATTCTCAGAGAGCGCACAGGAGTACCTCCTTATCAAAGAAATTCTCAGATCTTTCGGCATCTTTTCTCTCTCCCAGTGATTTTCCCACAGCTGTCTTCGTTGAAACTTCGAACCCCTTTTTATTGCGAAATTAAAACTTTGAAACCAGATAAAAATAAATTAAAGATGGGGGAAAACGTGGCTCCGCTTGTGTAGTGATGAAATGAACTATTGGAGATCTGCGCCAAAGCGAGAAAAAAAGCAAAGATAACCACAGGAAATCAAAAACCACAACTATACCATGGCTCGCTATTTGGTGCGTGTAAAGCGTGCGAACACAGTGGTTGTGTGGAATATCTTCACCGCAACTACTCTCTTGCCTGCGTTTTAAATTATAGATCATTTTAACCTTTTCAAATTTGTATCTTTTATTATCTTTTATCATGTATTTAGACATATTATATGCTTAGGTGCATAGAACGTATTCAATTTGGAACAAAGGGAGTACTGGACACATGTAGGAGTACACGTGTAGAAACTGAGCTAGCAGAAATAGAATGGGCCAAATGTCCACTGTGACTCTTTTGCGAAAGATCACTATTGATAGGCAATAGGTGTACTGAGGCAACCCCCACACTATACTAACAATGTATTGGACGGTTACTAGATACTGCCTCTGTTCCAAATTATAGGTCCTTTTGGTTTTTCTATATTCATCATCTTTATTATGCGCATAGATAAACACTATATCTAGATTCATAGCAAAATCTATAGATCTATAAAAAACAAAACGACTTATAATTTGGAATGGAGTAAGTAGCACATAGGCAATATATGCTATATTAACAATGTATTGGACTGTTACTGGATAGCATGTAACGTCTTGCCTCTCCAAGGTCGGGCCCACATACACCTGGCAACTCTACAGAACACATGTCTTTTCTGCGCACTTTGTCCTCACTCATGCGCACCTGGGAAGGACTTCCTAGTCGGTCACCCATCCCTAAATTACTCCGGTCCAAGCATGCTTAACCTCGGAGTTCTTTCAAGATGAGCTTCCGGAAAAAAGTTACAACTTGTTGATATGAGTATTCTATGAATCCTATTAAGCCCTAGGCTGTCACAATATCACCCCCTTAGGAGATCGACGCCCTCATCGGTCAACCCCGGTCCAGGAACCTCCTCTCTTGGCCACGTCCGGTGCCCAGTGCCAGTGCATGTGTCATGATGTGTGACCACTCTGGACCACACCAGGCATGCACACCATGCCGGCACAAACTGCGACCCCACGTGCCCGTGAAACCGTGAGAGTCGGCTCTGATGCCACGACCCGACCTCGGGGAGGCGGGACCTTACATAGCACATTATTGATAACCAATATATGATTCTTTCGCGAAAGATCACCACTAGGTAACACTGTAAAAAAAATCTTAGAATATCTTTTGGCATCTTTCCCTCCCTCTCTCACTCACAAATGACGTCGCCACAACTTGTGTTATTTAGCTTTGAGCCCAACAAAATAAAATCAAAATAGGGGAAAAAGCGAGACTTCACTTGTGTATGTGATGAGATAGAATCAACAATTAATTGATGCCAGTTGCTTCTGTTTTGAGATTCGTGCTTGAGCTTTGAAAGCAAAGTCATTCAAAGAAAATCAACGCCACAAGTAACCGTCCAATATATGTATACACCCACACCCTTATCACGGCTTACACGTCATGTTCTGACTTTTGAGATTGGTGTATTCCTTTGACTACGTGCACGTGTTTGTACGCACACAGTCGTGGGAAGTACTCCCTCCGTCCCTTAGAGCAAAGTATTATGGGTGATGAGTTGTAGGCGAAATGCCTACATGGAGGAAGAAACTAGGAAAGAGAAGGAAGTCTGCGACTCGCGAAACGGCAGCCCGAGCGGGCGTATCGGGCCGCCACCCCACCTTCCGCTTTTCTCATTCGTGCCCATCCCTGCAAAACTGCGCACAACGTTACAACATCATGGGGCCTGCCACCAGCAGCTGCTGAAGTGGAGCCGGAGAGGCTAGCTTCTGTCGAAACCATAACCTTTACTCTTAGAGCAAGTATTATAATGCTACGTAGGCAAGTTGAGAGTTGCACACGTCAAAAAGAAAATCTTACGTGGGAGACAGAGAAGATAGTAGAGAGAATGAAGCGGTCGAATTGCCAAACGTTGCATGCATTAAATTGTTGCTTTTACCGCCGGCCACCCTTGCTTCTACTCCTATTGCTCTTCAGGCGCTGTAAAACTGAATGGTGCATTCAATGATGCATGGTGCAAATGAATAAAGAATGGATCACATACTTTTGAGGATGACATGGCGGATGCCTTGCAGGCGGCTGCGGCGGAACCATAAATGTTGCTCTTTTAACTTATTGTGTACGTGTCACAAGTTTGACTCGATTTGTAAAAAATACATACAACATTGTATCTCCACATAAATTTGTTAAAAAAAACTAGACTAAAAGATCTTTCCAATGATACTAATTATGTATAATAAATATTAATATTTTTTAGCATAAAATTAAACAAAGTAATTTATAGGGAAGTGAGAAAGAGTTATTTGGATGGAGGGAGTACCTAATAAAAATCGCCCCCAACTACTTCACTATACTACCGATAGTGCAATCCAAGTAGATGTATATGGACATGCAAAAACTTCTATAATGGAAATAATAAGATGTGCCAAAACATGATAAGTGATTGTGACCCTTCTGTGAAAGATCACTATTGAAAGGCAAGACATGCCCTTAATGCAACGCCTACGCTATACTACCGATTAGTTGGAATAACAGGCAACTGGTAGCACAGTATGGATGGAAAAGGCACATTTGCTGGATTTTGCAATCCCAAGTCACACAAAAATATTTAGACCAACTAAAAATATTATAAGAATAAACCCGTGCTCATAAACCAACGGATAGGGATCTGTACCTATTAACAAATTCATAGATAAAAAAAATTTGACCCACTCTTGTGCTCTAATGGAGCAAAACCCATCGGGTATCAAATTTTGGGTACCCATTGCCATCTCTTGACATGGTCCGCCGACCAAATTCAGTACTAATCTTAGGCACGGCGGCATGGCATGCATAGTCAGGTGCTTTCACGCTCGATAAGCCAAACCAAGGGCAGTCAACTGAAGTCAAATTTATTGTATCACCATCGCCTTTGGTCCCCTCACAAGAAAACAGCGTAGCAACCATACATTCAAAGTGGCAGGCGTCACTAACAAGTGGAATCTTCGCACCGCACCGGACGGCGGACGCTCTCCGAGTCTATCCCACCCTGATAACGGGACGGGCTGGTTGGTGCCTTGTTGGGGATGGAAGCCATGGCACGGCACGTTTCTCTGATTAACCGCACCCTCTGTAGTTTTTTCGAGAATCTTGTTCTATCTCCCCCCCCCCCCCCCCCCCCCCCCCCCCCCCCTGCGGCGATCTTGGCAGTTGGCAAACAGGCCGTCAGAGACCGGCCTGCAACAACAAACCTACTACCGGCCTATCTGGTGTTCTGATCCTTGCTTTGCTTGCCGTGGAGAAATAAGCCAAGGGTAAACCAACTGGCGACTTGCTCGCACCACGGCACCAGGGTTTACAGAGTCCAGAGCACGAAGCAACAGTTCCTCTTCGTGTCCTACTACCGCTACAATGATTGCCTTTCTTGGCTTTTATTAGCTTTTCCTTTATTCTTCTGCATGGGGAAGAATATGGGCACGTATTTGTTTATGTCATGTCGAGTGGTTGATGCATACGTAGTTTACATGTGCATTAGCTTTTCCGGATTTGGCAACCCACCAGTCTCTGGCCACCACGTCATGCCATGCCACTTTTTCGTTGCTAGGCTATTTGTTTAGCTTATCGTGTGGCATGCTCGTGCGGAGTGTGGTTGCAGACTTCAGCGGTCGTCGCGTCATTCTCGGTGGACTAGTATATCTTATCTGATCGTCCAAGGGCCAATAATAAGTGTCTATGAATATGTAGCACTCGCAAATTGCAAGTGGTCAGGTCAGGTAACGCCCCCCCCCCCCCCCCCCCCCCCCCCTGTATCCCTTTTATCTAGAAGAAAAGGTTGATGCACTTTTTTTTGTCTTTGCACTTTTCGAGCAGTGGTAAAAGTTTTTACAAAATGTGACTAGATAGCTGTTTATTGATAAGTTCCGTACTTAGGTCTTCCTCTGCTGCATGCCCTGTCCTAGAAAGAATGTTTTGGATGTGTGCCGAGGGTTCATGTTTGACCAAATTCTACTAAACTGTACTCATACATATGACTCCCAGTAAATTTATTATAAGAATACATTTATAATATATATTTGATATTATAAATATTAATATTTTTTTCTATAATGGTAAAATTTAAGATGTTAACACTTCTCAGGAAGAAAAAAAATGTATTATTTTTGAGTAGGAGGTAGTAAATCGCAAGAACTTAGCTATTTGTTGGCGTAACGCTATTTGCTAGCTTCCCCACGAAGAGGCAATAAATCTTTTTCTTCATATAAGAAAACTTATGTATGATAATAAGTAAATGGGCTGAAGTTGTCCAAAAGTTCTCCATGGGCTATGTATGATTAGTGTGGCATCAGCCCAAATTCGTCCATCCATGATCTTGCCCAATTTTGGCCTGCTTGCTCGAAGAACCCGAAATTTCAGCTTCGGGCCGTTCTTTTTTAATTAGGCCCATCACGCTCTAGTTGTCTACATTACCTCCAGTCAGTTTTCCCGAAAAAAAAACAAAAAAAAACTCCAGTCAGTCCCACACTGCTAGACATCGACGATATGGACTAAAATTGTAGCTCCCATTTCTATTTTTACCCCAAAGAAGACATATATTTATTAAAGATTAAACAATATCATTACAAAACAAAGACTCTGACACACTCCAGAGGACTGATAAAAGACACGCGATTCTGACCTACCCTAAAAGCCGCCTACAGGGCAAAACTTTGAATAGTAAACGCATACCCTACTAAAAAGCCATAACAGTGAAACTGTTTATATCATTTTTACGAACATTCAGCCTCAATACATAATAAATATACAAACACTCAAATGACAACAAAAACATTCTTTTTTTGTGATGGTGTGAATATATCTAAGATATTTTCGCCACACTTTTACACGCCGTCTAGTTGTGATACAGCCACATAAGTTCTGGCACTGTCGTCCCTGCACCTTTGGACCGTCTTTTTTGTTTTTAGCCCTTTTAGCGAAAAAAGTTCACAAATAGACTTTTGTTAGAAAGATTTGCAAAAATGGACCCTGATCTCGGCGTCAAAGATCACGACGCTGAGTTAACATGTCTCGGCGCCATGACCTTTGGCGCCGAGGTCCATTCACATGACGTAAGGTTTGGCAGACGTGGCGCTAACATGGCGTCTGGACCTCGGCGCCAAAGGCTAAGGCGTCGAGCTCGGCGCCTTAGCCTTTGGCGCCGAGGTCTGTGGCCTTTGAAACCAAGACAGATGGATGAGAAATTTTTTCTAATAAAAAAACATATATAATTTTTCTAAATCGGAGTTCGTATGTGAAAATTATGACTGTTTGAAAAACACTTCCCTAGTTCGTAGTCCATTCTTCAAATAGTCATAATTTTCACCTACGAACTCCTATCTGGACAAATTATATATGTTTTTTGATATTTTTTTTGCATTCATAAGTCTTGGTTTGAAAGGACATGGAGCTCGGCGCCAAAGGCTACGGCGCCGAGCTCGGCGCCGAGGTCCCGACGCCATGTCAGCACCACGTCTGCTAAACCTGACGACACGGGGATGGACCTCGGCGCCAAAGGTCATGGCGCCGAGACATGTTACCTTGGCGCCGTGATCTTTGGCGTCTAGGTCAGGGTCCATTTCTGTAAATTTTTCCACCAGAGGTCCATTTGTGAGATTCTTTTGCAAAAGAGGCTACAAAGCAAAAAAAAAGACGGCACCTTTGGGTATGTATAGTACTAGCATTCTTGTTATACCTGATGGTCAGCTTCAGGAAGCTCGCAGAACGTGCATGAGGCTGCCAACATTGAGAGAAGAAGAAAAACAAGAAACAAAAGCCTTCCTTTTGATGTTGACAACACTATTTGGAGGATAAGAACAAGAGAGAGCAATAATGCAAGCAGAAATGGTTGGATTAAACTTTACTCTATACTACATGCTAATATGGATTGCAGCATCACCACAATGTGGGCCTGTGGGCGCTCACTCTTCTGCGAAATTCTCCCGGCCGGTCCCAACACCCACAAACATTGCTGCACACCCACTCGGGATTCCCATGGCCTGGATCGAGCCGCGCGTGTTGTCCGGCTATTCGAGGATCAGAGGTGGATAAACGTGATCTCACCTGAGCTGATTACTTGCAAATGAATTTAGATCTCTCTCCACGATCGACGGATCCAGAGAGTACAGACCGTGTTTTCTACAGGCATGCATGCGCTGCGCCATGGAATAAAGCAGAGGTTGTCATCGTCGTTGGCTAAGTTGCTCGTGATTCAGTGAGCTATCTCTCAGAGCTTATTCAGGCGGCTTACGAGGTGCGGCCATGGGGCTACCGCGTCTGAACGAAAGAGCTGAAATCGACAACACGTGCTTTCCAGCTCAAGCATGAACGAACACACACAGACGAGCATGGAGAGCTACAGAACTTTCAGATTTCCTCACCAATCGCACGCAGAAATATCTGGCCATGCAAAGCCGCACCGCCCGCGCCGCGTAATCTAGTACCGGATATGGTAGGTGTGGCAAGAAGAAAACAAAAGAGAACCGCGCATCATCATCGTCTACTCATTTCACCTTTACTCGACGACGAACCCCCCCTTATTATACTGTCGTCCTTGACATTGAAACCCCGTCGCGCACTAGCCAAAAGCGGCTTTCCGAGGCCTCTGAGATTGCAACCCCGGCGAGGTGCGTGGCGAGCTCCGGTTGGCCGGGCCGACGGAAAGCTCGGTGAGCGCCCCCACGCTTTTCGTGCTCGATCGAGCTGTGTGCTTCACAGCTAATCTCTAGTTGAGCGTTGAGCGGGCAGGGAAGAAACGCGTCCCGTCACGTCGCGTTCTCGTGTCGAGAATGTTTTCACCAACTCCGGCCGGCCGCCCCGCTTCCGCGGTTTTTTTAAACCCCTCCCCATGATCCTCCATTTGGACGTACGCTAGCTGTTATTAGGAGGTAGTAGTCGCACTCTGCTGCCTAGATATCGACCTTCCAGTTGATCAGCTCATCATCATTGCAAGCCTTGCTAACCTCCCGTCACTTGCTCAGCAAACTCTGCTTGCTTCATCGTGTCGTGCAATGTAGCGGGCCGGGCGTGTCATCATCCGATCGAGAGTGCACGTGTGTGCTGGTTGGTGATCTTCGCTTGAATGGAGCAGCAGCGGCGGAGGCGGGAGGAGCAGCAGATCAGGGGCGGCGCCGTGCCCTGCGGGCGGCGCGCGCGGGCGGAGACGCGGCACCCGGTGTACCGCGGCGTGAGGCTCCGCGCGGGGAAGTGGGTGTCGGAGATCCGCGAGCTCCGGAAGCCCAGCAGGATCTGGCTCGGCACGTACCCGACGCCCGAGATGGCCGCCGCGGCCTACGACGCCGCCGCATTGGCGCTGCGGGGCGCCGGCGCCGCGCTCAACTTCCCCGACGCCGCGCGGTCGCGCCCTGCGCCGGCCTCCGCGTCCCCGGAGGACGTCCGGGCCGCCGCGGCCGCCGCAGCGGCCGCTGCGGCGATGGACGACGGTCGTCACCATGGGATCGCTCGTCGTCATCATCACGGGATGCGCGGCGATGGCGGCGGAGACGCGGGCGCTGTGGCGGCGGCGGGCGTCGTGGACGAGGACGACCTGTTCGAGATGCCGCGGCTGATGATGAGCATGGCGGAGGGGCTTATGATGAGCCCGCCCGCGCTGGGCCCTGTGGCCGCGGCGCCGATGGAAGCCGACGAGGAAGGCGTCAGCTTGTGGGATCACTCTTGATGATGCTCTGGCTAGCAGTAGCAGGGACGACGCTGCTTGCCGTAGTAGTAGTGTGGAAGGTGGTGTAAGATGTGGGGAGGACGCGCGGCACACGGCCTTGTGTTGGCGAATGGGAGCGTGCGTGTTGGATCACACTTTCACGTGGCAGAGAGGAATATGTGCTTCCTGGGGGCAACATGTACGTTCTGCGATGCGCTTGTACACGTTCGCGTAGCAGCAGCATGGACATGAAATGGATGATGCAGACACATACAGGCACATTTATACCGTACACATGTATGCCACGAGTCCCACTTCTCATGGATGGCAACAATTCGGAAAACATTTCTTTTTTCAGAAAAACATCTTATTTCTTTGCGACTTATTATCTTCTTCTATGACATTGCTGCGCCTGTGCCGGCCTGGCCTGGACTTCTCGTTTCTCCTGCCATGTCAGGTTCGGACTTTTAGACACGCTAAGTATGTCGTGCCGTGCCGACATGGCACAATAATTGCCCTAATTCTTATGCTCGGTCCAAGCACGACGACACACCTTCGTACTATGCTAGCCCAAGCATGTCTCCGTTTCAAAATATAAGTCATTTCAACTTTCTTGAAGAGTCATACTATTTTATCTTATTTTTTAAAAAAGTTTGACTCTCCAAAAAAGTTAGAAAGACTTATAATTTGAAAGGGGGAATAGAAGGTAAATAAATGACATAGGTCTAATCATTTCGTGTCTAACACATACACGGTGGCACGGTGCGCTGGGGGAGACTTTGCGGCGCATATGCGGTTCTCCCACATCCATGCACACCTTCCCACCTGACTTTACATGTGCGGGCCCCACGAGACGAAATTTTGAAAACAATTAATATTTTTGACGAACCGAGTGTTCAAATCAAATTCCGATTGCACCATTGTATTTGTTTTGATGAAATCTTTAAAACAAGACCACATGTTTAGATTTAAAAAAATATGGAACATTTTTTCTTAAAAGGAGGAACAATTCATCCGGTTTTAACAGCCGGAACAAATTATCCAGTGTTGCAGAACAAAAAAATCATATAGAAGGAACATAAATCTTAACATGCGGAACAAATCATCTAGTGAAGCATAATATTATTTATAAAAAAATAAAAAGTGAAACAAATCATATGCACTGATGGAACAAAATATCATATCAAAGGAACATAAATCTTAACCTTGGTGTAGTACTAAGTATGTGTTATTAAAAGTATAAACAAGAAGAAAAAAGGAAAAAAAAAAACATCGTCAAACGAGCTGGCAGGCAGCCTGCACGTTGCTTGCATGCGCGTTACGCGGGGGCCACAGCTGACGGGACGCAGCATTGCATGTCAATGCCGCGGGGTCCACTGGCTGCACGCGGCTTTGAATGGTGCGCGCTGCGGAGAGGGTGTGCGGCAGACGCGTTTACACCGCACGTGCGGTGAATAGCAATTCTTGCGCTGACGGACTCGGATTAGTTTGGAAAAGAAAAACAGATACGGATTATCTTCTTGGGCTTCAAAGTAAGAGAGGTCGAGCGGATTTGCTATGCGCCGCATATGCGGCGCTAGCACCTCCACCGCACTCCACATTCACGCATGCATGCTCCTCTTGGCGTCTTCTGCCACGCATGCATTTCTGACGCGCATGCATGCGTTTTGACGTCCGATGCTGCGCATGCATGCGCACGCATGCAGCTGGCGCTGCTTTTTTCTTTTTTTCTTATGTTTTTTTACTTATTTCTCAATTAATTAATATCGAAATCAAATTTCGATTGCACCACTGTATAATACAATGAGATCTTCGAAACTAGACCGCACTCAACTATGTTTAGATGCACTTTTTATTGGAACATTTTTTTTGAAGCTGGAACATTTTGTCGTGTAGCTGGAACAATTGCACCCTGTTCCTAGGGAATTTGTTCCAACCGTTGACGAAATTGTTCCGTCTTCGTAAAAATATATTAAAAAACGAATCAAAATATAGTCAAGTGTGGTCTAATTTTGTAGATCTCGTTACAAGAAAAGCAGTGGTACAATCAAAATTTAATTTGAGTACTCTGTTTATAAAATACAAATTGATTTTCGAAATCTAATCTCGTGGGTCTCGATGCGTAAGCAGTACAGGAGGTAGAGAGAGGGGACTCTACGTGGACAGACTAGGTGCCGCACATGTGGCCCCTAGTTGCGGCCCCTAGTTGCTCCCGAGGTCGAGGCCCTCTAGGGGGCGATCGGGCAAATCATTTTCCCGAGCTCTACCAAGGAAAAAGTCCGTCTTTTGCCCTTGGCGATGGCCGGCGGCGGCTGGCCCTCCCTCCCCGCCGATCTCCTCCATCAGGTCTCCGGCCGACTAACCTCCGAGCGCGACCTTCTCCACGTCCGCCAGGTGTGCTCCCACTGGCGTTCCTCCACATCCCTCCCCGTCGCGCCCTTCCGCCCATGGGTCGTGGACTCGTGGCCACCCGCGCGAAGCCCATCAGGGTGGGCCCGCTAGGCGAGTACTCCCTCTGGCTTCCCCGCGGAGTCCGTCGCGTCCACCAAGTCGCCGGCCCGCCCGGCCTCTCTTACTGCTGCGGCACGCCGCGCGGCTGGCTAGCCCTGGCCGACGACGAGCGCTCCCCCACGCGGCTCGTGCTGTGGGAGCCCCACTCCGGCACCGAGATCTCGCTCCCGCTCCCGCCCCTGGCCTGCGTCGTCCAGGTATTCCTCTCCGCTGACCCGCTCGCCTCCTCATCGTCCTGGCTGGCCGTGGCGACTCAGTTCAGGAGCCAGCTCCACCATAGCATCTTATTCTGGCGGCCCGGGGACCGCGCGTGGAGCGCGGCGGCGGAGGTGTATACCAGTGAGAGACTCCACAGCGTCGCTTTCCTAGGAGGCAAAATGTACTGCATAGACTACTCGAAAAGGGTTGCCGTCTACGACCTCAACCTCGGGACGAATTATCCGCCGGTGCTCGTCCAACGCATGTATGTTGCAGCTCTGCTTAACATGCTCTGCAACCGCAGGTGCGGCAAGAAGCTGCACGGCATACGTGCGGCGCATTTTGTGAACTGCAATGACGAGCTCCTGCTCGTCGTGCTATTCTACAGTGGCCACCCATCCTTTGCTGAAGTCTACAAGCCGACTTTAATCTCGAATCGGCACCTGGAATGTGGTGAGAGACTGCCGGACCTTGGTGGCTACTCGCTCTTCCTGGGCCGGGGTGATGCATTTGCCCTCTCCGCACAGGAGTTCCCTGCAATCAAGCAAAATTGCATATACTATGCGGTGCACTTTCTTAATTTCCAAACAAAGGACTGGGTAATCATGTTCAATTTGGAGTCAGATATTTCTGAGGACTTCCAATTTCCTCCTGAGCATAAGGAGGACCCTGCGAACGAATGGTGGCCGGTTTCCTGGTTTTGTCCCAAAAGGACAATTTTTGGAAGCAGCAGTAAGGCTGAAGCTAGTTTAGATGTTTGTAGCCAGTATTACAATAAGACGCTTGGTGTAAGGTTGGAAATTCCTAATCGTAGTACAGGATTTTTTTTTTTGTTGGCATGTCTCATTCATGGTAAATAGTTGGTTGGAAAGTACATGTACCTGGAAAAGAAAAAGATCCCCCAAAATGTGAGAAATAAAAGGCTGATTTCTTTTTATGTTACTGTAAATTGTTTACATTTATTTTTTTTCTGAAAGTCAGAAACAATCTATGTGATCAGTTTCTGTAGGCTTCTGCAAAATTCTTGGTGATGTTTGTCACTTCTGCAAATTTCCTATGCCGGTTAAATTTTTCCCCTCTGTGTGTGCACTGATTATTTTATAGTAATTTGCGTTTCACCTTTTTCCCCTTCCCAAGAAGGTGTAGAGGCTGCAAATTACAGTGATTAGGATTTAGGAAATGCAGCTTGGAAGGGGAGCACAAAGCTACTTCAAGAAAGTGGTCTGCCAACTTAAGTCTTGTGCTATTTTCTTGAGGCTTTACAAAAAATGGTGTTGCCTATGAAGTAGCTTATTGTACTTCTGCAGCTACTTGTAGTTATATGGAATGGCAATGGTGGTGAAAATAAAGTAGTAATAGTAGGATAAAGCAGGCTAACTTGTCTCATTAAAGAGGTAGATACTAAATATAAGTATAGTACCAGGAAAGTCCTCTTGTTGCATTCCTTTAAAAATGGCACCACAACCTGCTGTAACTCGTTTCTTGGAATGGTGGAGGAAATCGATTGCAGCAGCCCCCCAAGGTGTGCGTAAAGGCCCTAATTCTTTGATAATCCTGGTGGCATGGGAGGTCTGGAAACATCGCATGCCTGTGTCTTTGATAATAAGAGGCCAAATATACAGGAGGCCTTTGGTGCACTGCAGGGGCTTCCAAACTACAAGAGCTTGTGTTCAGTTTGTTGCCTTTGGGAGCATAACGCCCTAGGTCCTCTGGTCGTTTATTTTTCTTCCGTGGCGCGGCTGTTTTTCTGGAACCAGCGTGTGTGTTTGTGTTTGTGTTTGTGTGTGATGGGTCTATCTTAATGACATGGCGCACAGTTCTCCTGCGTTGTTCGAGAAAAAAAAGTGTAATCCTCATATTAGTTATGATTTCATTTTCTCACCTCATATTCTTCTGTATTATTTACCTACTCTTAACTCTCCCCTTGTGGCTTCAACTCCAACTGCTGTCAATATTATCTGCTCGCAGGAATTGGATATGAATTTCCAGACCAGAATATCAAGCGCTTTGGCCTAACTGCCTTCATTTTTGTAGTTGCTTGGTATATTTCCTTCTGCTTGTATAGATATAGTTTGAGTTTAGTCATACTACATGTTCTAGTAATTGCAACCAGTCATGACTACCCTTTAGCTATGTAGATGATATTTTCTAGCAAAATGTGAAATATTTGAGAATTAGACTCTAGAAAAGCAGATGTAGAAGTCCAAATGCACCATCTTTTGTATTTTCTTAATAAGTGCCCAGCCATCAAAATTGAAGCTGAATTGCTAACAGCATTTGCCTGCCTGAGATTGATGCGTAAGATTGTTCCATTATTTAGAGGATTAGTATTAGTGAGTTGTTATCATAGGGTACTGTATATACGTTTTCAGAGCATGAATAACTTCAGGTATAGTTCTTCATTTTTTTTTTCAGAAGCAAGCATAGAACGAAGAATTGACGACTCTCAAATCCCAAAAGCAGCGGTGATGGAGCACCATATATACCCATGCTGTCAGACCTCCATGCTCCATGCTACCAGTCAAAGGTGATCACAGTTGCTCAGGTGGCTGGATACAAGTGTGCAAGTTCCTATGCTGCTGGTGGCCTGAGGCAGCCTCACACCTTAGAACATTAACTTGTTTCCTCTGAAAGCATCTAGGTAAGCTTGATCGTGTCCGATCTCTTGTTTGTTTAGAACACTTCGTATTATGAATGATGGCAAAGTGATCACATCTTCAGTTTACACTATTCCCATGCAATGCAAGTCTCTGCCTTCACATAACCATTACACAAAATAGTGCTAACGGGAGTTATGAAATTATGTTTGTATGTCAACATTCAGATTCTTCTTTAACATCTGAGATTGCCAGTGTACCCCTATACTGGCACCCTTCTGCAGCAGCAGAAGGGTAGTTTTGAGGAACTAACCTTTCTTCCTCCTTCAAGGAAATGCGGTTATCAGATTCGTTTAAGCCTGCAGCTGAACCACCAAATATCAGACCATAATATATTACCCATTACAAAGAACTGCCTTGGAAAAATTGGGGAATGAAATATTGGATCAGCACCACATGATCAAACCCAGCTGTAGTCCATTCCTTTTCTTGGATAGAAAGGAAGATGCAGCGCAGTGGCGCTCGTGTGCGGGTTACAGAGAAATTGTCTACCTCACCATCAAAAAAATAAATTTCTAATTCCAGTGTTTTAATCTGCAGTGTAAAATTCAATGTCATTCCAAATGAAAATTGCAATTGTCTCTTTAGAAAAGATAAAGGATCAATCTAGCGTCACTTTCCAAGGATTCATTGGATCCACCGTAACAGTTCTAAAAACAGAAGGTATGGGCAAAAATTATAAATTATACTTGTACATGGAGGGACATAATCACACAAAGACAAATGCAATTAGAGGCTGAATTGATCCAGCGGTAATAGTTTTGCATGAAAAAAAAAGTCGACCATTTGTAGGAAAAAAATGGATTATGCATAAAAGAAAATTGTTATTGAAATATATATATATATTTAAAAAAACCCATAGGTCGATAGTAACACCCGGAATTTCGCCACTCTTCTGCACGATCATTTTGTATAGGAAATGGACATTTTTTTTCCCGGAAAACCTTATGAATGGAATCACGGAAGAGAGAGTGCTACCTTTATGTTTCTCCTATGAATTATGATTACCGAAGAGTGAGCTTCATTTTCTTTTCGGTGTTTTTATAACAGTGGTGCGGTGGTTGTGTCTCCCGTTGTGGAATGAACCAGGCAGGGCTCGAGCAGACATTTCACAAAGATTCTATTTCCATTAAATGAGGTGTTGTGTACATAACAATGAGTTTGTAAAGAGAGAATGGATATGTTTTATCACGATGAAATTGGATGTAGGCTGTGTTTTAACAGTCCTCCTATCCTTTTTCACTTTTCAGCCATATAGGAGAATAAGAGGAAAAAAAAATCATCTTCGACAGTTCCTTTTTTCTCTTTCTCCCTTTTTTTTCTTCCCCTTCTCCTCTTTCTTTTCTCAATCCACCACCTTCTCCCTTTCCTCTCCCTTTCCCTCTCCTCATCTCAGCCACACGATCAACCCATGAGTGGTCGTCCGATCCAGTGGGCCCGGCCGCACACAGGCCTAGCAGCTGGCGTGCTGAGCCGCTCGGCCACGCGCATGGCCGCCGGCGAGCTGCGCTGGCCGCGCGTGCCCCTCCGCCGCCGGCCTGGCTCGCTCCGGTGGCCCGCTGCCGGCCTGCCGCGCGCCCCCCGCGCCGTCGGCCTGCCGCCTGGCTCGCCGCGCCACCGGCCTGCGCCGCCGCTTGCGTGCCGCCGGCCGGCCCAGGCCCGGCCCTGAGGGGGGGCAAGAGGGGCGGCCGCCCTGGGCCCCCGATTCCTAGGGGCCCCGTCCCAGGTATGGTATAGAGTAGATAGATGTAGGAGACGGACTTACCATGTAGTGTAGCGCTACACCAAATTGGCCACGCGAAACGTCCGTTGGATCTTGAATGCAGCGACTCCTCCCAATTATCAATCTACCGTCTCATTTTTCGTCGCTGACACCGCGTTTAAGTTTTGAGTTTTTACGGCTCTCGGCGCCGGCAGTTCGCAAAGGGCAATGGGCCCCGCCGCTCCCCGGACTCGCACACGCCGCGCGGCCGTGTCCGACTCTACGGCAATCGGCGACGGCACATCACGCGTGCAGGAGGCCACGAACCACGCCTGTCCTAGTGTCTGTCAATCCGTGACCATGTTGTGAGTTCATTGCACACGTTCTGAATTATATTTTATCATAGCTGAATCGCTTATCATCGTCTCCTATATCGCAATCGCAATGCATCTGACTCCATGTCTCCGGCCATCACCCATCTTTAGTTTTTAGCACACGGCCCAGCAATCAGCAAGCAGACAAGGAAGAGTAGCTAATGCATAAATCCGATCTGGTGTTTAGAAAAGCTAATCAGGAGAGCTAAGGTGTTATATTGATCGAGATTTTCTTTTACTTTTCAGACTTTATTAATTATTATGTAAGTAGTTGTTTTGCCCAACAAACTCAGAGAATCACGACTAATTGTATTTTTCTTAATTTTCTTAATCTTGATGACGAAGGGGCTATGAGGATATATATGATCCAATAAATTAGGACAATATTGATATTTGATAACAAGATAAGGGACATCTTAGTAGAGAAGGGCCCTATAAAAGAAGAAATATTGTATTTCTTTTGGATGGCAACGTGAGACATTTTTCATACACTCCTCACTCTAGAAAGATGAACAATGGAGAGTCTCGTGATACAAAGTGATACAAAGTCGTACTCTCATTACATATCTTTTTTATGCACCTTAGTGTTTATCGGTAACATTTGTATGTAGAAGGGCCCCCAGTTTAAGTTCCGCCCCGGGCCTCCAAAATCTCAGGGCCGGCCCTGGGCCGGCCTAGTCCGCCCGGACGCCGCGCCGCCGGCCTACACCGCCAATCCCGTCCAGCTGCGTGCGGGCCAGATCTCCAATGGCGCCTGTGTGGTGTGCCCTGTTTCAGTTGGGGGAGAAGAGAGAAACAGAGAGAAGGGTGAGGAAAGGAGGAAGAAGAGGGTACTCATTGACAGTGGGTCCCATTTGTCAGGTGAAGGAAAGGGGAAAGGGAGAACTGATTTTATCTCCTCTCGCCAAAACACTGAAATTGTAAAAAAAATTCCCTACAAGGTGAGAAAGGGGAAATGGGAAAGCAAAACTGTTGAAGATGCTCTTATATAGAACTATAAAACGTGTTGGAACTGGCATAGGGAGCCAGAGGGTTTCATTCTATTCCAATTCGTTCAATTCCATGCATGCACAATTAAAACGTGATGGCTCGCTTCTAAAACTGCGAAATGAAATAGTCTTATTTCATTCATCAACTTAAAACTTCTTTATATGATGACGTGTCACTCATAAAATAAATTACACGTCACTTTTTGAAAACCCCGAAATGAAACTTTCCATTACCAATGGCGTAAGTCATTATCTCCACGAACCGGGGTTTTATTTATCCAGTTTCAATAATTAAGCGAGGGCAATGCCTGATTTCCTCGTGCAGGGTAGACAATATTTTTTTTACTAGGTAATGGCCCGTGCTTTGCTACGGGCATACAAAATTTAAACATAGTATTTATTTTTTTTGAAAAAATACCATGCAAAATACTCGATGAACAGTTTATGGCTATGGTAAATAAGAGTATAATGCAAATGTGAAATCAAGATGCTGACCAATAACCTAAATTTACACACGAAAAAACAAATGTCAACATGCCTTGAATATACTAATGATTACTTCTTATTAAGCATTATAATAACGCGAGTTTAAAATTCAAAATTAAAGAGCCATTCCCGCATTGTTGTCCTACACTGCCACGACGAGTTGCTCTCTTGCCGCTAGGTGTCTTCGACGGTCCTACTACTCGACACTCGCGTAATTTGAAATTTAGTGTTTCTTCATAAAGTTTGATACTATGCTAGTCAAAATGCTCGAGTTAAGTTAAGACCTGAAAAGTTGAAATCTTGAAAGATGACACTGCATACATAAATTGTGAGGTCATTAGTTCCAAAAATGAACAATTACCTGAAGCCTATTTTAAGATATCAACCTAGAGAGGAGGAGGATAGGACAATAGAACAGGCCTTCAGCAGTAGTGGCCGAGTGGCCACACCCACACGCACGCAGGGCGCACGCGAAATCGAGCCCAAGGGCCGACACAGCCCAGTGGCAACTGGCAAGCCAGCGGGCAGCCGGCAGGCAACACACACGGCCAGCCGGCCAGGATCAGTCGCAACTCGCAACAGCTCAGAGGCATCAGGCTCAGTGCCTCCGCTCTGCGCTCGCCCTGGAGGGGTCAAGTGGCCGCCGCCGACGCGAGGGCCTCTCTCGCTCACCTCGCCGTCCTCGTCCTTCGCCTGATCGATTTCCGCACCACTCGCTGGACCCGTCCCTCGCCGATTTGGCACGGCCCTTCTTTGCCTGCCGTCCTCGCACGGTTCTTCACCACCCAGTCACCCACCTTCGACCTTCCCTGCAGAAATCCACCCCCGATGGCCAACCTCGTCGCCGGAGGAGGAGGAGCGCGCGGGTGAGTAAGGTCGCACGGTCTTCTCCACTAGTTTTTAGTACCTTTCTTATCTACTGGAATTTACTCGAATTGGGATGGCCGGGTGTTTCTGCTTAGGCTGGCGATTTAGGGGTAGCAACTTCCACGTCCCTACCTTTTACGCTGCTTCGATCTGAACTTCTTGAGTTGTGTTAATGCCGACGCAATTCTGTGGGCTTGTGTGCATTAAGTGATACAAAAATCATTATTTGGGTTGGGCACCGATACAGCGGAATTCATGTAAAATTGCACGGCTATTAGCGATTTCTTGTGCAAGAAACCTGTTTTCAGTGCTAAGGATATTTTAGCTGCCCTATTCCTTACATTAAAATACGATTATATTCAAGTTCTTTGTTAAAGAATTACGGCATTAACTAATACTAATATTATTTATTCATTCTTGTAGGCACCCTATTTCTCACAAGAGAATGGAAAGCAGAACTGGAGAAACTGGAAAGAATTATTTTATTTTAGAAGATTCACCTGGGGAGATGATCCCCACCTGAACGATTGAATTGAAAATGGCAATAAAACATGCCGTCCAGGCATTGAATCTTTTACAGATTATACCAAGAGATTGGGAGGATGTTACATTGGATATGCATTACACCAAGCATCAGAGAACGGCATCTCATGATTAGGGAGTCTGTAGCGTAGCGCCAGAGTTGGCATTTTCTTGCATGCTCGTCGGAGGTGCTGCAGGTAGGCTTCTTCTCTGAAGATTAATGAGTTCCTCTTGAAGGTGATCACTTGTGGTAGCTGAGAGGAGACGCCAGAACTGGCGTGTTGTGTGGCATTTGGAGATGACTTTCTCAGGTGTCTCTGGCACCATATTGTAGATATCACAGACCTTGGAATCCAAAGAGATTGGTTTTACATTGCTCTTAGCATTGGACCAGGAGCCACCTGAAGGACTGAACTCTCAGTTTTCTCGAACAAGCTGCACTCTCAGTGGCTGCAGTTTTCCACACAAAATCAGTAAAGGGGCTCTTTTGGTCTTGACTGAGAACAGATTTGTAGAGCAGGCTGGAGTCGGAGCATCCTAGGACATCAGTAAAAGGACATTCACAGATATCTTCATCACTGGTGACCTCGACATCCGTGAGCAGTGCAGTGACATCTGCAAAGTTTGACTGGCCAACCTGGGATAGGCGAGGTATCAAACACTCTCGCAGCCCTCGCTACAAGATCTCTTGAACAGAGGCCTGAGGGATTGTTATGTGTGAGCAGGGTAACAGTCAGCCGGGGGGGCCCTGAAGGCAACAAGAATCTGTATAGAAGCTGGAGATCTTCCGTTACCTACTAAAACTGTGATGAGTTTCTGATAGCTGGGAAGCAATTGTTGAAGTGACTTCCAGTGTTGGCCTGATTAACCCCCTTGTAGTGACGCTAGGTCTGTGCCATCGTGGACTCTGTCGGCCCAGGACGAATCAGTACGGTTGGACAGGCGGTGAACAAGCTTTATGAGAAGGGATCAGTTTTGGAGGTCAAATTGCTTGACCCCCAGCCCACCTTGATCTTTAGGTATGCATGCTTTTTCCCAGGCGAGCAGGCAATTGGCCCCTTAAACAGTTGCATCGCAGATTCGCCTGAACATAAGAATGCACTGCAGCGTGCATCAAGAGCCTTGAGAACCCCTGCAGGCAGCAATATCCGTAGCATTGCATACACTCAGAGAGAAGTCATCTCCGAGCTAACGAGGGGCACTCTCCCTTGATGGTTTAGATATTGTGGTTGCTGGCCCGCCAAGTAGTGATCTGCCTTAGCTGTGAGGGGAGCAAAAGCTGAAAGTCTGAGCTCCCCATTTGGAAGGGGTAGGCCAAGGTAAGTTTCTGGAAATCCTTCAAGTTTGCATCCAAGGATGTTGATGTAATGTGGGATATATGCTTCAGGGACATGCATAGGAACAGACTGCTTTTGCTGATGACCGGTGGCAGAACTGCTGGAGTTCAGAAAGAGTTGCAGCCGTACAGTACTATCTAACTTGGCCTTCAAGAGTAAGAGTGTGTCGGCATATTGCAGGAGCAGCACCTGAAGCACGTCAGCCACTAACAGGCAGAGGTAAGGTGACAGGAGATCGCCTTGAAGGACTCGCTTACAGTTGCTCCAGAGATTCTGTTGACAAGGACTGCTGATTTGGAGGAGGTTAAGATCCACCGGATCCAAAGGCACCTTTTTTTAGTAAGCCCCTCCACTTCATGATGCTGAATAGACTGTCCCAAATAATGGAGTCAAAGGCGTTTGCAAAGTCAAGTTTGATCACAAGTGTTGGGCACTTTCTCTTGTGGCAGCATCAAACTAGCTCTGTTGCCGATACAAAATTCTCTTAAATTGAACACTCTCTGATGAGCTTTGGGAATCTCATGCTGGAGCCAGGTGGTGAGAACTTTGTCAGCAATTTGCATGGACCAGTTTTGCAGGGAAATGGGGCGGCATTATTCTGGTCCCAACAAACCCGGTTTCTTTGGAAGCAGCACTATGTAGGCTCTGTTGGTTTTTTGAAGCTGGGCGTCACATTGGTGTCCAGAAATTTCATGAGGCCTTTAAAAACAGTATCCCAACTCCCAAGCAGCCGCATAGAAGCTGGGCTTAAAGCTGTCAGGTCTACTTCTCCATCTTGGGTGCAAGTTCACGGTAAGTGAAAAGCTACTTCTTACAGGTTCTCCATTACCCTGGTTTTCGAAGAATTAATATTCCTTTAACCATTTTATACAGTTTTATGACTTAAAAGTTTCATTATGCACTGAAAAATAGCGGGACAATCGAACTGGCCTGGCCATACAGAGTTACAGGGCTCTTACGAAGGCATATTGTGACTCAATTTGTTACTTCATCATGAGGTCATAAAAGAAAACCTTAACTTAAGTTGTTTGACATGACACATGACACTATAACATGTTTATCTATTGTGAGTACACTCGTTTGTTTTCTTTTCTTATGTTCAATATTTTTGCTGATAATTTTGAATCTACTTGGCTTTCTTATTGCAATTTTTAAGGTTACTTTGTGTTTTCACATTGGCATTGCCCTGAGTGTTACTCGTTTGCTATAGTGTCATATCAAACAACTGAAGTTAACCGAAAAAAAAAGAAAAAGAAAAAAAACCACTGAATTTACCGCCCCTAAACCCTCGGCTATTCTTATTTCGGACCCTGCTCCCGAAACAAAACAAACGAACCCGGCACCCCGTTTGCGTCCCCAGCACAACCCCGTCCCCAAAACAATCCCCTCCTTCCAAATTTCCAATCTCTAGGTTTCCGACGAGACGAGATGGCGCGGCCGACGCCGCCGTCGACGGCGATCACCCGTCCTCCTCCCACGGTGATGATGATCACCATCCGCCTCCGCCCTCGAGAGGAGGCTGCGCTACCTCCACCTCCACCTCCACCTGCGGCGGCCAGCCACAGTACCCTCCGCTTCCAGGCCTCGGTGGACGTCGGGAGCGTGCTGCCGCCTGCGCCTGAGGGCTGCTCCCCCTCCGCGGCTGCGGGGGCCGTGGAGGGCAAGAGGATCCGGGCCACCACTCGTCGGCTCTCCTCGGAGGACGAGCGCCTGCCTCCTCCCCCTACGCTGTCCAGCAGGACCACCACCATTCCCCCGCGCCCCGACGGTGAAGTGGCCACACTTGCGGCCGTGACACCTTCTTCTGCTGGTCCCTGGTCCGATCTTCTGCCAGAACTGCTGCTTCAAGTTGCCTGCCGCCTCCGCCCCTCACAGCTGGACCTCGAGAACATGCGTGCCGTCTGTCCTGCGTGGCGGATGGCCATCCCATCCACGCGAGATCCTTTCCTGGTTCTCTCTAGAAAGGAACCTAGTGTGGATTCCGAGGTCCATCTCCTGGAGATTGCACACAGCACATGTGTTGACGATGCTTCTTTCAAGTTGAAGACGCCGCTGAGCCGCCCCCCTTCGGGCACATCTTGCTGGGGCTCTGCGCTGGGTCTGATAGCACTGCAATGCCACCACGGCAACCCTGGTGATGTATTCGTCTATTGCATTCATTGCGCAGAAAAGAAGACACTCCTTAGCTTGCCACCAGGAGCAACCCCGAAGGCAATCTTCTTAGAGCCCCTCACACCACAGAGATTTGTCTTCATGCGTATGGCTGACACCGGGGAGACAGTACTACGAGTTGAAGGCGATGATTACCCTTGGAGGACAGATGGTGGCCCATGGTGGCTACCAGCTCCTGGATTCAATGACATGCCTCTAACTTCAATGGCGCTGTACCCTGGCGTCTTCCGTGCAGGAGCGAACAGAGAATCAATCATAATCATTGATGAGTCCGGAAGGTGCTTAGATTCACCCGTTGAGCTTGTTGAGCTCCAAACCCCTCCTCTCCTCGGTGCAAATGGATCATCAATCTTTCCTTGGGAGATAAATGGATACCATCTATTCATTTGTGAGGGCCAGTTACACTTTATGGAGATATATGATTCACCAGAAGCGTCGGAGGGTGTTGGTGCTCGGTTGTTCCAGGTGGAGAAATCAACTGAAGGCATTTATTCATTGCTTCCAGTGTCTAACATCGGCATGTTCTCTGTATATGTTGGGGCAAATCAGTCGTTTGTGCTACCTGCTCATGACCCTATCATTGGCCGCCTCAGCAATACATTTTATGTTGAGGACTTCAGGGGCCATGTCCGCAAGCCACATGTACTCGCAATAAATTTTGATAGCCTTGCAACCACTGTCATACCATACCCACATTATGTTGCCGACACGATTGATCACTTTCTGCCTGCAGTGTGGGCTGCATTGCCAGAGCAGAAAGACATTGTTAACCATTGCACAGGCAATGATTGTTGGCGTTTTTGGGATTAGAGCTTGGGAATAAGACATTTTCACTAAGTTTCTGATTCTGAAAGGAGTCGAGACAGATTCATGGGGATTTACATTGTATGCTTAGTCATTATAGTGGAAATATATACTTCTTTCTGTACTTCATGTTTACATTCAGCCTGTAACATTGCTGTTGGATGTCCAGCTATGTTTCCATGCACATCTCATCTCGTTTTTTCACGGTTGCTGTTAAAAGAATCCTCAAATCTGGATTTATATGTTGATACATAAATACATAATTGCTGAAGATAAGAAAATTGCTGGCGTGTTTACATGTCAAAAAATAGTGAATAGTACAAAAGATTCGGTACTTTGAGTTATGCTTACTCTTGTCTAGATAAGTCTGATACATATTGTTTCGCCAAAAAAAAAAAAAATGCTGATGCATAATTGCTATCTAAATGTTTTAGTGAAGTATTTAAATATCCAGTCTGGTTTCTTAGCAACATGAAACAGCCACATAAGGCTAGATTGTTTGCTTTCCCAAAATCATCACTTTTTGAGTGAAATTGTCACCTAGTGCTGGGAACTCTACTTCTTTGCAGTCAGCTTAACAGTCTGTTTGCTTTTTTTGTTTGAGGCCCCTGACCAGTCTGTTTGCACGAGTTCAGGCCCCTGAGCACCGACCAGTCTGTTTGCATGAGTTCAGCCCCCCTGAGCAGTCTGTTTGCATGGCATTTTTTGCAGTCAGCTGAACAGGATACTTTCTTTTTATTTATATTTTCAATGTAACTGAGTTGTATGGTCGGAATGTTCACTGTCAATGCCTCTTATGTTTCCCTGATGTATGCTATAGCTTGGTGCATTGGCTTTATCTCTGTGACCTTCATAATTGAATTTGCTGAAGATTATAGCATTGTTAACGGGGTCAAGAAAGAAATAGTCTCTAATGGATGTGACACAGATAGCGTTGTTAAGATGTTAGGGACTGCTGTGCTGCTGGTTGGTGGTTGCTTACCAGGCTGCGATTGTGTGGGCTTGGCAAGCTGTTGTTTTTCTTTAGAGTATTTTTGGGTTTGCCATTGTTGATTATAACTAATGTGTGGTAATAGGCTACAGATCTCTTGCAAGCGCCGCTGTTGAAGCCTGTGCGAGTGCTCTGAAATGCTATCAGGCACTTGAGAATTGGAATTCAATATCACAAGAGGATAGGTTTGCTATGTGCTCTGATATAGATGCTATCAAGTGTCGTGTTAGTTGTCTCGCTTCATTTCTATGATATTTCGAAATATTTACCTGTATTTGTTGAATTCCTGATAAATATATTTGAGGCTAGACAAGCATTTGCTGACCTAAATCACCTATTTGATTTGTCTTGGTTGCTCATCAATTTAGGGCGTCCTTTGTTTGAATTTTTTAAATGCAGTGTCAGTTCCTAGAGTTGCTTAACAGAACCCTCTGGTAGATCATGGGTTTCCTGCCATGTCTTTTGATTGGAAGGGCCCAGTGCACAATCTGTGTTCGGGTTGTTTGTTTTTGGGATTATTCTGGATCACACCACAATAGATGTGATCAATGAAAATGGTGTAATGTAATCTGCTTGAACTGTGTTCTAATTTACTGTTTCCATTTGCTATTTAGAGTAATCATATCTATGGTAAGACATCTGGGTCTGGGGCTGAGAAATTTAAGCAACTTGTTGTAGAAGGTGGGATCTACGTTTTCAAGAAATTTTTATCGAATACGCAGGAGAGCTGCGTATCTTTGTATTAAGAAGGAAATAGATGGTCCGAATACATCAGGTAGCACCTCACCTTGGACCATAGTGAGGGCTACAGATAAAAAACTGGTAGACTATTACAAAAGAGGTGATCCTAGGACCTGACCATTACACACCATCGAGCCTAAGTGAGCTCTACCATCCTTCATGGGAGCAAGGCAGCCAGCCCTTTAGCTCCCGAGAACGTCCATAGGAGGGATTCGTCTTTGAATGCTTGGAGTGCCTGCTGCAGATTTACACATGTATTTCTATGCTTCCACAGAATCCAAGCTCCAAGAATACATAGAGAGTTAAATCCCTTCCTATGTTTTCAAGAAATTTATTGTGACCAATAGCAAACCAGCACACAAGCCTTTCCCAGGTTCCCATATGATCCGGTTCACTCCTTGACCACCGTTCAGGAGAAATGAGGCCTTCACGATATGATCCCAAAGCACATGTTTAATCTGTCATCCTTTGATGAGCTTTTTATGTCGGACAGCAGGAGTTTTTCCTTGGTATGTGCTCCTATACCTTGCATACTTTGTTGGCATTCATTGTGCAGAATCTTTACGTGTTCCAATGTTTTTTTCTAGACACTGTTAGAGTGATAGTTGTGTGAGTTTGATTATCCATCGCTTGTATAGGTCTATCTTCGCATGCTTCATTGTGTGCCTTGAGGAACGTTGTACCATACGAATTAGGAAGACTTGATGCAGTGCCACCGAGAATAGTCAGTGGGGAGGTGAAGTGGTTGTCCATTCAGACGTATGAGCACGGCAGTTTGATTTGGGAGAAAAGGGTTAATTTCTATGTAACATATCTAAAATATTTATCTAATGGAACTTACAGAAATGTCATGGACATGAGTGGTTTTGGTGGCTTTGCTGCTGCTATGTCCAAGTATATCCTGTTTGGGTCATGAATGTTGTTCCTACTAATATAACAGACAATACTCTTGGTGTCATCTATGAGCGTGGACTGATTGGAACATACACAGACTGGTAATGTTAGTTAAACTCTCTTTTTCTTGAAATAAATCAGTACTTCCAAATATGCAGTAAGATAAAGGAAATAACTTACCGTCTTGATTTTTAATTTGTTT
Organism: Urochloa ruziziensis; assembly: GCA_015476505.1. NCBI lineage: Eukaryota > Viridiplantae > Streptophyta > Magnoliopsida > Poales > Poaceae > Urochloa > Urochloa ruziziensis. The sequence continues at coordinate 20,650,609 of CM027118.1, forward strand.
TCAGGTGCGAGGCCTTCTCTACTTATCCACGGACATATGATATAATACATACTAATGGGATCTTCAGTTCACATGTTCACAAGTGACCCACTGACCCCTCATGATTTTCCATGTTCAAGCTTCTGAAAAAGAACAAGAAAGGCATAGAATGCTTTCACCAAGTGCATGGACAATTCTAGTAATATATAATAGTACCCTGCAGTTAAATTGAGAATTTTGTGAAGCTGTTATCATGGCAGATCTTACTATGGGTGTCCCTAGTATGCTTCTGAATTTTGTGAAGCTGTGCTCTGGTTCCAGGACATTGAGCAGTTAGGACAGAGAACATGGCTTCGCACCTTCCTTCTGCTCTGTATCTCCCCGTTATCTGAGAGGCTCACCTCGCCGTCCTGTGAGGAGCAGGTATCCTCCCCATTCCATCTGACCATCTCACCACCACCGTTCTCTTTTCGGCTTAGCTATCCATGCTCGGTCCCCTGTGCAGGCGCTTACATATATGAGATTGTTCTTTTAGAGTGGTTGGGATTTGAAGTTTGATGTTGCTGTCCTCTGATCTGATATTATTTTCCATGAATACAAAATAAATTGATTTGATTTTTGAACAAATTGATTGCTTGTATTGTATTTCATATGCTGAGGAATGGAAACTTATTACAGCCAAAGTTAATCTGGTTCACATCTTACTTTCCTGATTCTTAGGAGTTTTCGATCATAGTGGGCATGTCTTTTTTCTTTCTGATTCCTTAGACTTCTCTAGGTCATACATGCATATAATAGCAAATGAATGTAACGAATAACAACGTAGATAGTATGAGTATGACCAAACGGGCCTTTTTCTTGATTTATGTGATTTGTTATCATGAATCAATTTATTTAGTGTTTCGTAAAAATATCTAGGTTCATATGCCAGTGTGCTGAACTATATTATCATGATATTGGTTCTTAATTAAATATTTTAGTAAAGAATTGATTGACTGAGAGCTATTATGTTCTACTGTAGTGGTTGTTTCTTTGGCCAGAAGACTGGAAGCATTTATTTCAAAGCAGTTTTTCTGCGGCTTTGATTACTCTGAGAAGAAAATGTGCGTAGCCGTTGGAGAAACAAAACCAATTTTCAGGGCAACCCATGAATTAAATTTGATATAGTAGTCACTCAATTGAACTCCATTCACAATTCTGATATTTGTTCCCTTGTGTTTTCCTTTTTCTTTGAAAAGTCATGAATGGTCCTTTGAACAATATAATACTGCATTACAACAGTTTTATCAGTTAGATTTGGTATTTCCCAGTTTTGTTTATTTTCTTCCACTGATGTTGAGTCTATGTTTTTTCTTTTGAGAGTATACAGGGTCTATATTCTGTTATCACTGTAAGGATCCGTGCAAAAAATTAGCCATGGTAGCTCATAATTGTGTTCTTGGTTCCTGCACAAAGAGTCAATTGTGCGGCATCTGTCCAGGGGCATTATGAATATTCTGGAGGGTATTAATCAACGATAACAGTTTATGCGGCACCAGAGAGTCTTGTCAGTAATCGACGACGAGCAGTTCCTCTGCAGAGGGACTTGTCCCACTGACACGTCAGTTGACTTAGCATGATGGGTCAGTGAAATTTCTAATCTTTTGGTGCAGTGTACCCAATTCGGTGTGACAATGTGAACCTAGAAGGGGTAATGGAGGGCTTTCAGTGCTCAATTCAGAATTTCCCCTGCACTACAGACAACTCCATCGAGTGAAAATACAACCCCTTACAGACAAGATGGCAAATAGACTGCCCACATGGAAAGGAAAATTTCTAAACAGAGCGGGAAGATTAAGGTTCATGAATACCGTGCTGTCATCAATGCCGACTTATTTCTGTACTGTGTTTGCTCCAAAGAAATGGGCTATCAAGAGGATGGACAAAATTCGATGAGGCTTCCTCTGGAAAGGTTCAGAGGATGCTAGTGGAGGACATTGCGTAGTGAGATGGGCAAAAGTTAAAAGGCCGAAGAAATTGGGGGGCCTCGGGGTGCTGGACATGGAGCTCCAGTAGGGTGCTGAGGCTACGGTGGTTGTGGTACGACGTACGAGTGGATGGAACCTGATCGGCCATGGGTGGGAACAGAGGTGCCTTGCAACGACGAAGACAAGCAGCTGTTCAGAGCCAGCACAACAGTTACTGTTGGTGATGGGCGAGACCTGTTCTGAGAATCAACCTGGCTGGATGGGCGAGCACCCAGGGATATTGCGCCGGGTCTGTTCAATTTGGCTTGGAGGAAGTGAAACACAGTTCGGGATGATTTACAGTCTGCAAATTGGACAAGAGGTCTTTAGCTTATGGAGACTGCAGAAGAAATGGCTGAGTTCGTTCTGCTCTGGAGTTTAGTGCAGGAGTTTCAACTGGTGGATCAACCTGACAGTATTCGGTGGAAATGAACTGCAAATGGGGTATACGCATCAAAGTCTGCTTATGATGCCCAGTTCCGAGGCTCGTGCTGCACTTTCAACACCGTGTCACTTTGGCAAGCAAGAACAGAAGGAAAGCATCGTTTTTTCGCATGGCTGTTCAGTGCAAATTGCTGGCCGCGGACAAGTTAATGGTGCGTAATTGGCCTTGCGATCCCATCTGTCCTCGTTGTGACCAAGTGCAGGAAATGGCAGAACATCTATTCCTATATTTCGTCTTCGCTCAGGAGGTCTGGGTACTCGTATCGCAGTGGACGGAGGGCCTGATACAAGTGCCGTCTCAACAGTCCTCGATGGAAGAATGGTGGAATGGAGCTGTGGGTGGCTTGTCCAGAGAGAATGCTCGCCGAGTGGCGGCGTGTCTGATAGATACTGCGTGGCATGGAGTCTGCTACGCCGCCAAGAATTCTTGCCCTGATCAAGGAAGACATGAAGCTCAGAGCTGTCGCCTGCAACGAGAATGAGCCGACCATTGTTGAATAATGTTACTGTTAATTGTGTTCGAGTTTGTGATCATTTATTTATGTAATATTAGCTATGTAAACTTTGACACTTCTCCCCCATGACATGGCAGTGCTCCTGCCTTTATTTCAAAAAAAAACTTTTGGTGTACTCTTTTGCTTCTATTTTAAACCAACATGTATGTTTTTAAATCATCCATGGCAATACCTTTGAAGGGGGCACTGATTTTTTTTTTCTAGTTCACATTGGAAAGAACCTGCAGGGACCACTAAAATTTGCTAAGTTGTGATGTTTTTTGGGGGGTAATCCTGATGGTTACGGTTCCAACAATGCAAGTGTGCATTCTTTTCAGCTTCATGATTTAGATTTTTTAAGGAGCTAGAGTTAACATAACGCTTCGTGTATGGTTTCACAGACTGGTGAGTGGTGACCCCCAGGTTGCCCTATCTAATCGTCGTCACCTATATCTTTGGTCATAAATGGAGATACCTGTCGACTACTAGCAAAATACCCGTGCGTTTGCTACGAGCTAAATATTAATTGTATTCTCTAAAATTCATGACTTTTTATTTCTCTTACCCTATTTTTTATTAAGTGCAATAAAAATAGTGTAAGAGAAATAAAAATACAGTCAATTAATATATTTCCTTTATACTCAAACTTAATATATTTCCTTTATACTCAAATACTCAATATCCCTTTTTTATTTAAGCTAGATTATTCCATTTTTATTTAATCAAGGTTGTTACAGTTCAAAATAGATACAGTCATATTCTACGACACGATTCTCAAATTCTGATTTCTAATCCAAGGTAGCAAATATTATGTACATACATTAATAGGTTTGGCCTTTTTCTAAGCACAAATGGCAAGCCGTGGGTGGCCCGCACCAATGGTGATCAATGTCTAATATGTTCTAGTTTTAGCCACAGTAATTTCTATATATTCTGCTATGTATTGAACTCCCCACATATATTCTTTCTTTGAAGCTAATAAAGGATATAAGTTTGAAAATTTAAAGAATATATTGATCGTCATATGTGCTCATATACACAAATTTTTACAAGCAAACAATGACTCTATAGTGAGGACCAACCAGCTGTTTGAACACCAGGTACTACCTCCGTCCCAAAAAGAACGCTCGTTTGGAATGCGTGCCAGTTAAAGTAGTGTACGTTTGACCAAGTTTCTAACGAATTGTACTTATATTTATGGCTTTAAATAAATTGTAAAAAAACTACATTTAGAAACGAATCTAATGATATATATTTCATATCATAAGTATTTATATTTTTTTATTTATAATTGGTTAAACTTTAGATTCTGAATTTTTAGGAAGCGAGAAATGCATTCTTTCTGGGACGGAGGGAGTAGGTATTTGGGCCTGGACAACCATATGTAAGGAGCAGATGAGTTTTTCCTTTTCTGAATACTAGTAGGTTGGCACGTGCCACAGGCACGTGTTATAAAAATAACATAAATTTAAAAAAATCTTAATTTTTTAAAATATAAGTATGTAAAATAATGCATACTTTCGTTAGATCGCATATTAAAATTATTTAATAGCATTTCATATTAAAAATTATATATTCATACATCGAAAGCTTGGGCCTTCGGCGGAAACAGAAGGAAATTTTTGTATAATTAAATCTTAAACAATCAGCAACATATATAAAAGAAAATATTCATGATACATGTACCCATGAGCAACTCGGCACCGCAGCCAGCTTTTTGACGACGGGGAGGCCGAGAAGATTGCTCTCCTCGTCGCCGGTGTCGTGGAGCAACGACGCCACGCACTCGACGGCACCGGACACCGTCACAACGCGGAGCACGTTCCGCTTCTACCTGGCGAGCTTGGACACGACGAGCGTCGTGGCCACCCTTGCGCCGCGCTCGACGCCGACGCCCTTTCAAAGAAATATGAACTCTGAATAGATGATGAGAATGAAGGGAGAGATTGTGTGCTTTGAAAATAAGGAGGGACGCCTTATATAGGGGGCAGGAGGGCTAAGGAGATGAACCTGGACGCCCACGACTATGGTAAGTAATCGATTCTCTGATTGACTCCCACAACTATGGTAAGTAATCAAGTTTTAAAATGAAGAAGACACCCGATTGCGTAGATGTCATTCCTTTTTTCGAAAGGAAACCTTGACTGGTACACAACACATATATGGACGCTAGCCATCTACAAAAGGAAAGAAGGAAATTCAAATTCCTTGATGCACACGGCCATATAAATAAAGGAAAGCGGCGAATTTCAAAATGAAGGTGTAGGCGCCCTGATTGCATAGGAAGGTGGAGAAAAGGAAAGGGGTGTTTATTGGGAAGGAAATCAGCATATCTTTTTGTATACGAATACAACGAATAGAAAGGAAAGGAAAGCGACGCCTTGATTGCATTACCATATAAAGAACGCGATCAAAAGGAAAGGAAGGGAGGCGAATTTACAAAGGAAGGTGGAGGAAAGGAAATGGGTGTTTTTTAAGAAGGAAACCAACGTATCTTTTTGCATACGAATACAACGAATAGAAAGGAAAGGAAGCGGCGCCTTGATTGCATTACCATACAAAGAACGCGATCAAAAGGAAAGGAAGGCAGGCGAATTTACAAAGGAAGGTGGAGGAAAGGAAAGGGGTGTTTTTTGAGAAGGAAACCAGCGTATCTTTTTGCATACGAATACAACGAATAGAAAGGAAAGGAAGCGGCGCCTTGATTGCATTACGATACAAAGAACGCGATCAAAAGGAAAGGAAGGCAGGCGAATTTCCAAAGGAAGGTGGAGGAAAGGAAATGAGCGTTTTTTTGGAAGGAAACCAGCGTATCGTTTTGCATACGAATACAACGAACAGAAAGGAAAGAAAAGTGGCGCCTTGATTGCATTACCATACAAAGAACGCGATCAAAAGGAAAGGAAGGTAGCGGGTATAAAAAATGCCAAGGTGAGAAAAAATAGGGGGGCGGGATGGCGCCAAGGCGCAAAAGAACGGGGGGTGACGACCAAACGCGTCTACCCCCGGTCGTCCGGGGCCACCTTTTGGCTCTGAATTGTGGGTCCTCTGTGAGGTTTAGGAGGGTAATTTTTTGGGTGAGAAACCGTTTCAATTGTGACACTCTTTATAGTATACAGTATACATAAGCAGTAGCCGAGTTGATTCCTTTTTTCGAAAGGAAACCTTGACTGGTACACAACACATATATGGACGCTAGCCATCTACAAAAGGAAAGAAGGAAATTCAAATTCCTTGATGCACACGGCCATATAAATAAAGGAAAGCGGCGAATTTCAAAATGAAGGTGTAGGCGCCCTGATTGCATAGGAAGGTGGAGAAAAGGAAAGGGTGTTTATTGGAAAGGAAATCGGCGTATCTTTTTTATACGAATACAACGAATAGAAAGGAAAGGAAAGCGGCGCCTTGATTGCATTACCATACAAAGAACGCGATCAAAAGGAAAGGAAGGGAGGCGAATTTACAAAGGAAGGTGGAGGAAAGGAAAGGGGTGTTTTTTAGAAGGAAACCAGCGTATCTTTTTACATACGAATACAACGAATAGAAAGGAAAGGAAGCGGCGCCTTGATTGCATTACCATACAAAGAACGCGATCAAAAGAAAAGAAAGGCAGACGAATTTTCAAAAGCACGTTGTTTTGCTTAAGATTACTGGTTCGATTCCCATTCGAAGCGTTTTCTCTGCGTTTTTTTTTTCTTTTTCCTTGCGGGCTGCGCCAGCGCGCACGAAGCGTTTACTGTGCAACGTTTTTTTTTCTTTTTCCTTGCGGGCTGCGCCTGCGCGCACGGGTTTTTGCGCTTCCGGTTTCCCAGGGCGTTTTTCTGCTCCCGGTTTCCCAGCGCAAGGGTTTAGCGGTAAGTACCGGTTTCGCTCCGGTTCAGTATTTAAACAGGCAGTTTTGATCTTTTTTTACCGGTTTGTACTCAGTTTAAGACAACGGACCAGATTTTTGACAGAGGCATCTATTATCTTATTAAAAGAGAAGCAAAAGAAGCCACCAGATTCGCCGAGAGAGCCTAGAAAATCCCACGTTAATCTAAAAAAGAGAATAAAATAGACCGTCGGATTTTATGAAGATCTAACGGTCTATATTATCTCTGAGAGTCCGCCTCAAATACGATTAGTAATAACACATATTCAGCAAAGAAAAATTAAAAACAATCCTACAAAGAGTCCACGTACACGTTGCTTTTTACTATCTAGCCTTCAAGCATGTTTCCAAACGGACTGATATTTGCTATCTAGCTTTGACTCCACGTCTTCATAAAACGTTCCCATATATTGCTAGCTATTACTTTGGTGTCGATTTATTGGTTACAAGATAATGCCTAGGTGCGTGAACTTATGAGTCTATAACATATAAACTAACAAATTATAAACAAATAATTAAAAATAAGAAAGCTTTTTTTCAAACAAAGATGCACCAATAACTAAATTTAAGAAAACTTTTTTTTTCTTGAAACACAAACGTAGATGCTCATATACACGCATGAAGACTCGCCCGTATGAACACACGGAATTCGACCTCTACGAGCACATATGAGAGAATGAGCTGATAAATCACCATATTGACGAAGTTAACACGAGCGTCTCAGTATCGTCGAGCATGTTAGCTACCACGGAAAGAATAACATTGATTAAGTCTTGAATAAAATATAGAAAAATTGGAGCACTTAGGTTTAGGTTGAGCAGAGAACTCGAACTCAGATGGGCAGCTGCATTAGCTAAAAAAGGGAAATTTGGAGTCGTTTTGAAAATATTTTTGTTGCATGTTTCATTGGTCTTGATTGGGTTGTTCTACATATGCAGACACTCACAAACATACACACACTCTAAGAGACTGAGATGTCCGATGTCAATATTAATGAAATCATCACAGACGTCTCCCTGTCGACGGATATATCACCTACCACTAAAAGAATAATGCATGTTAAATCATGTAATAAATTAAGAAAAATATGAGAATTCGTGTTGAATCAAGGACTAAAAAGAGAAGAATGTACACGTTTAGATTTTATGCAAATCTAATGGTCTTGATTTATCTACAGAGTCCATATCAAAGGCAATTAATGTTACATGTGCCTAAAAATTGCCACGATGAAAAGTAGGAAACCTATGAGCTTTTGATTGTCTAACACGCCATGCATGCCAACATGTACAATAGATGGAACACGTATAGAGTTAGAAAACAAGAGTCTGTATATTGTAGTGACCCTGAGACAATATATCTAAATAAGATATAAAATTAAAGTGAAATAACCTCCTTTTTATTTTACTTTTGGCGGTAGTCATAAATGATATTTTTATTACAAAATGTACAGATCCAGACGCTCATATACACATACGAACACTCAACTTTTGGAAGAAGAAAAGGCATATGAATCTATGTTTGATAAATTATTCAACAAAATAAAAATTATGTAGTGTATATTTAGGGTATTTTAGATAAAAAATTCTAAAAAGATAGAAACAATAAATCTAGGATGCGTTACGTATCAATTAAGTAAATATGTCACTATTGACTTTTTCATTCATTTCACTATTCATCTTTTCTAAAAAAACTTATGCAAATATATAATGGGATTATTGTGTTTGTGCCCCTATTTTGATCCCCAATTGTGATTTTACCTCGACTTTTTTCGACTTTGCATTTTTACCCTTACTATTTGAAAATGAAGACACACTTTGCCCCTATTCCGTGAACAACCCGTGACGGTGTCAAATAAACTGAAAAAGACAAGTTTGCCCTCTTCTCCCGCCTCTTCATCTTTTTCCACCTGTTAACGACGAGTTGGACAGGAGGAGAAGACGAGTCTGGGTACGAGTGGATGAATCTCGGCAGGGCAGGGCAGGATCTCCTTCAGGGATGGACACAGGAGAAGACATCAAAAGGAAAACGGAGAACTTGAGTGAATCAAATGAACTTGGCAGAGCAATAGCGGGCCATCGAGCCGCCATGGATTCGACGCCGCACCTGGCGATTCGAGCTTGGCAACCTCCGATTTGGGTTCCACCACCCCAAATCGAGGTCCTCCACAGCTAAATCAAGCCCTGCAGACGTTGAATCGACCGCCGCCACAGCTAAATCAAGCCCAGCTTGTCGCGGTGGCCGAGCCTCGCCGGAGCTCCGATGGCCGTACACAGCGGCACACGCGCCGAGCCGCCGCGCGCCCGCTTCGGCACCTGACCGGCCCACGGGGCCGCCACCGCGCTGAGCCGCTGCTGCGCCCGCAGGGTTGCGCTCGGCCAGGCCGTCGCGGAGGCCGAGCTTCGCCGGCTCCGGTGGCCGCGAGGACAAGTTAACAGTCCCCCGTCAGGCCGTCAACCGAGTGAGAGGGGGTGTGGAGAAAAAGAAAGGGCAATTTTGTCTTTTCGCCATATTCTGAAGGAGTTTCTCATTTTTTTAATCTGTTTATTACCAATGTAACTAACAGAGTTGAAAGTAGGTGTAAACGGAAGCTTCATCTTAACAAAATAGGGGTAAAAATGCAAAGTGAATGAAAGTTAGGGCAAAATCACAATTGGAATACAAAACAGGGGTAGAAATGCAATAGCCCCATATGTAATCTATAAGTTAAATCTAAAGTACTTTTAATGGTAGATGTGTTTCTACTCATTTTATTTTGTTTAACTAATTTATAATGTGTGTTTTTAAAACATTCAACAAAATTGCACGGTCTTATTGGATAGAGAGAGATGCCAATTAAGTTGTGGCGTGGAAGACAAGTGAATTGGGCAGCCAAGTGAGTTTTAACCAAAAGGTGAAGGATTTAGTCTAATATAATTACCTATACATTCGCATATGCTTGACATAGAAATATTATTTATCAAAAGCGGTTGTGTACTTTGATGAATAGATCGAAAATGGGCTAATTAACAGATGACACCTGAACAAAATAATTACTTTTATGTGACAGTCCTGCCTTTCTCAGGCAGCACATTAGGAGATATAAGAAACACAATAGAAAAGGATTGAACAAAGCTAAACCCAAATGAACATGAAAAATGGTGTCGGGACGACTTTTGAGAGAGTGACAAAATTAATTGAGCACGAAGTGGGTTGTGACAATTTGCAGTTGGTACAACCTAGAATCGAGGGAGTATTACATTGACAAGAGAGATGAAAAGGAATAGCCAAACAATCAGCTATGTTGTACTCCCTTAGTCCCATGAAAAGTGCAATTCCAGCATTTGAAAAAAAATCTCACAAAGAGTGCAATGCTAGAAATTGAATCTCAACTACCTTTCTAATTAAGTGGTTAGATATGATTTACATGCTAAAACTAACTCAATATGGTAAATAAATGAAGGCATGCGAGTCTTTTCACGACATCACTAATCTATCTTTAAAAAAGTTAGAATAGCACTTTTATGGGACTGAGGGATTAACCAATAACAAATAAGACTATATCTTGGTGCAGTGGCACACTCTGGCAATCTTACTGACTTAGAATCCGATCTTCAGAATACTATTGAATTTCTAAGTTGCACACGTCTCACGTCTTCAGAACATGAAACTGACTGGCAATGACATGATCACGAGTGGTGGGTGCTCCAATGTTAGACTTACCGAACAGATGCATATAATCATGTTATATTTAATCTTTCATATAACAAAATCAATACAAGTAGTAAAGACACGTTTCTTCTCCATAACCTCCGTCATCCTAGGAGAAAAAACATGTCTATAAAAATTTCAGGAGCAATTTTCAAAAATAAAAAATGTACATTGCGAATTATGAATCTAAAAATTGTATTCATGTATAAATCTACATATTGCTTCAATAACTATAAAAAATTATGTTCAAATTTAAATTATTTTATTTTATTTTCTGAATTTTTCAAAAAGATTTCACGCGCATCCATTTATTTAAAAATAAAACATTTAAACATTACCAAAAAAACTAGCTACCCGCGCTATTAGCGCGGGCCACCTTACTAGTTGTTCGCTTATTAGATAAGTAAATATAAAGAATTCTATCGCCTTTACATGTCCTAGTCGGTTTCGCAGTTCGAGTGCTTCTCGGTCCACGCTCAACGGACTCGGATTATTCTTGCTTTTTTAATAAATATATATATAATGAAACGGACGACGCCCAGCACCTACGACGTCTCTTCTGCAAGCGAAAGGCAAGGCCCCTCCTTTTTCCGTTCAAAAAAAAGAAAAAAAGAAAGGCAAGGCCTTTTCGCCCTCTGCGATGGCCGGCAGCGTCTGGTCCTCCCTCCCCACCGATCTCCTCCATGAGGTTTCCGGCCGACTAGCCTCCGAGCGCGACCTTCTCCACGTCCGCCAGGTGTGCGTAGATGTCATTTCTTTTTTCGAAAGGAAACCTTGACTGGTACACAACACATATATGGACGCTAGCCATCTACAAAAGGAAAGAAGGAAATTCAAATTCCTTATGCACACGGCCATATAAATAAAGGAAAGCGGCGAATTTCAAAATGAAGGTGTAGGCGCCCTGATTGCATAGGAAGGTGGAGAAAAGGAAAGGGGTGTTTATTGGGAAGGAAACCAGCGTATCTTTTTTATACGAATACAACGAATAGAAAGGAAAGGAAAGCGGCGCCTTGATTGCATTACCATACAAAGAACGCGATCAAAAGAAAGGAAGGTAGGCGAATTTACAAAGGAAGGTGGAGGAAAGGAAAGGGGTGTTTTTTGAGAAGGAAACCAGCGTATCTTTTTGCATACGAATACAACGAATAGAAAGGAAAGGAAGCAGCGCCTTGATTGCATTACCATACAAAGAACGCGATCAAAAGGAAAGGAAGGCAGGCGAATTTCCAAAGGAAGGTGGAGGAAAGGAAAGGAGCGTTTTTTTAAGGAAACCAGCGTATCTTTTTGCATACGAATACAACGAACAGAAATGAAAGAAAAGTGGCGCCTTGATTGCATTACCAAAAAAGGAACGCGATCAAAAGGAAAGGAAGGTAGCGGGTATAAAAAATGCTAATGTGAGAAAAAATGGGGGGCGGGATGGCGCCGAGGCGCAAAAGAACGGGGGGTGACGACCAAACGCGTCTACCCCTGGTCGTCCGGGGCCACCTTTTGGCTCTGAATTGTTGGTCCTCTGTGAGGATTAGGAGGGTAATTTTTGGGTGAGAAACCGTTTCAATTGTGACACTCTTTATAGTATACAGTATACATAAGCAGTAGCCGAGTTGATTCCTTTTTTCGAAAGGAAACCTTGACTGGTACACAACACATATATGGACGCTAGCCATCTACAAAAGGAAAGAAGGAAATTCAAATTCCTTATAGTATATACATAAGCAGTAGCCGAGTTGGTTCCGTTGTTTTGCTGAAGATTACTGGTTCGATTCCCATTCGAAGCGTTTTCTGTGCGTTTTTTTTTTCTTTTTCCTTGCGGGCTGCGCCAGCGCGCACGAAGCGTTTTCTGTGCAACGTTTTTTTTTCTTTTTCCTTGCGGGCTGCGCCTGCGCGCACGGGTTTTTGCGCTTCCGGTTTCCCATGGCGTTTTTCTGCTCCCGGTTTCCCAGCACAAGGGTTTAGCGGTAAGTACCGGTTTCGCTCCGGTTCAGTATTTAAACAGGCAGTTTTGATCTTTTTTTACCGTTTCGTACTCAGTTTAAGACAACGGACCAGATTTTTGACAGAGGCATTGTTTGCTTATTAGATAAGTAAATATAAAGAATTCTATCGCCTTTTACATGTCCTAGTCGGTTTCGCAGTTCGAGTGCTTCTCGGTCCACGCTCAACGGACTCGGATTATTCTTGCTTTTTAATAAATATATATATAATGAAACGGACGACGCCCAGCACCTACGACTTCTCTTCTGCAAGCGAAAGGCAAGGCCCCTTTTTCCGTTAAAAAAAAGAAAAAAAGAAAGGCAAGGCCTTTTCGCCCTCTGCGATGGCCGGCAGCGTCTGGTCCTCCCTCCCCACCGATCTCCTCCATGAGGTCTCCGGCCGACTAGCCTCCGAGCGCGACCTTCTCCACGTCCGCCAGGTGTGCTCCCACTGGCGTTCCTCCACATCCCTCCCCGTCGCGCCCTTCCGCCCATGGGTCGTGGCCACCCGCGCGAAGCCCATCAGGGTGGGCCCGCTAGGCGAGTACTCCCTCTGGCTTCCCCGCGGAGTCCGTCGCGTCCACCAAGTCGCCGGCCCGCCCGGCCTCCCCTACTGCTGCGGCACGCCGCGCGGGTGGCTCGCGCTGGCCGACGACGAGCAATCCCCCAAGCGGCTCGTGCTGTGGGAGCCCCGCTCCGGCGCCGAGATCCCGCTCCCGCCCCTGTCCCTCGTCATCCAGGTATTCCTCTCCGCCGACCCGCTCGCCTCGCCGCTGTCCGGCTGGATGGCCGTCGCGACGCAGGTCAGGAACGAGCTGTATCATAACATCTTCTTCTGGCGCCCCGGAGACGCCGCCTGGGTTGCGGCCGCCGAGGTGTACACCGGCGAGAGGCTCCACAGCGTCGCGTTCCTCGGGGCCAAGATGTACTGCATAGACTACTTGAAAAAGTTCGCGATCTACGACCTCAACCTCGGGACGGGTTTGCCTCCGGTGCTCCTCTACCGCACGTACGCCGCCCCTCAGCTCAACATGCTGTGCAACCGCAGGTGCGGCAGGAAGTTGCACGGCACGCGCGCGGCGCACTTCGTCACCTGCGACGGCGAGCTCCTGCTCGTCGTGCTGTTTAACCGCCTCCACCCGTCTTTCGCCGAGGTTTACAAGCCGGACTTGACTCCCGGCCGGCGGCTGGAATTGGGTGAGAGGGTGACGAACCTCGGCGGGTACTCGCTTTTCCTGGGCAGGGGAGACGCATTCGCGCTCTCTGCAGAGGAGTTCCCAGCAATCAGGAGGAATTGTGTCTACTACGCCGTGCACTACCTTAATGCCAACAAAAAGGACTGGGTGTTTGTGTTTGACTTGGAGTCGGATGTTTTGGATGAGTTCCCGTCTCCCCCGGAGCATAAGGAGGACCCTGCAAATGACTGGTGGCCGGTCTCGTGGTTTTGTCCCAAGAGGCCAGTGTTTTCGAAGCACCAACAAAGCTGAAGCCAATTTAGAGGTGCCACTTTGATGCCTTGAGCTGTGAATTTGTAGCTTCGCTAGTGTCCGGCAATCACCTGCTTGATGTACGTTAAGGAAGTGCAGCCTGGAAGGGGAGTACAGAGCTCCTTGTTTTTCGACGAACAGTACACAGCTCCTTCAAGAAAGTCTCGAGGTGTTTTGTTTAAATAGCTCGCTACTTCTAAGTCAATCTTGGTAAAAATACTAGCTACGGAGTGATAACTTAGCAAAGTTTAAGATTCTGAACACCTGTAATCCCATGTGCACCACTAGAAATCCCATGTATCTATCCCACTTGTAATTTATTGTTTGGATAGAGGTAAACCTTGCAGCTCAGTCTCAGACAAGCTTCTAAATCAAAATAGACAACACAAGCAAAATAAGAATCACAGGTATATTTGGATATACAAAGAAGAATTAACAACAGATAACAAAAAAACCATCTCTCCTGACCCCCGCGTCGCCCCTCCCAGCGATTAGGGGGGACCTACATCTCGTCGTCGCCCCCCTCCTCGTCGGGCCTCGTCGGCCGCCCGCCGCCGCCGCCGGCGGGCGGGCGGCAGCGACGGCCCCCTCCCCTCCCTTCCTTCGTCCTCCTCTCCCTCTACCCTCCTCGCTCCCTCCCTCAACCCTAACTTCGGTGACCCCGACACCTCCTTGCTGTTGTGCCGATGCGGGCCGTTTGAAGTCGGATTCGGACCTCTCATGGCCAGATCTACCTTCTCCATCACCGGATCTACGTGCTGCCTCGTCTTCGTTCCTCCCGTGGGACCAGCTGAGTGAGATCGTCTTTGTTGATCTGCTCAACATGTGATGACTCCTTTTCAAAAAAAAAAACATGCGATGACCCTGAACTCACCTCTTGCTTAATCCGATGCCTGACAAGTGCCAACAGGTGAAGATGAAGCGGACCGAGCATTAGACGGAGCAAATGTTCAGTATTGCGCCGCTGAAGTCTGATGCTTTGACAATGCAGATGTTCAGTACTGCAACCAAATTTGTGTGCATATGTTCGTATTGTAGTGAAGATTCGCCTCAAGTGGAGGCTTCCGAGCTCTTGGAAGTTTGATG
The DNA here is from genome assembly GCA_015476505.1 of Urochloa ruziziensis. NCBI lineage: Eukaryota > Viridiplantae > Streptophyta > Magnoliopsida > Poales > Poaceae > Urochloa > Urochloa ruziziensis. The sequence continues at coordinate 20,665,639 of CM027118.1, forward strand.
ATGATGCAGAAATTGAGTGTGCTTGCTGACGCTCGCGTGCATATATTCAGTATTGCAGTGATATTCACTTCAAGAGGGATTTCGTGTAGTGTAGTTATCAAATTGTACAATGTATGAATGTGTCAAAAAACAAAATAGTTGTTGATGCTACTCTATTTCGACGCTTAGTGTAATTATCAACTAGCAAGGTGGCCCGCGCAATTTGCGCGGGAAGCTAGCTTTTTATGCTAAATTTGGGTATTTCATTTTTGAATAAATTAAAGAAAATAGTTTTATTTATACGTGTTACTATAATATTCCAAGTTACTGTATATGCATTTTTTGTGTTGTGTTCTACGGCGTATCTTTATGGAAGATGAATATAGGAGAAAAGAAATATACAAACATATTTTTTATTTTTCAAATCCATATAAAAGTACATATTTTTTAGCTAGAATATTTTTTTAGAGTTTTAGTTTATTTTTCACATTTCGTTTGTGAGTTATTATTTTGATGATAAATTAACCTTAGAATTTTAGTATAATATGTAGCTTCTTCATGTACAATTCTCTATTTTTTTAATGTTTTGCATATGCACTTGTTCTTTGTATGCTGGTATCTGGCTACGCTAGCTTCTTCACGGTCATTATCATTCTCTTAGAATTTAACCATGATGGCCTTTTCTTATTTTGATCATAGTTGTTCCATGCTTCCTCACGACCAGCCATCTCAACTCTTCTCTTTGTGGTCATTGTTATGTTTTCTAGATTGTTCACTTTCTCATTGTGTGTAGTTAGCGCATTGCAACTCTGTGATAGCCATGCCATTCTACTGTTGCAACTCAACTGACTTATCTTCTTGCGTTAATGTGAAGTAGTGTATCTGAATTTATTTCATTAGTTTGTCTTTTAAGGGAAGATAATATTATTATGAGAATACACACATTTTTTAATTTATTTACCATTGCTATAGCGCACCACTATAAATAGTTACTTTTGATTGTTGCATATAAAAGAAGAGGCTGCAGGGTAAGAGCACATAATTCTACCGATTGGTCTGGCTTTAAATGCTAGCCCTACTCTATTGGCCAGTGACTCTCTCTCTCTCTCTCTACTAAATCTCTCGCAAGTCATGGATGAAAGTAAGCATTGAGGGCAGTGTTACTATTGTGTTGGTTAAGGTGTTCCTTGTTATGGATATGTGCCAGTAGAGTTGTCTCTGATGGTGGTGGTTCTCGTGATTAGAATTGCATTAGACCAGATGCGTTGACCATATCATCTTGCGATTACCATGTTACTCGTTGAACTTAGTTGGATTTGTACCAAGTGTTCTACCCCTCACACGCCTTATATGTGGCTATTGAATTACCTTGCTTTCGCTAGTGCTGTTAAGCCCCCTCTTTCTGTGGTGAAAGATTGGAAGCCTGCGTTGCTTGGGGTGATCCTCTAACCAATGTTCTTTCAGTGGAAAGATTCTCATTGCTAGCAGCAGGTGGTTAAAGGTCATTTTGTATCAAGTTATACTTCTTCTATTCCAGCTATTATTTTTCTTGATAAATATTACATATGACGCACTATTTTAGTTATTTTTTTAAAAAATAGTTACCGTACATGTTATTTTTAGTACATAACATGTCTATGTGCATCAAACTACATGGGATTAAATTTGTATATAGACATACAAATATCTCTTCATTTAATTTACTTTAGTTTTTTACCAACTCTAGAAAAGAATATAGCTTACACATATACATGGGCACACTCATACAAATTTGTTATATGCCCATATAGCTAGATGCAGGACCTTGTCCGTAGATCTTTTGACGGCACATCGAGAACTATGATTTTAGCTATATAGGAACCAAATTATATTTTAATGGCCAAAGCAAAAAAAATATTAATGACATGTCATAATATGAAACCAAAACGTGCTTTAATGGATAAAGCGAAAAATATTAACAACATGTCATCATATGGACCAAAACATGTTTTATGGCTAAAGGAAAAAATATTAACCACATATCATGATATGTTTACTATACTTTTTTAGAACATTAATCATCCGTTTTGTAGAGACGTACGTGATTAGAACTTTGCATATTCTTTCATATGCGTCTGCAAGCCACTTTATTTTTCTTATGTGTTGTACGTATGACATCGACTCATACTCTTGCTTTCTATCATGAAAACAATAATTTAGTCTCATTTTATTTTATTTTTGAATTGATATGTTTATTAGGTGTATTTGATAGGGTTTTCCTTGTAGTGTAAGCTTGTTTTGAGCTTCATATGGTCTTAGGTGAAGCAATTTTTTCTTATTTCTTTCTTGTCGGTGATAGTCCTTTGAGTGTGCGCTGCTAGCTACGATACTAAAATCTGAATAGATAGACCGGACTATTTTTTCTTTTAACACATCCACAATTCTTTATTTGACTTTTTGGTAAAAGAGTTGTAATTCAATACGTCCTTTCATGCTATATAAATTCTGAGTTTGAAATCTTGTGGAAACGAAGTCAAAGCCATATAGGAAACATCGGTCAATTTGTTTCCGGTTGAAGACATTGAGTCCGAACCAGATAGTAAAAATCAATATGATTATTTTTTAGTTTTTAATTGCTGAATTTATGTTATTATTTATATATTATAGATGTGGAAACATATTTTTTAGTAGAACCGTGGAAACATATATTATGAAAGATAATTAGATGGGAAAACACCAGTTAACTTTTTTTTGTCCGTTGGGACACATAAGTCAGTCCGATTGTAAAAACTAAAGCACAAGCAATCTAATAGACACAACTTTTAATTCTGAATTTATATTACTGGACTCTTTGTGATAATATAGACCGTCAGATCTTCTTAAAATCCGATGGTCTATATTCTTCTCTTTTTTAGATTAACGTGGGATTTTTTAGGCCCTCTCGGCGAATCTGGTGGCTCCTTTTGCTTCTGCTTTAATAAGATAATAGATTTGTACAATTAACGGACATGATTTAAAGATGGGCCATTGTTTTGAACTTGAAAAATATGGATGTTCTAAAAACTGGAGGGCTCCTAGTCCGTGCCATGACTGCACGTGGATCTCAGCCGGCGTCGCGACCTTACACTGATCAGATGTTGTGAAGGTTCGGCACAAGCTAGTAGCAGGGCGCGCCGTCGCCGACCGCAGGACGCGCGCACGTTCGCGCCGCCGAAGCCCTGAGGCGACAACAACAGCGGACCAAGGGATGCTTGCGACGGTGGGCACTGGGCGGGCTCGAGAGAATAGACCAGCGCCGGGGAGTCGAGCTCGAGCTGCACTAGGTGGAAGTGGAATCCTCGTCCCGAGCCGAGCCGAGCCGAGCAAAACGACGGGAGGTGAGGAGCGTCCGATCCCGAAAATGTCCACGCACGCGTCGTTTTGAGGAGAGGCTGCACGGAATTTTTTTTGCCACACCCATCAACCTTTATATTCGACATCTATACCAACTACCAGCTCATGAAGTCCATAATCCATATTTTTTTAACCCTCACAGCCCCACCTCACCCCACCGGTCTCTCTGTCCTTCTCTCCTCCCCCTCTCCTCCCCTTCCACTCCCCAGCCGGCCTCTCCTCTCTCTCCCAGTAGCCTGCCACCCCACCCACGCCACGCCTCCACCTTCGCCCTCCACCTTCGCCGGCGGAGCGCGTGCACGGGCTTCAGCTCGGCGTAGCTCAGGCTGGCGGCGACGAGCTTCAACGCGGCGAGGCTCGCCCCTCCTCGATTCGGAGGAGGAGATGTGAGCCGAAGGAGGAGGAGGAGGAGATGCGGGCCAGAGGAGCTTGCGGCCTTGATATGGAGGTGGCGAGCGTGGCGGCCGGAGCAGCGGCTTGTCGGCGCGTTGGAGAAGGAGTAGGGGCCGACGGCGGGCATGGACGACGGCCGGCTCCCGACAGCGGGCATGAAGGAGGAGCATGGGCCCATGGCATCAAGGAGCGAGCTCGCAGCCTCGATCTGCGGTGCCGCCAGCGAGACGGAGTGGAGCGGCGACTGGAGATGTGCCGTGGCCAGACGGCGAGGCGGGTAGGGGCCCGCAGTCGACCCTCTCCGACGTGAAGATGCCGCGGTATCCGTGCGCTTACGGATTCGTCTGTAAACCTGTGCAGGCATACCACACACGGCGATTCCCAACGCCGCTACTAGTTATTCTGGTAGCAACGCTAAGGATCGTCCACCGTCATTTCCGGCATCGTTACCGGGAGCACAAACCTAATGACGACGCTAAGAAATGTCAACAACCCAATAAGCGGATCCTTCATGATATCTGGACACGTTCAGTTGTAGGCGTGCCCTTGTAACTAACCATGCTGATATGGAGCATGAGGACAGGGTGTGGCCTGTGTAAGGTGGCATTCTCGGGAGGTTGACCGGAGGTAAGAGTTTAAAGACGCTTATGATGATATGCATGACTTATTTGTTCGTTGGCTAGAACTACAACTAGAAGGCGATAGGCCTAGTTACTTCTTTGGTTGAGCTTTACCTTTACTTATGTTTGTGGGTGAGATCAACCCTACACTTCACTCAAATCTATAGGTTTACCCTCTTATTCAATCAACGCTTCATAATTATGATAGATATATTAGATTAGATAGAAAACCCTAGATAGTTCATTGTCGATCCATGCATTGATAAACCTTAGAGAAATACTCTAAGGAATGAGTTACAATGATCTGTGCGCTTGCGGTTCATAATTGGTGTGTGTTTGCTCCGCCAACAGGCTGACAACATTCTTCATCAGATTTTCACACCTGGTGGCAGCGGTTTTGGCTCTTCTTGATGATATTTCTCTGGATGCTGACTTTACCTCTATTTACACTACTATTGAATAAATTGCACTAAAAAAACCAGAAACACTACTGTAGCGGCCCTCATCTGTGTCAGTGTGAAACTCTCATTCACACCTGTTATTTAACAGGCTGCATTTAGCCGATACGAATGAGGTGGTTATTTGCACCGGTTATGTTACTGACACGTTTGACAAGCTATTCTAATTGATGGATCTCGCATCAACGTAGATAGTAAAAGCAAGAATTCGCAAAGAAAAATGGCAAAAATATTTTTTTTCGTAGGCCTAGGGGCCACCCCAAGCTACGATCACGGATTTAAATCACAAGTCACGTGTATTTCATGGAAAATACACACGTGTGTAGTACCCAACCTTCAAACTCATGACCGCTTTCCTCGCGCAACCCTTCCCTACCATCTCACCTAAACGTCTTTTCTACACGTACAAGAGAGTTCTATTACTTATGACCCTTATTCCCTAAAGGTTAGATCTATTATTTGGGCATCTAAATGGCTTCAAATAAAAAAACTTCCATATATAAAGTTGTAGATCTCATCAAAACGTATAAAGTTTCTCTCCATCCGAGACTGTATGCAAAAGTTACAAAATTATGAATATATTCTGAAATTCAAATTACAAGGGCCAGAATAAAAAAGACATGCTAATTTTACATTTTTTGACATATAAATGACCTCAAGTTAAAAACTTTCAATTACAAAGTGTTAGATCTTATCGAAACATACAATTTTCTTATAAAGTTTGTCTTCACCCAAGTTCTTGAGCAAAAGTTATGAATTTTCAAATTTTCAAGTCCGTGAATAATCATGAAGGCTATTCGAAGTTGCTAAATTTTAGGCCAGTGCGAATGATGAGCTATTCGAAGTGGCTCATTTCGGGCTGGCGTGAATGATGAGTTATTCGAAGCGGCTCAATTTTGGGGTGGTGTGAATGATGAGTTATTCAAAGCGGCTCAATTTTGGGCTGGTGTGAATGACTATTGGGGCCAGCGCTATTTAGGGCTGGCGCATATGATGTGTTATTCATGCCACCTCTATTTATTTGAAGTTGCTCAATTTTGGATTGGTGAAAATGAGCCGATGTGATGCGAATGAGGGTCTCTCTAGTAGTGCGACCTGGTAGAGATTCTTCTTAGGTGCTATTTCCCAGAGGCGTTGGGGCTAAACAAAAGAATGATTGTTGCTTACTTGTTGTTTCTTATCAGATATCTTATATGTTGAACCATTGATGTTAAAAGATATCATTAGTGGCAGCAAGCTTTATTGCCGACTTAAGCTTACATACTCCAGTTTGTGATTTTCTCTTATCTTGTATGATATTTTTCCTTTCATTTATGTTGAACCATGTTTCATTGATAAGAATGATATATATGTTTTTTATTGAACACCCCCTAAAATAAATTAACCTCTAGAGTTGCCATAAGTCAAATTGTAAGTATAATCAAATCAAGAGCACAAATATTTACGGTACCAAGTTAGTATCATTAGATCCATTCTGAAGTATATTTTTATCGTATATTTGTTTGGTATTATGGATATCGGTAATATTTTTTATAAAGTTCATTAAAAATTTAAGATAATTCTAAAAATTGACTGTTTTTTAGATGGAGGGAACAAAACATTGATGCTTACGCCATAGAGATTAATCTTCATTAATTTAGATGACAGTGAGGAGACATTCATACTTATTAATGTCAACTTTAAATTTTATTTTATATATATATCAAAATAACTATTACATGTCCACAAGACATACCAATAACACCTTCTAACTAGCATAATCACAACAAATTATCCTTTTTACATTATATGCCTATGGAAGAAAGTTTGAATATCAAATTATAAAAAACTTAGAAGTATGTCATCAAGTCCTGGAGCTAGCAGCAACCATAGGCCACAAGGTTACATGGCCATTGATTTTAGAAATATGTCATCAAATCTTGGAGCTAGCATATATCGAGATATTCTACAAATTTATCTTATAATAATACTCCTCACAAAGCATGAGTATTTAAGTAATGTATGAAACAGGTCATATCTATGAACTTTATGAGTTGAAATAGAATAAAACTATAGTTAAGATATTACAAGGTTTTAGACAAAGTTATTTTTTTCTTTGGTTTTTTTCTCTTCATTTTCATACATAAATACAAGTATATTCCATATGTAGTCTACAAGAGTTGTGCCCACAAGTTCGCATGTTAATGGAGGAGATTGCCATAAGAGTCTTGCTGCAGTGTTTGTAAAAGGGAACCACATTGCATTTAAATGTTAGGAGCCCATCCCCTCATTGGTTACCTTTTAGAGTGTAGAAAGCTCTTGTATGATTCTGCAACAATCATTGATTAGTAAGATATTTTGAGTCAAAAGAGAAGAGAGTTGACGTTAAGGAGTTCACTTAGGCCCAGTTTGGATCCATTTGTAATAATTCACAACTAAATCAGCTAGAGTAAATTACGCAGATGGGCTAGCTAGATGCACAACTATTTATTGTTCAATACTAAGATGATGATTATCTCATTAGCCGGTCAACCAAGTTAATTTTAGATAATAGATAATTACCATCCACAACCAACAACCTAACCACCTACTAGTTGGTGCATCCAACTAGCCTCCAATTAATAGTTAGTCAGCTAACAAAAAAAGTTATAAGCTGACTAATTATTGGATATTATGGATCCAAAGACAACAACTTTAATCTAACTCTAGCTTTGGAGCACCCATATGATGGTGGTGTAGGGTGACTGATTCCTAGCATATCAGGCCATGAGTGACATGATGCCAAGCATAGACAAAGTTGAGAAGTACCATGCTAACTTCTCTTTATTGAAGATTAAGGCCAAAAGATGAAGTTGTCTGCAACACATTATTATGACAGGTTGACTCAAAAGAAGAACCCCAAGCACAATCCCAACTCAAAAATAAACGGGAGAGATTGTATAAGAAGGTTGTAGATGTGTTTGGATTCCTTTAGTAGTAGTCTCCCACACGTGGATCCATACATTTTTATCTTTATTTTTAATTCATTTTCAGCAAAAAAGCAAAACAAAATCTCTATCGTCATGTCCCAAGGCAAAATTCAAAATTTTGTCATTTGCCATGGAAAAAATTAAATTTAGTCGTAGCTTGAGAGCTTTTTGACGATTGATTTCTTTTGATATGGTGCTAAGTGACATATCATCATCAAGAAGATCCACACCTACACACACTGTCTTCTAAAGGTGTGAATTGAGCCCAATCAAATGCATCTTCATCGAGTGTTACCACTTGGAACAATGAGTACCATTGTCACATGGGCACTAGGATGAAGTGGGAGGTGGAACAAATATTGAGACGGTCATAACTAAAAAAGGGCGTTGTTATACTTATTTTTCATAAGCATGGAGGAGGTGACATCCTAGAGTCGTTGTTCTCATTCGATGATGAGCTTTCATTGCCCTCCGACTTGAACTAAAAAATAATCCTCTCTTCTTTCTTCTTCTGTTCTTTCATCTTCAACGTACTCTTCTTGAACACTGAGGTGTGCTGGACTCAGACACTTCTCAATCCCCCAGAGTCCAACATCCAAATTATGTAAGCAATTGAGCTCTATACAAAGATTAGTCTCTTATACCAAGTGAAAGGATTTAGATGTAGCCTAGATGGGGTGAATCAGATTTTATTAAAAAAATCACAAATTGCAATCATGTTGAGTTCTTTTTTATGTTGTAATACCCTATCGAATGCTCTGATACCATTAGGGTTGAAATTTGCAACCACTTTCGAGATAACCCGATAATAGAAAGGAAAATGCATGAATTAAGCTGCTCAAAATGATGGACAACGATGGACTACGATTGAGGCGGGGTTGATGGAGCTTGCTGCTGATGACGAAGGGAGATCACGGTGATGATGGCGTGCTCGTCGAAATACCTGAGAGGGATGAGAGGGAACTAGATGACATGACTCAAAAAGTTTATGATCTAAATAACACACTCTTACAAGTGGATGGACTCCTAGTGCAGTAGTTTGTTAGTGGTGATGTGCCCAGCTTAACACGTTATCAAAATCTCAATGTATCTGAAGTATAAAATTAAACAGGCGAGGGAGCCTCAGGAGGTATTGAAAAAGATGATATAAAAGTCTAGAATGAACTAGATGATGAGCTCCTTGAGTTGAATGCAGTAGACATAAATGGAGTTGAAATACAGTCAAAGTAGGCACCATACTATAATCTATGTAGGCAAGTTAAAGTTGATGCCTAAGTAGACTACAAGCTCCTTGAGTAGAATGTAGTCGATAGAGATGACCTTGAAGTCAAAGACAAAGTTAATGGCAAGCCCCACGAGCTAAATATAGCCAACAGATATGAAGTTGAAGTCGAGTCCAAAATAAAAAAAATCACGATCGCCTCAAGACGAACATAGTCGATCGATACAGGTTAAGTCAAAGCCAAGCATAATTAAAGAAGCAAGTTGAAGCAGACAATGAGCCTGTTAAGCCAAACATAATCAATGGAAACAAAGTTAAAGATAAAGTACTTAAAGATAAAGTCGAATTTGACAACAAGCCCATCATGACCCAAACGTAGTCAACATAGGCAAAGTTGAAGTAGACAGAGAACCTCATGAGATAAATGTAGTCAACGAGGCAAAGTTGAAGTGATGTCGAGTTTGATGATGAGCCATCAATCCATGTCAGAAGTGGACCGAGGTCAGCCGTCACCTCTATCGGTGGTGGGTCCAAAGGGTACCCATATCTCACAATCCAAACCAGTCAACAAAGGTAAATCTAAAGTAGACAATAATACCTTCAAATCAAACATCGTCAACAAAGGCAAAGCCGAAGTATGGTGAGCCCCTCAAGCTGAACATGTTAACATACTATAAGTTGAAGTCAAAGCTAAAGTAGATAGAGAGCCCATAAAGCTAAACATATCTGATGGAGGCACAGTCAAAGTCGAAGGATAAACCATTCAGACTTACATGCAATAGTGATGAAGTGAAACATTTTGTTGAGCGAAGAACACATCATATATATGTAGAAATGAAACAATAACCAGATCGCTCATGCAAAGCATACAATAATATGTAAACTGGGAAGAGTAATCCCACAACATGAGCAAAATTTAAACGCGAGAGATAAAATCGCTCATGCAAAGCATACAATAATATGTAAACTAGTTCATCAACCCGTGCTCCCACACGGGTTAATTATTTTATGAGACATAATTAATAATGAGTATTTATCTCACCTTTTTCTTATTTCTAAAACATTCTAACACAATACCCATATGGATATATATATTTATCGTCATCTGATATTTCACATCAAATGGGTCACGTGATTCTACTTTTTTGTTGTATTGATCAAGACTATAAAAATATAGATGCCAATGAATAGAACCAAGATCTTTGTTTGAAGGATTTGTTGACCTCATGAACCTTTGATTATATGAATTGACCGTTAAAAGATGCCTTCAATGTAGTTATTCATACCAACTATATCACCAATACATATTAGGTTTTCGAGTTGGCACGCAAAAAGTGACCTCAAGTATGGTATGTTAATTTTTCTTTTACACATAGAGGAACACAACTACCATAGGAGGTGTAGCTAAAGCTCGTAAAAATTCAAAGAAATAACATAGAAGAGAACTCAAGTCATGTCTAATTTATTTGACAAACCTATTCTATCACAGTTGTTGTCTACTTAGGAAAAGTAGATTTAGTGGTTTACTTTATAATATTTTCATAATGATTTTGGTAGTAATTTATTTTTAGAAAATATGATAGACCAATGGTTGTGTTGGATAGAGTCTGCATGATCGATGAAACTTTATAGAATTTATCGTTCTTTTCTAATGCATCTCATGAGAATTAATGTGGAGTCTCTAATTGAAAAAAGGCAGGCACGTAGCTAACAACAAAAAAATGTTACCTTTAATGTTTTTCATTTTTAATAGGCAGTGCTGGGTAATTTCTTACGAAAACATAACAGATCCAATGGATATAAAAATTCTAGTCTACCAAATTGAAGTCCACATGTTTTGCATTTTGAGAAAAAAGAATTTTTCTAGAGTGTACACCTAAGATTCTAGGTGACTTCATGTAGAGGCTCTCCTTTTGAAGCCTAGATTTCCATCTCATGTTCACGTGGAGATTGAAATACCATAGGTCAAGTAACAGGAAAGGGTTAATCGATGTGAATCAACATTTTTCAATTCTATGCTATGGTAGGGTATACCTAATCAACTTGAATCGTGAACTACTTATTTTTTTTTAAGGATCCATCTAGATTCATGGTTATAGGGCTACTAAATAATTATTTGCATAAAACTTCACTAAACCCTAGAAGCACAACAGATAGCCTGTTTAATAAATGAGAAAGAACATTGTTAATAGAATGAGAACACAGTATCCTAGAAAAGCATATAGAACAAAAAAAGACACAATACACACTCTTGTGCAGTTTTTGAAGCAGCCACTACTGTGCAGTTGGTGTATGTATAGCAGGCGGGCTCATTATAGGTAGTGGTAGCACTTAAAACATATAATAACGTGATAACTTCTTTGTATATAGATGATCTAGACTTAATTTTTCTTTGGTGGCAGATGTGGGTAATTTAGACATAAATATAGGAGGTTATTTTAGTTTATTCTTTCTAATGGCATAGGTGGTAATTTTACTCTCTTTTCATAGAGTATCCACCTAGGATCCTACGTGGCTTAACGTGGGGCTCCTTTAATTTTTCTTATTTTTTAGAGTGTCCACCTAGAATTCCTAGGTGGCTTAACGTGGAGGCTTCAAAAGGAGCCTCCAATTAGTAATTGTAAGAAGGTGCATTTCTAATGAAAATGCATAGAGTAACTAAAAGGAGAAAATAATTTACTTGGGTACAAAATTTTGGTTACAATGAGCAAAGGATAAAGAAACCTAGAAAAGATTTATCTTCTCTTTTGTCAAGTTTGTGGCTAGGTAAAAAATCGCAATAAGTACCTCTGCATTGACGCTGCTCTTTCCCTTCCGATTTATCTTCATTCTTCACTTTTGCTTTAGAAGCACTAGAACGTAGCATAACTAAGAGGGTGCTTGGATCCAAGGGACTAAAATTAGTCTGACTAAAATTAGTCTCTTTGAGAGGCTAAAGTGCCAAGCACCCCTGACTAAAGAGGGACTAAAATTAGTCTTGAGACTAAAATTCTTTAGTCAGGGGAACCCCTACTAAAATGTGGATTAGTCCTCTCTCTCCTCATTTAACTCCCCTCATTTAAAACAGACCATCCCCTCCTATTCGCTGGCGCGTGTGGGAATGCGACCTGGGCCATAGAGGATTAGGGGGGAGGAGGATAATAAATGCTCATTTAGTCTCTTTAGTATTTGGATCCAAGCATGGGTGAGGCTAGCGAGTTTTAGTCCCACTACTTTTAGTCATGGGACTAAAACGAATCCAAGCACCCTCTAAGGTACTCTACTAGTCAGTGAAACGTGGTGCAAGAGCACTTGGCATGATGATTGCTCGCCCGACGCCTCGCCATGGCCATCCGCCATATGGACCGCGCGAGGAGGCAGCGCGTAGTGGCGACCTTAAAGCGCTCCTGGTTCCATGCCGGGCGCTGTCGCTGTTGCCACTGCCCGTGCACACACGCCACGGCCACACCGCTCCTGTCCTCTCCCCTGGTGGCGCCGGTTCGGTTTGAGCTGGCCGGTCACCGGCCTGCTGCACACGCCCAATTCAAAATCGAAAAATGGACAGAGATCACAGCACGTTCAAACAAAACCGTCTTCTTCTTCTCCTCGTCCTGTGAATTACACTAACCGCGTTTAGCATCTGCTGGGATCGAGCAAGCGATGGGTGGACGGAGAGCGGCGAGCCGTGCAGGACTAGCAGCCAGCACTGGCCGGGATTATCTAAAACGGCACAGCTGGAACTCGAATCTTGAGGCTAAACAAATAGCCGGAGCTAGTACATTTTGATTCCCCCTACGTGTGCCGGTCAGCGGCGCTTGACCCGTAGCTACGCGCAGCTGGCCAGCTTGGGGGGTGGCACGCACACGAGTGGAATCGGGGCCGGGGCGAATCGAATCGGAAGGGATTCGCGACGACGGCGCCGGTGCGGCCGTGGAAACCGCGCCGAAGGTTCGTGCGGTCAACGCGGTTAATTGCGCGTCTCGTTCGATGGTGGTGATCACTGATGACTGAGGAGAGTAAACTAGCAGTGGTGTAGTGCCATGCCCTGGCAGACGTAAACAAAGCCAGCATTAGCAGAGCACAAAGCTGGTTCTACGATTCTAAATCACCGTCGGTCTCGATCGCGTTGATTGCCTGCTCACTTGGGAACTTTGAAAATTGATTAGCAGAGTTCCAGTTTATCTCTGGAACCGGGTCAAATGGCGAGAGTACCACCGTGTCGCTGCGAGGCTCCACGTCTCCACGACGTCGTGTCCTAGCTGCTGCTGCTGCCCCCACGGACCAGACCATGCCAGCTTTTTCCACCGCTGCTGGCGTCGAGTGCTACACGTACTGCTACGTGACCAGTGCACAACTTGATGCAATCATGGACGGACCCCCACGGCACGCTCGTTCCCGTTATCGTTCACAGCAGAAGGCGCCTTTGCTTTCCTGAATCCTCCTCCTGTCAGATAAACGTTTACGCCTGTTATTCGCAGAACGTACGTGTTAACTAGGGGGTCAAGTACCAATCGACGCGCACGCGCAGTTTTTATTGCAATGTTGCCGCACGTACGCATCGCATCGGAGCGTTACCACTACGGCAGGCACTACCGCCGAAGCCGCCGCGCGCGCGCGTCCTGTTCCGGCGACTACAAGGCAGCCACCAGCCACCGCGGTCGTGCAGGCAGTTACTCTGGCCTGGTCCAAACCGTCCAAGGCTCATCAATCTCGCGTACTCCTCCGTTCCAACGCAGCTCGATCGGCAGCCTCATTGGCCGTGGCCACCCCGGCGTGGGTGTCATAGCAGCGTGATAGGAGCAGGGAAGGGGGTGTGTGGGCTGGGGCAAACGAACCCTGCCGGGAACAAACGCCGACGGCCAGTTTCGTTTCGTCTCGTCTCGTCGTATTTAACAACACGCGCCCGCACGCGACGACGAATCCCCACGCTAGCCCCCCAAGTCCTCGTCCCACCGCGCGCGGCGCGCCACGCCCACGCCCTTGTCCCCTGCTGGCCGCCGTCGCCGCTCTCCTCCGCACAAACCGAGCACCAAGCACCTGCCCTGCCCCCGCATCAAAACAAGCTTCAACTCGCCCAGTTTTTTTTTTATACCCGCACGGCCAGCCACGGGGACACGGCCGAAGAAGCTGCCCAGCAGGCAGCCGCGGCGCGCTTCACGGCGGCACTACCCTGGTGCTGGCTCTTAAATCGCACGCACTCGAGGGCACACGCTGGTCAGTTTACACGGGCACGCGTGGCGACGCGCCACCTCTGATCGGACACTAGTGAGAGCGAGTGAAGTGAAGCGGAGTGACGGCACGGGCGGCGATGGCGCAGGAGGGTGCGGGCGGGGCGCCGACGCCGCTGCGGCTCAAGGACCTCCTGGAGCTGGACTGCGACTCCTGCAGCGCCGCGGGGTTCCGCTGCTACCCGCGCCGCCTGCTGGGCGAGTCGCCGGCGGCGCCAGCAGCAGCAATGCGCCGCCTCCTCGAGTCGCCATCGTCGCTGCGGCGGCGCCACCCGAGCAAGCTGTCCAGCCTCTCGAGGAGCCTCTCGCGCCGGCTCCTCAGCAGGGGCGGCGGCTTCTGGCTGCGGCGCCGCGGCGAGGCCGACGAGATCGATGCCGCCGCCGCGCCGAGCGGCAGCGGTTCGGTGTCGGGAGCGTGTTCGTCGGAGACGACTTCGACGAGCGACGACGACAACTCGTCGACCGGAAGGAGGGGGTCACGGTGTGGATCCGACTCGGACTTCTCGACGGCGACGAGCTCCGCCTCGGACAGCATGGACGCCACCGCCGCTGCCGTGGTGGGCAGCACCGCCGCCGGAGACGACGATAACGAGGTAATTATTGCTTGCTGCACCCTGTCGCCACTGCGTTATATTAATTCGGTACTACATTGGCCCATCGATCTCCTTCCACTGGCTTCGGTTAGTTCCATTGTTTGCGTACTAGTAAGAGTAATGGCCATTCTCCGGATCAACCAACGTGCGTGTGGATTAGCCACGAAACGGTTACACGGGAGCCCCCACGCACATTCATGCCACAACTAACGTCTACACTACACACGGCCTGGCATATGGCTTGCCCATTGATGCCGACGCAAGTGTGCGGAGAGTATCCAAGGAATGGATCAGCTGCACCTGCGCTACTACTGGCGCACGGCCAGCATAAGCTACACCACGCTTCTTTTTTGTAGCTGTGCACTGTTCAAGTCTCGCAGAGTAATTCGCGTGGCTCGTG
Organism: Urochloa ruziziensis; assembly: GCA_015476505.1. Classification (NCBI taxonomy): domain Eukaryota; kingdom Viridiplantae; phylum Streptophyta; class Magnoliopsida; order Poales; family Poaceae; genus Urochloa; species Urochloa ruziziensis. The sequence goes on from CM027118.1 coordinate 20,680,831, forward strand.
TCGTGAGACGTGACAATAATTTGGTGCCTCGTAATTGCGTTGTGCTTAGTACCCTGACCTCGAGGCAATCTCTCTAATAATTTGGTGCGATCGTCGAGAACAATCATCTCGAGACAGTCTTAAGTGCGCGGTACCGGCTGTCTGGCCGTGTAGCTAGAGCTAAGCGGTCGGTTCAAAATGAACCACTGTTCACTGGTCGATCAACCGCAGCTAGCTTTGCTCTGCCTAAGCTCACCGTCCGGCCAACCAAACAACCCCCTGTCCAAAGGTTGCACGTACTGCACTGCACGGCACGTCGATGATGCCCTCGGCCGGCCCCTCCCGGCGTGCGTGGGCTGTGGACCAAAAGGAAAAGGTAGCTGCGCCCATGAATGCGGTAGGCCTTTGCACAGTCAGCGACCGCAGCTTGTCGGGGAGTGAGTGACTGGCTGGCTGGCTTGTGATGAGATGAGTGAGCAGGGTAAAAAGGCTCTTTCCCGTCTGCACACGCTGCTCGACTACAGCGTGTCCAGTGTTCTTGCTCCCAGGCCCGGGCACCATGGATAGGCGGATAGCAGTGTAGCACTATAGCAGTAGCTTCGAGCCTTGAGAGTGAAGGCCGTGTCGTCCGGCGACGTGATGCGCTGCGCTGTGCCGTTCCGGCCGGCCACCGCCACTGCCAATTTGCCACGAAGCACGCGCTAGTGGCCACACACACGCGTACCAACCTCGCTCCAGGCTCTCCCACTGGTACGTGGTACAGCCGTGTCGTATCTTTGTCTCCACTACGGGCATCGCATGTGCGAGCACGAACGCGACGCCCACATGTTTTTAATGGCCCCCTCGCTACACACTTGATTAACCAAACGAAGCCTCGTCTCGCGGCGCTAAGCCGGCGCCGCACGTTCCGGTGTCTGTCTCGCCCTCGCCCCCGTGCTCTGTCCTCTACGAAAGAGTTCGCCGTCCGGGGCACCGAGGGCGTGCGGCCTCTCCACCTGCCGCCGCCGCTCCTCCGTACGCCTCCGGCTTGGGCCGTTGCAGAGCGTAGCGAGGGATCGCCGTTTGTTTTGTCAGCAAAAAGGCTTTGATTGATGGCGGTGGTGATAGCTAAATGTTTGGTGCGCGCATGGCTGGTGGCCGTGCGATTGCTAATAATGCAATGCAGGGGGTGAAGAGGGGGTCGGGGTCCAGCTCCGTGTCGGAGGCGGACGACAAGGAGGAGCAGCTCAGCCCGGTGGCCGTCATGGACTTCCCCTCCGACGACGACGACTGCGCGTGCTCGCCGTCTTTCAGCCTCGCGCGCCTCCAGAGTAAGTGATCGTGCATCTCTGCATCATCACGTACGCCGTTTGATTCATCCACGTGCAGACACACAAATTATCACCGAACTGAAAAAGAACACGGGGAGGAATTAGTACACGTGAATGTTCAGGGCCAGGGCTATGTGATCGTGTAATCACGAGGCCATACATGGACAGTACCCATCGAGTCCTGATCCACGGAACAAGTTGAGATCATTCAAGGGGGCTCATGTACAGTGCGTCGTGTCAGTTCGGAACAATGTACCAGGACAGAGCAGAGGCACCGGCACTGAGCCAGCGGCCGTGCCGTCTGAAAAGTCGTCCGGTTAGCATGCTCAATGCAGCAATACGGATTATTACAGGCTAAAATAACTTGGGGGTAATGATGTGTGGTCAAATCGTAAGAGGTGTCCTACTGTATTATGGTTTCAGATTGTGTTATTAGCTCGTCTGGCCCGTGCAGGCGGGACTCAACCAGAAACTCCTCTGTTCCTGTCGTTTGCCCCGGCACGATACGGACATTTCAAAAGGCGTGCCAAATTATACGGAGATCTTGCTTGAGTCTTGACCCACAGCGCTAGTGACTGTCGGGAAAAGGCAACAGGATGCTAATCTCCCGGCATTGCGTGCTCGACACATTTGGATCGATGATCGTGATTTGACCAATGCAATCATCCACGCATGCTTGCTTACTCAATTTTCTGGGTTTTTTTTTGTCGTGTAGCAGGGCGAAATATATTACGGCCGAAGCACAAGATCCGACGGTTCGGGAGCACCGAAGAGCTAGGTCCCGTGGATCTCGAGACCCTCCTCGCCGCCACGTCGGACGCCGACGAACCCGCCGACGATGATTCGGCACATCAGGTTATCCAGTGCCGAACCGAAGAGGCGGCGGCGGCGCCGCCGCCGCAGTGCCATGAGCCAGACGAACACGGCCTTCTTGAACTGCTCCTGGACGCCGCCGGCGCTGAACACGTCTCGCAGCGGCTTCTGCTCGACTTCTTCGTCGAGATGAAACGACGACGAGGCTCGACGGAGCACCCGGAGGAGTTCTCCGCGCCGGCCGGGCTTCAAGGAACACTACGGCGAAAGGCTGGACGATTGGGACAGGGAGACGGCGGTGAGGTTCTGGCGGCGGCGAGGGGATGGTTGGACGGCGCGGGGAGTGAGCGGTGGGGCTTGAACGACGTGTTGCGCGGCGGGGAGGCCGTCGTGGCGGAGATGGAGCGGGGACGGCGGTGGATGCAGGTCGGCGAGGAGGAGCGGGAGGTCGGCGCGGTGGTGGCCGGGATGCTGGCCGATCAGCTGGTGGACGAGGTGGTGTGGGATTTGCTTGTGTAGATTTGTACCATCGGTTGTGAACTTGGATGTAAGTAATGTGGAATGAAAACGAGCATTTTGCAAACGGTGAACTTGCTTTGCAGATTGCTGAGGAAGAGGGAGCTGCAGATGACCGCTTTGGGTGGTATGGCAAACGAGCATTTTCAGTACGTGTTGGGTGGTATGGCGACCAATTTGTCTGAAACTTTTTAATCCCTGAGGAATCATTACTCAAACTGCTGAGGAAGAGGGAGCTGCAGATGACCGCTAACTGTAATTGGATCTTCTAGCCTTTCGTTATTGGGCCTGACAATGTGGGCCGGTGGTGTTGTTGAGCCTACTACCTGTTTCTGAATGTTCTTCTAAAAGGTAATATTTGTTCTGAATAGTATTTGTGAATAAAGTGGGAGTGTGGGACTGGCCATGGAACCTCACTGGTTCGGTTGAACCTCCATTCGATAATACTCATATTTCGCATTTCTCCACATCGCTGCCACACTGGCGAAATGATCGTTGCAAGGGTTTGAACTTTGAATGCCCGTACCATCGTCTTTTTTTTTCTTTTTCTTTTGATGAAACAGGAGGGCCTACCATCATCTTCTCTTTTTCCTAGTTTCCTTGTATATTTATTAAGTTTTCAACCTCAAGCTGTGTTATATACTATCTCCGTTCCAAATTATCGGTCGTTTTGACTTTTCTAGATTCATCATCTTTGTTATGCATCTAGATAAACACTATGTATAGATCCATAACAAAATATATGAACTTAAAAAAGCGAAAACGATCTATAATTTGGAACGGAGGAAGTATTGAAGAGTACAACCCAACATCGGTAGCATATGATCTCATGTGGTTTCTGGGTTAACCGACTCTTCAAGCGAACCGAATCACTAATACGTTGGTTTGTGATTTTTCTTGCTCCCTCCGTTCCAAAATATAAGTCATTCCAACTTTCTTGGAGAGTCAAACTATTTTATCTTTGACCAAAATTATAGAGATGACTTCAAAGATTTATGATACCGAATAGCTGTACTATGAAAATATATCTAATGAAAAATCTAATGATACCTATTTAATATCATAAATGTTAGTACTTTATTGTATAAATTTTGTTAAAGTTGAAAAAGTTTGACTCTCCAAGAAAGTTGGAATGACTTACGGAGTATATTTTAGAACGGAGGGAGTAAAATTTATATGCTTGGATTCTATTGGTTTTCTTTCTTCGCGTGGGTGAACAGAGTCATTCTAAGAAAAAGCCAATCAGCTTCGATGCTTTCTAACATTTCGAGCATGGCATGAGCGTTAGGTTTGCTATTAGACCTCTTTGTATGGATACAACAAGTCAGCTTCTACTGTTTACCATTGTATTCTAGATCGAGTAGGACTCAAAGTCCTGCCCATGAGTCGGTAATGTACCGATATCCCTATATGATGATTTGCACCTGTAGCCTTAGCGCTTAAGCCATTTCAATCATTTTCGCATGTATTAGAGCCTATACTCAGTCCTAAAATAAGAGTATTTTTAGCCTTCAATTTTTTATCCCACAAAAAGTGTTCTTTTAGTCTCTAGCGAGTCTCCTCTAACTAAAGCAACACTCACACCAATAAAGAAAAGTGCACGGAGAAATGTAGGGAGCCAATCAAATGATCAATTGATGCTATTTTTTTGGTTTCCAATACATGCACATTTATTCAAGATCAACTAAATAGACAATGTGGGTTTTAACCACAACTAGTATGAGTAAGAAGGACCACTACTGATGTATCTAGTTTTTTTTAAGGACGGAGGGAGTACTCCTCAAGGGTGAGAAGAATCGTGAACTTGTTGAGTGGCTTCTAGAACTGGTCTTGTTTGTAATTGATGTATTTATTTGATGTTGGTTTTGATTGGTTCTATCAGCTAGCTATAGTACTTTGATATGGTGAGAAGGCACACTGAGCTCAAGACAGGGTCAGGTGTGCGGCCAAACATCTGAATTGCAAACTCATATAACTTTGGTAAAAAGTGCCAATGCAAACATCTAAATTTCAATGTAACTTTATTTATGTTCAGATGCTCGTGCGCATTGATGTTCTGAGCAGATGAACCATGAGAATTGCCAATATATGTTTTCTAGCTGTTATACAACAAAATTTGGTGTCATATCAAATTCTCAACCAAGGAGAGGGAAATCTAGAATAAATATATAGATGATGGGTCATGGTCTAATGGGTCAATTTTTATGTGATGATTAAAGGAAAAATCAACTATGCTCCGGCAGGACACCTCGCGTGAAGGGCGAGGATGACCCACAAATGGGTCATGGTCTAATGCATTGGCCGATTTTATAGTTAGGGATAGAATTGAGGTTCTAGGCAAAGAATAAAAAAACTAGACCCGATGAGGTGAAGAGCCCCATGGTTTTTCATTAAGCGGAAGAAATCTCTCTCGGGTCTAGAAAAATTTGAACCCCGACAAGCCGGCGAGGGGATTTTTTTAAACCAGCCCCATAAATTCGCTCAACGAGGAATCGAACGTGGGTCTACTGGTACGACCATGCCTCAACCCCTCTAACCAAGTAGGCAAAGATGAGGGACGGTAATTGCTATTTTTTCATATGCATTTGCCTTTAGATGGATTCTCGAGGAAAAAAGTGCAGAGATCAGAGAAGAAACACTCCAATCGGCAATATGATCCATGTGATGAAAAAGGAGAAAACCGCGCGTGATATGATAAAATACTGGGTGTAGTGTGGCTGCTCGTCCTGCCTAACGCACTGCCCTCCACAGCTTTCAGCTCTGAACCACTACTGCCCTTTTTCCTCCCACTCAGCAGTCACGAGTCACAACCTCCGGTGCCTCCACGTCCTTTGCCTCTATCTGCATGGAGGACGCCTTGTCCAACGCCCGGAGCAACGAGAGAAATAGCATGCGCGATCAGCCGCCGCATGAGAAATAGCATGCGTGAAAAAAGCGCGACGAGATTCCACGCCGGGTTCGTGCTACTACCACGCGCGTGAGAACGGAGAGACACCGCGCATCAGGCACGCATGGGCATCGGAGTCTCCTCGGCGGCCCATGCTCCAGTGGAGTAATTGCTCTCGTCGTTCTGGCCTAGGGCTCGCGACGCGTCGGGCCGCGGGAGGTGCGCCGAGCGAGGGGGCGCTCCCGCGCGCCACCTGCCGGACCTGGCCGTTTTGGCGATTTTGCAGTGGCCGTCGCGCTTGTCGGCTGGGTTGGCGTACGTGCCCTGCACGAGCGCTGTGGCGCGGACGCGATCGAGATTGGCTGTCTCGCATGCATTGCCGCCGCAGCAGGCGGCGTAGTGGTCACAGGACTCAGCGCGCTCGAGAGTCGAAGCATCGTCGCTCGCCACTGTGCCCCGCTGCTCTCTCTGCCTCTCTGGGTCTCTGAGAATCGAGCGCAGTCCGGTTGAGTTTCGCTCAAAACGTAAAAAGTTTTCACTTAGTAAAACCGTATCGATTTATTTTCTCTCTTATTGTACGTGACTTCTTAATGCAAAATGTTTTCATCTTTTTCATCATTTTTACCTTAACTAAACCGCCCCTCTGGTTCGCCGCCGTGCATGTTTCAGTAAGAACACCTTCATTCCGAAGCACGGCAAACTGCATCGCTTAGTCTCTGATGACTGATGAGGCTCTGAACCTCTTGTTTTTTTTTCTTCCAAACGAAGGCCTCAAGACCTGAATGATTTATTATTAGGCCGCACCATAGACGTAGTAGACTAAATTAGCAAGCATATCCTTCTCGCGGATGGATTCACAGGTTCCTTAAGCCGGAAATTTGGAGGCGTACGTCCAGGTCGTGAATCGTGAGTGCGTGAGCAAATGAGCAATAACAAAATGGTAAAGCGTTGCTTCCTTGGCCGCAAAGGGACATCACGAGACCCGGAAGAGGCTGCTTTCTTGGACTTTTTGGAGATCGTGGCACGTATGCCTGTTGGAATGAACCAGTGTAGCCTTTTTTTTCCAGCTGCACAGCGGTTGCCTCCGATTTCAGCTACTACTAGCTAGCCTGCTTGCTCTCACCATGCCGACGTCTCCATACTCCACCAGCGAAACCACCTCAATTCTCATCACCCCCTCCCCTCCTATAAGGAAAGGAACTCCAACTTCGATGAGCCCGGTCGTCTCGTCTATATAAACCTCCAACAGGCACCAAATCCAGCAGAGCAGACACACTACTGCAAGCTTTGTCTCGCTAGCGGTTGTTACTCTGTTACTAATTAAGTACGAGTACTATTAGTCTATTGCTACCAGTGATGGCCGGAGCGCGGCCTCCGTCGGTGGCGTCGTGGTGCTGCTCCGTGCTGGCGCTCGTGCTGGTGGTGGGGTCGCTCGCCGGCGGCGGTGGCGCGGGGGAGGAGGAGGACGGTGGGCTGGTGGCGGTGGTGCGTGGGGCGCGGCTGCTGGCGGAGCGGCCGTGCGAGGAGCTGTACGTGGTGTCGGAGGGGGAGACGCTGCACAGCATCAGCGCCCGGTGCGGCGACCCCTACATCCTGGAGCGGAACCCGCACGTCCACGACCCCGACGACGTCTTCCCAGGCCTCGTCATCAGGATCACGCCGCGCGCCGACGACGGCAACCCCGCCGCCCACAAGTGACCGTGGCGATCGATCGAACACAGGATGGAACTCTCCGCAGCCTCCAGCATGTTTCTAGGCCGTCTGTCTTGTACATATTGTTCATGTGAAACGGACTTTGTTTGACCCATGACTAGACTATGAACAGAAATAAGAATTTGCTGGAGATCCCAGACGTACACGTACGTGCCCTGGAGGCCTAGCCTCTCTGTTTTGTTTCGTTTCGTAATCCTTTGTTTTGCCGGGCGAGGGAGTAAAACAGAGTATGTGGCTTTGTGCAGAGCAGGGAAGGCGAGTTCAGTTTTATTTTTTTGGTTAAGGCAGCAGGCATACGGCTCGCATTAACACCGCAGAGTATGGTTGGAAATCATTTCATGTCCTAATGCGCCGGCTTGTGTGCCATTCCAAAGCTTCAGAGGGCTCTAATCTTCGTTGGTTTGGCGCGCGTGGAGATATATCCAGAGACTCACCAAGCTCAATTTAACGAGAAATGTCGAACGTGATATATGAAAATGCCTTTTTTAAAAAAAAACACAAACGGATGGCGAAGAGATGTGCATGTTCTTTTTTTTTTTAACAAACCAGATATAAGAGTAGCCGTTATATTAAGAAAAATAAAAATTAGACCAAAGAGAAATAACAAAGATAAATAGCAACACAAACACTACCACTCGCAGCATATAAACTGCACCACCACGGCGAAGTTGCAGCACACCACCACTAGCTTGTTGGTTGCCCAAATGGCCGCTACCATGTAGGGCTAGTCGTCACCACGACACAAAATTATTCTTGTTCGCATAGCATATAGCCGTTCATTATTACAAGCTTATATTGAAGATAAGTCAAGGAATTAAGAAAATAAAGTGGTGGAACATCCAACAAATGATAGAATGCTCAATTTTCATCATAAGGAAAAAAAGCATTGTTCGCATAACAAATCATGACTAGTGTGTTTTCACATGGTCCAAAAGAGAAGCGGATAGACACTGCACTTAGAGGGTTATTGCCATTCAAGACCGTTAAATAGTGTTGTTGTGGCTCTATTGCTACCAAATCAACTGAGAAATGTAAGGGTAAAGGGGCTCAAGCCCCCTACCTCCTCAAAATTAATGAAACTTCTTCTAAATCTCGTTCTATCTATTTTTTAATAGGAAGAAAAGGGAAGAGAAGGAACTTTTTAATAGGAAGAAAAGGGAAGAGAAGGAAGAAAAAGGGAATGAAGCAGAAGGAAAAGAGAAGGCCCCTTGCCTTTGAACCTGAGTCCCCACTGGTCTGAACCTCTTCAAAACTGCGTTGCAACTATACCTGATCATGGGTCACTCGACCCGATAAACCCGACGCAACCCGTCCAAAAAAACCGGCCCGAGCACAGGTCGGCGCGCAGGCCAATTTTTTTAACCCAAAACACCAAAAGTTCAAGCGCAGGCCAATTTTTTAACCTAAAACACAAAAAAAGACCAACTCGACCCAAAAACTTACACCTGAAAACTCGAACCTGACCCGACCATGCCACGGGTCGGGCGCGGGTCAACAATTTCGACTCGCCAACCCAATATGACCCGACACGACCCAACCCATGATCAGACCTAGTTGCAACTAATACCACGAAAACATGAAGCGCCGGAGTTTTACCACATCCCACTCTATGCCTATGAAGGGTACTGTGACACCCTCAAAATTAATAAGGATTATTTAATTAATTATTAGATTAATTATTAAGTTTATTAGACTATTATAGGGTAGAATAGGAATTTCTAGGAATAGTAGAATATAAAATAATAGGAAAATAAAATAAGGTTCTATAACTTGAGTGCTCTATAAGGATTAAAACTAGTATCGGAAACCATAGGTTTAAATTAAAAGAAGTTGATTCAAAAGTCGAATTCAAAAACCCTTTCAAAACCCCTTAGAAAAATAAGAAAAGAAATCCTTTGCTGGTGGGCCGGCCAGCCGCGGCCCAGACTTCCTAAAGTCTAGCCTAGGCCCCTCAACTCTTCCCTTGGTCCACTCCCGCGCGGCCCAGCCCGGTTCCCATCTCCCCTTCAGCCTTTCCCCGCGAAGTTCGCAAACGCCCCCTCAACTTCTCTCTCCGGCTCATCTCCGTGCGATGCGGTCCGGCCCACACCGCCGTCGTCTTTCTCCCTCTCTCTTCCCCCGGTTCCTTCCCCCTCCCTCATTTCTCCGGCGCCGACGCCGCCGCGCGCCCATGCCGTCGCCCTGACCCTTCTCGCCTCGTGGCAGCTGCAGACCGGCGCCATGCCACCAGCTCCCCTCCTTGCTTGCGTCAGAGGGCCCGCTCCGGCACAGGAACCCCCTCCTCCCCCATCTCGCAGCGCCCGTGCCCTCGCCCTCGCCGCACGATCTCCCTCCTCTGGACGGGATAAGCCCGACAGAGACGCGCGGGACGCATGCCAGCACCACGTGAAGCCATCGCGCGCGGAGTGCGGCGCCGACACCCTTTCCCCTGCCATCCGCACGAATTACCGCGGCGGCACGCGTCGCACACCGGCGAGCTCGCCGTGCCACACGTCGTAGCCCTGCCACCCCGGTGAGCCCCCGGGGAGCACCGCCAGGCTATAAATAGCCTTGCGCGCGCCCCGGATGGAGCTCACCCTCACCACACCACACCGCACCGCCACCACGACCACCACTGCGAGCGCGAGAGCGCCGCCACACTGCTCCGGCAGTCCCGCCGCCGCCAAGCCCCTGGACTCCCTTCCGACCACCGCGGCGCCGCCCAGAGCACCCCGTGGCGCCCAAGGCACGAAGCAACGTACCCCAGGGAGCGCTCGTGCAGTGGAGGAGCGCCGCCCGAGCGCCGCCGTGATCCGCAACCGCCGCCGCACGCCGGAGTGCTACCCCGGCCATCTCTCGCCTCAGCCACCCCGTGAGCCACCCCATGGTAAGCCCACTAGCACTGTCACTTCCCTTTCCCCGCTCCTTCCCCTTCCTCCGATGCTGGTCGAGCTCCGGCCAGTCTCCGCACACGCCGCCGAACTCCGGCGAGCCGTTGATCGGCTCTAGCACTCCTTCCCCGTGCCCGTACACACCGACGCACTCCACGCCACCCACTGGGTGCGCGTGACCCTTAGCCAAAGCCCCAGAAACCCCTCGCCGCGTTTTCCCCTTCCCACCGGCCGCCGCTCAAACTCCGGCGAGCCCGCGCCACCGCACCAACCCCCAACCCTCGACGAGATCATCCTCGACGTGTCCGCCGTGTCCCCCTGAGGCCGTAGGTGCCTTCACCGCCGCGAGAGCTGCCCTGTCGCCGCCGGCGGCGAGCTCTCCGGCGAACCTCCCCTGCAGCCCCTCTGCGCCGCCGCGAAGCCCGGCGCCTGCGTGGCAGCCACGCGAGCGCTGGCCCCACCTGGCAGCCCCCCTGCACCCCGCGTCAGCCGTCACCTCCCCCTCCCCGCCTTGCGTGAGCTCGGTCCAGTGGACCGCAGGCTCATGGCCCGAGCGGTCCATGCGCCCACGCCCCTGGTCCACAGCACAGTGGAGTGCGGGCTGGCGCCAGAGCTGGCGTCAGCCGACCCCACTCGTCAGCCGCACAACCATAGAAAAATGCTAGGTACACCCGGCTTAGTGCACCCAAAGAGTTATTTCTCCACCTTAGAAATTCCCAAAAATTCCAGAAAATACCTAAAAATATTAGGGAAAATAATAATCTATTTAGTACCATCCAAATTATTTATACACATTTCTAGAACTAGGATTTAAAAGTATTATTTTTTAGCCTATAGGAAGCTTTCGTTAACGTACCCTGGTTTATGCCAAATCCAAAGTAAAACCCCATAAATAGCCAATAAATTCCTAAAAATATTAGATTATATTCTAAGGTTTTTCATAAAGTTAGATTTCCTAGAAACCTTTCCTGAGCCTAGAAATGGTTTATTGCCTTTCACCGACGTTTCCCAAACCCCGCCTAAACCCCCGGGAAACACGAACCCTTTCAAAACGCCAGCTCTAAACCCTCGATTAACTTAGAAACCACTCCTATGGCCATTCTCCCCAACCCCTCTCCTCACAAGTAATTCATTCGTTGTGATAATTGATTAGTCATGTATTTGTATTTGTGTAGATACTCCGCCAGGAAACCTCAGGATTATAGCCCCGGTGGATACTACCATCGTATCAGGCAAGTCTTAGCAATTTCCTTGCTCATATTAATCAACTGTATTAATATGCTCTACTCCTTACTTAATGTCTGTAGTTGCATTGAGAATTAGCCACTCAGATACCCCCAACTACTAAGACACTACCCAGTGCCAGAAACCCTGGTTGTGAGAGGCAACAAGGGGGAAGAAGATGCGAGGTAGGGTGGATAGTCTCGGAGGAGCTCCTATCCAGAGGCCTACCTTGGTCGCTTCAGGACCGGTTCTTGGGAAAGTCTTTCCAACGCCATGTACGGCTATACGGGCCAAAAAGGACATAGCCTTCGAGAATGCCCTGTAATGTGAGGCCTCGACTCACACTCCACCAGCTACCTCTGACAAAGCTACCCCAGGGGCCACGGTGGGCAACGGAAATGCTGGAGACAGCCCCAGACAGAGGGCTGGGACTGGTCGGCACGGGTCGCATGTGACAGGGCTGGTAGGGCCCATGGGCGATGCATGCCCTAAATTATATTATGCATCCATACTCGGGTTAGCGTCCTTGTGTGGACGTTTATGCGATCCCTGTTTAGACCCCAGTAGCATCCGTGGGTAGACCCAGATGGAAGCTGTCCAGAGATGGACGCCAGTGGATATGAGTCCCGTAGGGTGGCCCTGCCGTTGGCCACGGGAGGGTCGCCTGACCGTATAGTTTCAAGAGTACAAATCTCTGCAGAGTTACCCAATCTATCGATAGTCGTGGCTCTCGGTTATGAGCCCGTCTGGTTAAAGCTCCCACAGATTAGCCAAGAATAACCTATAGGAGTGATGATAACAAGATGATGGTGATTGCAGGATCGACAGAAGGATCCGGGCCAGAATCACCGGGGACTGGTAGGGAGGTTCTTGCCCCTTCAGGACCCAACACCGATTCACTTAATCACTTGTCAACTAATAATGCATGTTTTTACCTTTTGATTGTTAAGTACTTGCTGAGTGCGGTGGTACTCAGACTTGCTTGTAAAATCTTGCAGCTCCATCGGAAGGCTTCCCTCCCTTCATCGGCACTGCAAGTCGTCCCGATCAGGTCCTAGTTCCGATCTTCACTTTTCAAATCTGGTTAGCCGTTGCCAACTCTTATGCAATTAATGTTATCCTTTACCAGGAAATGACATTATTTCATGCTAGGTGGGCCCGCCGGGTGGCGGGGCCCACAGGTACAATTTTAGTTTTTCTTACACAAATTAGTGGTGATGTGAAAAGACACACATGCTCTCATTTGTTGGCCATTTTAAGTTAGTTTTAATATGCAAATTAAATTTGCCCGCTTAATTAGATAGGTACTACCTCAATCCTCTTTGATAGTCCTATTTTGCCTTGGCACAATGACCAAAGAGAAAAACCTTACTTATCATCTAATTAATTATATAATTAAACACTTCTTTTTTTAACGAAAACTTTTTCGTATTGATGTTTTCATATACATGCACCAGTCTTTTTCTAGGGGCTATCAAAACAGAATGGATAGAGATGAGATCCAATTTCTAAAATTGTATAGTCTGTATAACATTTTTCAAATACTAGACTTGTACTTTAATAGGACAAAAAAAAAGTATGTCTTAGAGCAGGTACAGTAATCCACTTCAGCTTATCTTATAGTCAAGCCACATTAGCAAAATCTCATGTGGCGGAGGGAGAAAGAGAGAGAGAGAGTGAAGTGATCTCTAGATGTAGAGACCATCGCGTCCCGTTCTCCAAGATGTAGAATCCAGTGAGGATTGAGGGAGCAATTAATTAAGAGTTATATGTGGGTGTATGGTTCAATAAAAAGTAAATCCTTGAGCTCTACAAGAGACAATTAACTTGTGAGAACTATAAGAATTCAAATCTGGGTCATATGATCTTGATCCAAGGGGAGAGCGTGGGAGAGCTAGGAGGGGGGATTTGCAAAATCACCACCCCTTAATCATACTTTTGCAAAATCTCTCATCTCACCTTTTCCTTGGATCAAGATCATGTGGCCTGGATTGAGTTCTCATAGTTCTCACGTGAATTGGATTCTCATAGGATACGTTGCCATTAATTAAGGGTTACGTATGGGTGTATGGTTATAAATGACATGGTTCGACTATAATCCAAATTTATTAACCATGCTTTTATGGCTCATTTGGCAGGGCTCCTGGGACGGGAGGTGAAAAGAGTCAATAATTCTGGAGGAGGATTTTTTTTTACACGAATACTAGAGGATAACAGAGGAAGGAATGCGGTTGATTAAGAACATTTTAGAACGGGGAGAGCCCTTGCTTTTTGGCTGGCGCGGCTTACGCTGACATGGGCCCACCAGCCAAACGCAGGTTCTCCTCTTCGTGCAGTCGAGTCGAGTCATCGTGTGGCTCGTTTCGTCACGCCTCTCAGAGTCTCAGCAGCACCGGTGGGCGTACGGCGCGGCGAGGCCCCGGCACAACTCATCTCCATCGCCGTCCTCCTCCTCCTCCTCCTCCGCCGCCGCCGCTCCTCTCCACCGAGGCAAGTTCCTCTCCATCTCGTCCTCGCTCGTACCCCCTGCTAGAAACTCATCTGTGCCACCATCTACTCTCTCTGCCGACGGCGGGTTGTCTCGATGCCCAGACTACCTGCCCATCACTTCGATTAGTCTCTAGCGCACAGCCCTGCTAATTTTTCACCAGATCATCTTGTTATTCTTTGTGTTAGATTAGATTAAAAGAATTCACAGTAAAAATAAGCTCAGGACCATGGCTAGAACTCGGCCACTTCTAGATTAATCTCAGCTTTACCAACCCTGTTGTTGTGGTGTTTTCAGAGCACTCCGATTCCTCGCCAGTTGACCCCGGAGGAGGTGGGGCAATGGGCAGCGACGCGGCGGAGAAGTTCAGGTTCTGCATTGACAGGGGCGGCACGTTCACCGACATCTACGCCGAGGTGCCCGGGAGATCAGAAGGCTATGTCATGAAGCTTCTCTCCGTCGACCCGTCCAACTACGACGACGCACCCATCGAAGGGATCAGGAGGATTCTGGAGGAGTTCACCGGGGAGAAGATCCCCCGGTCCTCCAAGATCCCCACCGGCAAGATCGAGTGGATCAGGATGGGCACCACCGTTGCCACTAATGCGCTTCTGGAGAGGAAGGGGGAAAGGATTGCCCTTTGTGTCACGAGGGGGTTCAGGGATTTGCTTCAGATTGGTAACCAGGCGCGGCCGAACATATTCGACCTCAAGGTGTCGAAGCCGTCGAATCTATACGAGGAGGTGATTGAGGTTGACGAACGAGTTGAGCTTGTTCAGGATGGTGAGGGGGATGGGTCATCTGTTAAGGGGATCTCTGGGGAATTGGTCAGGGTGGCAAAGCCTGTCGACATTGAAGCATTGAAGCCTTTGTTTAAAGGTTTGCTTGATAAGGGGATTAGATGCTTGGCAGTGGTGTTGATGCATTCATATACATATCCTCACCATGAGCTCCTGGTTGAGAAGTTAGCTCTGCAGATGGGATTCAAGCATGTGTCCTTGTCTTCGTCGCTGACACCGATGATCCGTGCTGTACCCCGGGGCTTGACGGCGAGTGTGGATGCATATCTCACACCAGTCATCAAGGAGTACTTATCAGGATTCATGTCGAGATTTGAAGGGGGTTCTGAAGAAGTGAATGTGCTATTTATGCAATCAGATGGAGGACTTGCGCCAGAGAGGAGATTCTCTGGGCATAAAGCAGTATTGTCAGGTCCTGCAGGTGGTGTGGTTGGCTACACACAGACCTTGTTTGGACTCGAGACAATGAAGCCGCTGATTGGGTTTGACATGGGAGGTACATCCACGGATGTGAGCCGCTATGATGGAAGCTATGAACAAGTTCTGGAGACCCAGATTGCTGGGGCGATAATTCAAGCTCCCCAGCTTGACATAAACACAGTGGCTGCTGGTGGTGGATCGAAGCTTAAGTTCCAGTTTGGTGCTTTCAAGGTTGGGCCAGAATCAGTTGGAGCACACCCTGGTCCAATTTGTTACAGAAAAGGTGGTGACCTGGCAATTACTGATGCCAATTTGATCTTAGGAACTGTTATTCCTGAGTACTTCCCATCAATATTTGGTCCGAACGAAGATATGCCCCTCGATTACGAGGCTACAAGAAAGGCATTTGAGGAACTTGCTGATGAGATCAACTCTCACCGAAGGAGTCAGGATCCAACAGCTAAGGACATGACAGTTGAAGAGATTGCACTTGGATTTGTTAATGTTGCAAATGAGACTATGTGCCGGCCTATACGCCAGCTGACTGAAATGAAGGGGCATGATACTAAGAACCATGCCCTTGCTTGCTTTGGTGGTGCCGGTCCTCAGCATGCGTGTGCTATGGCAAGGTCCTTGGGTATGTCTGAGGTTCTTGTTCACCGATACTGTGGAATATTGAGTGCATATGGCATGGGTCTTGCTGATGTCATTGAAGACTTTCAAGAGCCTTACTCTGCTATTATAATGCCGATTCGGCTACAGAGGCATCGAGAAGAGAATCCCTTTTGATAAAACAGGTGAAAGAAAAGTTAAGAGAGCAGGGTTTTGGAGAGGAGAGCATCAGGACTGATTCATACTTGAACTTGAGGTACGAGGGAACTGATACCGCCATCATGGTAAAACAGCCAGAGCAGGGGTCTGGACATGACTATGCTACTGAGTTTGAAAAACTATTTCAGCAAGAGTATGGCTTCAAATTGCTAAACAGGAAGATACTCATATGTGATGTGAGAGTTCAGGGTGTTGGTGGTACAAACATCCTGAAGCCTCGTGAAATAACACCATTATCAACGAAACCTGTGCAGGAAAGTTCATGTCAGATTTATTTCTCATATGGATGGCAAGAAACTCCATTATACAAACTTGGAAAACTAGGTTATGGCCATGTCTTGGAGGGCCCTGCAGTTATTATGAATGGGAATAGTACCGTGATAATAGAAAAGGACTGTAAAGCCGTCATCACCAAGTATGGTAACATAAAAATTGAGATCAGTGCTGCTCCAAGCACTGCAAAAATATCAGACGAAGTTGCAGATGTGGTCCAACTTTCTATTTTCAATCACCGGTTCATGGGTATTGCAGAACAGATGGGTCGTACACTTCAGAGAACTTCAATTTCCACTAACATTAAGGAAAGGCTAGACTTTTCTTGTGCTCTCTTTGGTCCAGATGGTGGCCTTGTTGCAAATGCACCTCATGTTCCTGTGCATCTAGGGGCCATGTCTAGTACAGTACGCTGGCAGATTAATTATTGGGGTGATAGCCTGCATGAGGGCGATGTTCTCGTGACTAATCACCCATGTTCAGGAGGGAGCCATCTGCCAGATATAACAGTTGTCACGCCAGTTTTTGACAATGGCAAGCTTGTCTTTTTTGTTGCTAGTAGAGGTCACCATGCAGAGATTGGTGGTATAACCCCAGGAAGTATGCCTCCTTTCTCAAAATGTATTTGGGAGGAAGGCGCTGCCATCAAAGCATTTAAACTTGTTGAAAGGGGTGTTTTCCAAGAGGAAGGAATAGTCCAGCTGCTGCAGTCACCTTGCTCAGATGAACTTTCTGGCTACAAGATCCCAGGAACACGTCGAATCCAAGATAACCTTTCTGATCTCCATGCTCAGGTTGCAGCAAACCAGCGAGGAATAGCACTTATCAAAGAACTAATAAATCAGTACGGTTTGGTCACTGTACAATCTTATATGAGCCATGTACAAAAGAATGCTGAGGTTGCTGTCAGGGAGATGCTGAAGGCAGTTGCATCTCGAGTTCAAAAAGAGAATGGGTCTTGTGTTATTGAAGATGAAGATTATATGGACGATGGCTCAGTGCTTCACTTGAAGCTCACACTCGATGCTAGTAAAGGTGAAGCTACAATTGACTTTGAGGGTACCAGTCCTGAGGTCTATGGCAATTGGAATGCTCCTGAAGCAGTAACAACAGCTGCTGTCATATACTGCCTAAGGTGCTTGGTGGATGTGGATATACCACTAAATCAAGGTTGCCTTGCTCCTGTGAAGATCCTCATTCCTAAAGGCTCTTTCCTTTCACCAAGCGACAAGGCTGCTGTGGTTGGTGGTAACGTGCTCACCTCTCAGAGAGTAACAGATGTTGTCCTAATGGCGTTCCAAGCCTGTGCCTGTTCTCAGGGCTGCATGAACAATTTGACCTTTGGAGATGACACCTTTGGTTACTATGAGACCATTGGAGGTGGCTGCGGGGCTGGGCCTACCTGGGATGGCACAAGTGGCGTTCAGTGTCACATGACAAACACAAGGATGACAGACCCTGAGATCTTTGAGCAACGATACCCTGTTCTCCTGCACAGATTCAGCATCAGGGAGAACAGCGGAGGCTCTGGTTTCCACAGAGGCGGTGATGGCCTTGTAAGGGAGATTGAATTTCGGCGGCCTATTGTTGTGAGCATTCTTTCTGAGAGGCGGGTGCATGCTCCCAGGGGACTCAAAGGAGGCGCAAACGGAACTCGCGGTGCAAACTATCTAGTCAGGAAAGATGGCAGGAAGATTTACCTTGGAGGAAGGAATACTGTAACGGTTAGTGCTGGCGACATTCTTCAGATTTTCACACCTGGTGGCGGCGGCTTTGGCACTTCTTGATGATATTTTTGTGGATGCCGATAACATCTGCCTAGGTTTCTTGCCTTTGTGCTCCTTTACCTCTATTTACACTGCTAGTGAATAAATTGCTCTAAAACAACCACAAACCAACCTGGTAGAGATTCTTCCCAGGTGCTATATCCCTGAGGCATTGGAGCTGAATAAAAGCATGATTGTTGCTTACTTGCTGTTGCTTATCAGAGATCTTATATGTTAAACCACTATACGAACTTTATTGCCTCTTAGGCTTACATACTCCAGCTTGTGAACTTATCATGGTATGTTATTTTGCCTCTCGTTTATGTTAAACCAAACCATGCTTTATTGATAAGGATGTTTTATATGTTTGTTATTGAACATCCCCTAAATAAATTTATCTCTATAGTTGCTTTAAGTCAAACTATAAGTATGGTCAAATTAAAGAGTGCTAATATTTATGACACCAAGTTAGTATCAATACATCCATTCTGAATTATATTTTTATCATGTACTTATTTGGTTTTATGAATATTGGTACTATTTTTTATAAAGTTCGTCAAAAATTTAAGATAATTTAGTTTAGGATAACTATAGGAATTCACTGATTTATTTTGAGATGGAGGGAATAAAACACGGATGCTTTGCCATTCAGTCCGTTCCATTTCCGTCGTCCTCGTAACAGGAAACCAACACGATGAAAGTAGGTTACATGACTTGTTTAATGATGAAAACCATGCACGTGCAAACCAATCTCAAAGATTGGCAGGTAAACTCTCGTGCTTGCTGATCACAACAAATTCGTCTCATCATCCTGCTCCTGTTTAAAATGCTCATCATCCCTCCAGCACCCAAAGCATTCTTTGCAAAACTATCATCACATCCTCGATTCCTCGCAACTCATCTTTACAACGTAGAACAACTGCACAGTATATTTAAACCTCTACTCTCAATCTACCCATCAGCTAACTCCGAATATATAAACGAACCCGAACTTTTCTCCCATCTGACCACTAGTGTGCTGTGCTGAATCTGCCGGCGAAATGGCGCCGCGGCTTGCGAGCTCGGCGGCGCTGCTTCTGGCCACCATTCTTGGCTCCCTGTGCCTCGTCGCCCTCTCAGATGATGGTTAGTTTGTGCCAGCGTGTCGTGTACTTTGTCACGTGTGTTCTTCGGATTTTGCAGTCTCCGTGACGTCTGAATTAAATGTCGTGGTCGTGCGCGTGCAGAGCAACTGGAGAACCTGCGGTTCGTGCGTCGCGCGCAGGACGCGCCGCCGGTGTCGCACTACAACTACATCATCATCGGCGGCGGCACGGCGGGGTGCCCGCTGGCGGCGACGCTGTCGGAGCACTCCCGCGTGCTGCTCCTGGAGCGCGGCGGCCTCCCCTACGGCAACATGTCCAGCCAGCAGCACTTCACGGACGCGCTGGCGGACACGTCCCCTGCGTCCCCGGCACAGCGCTTCATCTCCGAGGACGGCGTCGTGAACGCCCGCGCGCGCGTCCTGGGCGGCGGCAGCTGCCTCAACGCCGGCTTCTACACCCGCGCCAGCGGCGAGTACGTGCGCGCCGCCGGGTGGGACGCCCGCCTCGTGAACGCCTCCTACCGCTGGGTGGAGCGCGCCCTCGTGTCCCGCCCCGACGTGCCGCCCTGGCAGGCCGCGCTCCGCGACGCGCTCCTCGAGGCCGGGGTCACCCCCGACAACGGCTTCACCTTCGACCACGTCCCGGGGACCAAGATCGGGGGCACCATCTTCGACAGCACCGGGCGGCGCCACACCGCCGCCGACTTCCTCCGGCACGCGCGCCCGGGTGGGCTCACCGTGCTCCTCTACGCCACCGTGTCGAGGATACTCTTCAGGCAGGCGGAAGGGTCGGCGTACCCGGTGGCGTACGGGGTGGTGTTCAGCGACCCGCTGGGCGGGCAGCACCGGGTGTACCTCCAGGACGGGGGCGGCAAGAACGAGGTGATCCTGTCGGCGGGGACGCTGGGGAGCCCCCAGCTGCTGATGCTGAGCGGCGTGGGCCCGCAGGCGCACCTGGAGCAGCACGGCGTGCAGGTGCTGGTGGACCAGCCCATGGTCGGGCAGGGCGTGGCCGACAACCCCATGAACTCGGTGTTCATCCCGTCGCCCGTGCCCGTCGCGCTCTCGCTCGTGCAGGTCGTCGGCATCACCCGCACCGGCAGCTTCATCGAGGGCGTCAGCGGGTCCGAGTTCGGCATCCCCGTCTCCGACGGCGTCCGCCGCCTGCGCCGCAACTTCGGCCTCTTCTCCCCTCAGACAGGGCAGCTCGGAACGCTGCCGCCGAAGCAGAGGACGCCGGAGGCGCTGCAGCGGGCGGCGGAGGCGATGCGGCGGCTGGACAGGCGGGCGTTCCGGGGAGGATTCATACTGGAGAAGATCCTGGGGACCCGTGTCCTCGGCCACATCGAGCTGCGCACCACCGACCCGCGGGCGAACCCGGCGGTGACGTTCAACTACTTCCAGGAGAAGGAGGACCTGGACCGGTGCGTGCACGGGATCGAGACGATCGAGCGGGTGATCCAGTCGCGGGCGTTCGCCAACTTCACCTACGCCAACGCCTCCGTCGAGTCCATCTTCACCGACTCGGCAAACTTCCCCGTCAACCTGCTGCCGCGCCACGCCAACGACTCCAGGACGCCCGAGCAGTACTGCAGGGACACCGTCATGACCATCTGGCACTACCACGGCGGATGCCAGGTCGGCGCCGTCGTCGACGACGACTACCGGGTCTTCGGCGTGCAGCGGCTCAGGGTCATCGACAGCTCCACGTTCAAGTACTCGCCCGGCACCAACCCGCAGGCCACCGTCATGATGCTCGGGAGGTACATGGGTGTCAAAATCCAGGCAGAGAGATGGAGGAAATGATCAGGAAGAAGAGCAGAGGATTTTAGCATTGTCGACGCATCTGTAACTGGGTACCTGACTGCCTGCTTTAGGATAGATTTTATTTTCCTCCAGACATTTTATTCTTCTCTAGAGATAGTTCTAGTTTCCACTTGTTGATTCCAAATCCTTCACATGACACCACTTGAGACGCATTGCTCAGCATCTCGCAACAACAGTGAAAAATTATGCTGCAAAGGCATGATGGAGAAATAAAAGAATTTGCCGTTTCATCAAATACCGATAAGGGGGAAAGGCGATTCAATGGCCAATACTTCAAAATATTCTGCAGGATCAATTTACAACTGACGACAATTTCAGGATTTACATGGATGGAACGTATTGGCAGTCACCATAAATGTCATATCCCTGACCCCCATTTTTTTTCTATACAGGTCACAGTTACCAAACAAAGGTAACAAATTGATTGGCTAGGTATATGCAATAAATGAATCAAGAAAAAGGGCAAAAAACATGAAGGAAAAGCCCTGATACCATTTCCCTATTTGCTTGCAACCTATACCTCTTGCAAAATTTACTTCCTATCTATGCTCTCAAGAAATAGTATTAGTTAGTGCTCTATCCAGAGTGCCCAGAAGCTATCAGCTATTATATAATTGCACGGCTAAATCTTATATTGTGAGGTTTTCCTGGATGGCCACAAATGAGCCACAGATGTTCCCACCCAAATCTGGGAATGTAGCGCATCCTGGCAGAGGTTTCACCTTGCCTTTACGGTCAACGCTTACTGGATACTTCATGAGGTGGCCTCGCATCTCTGTCACCTCATCAGAAACAAACTGCTTCCAGTTCTCTTCCCCAAGATATCGTACCCGCCTCATGCATTCCAGGCTCTCCGGATGGTTGAAGTCTTCCTCGATGCCTCCAATATGTTCAGCCCATAAGGACATTCTGTAGCCATAAATCTACAAGTGAAATCGACAATTTTGATTTAGTGCACAACATCATATGTATCAGTCGCATCATGAAATCAACTGTGCCACTAGTGATTACAAAATGTATATTGCGTGCCTGACACAATAAAGAGCTGAAACAGAAATGCTAACAAAGCAGTAGCAACTGAAAGTATGAAAGCATAAATAACTCCAAGTACAATCACATAATAGGGGCATAGAGGGCAGCTCAGTTTTGTATGCCTCAAGAAATATGGTACACCAGATATTTGTCAGCTTAGATATGAGGCTTTACCTGTCCACGCGGGGCAGAAACCTTATTAGCCCAAGTATACTGTGGCTGATATGCTCCCATGGCAATCTCAGTATCTCTTATTCCTTCCATGGACCTCTGGTTGATGTTAGCTGATCCAATGATCACATACTCATCATCCACGATCATGCCTTTTGAATGTACATAGACCATGAATCTCCTATTTTTCCTAGCGTGTTCCTGAACAGTAAGTGCAAAATATATGACCAAAGGTTGCACGCAGGGCATATCCAGGAGATGAACAAAAGCATATGGAAAGAAAAGTTCATGTCAAATTCCAAATTCGATTCCATGAGGGCAAGTAAACAGAATACCAACTGGTAATTTACATTTAGGTAAATATTACTCCCTCCGTTCTCGAATATGACATTTAGGACAGCCAATTTAGTTCATTTTTGAACTAATTAGTTTGTCCTAAACGTCATATATTTAAGAATCGGCGGTAGTAGAAGTCAAGTTAAATCACTTCACTCATTGACCCAGAGGTTCTATTGAAACAGAAGTTTCAAGTAGGCATCTTAATTTTCCAAATAGCCTCTGGGAGACAAACAAAGCCAAGTGCATGGACTAGTCATTTGGCCTACATGTATGGTCAAAGCAAGATCTTATACCAAATATCATCTAAGAATCATTATGATATGATATTATCAGTAGAATTCAGCAGCAGAGATAGACAAAATCAGAATCTGAATGTTTTCACACTTCACAATACAGTCCAAAGGAATTATATTGATACTTTGCCTAGAAAAAGAACTGTAGAGCTGAGTCCAGGTAAAGGTCACATAACTCAATGTATCACTAACTAATCTATTTAATAGGTTTTTGCAGGAACAAATTAAAACGGCTCTAAGTCCTCAGCATAATTTGTTGAACAAAAACAAGAAAGTAGTCACCTGTGGATTATTTGCTGAATTTGATGCATTTGAAGTGCTAGTGCTGTCAGCAACTTCACGGTTGCCAAGACAGAAGAAGTTTAAATAATCCTGAGGCTCATAGATATCATCTAGGCCTGCTTCTTTCAAGGCCCTATATATTGTCTCATACATCATTTGCATGGTTTTGTTCTGCAGTATAAATAAAACAAAGATGTGACTAAGCCACATATGGAGAATTGGAAACATATCATCTGCACGAACACAAGAAACAAGACACGAGCAAAGAACAAAACTGTTAAATCTAACCTGCCAGTAAAGAATTCTTTGTGTAGCTGCACCAGTCGGATTACCCTCAGGCCACATAGGAACCACTATATATGCAGAAAACCTTTCATTTGCCTTGATCTTGTTTGCAATTTTGAGAGCAATTTCAATTGGTATTAAATTGTTAGCCCCTGAAATATAGGAAAAGTTTGCAACAAAGATGTGTAGTTAAAGTGGAAAGTGGGAGGGGGAAAAAAAGGACGGTAGAATGTTTTTTTTTCTTTAAGTCATTGTGCATCATACTACAGAGATCAGAGAAGAATGCAAAACAAAATTTTATACTGCGTTCTTACCTAGATCTTTGTTTGAATCCCAATTAAATGAGGAGCCAATGAAGTACTGATTCTCAATATATATAAAGTGTTGGGCTGACCGGATAGCATGCACATAAGCCGTATGTATGCTCATGTCAATAAGAACATTCTTTCCACAAACAAGATTCTGTTAGCCAAAGAAGAAAGCATCAGTCAACACCAAAATGGCAAACCTACAGAATATAGCATTGCTAGATGGAACTAACAATTACCTTCATGGTTGCTGCTCGTGGATCCTTCGGAAATCCCTTGGCAGAGTTTGAATCAATAGACCGGAACACCTGAATTTTAAAGCAAAAGAAAGTTCAGTGCTTGAAAGGAGAAATAACACAAGGGGAAAAAGCTTCAACTATAGGAATGTAAATACCTGAACATGCCAGGTCTCTGGATCATGTTCGCTGAAATATGTTGCATCATTTATGTTTATAATCTCCGGTATTCTTTCAATACTGAGCAGAGCATCATCATACGATTTGGCCAACTTTTTAATTCCATGGCGTTTGGCAGCCTTTAACCAACGCTCCTGGAAGTTTTGTAGAACATCATAAGCAGCTGGACCGTCGATCTTAGAATGCAAATCATGCCACGGTTCCCTTGGGCCACGGGCATCAGCTTGCTGCAAAATAATGGAAAAGAAGAACTAGTTTCAGAACTGCCACATAATAAAGGTAGAGAATAGGGCAACTATTTTTTCCCTATGATAAAAAATAAAATAATGGAAAGAAAGCACCGCAGAACAAAGACAGATAACACGACAAATGCTAATATTTTCCTACACTATAATATTTTCCTTTTAAACTAAGCAAATATCATAAAAGGTTCCTGCCTTTTCAGTACTAAGAAAATTCTAGAATCAGTACATAAGAAACTGAACCAAGTACTTACAGCAAAGTTCGGATTGTAATAATCCTCCTTGTGCACAGTCTGAAGAGTCCGAAACAGAGGATGCCAAGGTGTATCATATCGCCCACCACATAAATCAAGGCCTCCAACAAAAGCAATTATCTTTCTTCTATAGTTGCCGGCATCAGCATCCACAATAACTGTTTTCTGATGATGGGTAAAAATGGTTCCTGTTTCCTGGTCGACACGAACTTCATACATAAATAGATGGCAACTAAAGAAACCATACAATGCAGAACACTTGATTAAAAAATGGTGATGGTGGGTAGACTTTGATTTATGGTAAAGATAGTTATAATACTTTTAGTGACAAAAACATATAGTTCACAATTGGGAACTAGAGATAACCTGCTGTTTCACCCAGCTGTGTCGTTTTCCAGCAGATCGTGGGCAAAGCAACACTTGAACCGAAGAATGCTTGAAAAATCTGCGTGTCTCCTCATCTCGTGTGCCCATGAAACCATCCTATGAGTAAAGCTTTATAAGCATTGTGCAATTCGATTCTTAAACATCATAAAGTACGTGAACATGTTACCAAATATCTAGAGAACAAGCTACCAAACTGTATGATAGAGAAACTGGGTACTATGTTGAGGACTATCCACTTACAATACTCAGGTGACAGCTAGTATTTTTGCAAATCCTTTAAATTAAATACTGCAGAAATAGATACAAAGTAAAGTTACATCATATTTTGCTCAGGAGAAAAAGTTTGCAGCACAATTTTAATCAAGAAATTTCTGTACTGATTTCAATAACAGAGAAACATCATTAGTGCTACAGTGACACAATTTAATCAAGAAATTAGTGTACTGATTTCAATAACAGAGAAACATCATTAATGCTACGGTGTGTCTTCTTAGAACCATGTATAAATTTGAAAAGGCATCCAAGTTTCGAGCACTGATAGCATCAAAATATGCAGGGGCAAATTTGTGTTTCTTTTGTCGTGTAAAGACCTTAAGCAGCATATTTTCAACTAGATAAATACTCCGTAGTACATACCATCTTAAATCCAAGAATGCTCCTTGACGTTGGATCATCCCAAACAAGAAGAAGCACCCGCACCCCCTCCTGTGACTTTGCCTTCAACAGGTCCCCAAGTGATGGAGCCTGAGTCCCATCTCTCACAAGGTGGATCGTGTGGAAAACTGACCAGCCCACAATGTAAATCAACTTCCTCGCCTGGCATATGGCATCATAGATGTCTTGCCAGCACTGCCCGTGCTGGTAGCGCAGCCCATTGTCAAGCCATATATCTGGGAGACAGCCATCAGGCACATGTGCATCTTGATACAGTGTCACCCTCATGCCGCGCCTAAGTGGGAAGTAAGTATGGGGCACGCCATGACTCTCCGGACCAGCAATGACTCCATGGTGGTACATTGTGAGGCGAGCGACGGGGATGAACTGTATCGACAGATGCAGTACAGCTCCCGGAGCGCACGGCTTACCATTGGACTCGAGCACGGGGTAGACACCCTGAATCATTTCCCCAGTCAAAAGCTTCTCAGCCGGGATGGCCACCTCACCAATGATCTGAGCACCGAAGACATCACTGTCCTTGACAACAAACTGGACTTCAGCTGCCTCATGCCCCACGGGGACGACGAAGTTCTGCGACCAGACAGGGTTCTCGCAGTTGGGGATAACATAGGTCCGCGCAACGGTGGCGTAGGAAACCTGGACGGTGACATAGGGGTCACTGGTCATGGACGCGCTGGACATCTTAGCGCCGACGGCGCCTGTGATGCGCGCGCCAAGGAGCTCGCCGACCCTCTTGGAGAACATGTCCTTGTTGGGCAAGTGCCGGGCGTCGTGCACCCAGATGTCGAGGGTGCCGTGGAGCAGCACCACCTTGAGCGACACCCTGACGCTACCACCGTGCGACGACCCTCCTCCCCCGGCCGCACCGTAAGGCACCATCTGCATCCCGCCGCCGTGAGACGACCCTCCCGTGGGCGTGCCGTAGGGCACCACCTGCATCCCGCCGCCCGAGAAGGGGGTCGTCGAGGGCGGGGCCACGGAGGGCGACTGCGCGTAGTCGTAGCGGTCGGAGGAGAGGCGCATGGTGGCGAGGACATCCTCGAGGGGGTAGGCCGGAGCGGAGGGCGCTGGCGAGGGGGGTTCAGGCGCCGAGGGCGCGTGCGAAGCGGCGGGTTCAGGCGTGGCGGCGTGCTGGTAGTGGAAGCTGGTGCTGGGCGAGAGCGCGGGGCTGGCGCTGGGGCTCGGATAGGTGGACGGGTACGGGGAGGAGGAGGAGGATGAGGGGTAGGGGCCGTACCCGTGGGCGTAGGGCGGGGGATGATTCCCCGGCGGCGGGTACGCGTGGTGGTGCTGCGGCGGAGGCGGGTAGGCCTGGAGCGGGCCGGAGTGGTACTGCTGCGGCGGCGGCGGCGCGGGCGCGTAGCCCGGGAAGGAGGGCGACGGAGTGAAGTACGGCGCGCCCGGCTCGACGGACGGCGGCGGCGGGTACTGGTACCCGTAAGGATACGGCTGCGCCTGCGCCTGCGGGTACGGGTGGTGGTACGGCGGGTAGTGCGGCGGGTGGCCGCCATGGTCGCCGTGCTCCATCGCCGCCCGGGCGCCTCGCGCTCAGCACGGCTCCACGCTCCCGATTGGTCGGGGTCCGAACCAAATCGAAATGGGCGGAAGGACGGAGGAGCCCCTCCTCGGTCGGGGGTGGAAGAAGAGTCGTGGGTGGCGACCACGACCAACGACGGCGGCGGCGGCGGGTTGGATTTGGAAATTTGGAAGTTGAACTTGGAATTGGAATCGGAACGGGATCGGAAGCAGTAGCACGGTGGTTGGCCGGGTCCGGCCAGCCGATTGGATCCGCCCCCACGCCCCGGCCGTGCGTGTTCGGACGTTGACCACTTCGCCGGGAACACACCGCCTCGATTCTATCGTGGAAGGCCTCACCTCACGGGGCCCGCGTGTCAGTGTGCTGCGTCAGACAGCAAACGCCTCGTGTCGGAGGGAGGGAGATCGCCGGTGCCTTGTTGGCTTCTGGCCATCATCCGCCATCCACCGGGCACGCTGGAGAAGATGACGTGGTCGGGATAGATGCTTCTGTAATGGATAGATTACTGATAGATCGCTTAGTGGTGATGAACTCTAATTCCTTTATTTTATTTTCCTTGTGAAAAGGTAGAATCAAATATCCGTACGGCAAGCAAAAGCGCCACCGGATTTTATATTTTTTTCATCAATTTCTATCTACAAGGCGCTCTGTTTCTGCCGAAAAGCTGCTTGCAGAACAGCGATACCGGCAAGGTAGAGAACCACACGGCACGAATGGCTCGACCCATTCACCGCGTAGATTGCTGCGTACGCGCTCGGCATGCACGAACGCATCAAGCCATGTATGAATATCATAGCGGTGTAGTTGGCCTCCCATTGCTTGTAGGCTAAGCATTGCGAGTGTAATGTCACATTGCCAAGATTTCCAAAGTTTTCCCTTCTAGGAATACCAAGAAAATCTGCGTGACCCCTTCCTCAGCCAGAACGGAATCTACAAAATGGGGCTAGAAGTACAGTAGTGGAGTAGTGGGCGAATACCGCGTTTGCTGTTGGATCTGGGAGTTTCTTTTTTGGAAACGAAAGACCAGATCTGGGAGTTTCAGGCTTGCATTTCCTCTTCAGTTTTCAGGCTGCCATTCTGAAGCCCACACGGACACACACCTGCAGGATGCAGGTAATGGAACAATTTGACTTCGAAGACATGTGAATCAACACATGTGAATCCGTCGCGACACCCAGATAAAGTCAGATCGTGATGGGAGTAACCGCGTAAGCTGATAGCACACCATCCGAGCCGTCGCTGTCAGGTGATTCTGCTTAGGCTGCACCAAGAGCGTTGCTGCACGTTCGCCTCCATTATTCAATAAACGTTTCATCATCCGTTTGGTGTGCGACCACAAGATCATATCAACGCTGATTGAGTGATCGTAACATTGCTTTCAACAGGTTCATCTTTGGACATGCCCTGGATATTTTGTGTGTCCTCAGGGAACTTAGATGCCCCAAGGAAGTAGAAGATGCTCGGTAATAGTCATCTGATTTTCTGAATTGTCACACTATGCATGCTGAACATTCTGCATTATGCTACCCACTTAAACCTGTAGCCCATTTGCAGAGGTGGGCTACATCATTATCCAAAAACAGATTGGCTACATGAAGAGCATCGCAGTTGTCGCTGCATCATTCAGCATGAACATGTTCCGTTCTGTACTGACAAGAGTTGTGGCCATAAATTCAGATCAAGCGGATGTGAATACCTTCAATGTAGCAGCTCGATCTCTTGACAGCCCGCTGAATGTCCTGTGTCCTCTTGGGGACAGTGAGTTAAAAGCCCCAATGAAGTTGCTGTCGAGGTGGTACCATTAGTTTGTCTGAACACACATGTACATTGTTACGGTAGTAATTCCTGGTGATTTGCTGAACATCCTGCGTTGTACTGTTGCGCTTCCGTGTATACAGTACAGTGATCCGTGACTCCAAAATAGCAATTGCTTTGTACAAGATCTCTGGATCTAACTGTTGCCCGGGGTATTTCAGGGAACAAGTCGCAGAAGGCATGTCATGTGCCCGACAGCCAAAAGGCCTCATGTGCATTTGTACTATATATATCTACGTGCTTTGTTGCTTACTGTTTCGCCAACATTTACACGAGCCAAGCTATCACGGGATGGAATCGGTGCCTAAGAATATCTAGTCACATCTCAGAAATAAAAAGAAGTGGCAACGGATGGCATGATCCTTTGTACTTACTGAACAAGAGCCCTGCTTCTTAGGTAAAGCTAGGCAAACATCACCGTGGTTCCATTGCGCTGCGTCATTGCTTTTGGCATAGTACAGTGGCGGGATCCAAGGAAAAAGGCAACCAGAAGCTCATGCTTGTTGGCGCCGACCGCATCGAAGATCGCCTCTGATTGTTAACATGGTCAGTCATGTGGTCATATGTTGAGAAATCTTGATTGCATTGCCTTTTCTGAATTCAGCCCGTGTTTAGTTCCCGAAAAGATTTCGGTGAAAAGATTTCGGGTTTAGATTTTACCAATTTAGGAGTAGTAAATGTAGACGAAAAGGGTGGAAAGTTATATGAATAGGTTGGAAATCTCGAGACGAATCTAACGAGAGTAATTAGAGGGTAATTAATCCATAATTAGCATATGGTTACTGTAGCATCACTGTTGCAAATCATGGATTAAGTAGGCTCATTAGATTCGTCTCGCGATTTACAACCTATCCATATAACTTTTCACCTTTTTCGTATACGTTTAATACTCCATGCATCTAAGATTCTCCTTCGATGTGATGGGTGAAAAGATTTCATTTTGGAACTAAACAAGGGCTCAGTAATGGAACTGCAGCGTTTCACAAAGTTCAGAAACGGACTACATAAACTCTAGGGAAATGCAAGATGATATCCCGAGGCCATAGCTTTCGGTTGCGTACTGTTTAGGTAACATTGACACGACGCGGCCGAGAATCACATCTCAAAAGGGCGGCAATGAGTAGCATGATCCTTCTACTTACCGAACAAGAGCACTTCTTCAGTAAGCGACGCAAAAAAGATCAACCGTGTAACGGCCGCACTGCATCGTCGCTTTTCGGCTTTCGCATGTAGTAGTACAGTAGCTTTGATCTAGAAAAACTAAAAGGCAAAAAATATACTGTAAAGCTCACACTTGTTGGTGGTGCTGAACACGTTGTGGATCAGCTAGCAGCTCTCTGTGTCGGGCATGATCAATCATGTGATCATGTTCCAGCAAATGTTTGCTGCAGTACAGTACATTCTTGGAGTTTCAGAGACGGAACGGCAGCATTTCGCTTGCAAAGAACCTGGCTCCCAATGCGAGCTGTTAATCCAATGGCACAGCTTTATTGATCTCCGGTATTTACACTACAAAATTGCAGCTGAGGTAGCATACGTCGTGTGAGGAGAGAAAACTCCAATTTCCCAGCCTATACAAACGAGCCATACGAGTCAAGCAGCCTAGAGAAACGCTATACAGTACTCTGCATCACGGTTGCAAATAAAATCAGCAGCCAGCCTACTCGCCCTTCCCTGGAACCACAAGGGGGCTCCTGACGATGTAATCGTCGGAGACCCACTTGAGGTTGCCCTCTGCGCCAGCGACGTTGGGCTCGCCGGCCCACCGCACCGTCACCGTGAAGCTCTGCTTCTCCTTGAGCTCACTGAACCGGAGCATCGGCGGCTGCACGACCACCGACACGTCCTTGGGCACGTCCACCACGGCGGTGTACACCGACCTCGCCTTCCCCACGTTTGTCACCGTGCGGTTCACCGTGATGGGCTGGGACAGCAGGTTCACCACCAAGGACGGGTAGTTGAGCTCCGCCTCCGTGATGGCCTTGACGCCGCCGCAGGCGACGGGGCGGTGCGCGATCTCCGTGACGCCGTCGTCGCCGAGCCCCAGCCCGCAGAGGTAGGGGATGTAGTCGTCGGCGTCGAGGTCGTAGACGAGGCCCGGGTCGAAGGCGAGCGCCGGGTTCGCGTACCCGGCGCCCATGGCGTAGAAGGTGGCGTGCCGGTACTGCTCGTCCTTGATGGGCATGCCCGTGCGGTCCACCGCGTCGGAGGTGGTCATGATCGCCGACTTGATCGCCGCCGGGGACCAGTCCGGGTGGAGGCTCTTGAGGAGCGCGGCGATGCCGCTGAGGTGCGGCGTGGACATGGACGTGCCGGACTCGACGAAGAAGGACAGGTCGGCGCCGCCGTCGGAGAACTCGGTGTGGGACTCGCTCGGCGCCCACGCGGCGAGGATGTTCATGCCGGGCCCCGTGATGTCCGGCTTCAGGATGCCCGGGCTGGCCTTGCTGGGCCCGCGGGACGAGAAGAAGGTGATGGTCGGCGACGGGTACGACCCGATGACGGTGCCCCTGAAGTCGATGCTCGCCGTGGCGTTGCGCGTGGAGTTGAGGTAGGAGATGATCCTGGCGCCGGCGTCGTGGCTGACGTGCGACGCCGGGAGGACGTGCGCGTCGGCGAAGGTGGTGTACCCTTCCGGCGCCCTGTTCATCACGATCATGCCGGCCCCGCCGTACGCCGCCACGGTCTGGCCGGCCTCGACGCGCCCGTTGAGCCCCCTGCTCTCGCAGAGCACCACCTTGCCTTCCACCTCGGATCCCCGGAGCACGCTGCAGTCGCGGCTGGCGTCGAAGCCGTCGGCTCCCGGGTACACGAGCGGGAGCGGGTCGGCGGCGGAGTTGTTCCCCGGCTGGAAAAGCGACTCGCCGTGGAACACCTCGCCGTTGCCGAGCCTGACGTTGGTCCGAATCGCGCGGTCCATGGTGCCCGCGGCGACGGTGAGCATCCACGGCGCGCCGTTGCCGACGGTTCCCGGGTCCGGGCCGGCGTTCCCCGCGGCGCAGCTGACGAAGATGCCGCGCTCCATGGCCTTGAACGCCGCGATAGCGATGGGGTCGTAGTTGAACTGCGTGCCCGAGTAGGCGCCAATGGAGAAGGAGAGCACGTCGACGCCGTCCCTGACGGCGGCGTCGAGCCCCGCGATGATGTCCATGATGGAGCACCGGCTGCGCGTGCACACCTTGTAGATGGCGAGGTGCGCGTGTGGCGCCATCCCGGACGCCGTCCCGTCCGCGTTGCCCCTGACGTTGGCGTTCTCCACGAAGTTCCCCGCGGCGGTGCTGGCGGTGTGCGTGCCGTGCCCGGCGTCGTCGACCGGCGGCGCGGTGGAGTTGACCGCGGCGCTCCCGAATGCCCGCGCGCCGATGATCTTGTTGTTGCAGCCGCCGGCGCCCGCGACGGCCTTGAACTCGCAGGTGCCGTTCCACCCTTTCGGCGGCGGCTGGAGGCCGTCGTCGCCGAAGGACGGGTGGCTGGGCAGGATCCCCGTGTCGAGGATCCCGATCACCACGCCGCGACCGAACCCGGAGCGGCTCCAGAAGCCGTCGTTCCCGAGGTGGAGGCCGAGGAAGCCAGGGGAGCGCGTGGTGGCCAACGGGAGGAACACCTCCGGGTAGAGGCGCGCGCACCCGTCCGTGGCCCGCACCGCGTCCGCCTCCTCGTCCGTCAGCCGCGCCGCGAAGCCCGTGAACGCGTCGGTGTAGGAGTAGATGATCCGCGGGCCGTCGTCGCCGTCGCCGGCTGTGGAGTCGAGGCCGGCCGTTGCTTGAGGTAAGAACGAGCGGTGCCACTCCTCGACGGAGACGCTGCCGCCGCCGCCGTCGCGCGGGCGGAGGTGGACGATGTAGTTCTTGCGCTCCTGGAGGTACGCCGCGGCGCGGGGGCGGTAGGGAGAGGAGGAGCAACAGAGAGGCGAGGGCCAGGCATTGCAGGGGCTTCTCCATCTCCAGGGCGGCCGCGGCGCCACGGGAGCTAGCCGGCCGGTCCGGTCGCTGCTGGGCAAATGTGGGTGGAGGCCTGAATGGGGAGTGGGGAGTGGCGTGGGTGGCGGGGACGAGGCGATCCGCGCGAGTTTTTATGGCTGGCACAGGGGCACAGGCAGAGCTGCTGGCTGAGGGCCTGAGGCTGAAGAGTGGAGTGATGGGCGGGGCACAGTGGCACTGGCAGTGAGCTGGAGGGCAGAGGAGGGGCCAGAGGCGTCAGCTGGTTTTAAATGATGGCACTAGCGCATCGGCGTGGGGGCGGGGCGTACCCGGTGTCCGCGTCCCAATGGACTGACTCACCGTGCGGCTGAGACTGACGCTCGGGGCCCGCCTGGCTTTGCCTGCCATGGTCCTCGTGTAGTTCAGGTCTCGTGATGATAGCTGGCTGGATGCGGATGGGGTCCGGCGGAATTGGATTCCGGGTGCCCCCACGTTTCGGAACTTGTCCTTCCTTCAGCTGGGCGTGCGCTACCCTACAAAGGTCTCTCTGGGGAAGATATTTTCCGCGGGCCCTAGCTGTCGGTGAAACGCAGCGGCGGTGACCGGTGAGGCCAATGATCTCAGCGTCCTGCGGCACTATGGTCAATGGAAGGTTGACTGCTGGGACCCGGTGGCTGAAGATGGAGGCACGAACGAGGCACGCGTCGAACCAGGCAACCAGCTGGTGTTTTGACGGAGTAGGGCCAACGCCGGTGCGCCGGGAGGCCGGAAGCACGGCAATTCAACCGCCGCTCATGATTGGAGCTGGAAAACGGAAAGGACGTGTGTACAAAGTCTTAACTCAGATTCTAATCAAACAGAAAAATGTACTAATATAAAAGGATGACTGGATGAGCGATATCCCTATCCTCAATCCAATCCGATCCCACTCCCGCTCAAATCTTGCTGGAAATGGAAGGATATGCCGCCGGCGAGACACGAACCAAGGATTTCGTTATCGCCGGCGTAGGCGCCTCGCGGGGACGAAAGGGAAGGAACGCATGGGAAGGAAGAACTGGGAGGAAGAGACAACGCCTGTTGCGCATATTCGGTGGGGTTTGCAGCACGCCCATACGAGCCGCCAAAAGCGAATGCGGTGCCGCCGTGCCGATGCGGTATCACTCGCCTGAAAAATAGTATTCTTTTTTTCTTTCCGCCGGTGGCCACCACCGGTCACCACCACGAGAGGCTAGACCGACCCCTCGTTTGGCACGCACACCGGCAAGCGTCACAGGCGCCGCTCGGTCACGCACCGCAATCTAGGATACGGACACTGGCGCGATCACGAGCAACACCACCGGTAACGGACTAGCGGTAGGTTTGTCTGTGGAGTCGATTCCCTGCGTGTCATTAGAAAATAAAACTCATTTTTTACTGTGTATTGGAAAATAGGTCATCCCTTTTATGCCATTGGTTATAATTTTTGATCTCTTATGTGCCATTGCCGTTAAAATAGGCTAACGGAACCGTTAAGTGGAAAGAGAAAAAGACCTATAATACCCCTAGCTAGAACGAAACATACTTTGACCTTTCATCCTTGTCATGTCATTCCAATCAATAACAATAATGAGATAACACTAGAAGCATGTCATACAGAGATATATAAAAATAAATAAAATTTATTGTTAGACCATAATAGAATGAAACATATTTGTGACATTTTATCCTTGTCATGTCATTCCAATTAACAATAATAATGAGATAACACTGAAAGCATGTAAAATGGATCATGCGGAGCGGTAGCGGACTAGCGGTAGGTTTGTTTGTGCCGCGCGCCGGCAGCCCTCGACAAGAAGGCTAATCTCTTTCCCCTTTTTCTTTTTAGCACGACCACCGAGGATCAAACTACCTCCAAAAGCGCTGTTCGTGAGGAGTTTGTATGCTAGCTTGGGGGCTTGGGCACTTGGCAGATCGACCACCCAGGACAGATTCGTCAGTTTTAACTTACCAAGGCCGCGTTTAGATTGTTTCGCGAAAAAATTTACAGTATGTCGGGCACACATTTGAAGTATTAAATATAGACTAATTACAAAACTAATTACAGAGTATGTCAGTTCATCGCAAGACGAACCTAATGAGTCTAATTAATCCGTCATTAGCACATGTTTACTGTAGCAATTTATTGTCTAATCACGATCTAACTAGGCTTATTAGATTCGTCTCGCAAAGTACACTCCATCCATATAATGGGTTATTTTTTTCGACTACATTTAATATGCCATGCATGTGAGGGAACATACTCGAAAAAAATTTCACGAAACATCTAAACAGGGCCCAAGTCCGGGCCTTGTTTTGTCTTCCCGCTAAGGAAAAAAAAAAGGGGAAAGCGGTGGCTTGTTTAGCGAGCCCGTGGCGCAAGTATCCAAGGGCGCCAACGTGATCCCGCCTGCACCGGTACTGCCGTCGTGTCCGGTTGGTAGCCCGGGACGGGAACGCAGGCAGAGATGCCCGCGCGCGGCTTGGCCGCGTCCGTCGTCAAATTGGCAAGCGTGAACTACACAAAAGCTAAGCACGGCTGCACGAGCACGACATCCTACGTCCTAGATTTAGCTACCATGCATGCCCGCTGTATAGTGTACCATTATTCAGCAGTGCTAGGTCGTACAATCATGCGAGAGGATTTCGGTGGCAAGGTCAAGGCGGCACCGAATCAGCTTATCCCGCGGGGTTTCATCAGATCCGTCGATGATGATGACTCTTAATTTCTTATTCCCGCGCGCATCTATGATGGGGATGGCGACCGGCTCGGGTGAGCCCTGCCTCAGTCTGGTGGCTGGCACCGGCGCTGGGTGGCCGGACCATGCGGATAGATATATCATATACAGTACTCCGTATTGAGGTGGAGATCTCAGATATGGGCACGCGTCGACGTCGGGTTAGTTTACCTATTAGCAATACAGTAAATGGATTATTGATGAGGGCAGGGTTAAACTAATGGCCTACTACCTATAAGCGCTAGGTGACCACTAGGTCTACACCCATTGATTCTGCTGCCGTCGTCAGACGTTAGGTTAATCCACTTGCTTGGTACGTACAGTAGCTGGTGCACTTCTACTATAATACGTACGCGTATCGGTGGGTTCTCTAGGTATCCCGATGCTTGAAGACTACTCTCTCGTACGCTCCAATTATAGAGTTTTTATGTAGTTTATGTACTGTATCTCATCGCATTCCTTAATCTACCTCAAGTGGCTTGGAGTGGCTTACAATCAGGCACCGCTCCTGTGGCTGTGATGCAAGAACGCTGAACAGTTTTCGGTGCGCATACAAAGTCACGGTCGTCGGTGCTATGTATGTCAGCCGACGAGGACCGTTTTGACACGAGTCGCTATCCTCGGCGACTCCATGTCGTCTACTAGCTAGACCGATCAAGAATCATGCCAGCCATCTGCAGTTTGTTTGACTTTTGTTTACACAATGCGATGGCTTGATGCGTGATATAGACCCCCCACGGCAACATGTGCGAGGGTCGTCGCGTTTCGCCATGAACACAACACAAACGCCCAAAACAAACGTGTTCTATCTGATCTTAATGAAGGACGACGATCAGAGGGATCCAGCAGGTGACAATTGTCCGATATTTTCAGACACGGGCGCATGGCACGGAACACCGACCTTTCCGACCGGCATCAGTGCACCACCGCGCGCGACGACACTGACTGCGAAGACCGCGATTTAATCAGCGGCGCAACATTGTTGTCTTATTCCATGCCATGTTACGACGTTATTACTCCCAACCAGAAGCGGGTCGACACGCGGTACACGAGTGGTTGCGCACTTATCATCACTGCTCGTCCCGTCTCGTGCATGTCAACACACAAGGGCGCCAGCTAGCTTGCTCATCTATCTCCTCGCGGTCGCCGTCAGGTGGAGGCCCTGGTCGATGTGGAGCGTGATCATGGTCCGGTAGTTGACGGTGGCCGCATCGCCGTCGCGGAGGCGGAACGCGAACGAGCGGAGGAGCACGGCGGCGAAGATCTTCATCTGCCTGTACGCGAACTCCTTCCCCAGGCAGATCCTCGGCCCCGCCTGGAACGCCGTGAACTTGAACGGGCTCTGCTGCTGGAACTCGCCGCTGCCGCCGTCGAGCCACCGCTCCGGCCGGAAGGCCTCGGCGTCCGCGCCCCACAGGTACTCCATCCGGCCCATGGCGTAGGGCACGTAGAACACGATGTCGCCCTTGCTCACGCTGGAACCGTCCGGCAGGACGTCGTCTCCGAAGCACTGCTTGTTATCCTGAAACATCAATATTGAAGAAAATGTTCAGTTAGTATAAGTTAGTGACATTTCGGCACATGTCCGCTAAAAGATTGGCAAATGGCCAGATGCTACAGTTGAACATGTTCGATGTAGCATGGACTCACCAGGGGAACCGACGGGTAGAGCCTGAGCGTCTCCGTCAGGGCGGCGTGCAGGTAGTGCATCTTGTTGAGGGCCTCGTCGGTCAGGCTCTGCGCGAACTCCTCCACGGTTGCTGTCTCGCTGGCGCCCGTAGCCTTCGTGGCCTCTTGGCAGACCTTGTCCTGGACCTCCGGGTGCTTGCACGCCATGTAGAGGAACCACGCGAGCGCCCCCGCCGTCGTGTCCTTTCCGGCGATGACTATGTTCAGTATGATGTCCCTCAGGTACTTGTAGTCCACCGTCCCGGATTCGTCCGTGGCCGTCTGGATGAACCTGGACAGCATGTCCTGCCTCGAATCCTATTATTTCCCCCATCAAGGAATGACGAGTCAGATCAGATCAGAGTTCAGTGTGTTTTAGACGAAGACGACACCAAACAGGACGTTTGGTGATGGCCTTACAGGGTCCTGTTCGTTGCTGTCAGCAGCGAGCTCCGTAGCCCTGTCGCGGATGCGCCTGTACACGAACTCGTCGACGACCCTGACCCGGTCCCTGAGCGCCGCCTCGGAGCCGACGTTGAGGAGCCTCAACGCCTTCCAGAACGCGTTCACGTAGCGGAGCAGCGTGAACTCGCTGGCGTCGTCGAAAGCCGCGGCGAAGCGGGTGCCCTCCCCGGACCCGCCCAGCGTGTCCAGGTCGAGGCCGAATGCGATGGCGAAGATGGAGTCCATGGTGGCCCTGAGCGCGAGGCCCTGGAACTCCACGGCCTGCTGCCCCGACGCCGCCGCGGCGCCGGACACGACGCCGGCGAGCCTGGCGGCGTTCCGCTTGAAGACGGCGCCGCTGGAGTCGCGGAGCGCGCGCGTGGAGAAGTCGTAGCTCGCGATCTTCCGCTGCTGCCTCCACTTGTCGCCGTCCACGGCGAAGATGCCGTCGCCCAGCAGGTCGGTCATGTTCTCGTAGTTGAACGCGCCCTGCAACCAACCACGCACGGTGTTCAGATGAGAAACATGTCATTCACATTCAACCTCACACGTCATCAGCCGCAAACACGCAAGCTTTCTCTACGATTGGAAGGCCCATCAAAAGAGCCTCTTAGTCTTATTTCGGAGGCCCATAAATACAAGAGATGTTTTCGGCCTCTTTGTTGGGTAGACCGGGAAAACGGGGCCTGTTGTTTAATGGTTCACCCAAAATGGGCAGGGAAACGTCCAAATTTCTTGTGTTGAGTGGACCCGAAAGGTCGCCCTCGTTGAGGCCCATACTCAGGTCACTCATCTATCTCAGGCCCACGCTTGTCCTCGGTGAGCACAAGTCGGCCTCCTTGTTGGCTTGTTGGTGGGGGTGGACCGGGCAGGAAAATGTCCAAATTCTTGGGTTGAGCCCAAAAGGTCGCCCTCTTGAGGCCCATACTCAGGTCGCGCCAACCCAGCAGCAGTCATCTTTCGGCGCAGATGTTTACTGGTGCTGCTGCCTTGCACACATAGAAGCAACGAAACGACCTCCTTCCAAAAGACTCTGTTACATCATCCATGATCCATCATCGTCGTCGTCGCCCTCCATCGATAGGGCCAACGTCGCCTTCAACAATATTGGGGTTCAGCGCTGACGTTGTACCCATGTTTTCACCGATTGGACGTAAATCACCGTCGTCGTTGATTTCTCCTGGCCCCTCTGATAAAAAAAAAGGTGCTCTTGTTGCTGCCGTTGTCATGCTCGTTTGCTCTTATCACTACTGCGTTTGTCTTAAGAGTAATTAAGCACGTACGATTATGCAGACCATCTGACAAGATCGGTAGGTTTCATTCAACAAGTTCACCCGCTTCGAACTCCCAGGAAAGCACTTTCCTAAAAAAGACGTCTGAAATGTAATACGCGTCCAGATCACCAGATGCCAGAGGCAACGAGTCAGAGGCAGAAAGATATCTGAAACCAAGGATTTCAGCAAAGGTGGTATCCATGCATAAGAATCAGTGGCCAGACAGCTCGAAATAATCGAGACCTGACCACTCTACTACTACGAAGTCGGGCAAGGATCTTCGATACTAGGGCCGTGTTTAGATAGGTACTCCCTCGTATTAGAAGTCGTTTTGGACAAGGTTTGAGTCAAACATTGGGAATATAAATCATGAATAACATTTAAATAGTTGAGTTTGAAAATGTGAAAATCATATAAATAGATTGGTCTTGAAAATTACTTTCATAAAAATATACTCCCTCCGGTTCGGTAAAGGAAGTCGTTTTGGACAAGATTTAAGTCAAACATTGGGAATATAAATCGTGAATAACTTTTAGGTCGTTGAGTTTGAAAATGTGAAAATTACATGAATAGATTTGTCTTACAAAATACTTTCATAAAAGTATACATATGTTAGTTTTTAATAAATATCTTTATAAAAATAAGAAGTCAAAGTTGTACTTTGAAGACCGTGTCGCTGTCCTAAACGACTTCTTTTACTAAACCGGAGGGAGTACATATATAACTTTTCAAGAAATATTTTTATAGAAAAAAGAAGTCAAAGTTTTGCTTTGTTGACCGTGTCGCTGTCCTAAACGACTTCTAATACTGAACCGGAGGGAGTATTGAAAAGTTTTTGAGGGTAATAAATACACCTTTGACCAATAATTAGGGGTATTAATTAAAGGCACTTTACAAAACTATCTCCATAGCCCTAGGTAAATTCTCGAGACGAATCTAATGAGGTCTTTGACCACACGATTAGAAGATGGTTACTGTAGAGTTACTGTACCAAATCATAGATTAATTATGCTTATTAGATTCGTCGTGCAAAGTTGCACCCATCTGTGAAAAGGTTTTACAAATAAACTTCATTTAGTGCTTCATGCATACAAGATTCTTTACATTTAATGCCTCCAAAATTTTTTTCGGAGGGCATCTAAACACGGCCTAGGGGATGTTCTCGAGCTTTGCAGAGGGCACCTTTTTTTTTCCCCTGAATTTTTACGGCACGAGACGGTGCAGGCTTTGCACCTTGGAGCGTACACCGACACACCGTACAGTACTAAACAGGCAAACAGAGAACGCACGCCATATAGCTAAGCTTTGCTGTGCTCACCTTGCCGTAGTTGGCGAAGTTGGTCCGGAGGATGTGCTCCACCACGGCCGGGTCGCACGTGTAGATCTGCCGCCGGCCGGCCGGCACCAGCAGCTGGAAGGTCTTGTGCTTCCGGAACAGGTCGGTGTGGTAGTCGTGCAGCCGCCGGACGTGGTAGAGCTGGTGGAACACCGTGCCCACCACGGGCGGGTACCGCTTCGTCTTGCCGCCGCCGCTGCCGCGCTGCCCGCGGCGGCGGACGACGAGCAGGCAGTACGAGCAGAAGACCAGCAGCACGAGGCCGCCGGCGGCTGCGGCCAAGGACACCGTAGAGGAGTGGTAGTCGTCTTGTGCTGCCATGGCCGGCAAGGCTAGCGACTTGTGGGTTTTGGCTCTTGTGGCCTGTGGGCTTGTGGCAGCAGCTGGCAGGATGGTCGTTCGTTATATAGCCGTGTGAAGGCTCCTCTCACTCATCGTCATCGCAAGCATAGCATATGGCTGCAAGGCCTAATAAAGAACATAAAATTTATGAGCACGAAGGTGCTACGCACTATCCACCAATAAAGCTATTTGGCACTCTGCTTGCAGCAGTTTGGACCATGATCCTCTTTTATATAAAATAAAATGTATATTAGTGTGATATGGCCCATTCACATTCGGGTTTCTAAACTTTGTGAGTATTTAGTTTCCTTCTGTCAAGTACGAGCCACATTTCTGGCTCTCCTGGATAATTTGGCTCACATGGACACACATACTGCCGGCCCAGTAAAGTTATATCCATGTCGAAAGTCTTTGGTTTTGTCAGGAGTCGAACAAGGCATGATGGTAACTACCTGGGTTATCCCCTTATATCGGTGTGCGCGAGGACAAGACTTTCCTTTGTTTTTCAGCAAATTTACTTTTTAGTAGCGATTAACAGAGAAGCAAAAAGCGCCTCACGCAGCGCCATCTGATCAACAGAAACAGGTAGATACAAAAGTTGCTGTCATTTTTGCTACGCATGATTCTTTCCGCTCTATCATTATGCTCTCGTATTTACTTTTCCAAAATGCAGCACCGATGCTCACTCATGTAAATAAAGGTACGCGTGCGCGCACACACTCCCCCTGCGAACACCTCCATCAACCGCCCCGCTCTGATTGCTTATTCTACCTTATTCTTTCTTATAGAACATTATTGAATTAGTCAATTAACTTAGCTTTTGTACCAAGATACGTATCAAACATGTACTATTAGTAAATTATACATGACATTTTGGTAGACGTTTAGATAGAGAAAATGGGTGAAAAGTACGAAAAAATACTGTTTCTATAAAAACGTGCATAGAGATAGAAATAAACCGACACGATTTTTTAAGTGGATAATTTTTCTGAAAAGGAGACTTTTTTTGAAATCTAAACAGGGCCGCGGCGAGACGTTATACCCAGATGTGCATGCCTCCCCCCACACCACACACACTTTGACATGCGTGTGACAGGCTTTGAATACAGTTAGATGCAGACTCACTCAAAAAGAAGGAAAAAACCCTGTAAGTCAGCAGTGACAACATACCATGGTCGCTAGGCTTGAATGTCGGTTTGCTATGATAAAAGATAGATATGGCGAAAGGCATACAATAATGCAGGCGTGCTCAATTTGTTGTGTACCGTGTACGCATGAGAGCACGTACTGCTTCGAGTCACCCGACGTCTGAACCCAACCGTGCACGCTACACGTTTGACAGCTGAACTGATGACACGTATGTGTAGCCGCATGTATTCGCTGATGCAGTTTGACCTGTACGTACGCAACGAAACTCAATTTTGAAACGAGACTTATGCCGGTCAGAGTTTACCAGAACTATATTCCTTATCGAGAAGGATCGGCCTCTCTCTTGGATGTTTCTTTCATGTCGGTCAACTCCACCAACCCGCTGAAACATCCGAGAATTCGGTTATATTATATACTAAAGGCAAACTGTGGCTGTCGGTTGAATAGATAATTGTATTTTTTATTTTTTTGGGAAACCATGTAACGCGTAAACTTGTGTGTTCCTCACTCATGACTACCATCAGATCGCGAGAAAAAGATCCCGTTGAAAACAAGTCAACAGCCCGATTGGCAAGGTTAGTACTTTAGTAGTAAAAGTAAGTCAACCTAGTTTGTCCACATATGCTGCTCCAAAAATTGTAGAGTTAGAGGTGATCAGTTCCAAATTATCTTTAAGCTAGAGCTAGCCATTTTGGGGTCTCACATTTATGCAATGTGCTTTATATATATCAGCGTTATAAAACCTTAGATTTTTTTATGACTTTGTTATAGGTAGTTTATAGTGACATTGCAATCACATTTTTAAAATCTAGTAATGATGCATTTTATTACGATAAAATTAGATCAAATCTAAGGCGTGGATTTCAAAATCAGAAAAATCTCATCCATGTGCTTGGCTTATTAGCTCAGTATAACAAATTTTCTCCCTCACAGAACATTATTGAATAAACACAGAATCAACAAAATGAATAGGCTTTTCAGTCCAACCCAACGCAGCCAAGCAAACATGGGGATGTAACTCATGTCTCGAGTATTCTAGTGGGGGCCAGTGGGAGCTTATTTTCTCCGTGCCAGGCATATTACCAGCCAGCCCAGGTAGTTGGACAAAACATTTACAAAAGAAAATGACAGAAGTATTTTTTTTTAGATCTAGAGACCACGCCAAGCTAGTCACGATTGCAAGTTACATGTTTTAATGCCAAATACAAGCAAGTATTGTTTGTTTGGTTTCGAACACATGAACTTCCCCTCAATCCCTCCTAACCATCCCACATATAATTCATTACTGATGCAATGGAGAGATTTATTTGTTTTTCCTCTTGTTGTCTATAACTTTGACAAACTATCTGGACATATGAACAACTTCAAATAAAGTTGTATGTCATGCTGAACCTATATTTATATAAAA
Source organism: Urochloa ruziziensis (assembly GCA_015476505.1). NCBI lineage: Eukaryota > Viridiplantae > Streptophyta > Magnoliopsida > Poales > Poaceae > Urochloa > Urochloa ruziziensis. The sequence goes on from CM027118.1 coordinate 20,723,965, forward strand.
GTCTGTCTCCATCCTATGCAAAATGTTATAATTTTGGTGACATGCAAAATTCAAATTACAAACCTAGAAAAAGTATCTGTGCTGCACTGCTGCTGGCTTGTAACAATAGTCGACGCAGTTAGATCACCAAGGTATATTGTGGAGGTGTAACATTTGGGGGACTTGTCTGTATCGGCTTTGATGAACATTTTTTTAGTAGAGGTAGCTATAAAGATCAAGCAAATTCTCAACTCAAAAGGAATCTTACATGTATGGAGTATTAAATGCGCGTTAACGACAAAACTCATTCTATGACTTTCGGGTAAATTTGCGAGACGAATCTAATGAGCCTAATTAAGCCATAATTTGCAACAGTGATGCTACAGTAGCATCTGCTTACCATCCACTAATTATGGATTAATTACCTCATTAGATTCGTCTCACAATTTCCAGGCAAGATCTGTAATTAGTTTTATTATTAATCTATGTTTAGTACTCCTAAATCGTAAGATTATTTTGCTTAATTTTTTACCGGATTTAAACATGCCCATTCAAAGTAATGGCAACAGTATAAATCAAGGATGGAAGAACCTGTATGGTCTGGACAGATCTTTGGAGTGACATAGTACCATGCATTTCACTCCCTGAAGTCTTTTCTTTTGCAAAAGATGAGTTTATATCCATCAGTAAAGCAAAAAGAATTACCTCACTTGAACAGATATTCCATCTCCCTTTGTCGACACAAGCCTACCAGCAACTCCTGTTGAAAATATAAGCAATTGCATGATTAAATATCGAACTAGATTAAACAAGACAAAACAAAACATAGCATGCATATCTCTAATATACTAGCAAACATCAAGCACATCATCAATTCTCAGAAAACATGACGAACAAACAGATCGGATCACAGTGTACGTACCGAGTGGGCGCAGCCATGAAGACAAGCGGTGCAGACGGGACATCGACGGTGTTGCTGACAGGAGCGCAGCAGTCGACGATGAACACGACGATACGCCCGGCAGGAAGGTTGGACGAAGGACGAGCCATGACGAAGACCTCGAGCAGTCGCGCAGAGCGCTTCCAAAAATCTTATTCGCCCTCTTCCCGGTGCAGGATCACAAGGACGAGCGGTTCCAGAGACCTGCTCTCTCGTTCGCCGGTGCACGCCGGCGCTCGGATGGAGTAGACTACAGGTGGCGACTGCAGCAGCGAGAAGAGGTAAAACCCTAGCCTCGAATAGATGTGTCTGTGGTAGAGGCTGATAGGTCGCATATACAGGAAAGCCCACGAAACTTAGAAGCCAAGTAACCAAAAATAAAAACTGCAAAAGGAAGCCGTGCCCCCGCAAGGCGAGGGGCCAGATTTCGACAGACCATTCACGCGGACGTTGTGCGCCCCCACCCGACGAGGAGAGCAAGCGCGCGTGTGTGGAACTTCCCTTCTCTCTCCCATACACATAGCTTGGAGAAGTAGAGACAACCTCCATATTTATGTTGGCTATCCCAGTCCTCCACTAACAATGTAGGACTAAAGAATTACACCACTTCCTCATGTACTCATGAGTCTTTAAGATTTATTAGAATTCTGAAATGTCTTCATGGGCCAAGCCCAAAATTCCAGCAACTCCAAGTCTCCAAGTCCTTGCTGAAAATTTGGAAGACATTCCTACGGTGGATGAGCATGATACATGGGTATATATCTGGGGTTCTGCACTGTTCTCATTAAGCAAAGCGTACAAACGCCTGACGCTGTTCTCATCAAGCAAAGTGGACAAACACCTGACTGGTCATCGTCCAACTCATCCTGTGTTTCACTGGCTATGGAAATCAGCATGTCAGCATAAGCACAAAGTTTTCTTCTGGCTCCTTCTGAAGGATCGGCTCAATATCGGCTCAATATGAGAATTGCTCAAAAGAAAGAATATGGTCCTCCCAACATATGATTGTCTCTTGTGCCTAAACTCTATAGAGGAAACTCTTGAGCACCTATTCATCCAGTGCCCCTACTCTCAAAGTTGCTGGACCAAACTTAATCTTTTCATGGATCCTTGAGCACCACCAGAGGTAGTTTTTGAATGTTTTAGAGTATAACTTCAGAGCCCTTTTTTCATGGAAATTGTGATGATTTTATCTTCAGGAATATTCAGCCAACCGTGGCAAGTTGCTGGTTTCACTTCAAGAAAGAATTTGCCGGTCCGATTATCTTGAGAGCAAAGGAACCCATAAAAAATGACATGACCGTATGGCTAAACAACCTCGTGTAATTTGGCTGATTCGTCAGCTATTTTAAGTTTCTTTTTTTGTTTCTTGACAACAACTGCTGTAACCTCTTTTGATCCTTATTTAATATATTAATTTCTAGTAGGGGGCACCCCCTCTCGATTCCCTAAAAAAAAGTTCAAAAGTTGAGAGTCTCTATGAAATGGAAAGTTGGTTAGGTGCCGAGATATCTATTCAGACAATGATCAAGCACAGTTTTTTCCCCTAATGAATGAGCAAGCACTGCTGAAGTTGACAGATCATCGAAAACCATATGTTTACTGGCCGGGAGCCCGGGACACATACATGCATGATGGCAGCACATGGATGTTATCTTCCTTTCAAACAATACAAACAAGGCCAATTTCTGATGACACATGCATGGGTGTCTATCCCTTTATTTCGAAACAAAATCACACATACATGCATGATGGCAGCACATGGATGTTATCTTCCTTTCAAACAATACAAACCAGGCCAATTTCTGATAACACATGCATGGGTGTCTATCCCTTTATTTCGAAACAAAATCACACCAGAAGAAAACAAAACAAAACAACATGATTATTCAGCAGCTCAGCACTGTAGCATTAAACAATAACTAACACACTCAATTGGAAGCTTTAGCCTTCACGGCAGAATTTGCACTGAACTCCACAAGCCTGTCCGTTTCAGGCATGACTTCCTTCACAGCATGGTGAGCGCAGAACCGGTCTGCCCATGCTGTGATCTCAGGGTACTTGGCTTCGTCGAGGACCTTGATACCGGCGATCTTTTCCGTCGCCTTGAACCATCCTAGGTGCGAGCCCAACACGAGGTCGAGGAAGCCGATGTTGTCGCCGCCGAAGTAGTGCTTTCCCTGGCTGCACTTGACGAAGGCCTCCTCCAGATGCTGCAGGGCAGTGGACACTTGGGCTGCTGCTTCGTCCTTGTCTCCCTTGGTGAGCCCTCTTAGGACAAGGAATGCTGGAGCAATCTGCAAGGGAGTTCATATGTGTTGCTTGTTTAGATATAGGTTTTAATGTAACAATTTTTAGATCTACTGTGTATATGGTTCAGATGGGAGAGTTCAAAGGAAATAAGAGAGCAGGACAGACCGACAGACAGGCCGTTAAATACCTTGTCATCCACATACTGGGCCCAAAACCGCTCCACGGCACGCGCGTACGGTTCGGCCGGAAGGATGGGCGCCGTCCCGCTAGATGCCCATACTTCATCGATGTACTGGATTATGATCATGGACTCGCAGATGGGCGTGCCGTGGTGGAGCAGCACTGGGATCTTCTTGTACACGGGGTTGGACTTGAGCAGCAGCTCGCTCTTCCTGCCGGCCGGCTCCTGCAGGAACTCGTACTCGACGCCCTTGAGCTTCAGCGCCGCGAACACGCGGATCGCGTAGGGGCACGCCCACCCGGCGATCACCCGCACCGCCGCTGCTTCGCCGTTCGACGCCATTGCTTGCTGCTCGAAGTAATAAAAACTCTACTTCGCTTGCCAAGGGAAGGGCTTGCTGTATGTACTGCTGTTGGGTTTGTAAGATTGCAGAGATGTTGTGATTTGTGAATGGAAACTTCGGTGTGTTCCGCTGTGTATATATAGAGATGGATGTGATGGGGAGTTGGGGACACAACGGCATGGACGTCCTCGCGTGTGTCATCGCGCATTTGACTGGAAGTTTTCGTGGCTTAGGGGTCAGAACTGGGTAGTTATTTCCTTGATGTCGTAATTGAAGAGGCGTGTTTGCGTTCACTTTTCGGCCTGCACTTTCTACTTGCTTGATGTGCTCACCTGCGTCACTGAGGCAACTGCGGGATTTTCTGCCTTTATTTTCATGTATCATGGATCTTTCTGTACCTGCTTCTTTGGATCTTCCTGCCTCCTGCCCTCCTTGATGCAATTGAGTGGAAGACCAGCCACCCCAAAGAATCACTGTAGGACAACAGAAAGTTATAACAGTGTAAAATATTCGGACTTTCTGTCTGTACTTGCTATTCGCTTTCCTTTTTGTAATAAGAGACTTTCAACTTGCTTGATGTGCTCCCGTGCGTCACCTGGAGGAAACTAGGATTTTCTGTGACAACTAGCCAACTTCACGGCTCGTGCGTTGCTCTATGGTGGCATGTTGGCCTAGAAAAACCAGCAACTTCTCTGAGGCGCCCTGCTGTAGAGCGGGAGAAACTGCGTTTTGTTATACATGATACATGCGGTGCTGGTCAGCTCCATGGAGCCCTGAGTGTAGTCTCCTGTTCACGGTTTGAGCAGGATTTCAGTACTGTACCCGTGCCAGGCGGCAGGCTCACCAAAACTCGTCCTTTCCATGCATGGGGCGTCGCTGAAAGCCGTGAATAAAGAAGTCATCAGTGACATATAGTGACATATTGACATACAAACTCGACCGGCAGGAGAAAGACCGTCCCCTTGACATTGTTTGACATTGTATTAAGAAAGAAATCTCAACCAAGCTGCCTAAGAAAACCTCCAAACCCTAGATTCACCCAACATGGCCGCACCGTAACCTAGGCCGATCACGACCCACTGGGTTGGTTACCATTGCAACTATCCCTAGTAGGATAGCCCAAACCAACCACAGGTGCCACAGGCGGGCACCCTGTCACTATTTTTACGGGTTGCTAGCGAAAGAATTTTTTTTGTTGCCACTAGGACTTAAACCCTGGTTGTTATGTCACGCCCGTTTTCAGAAGAAAACGAACCATCTCATATGCAAGTCTTTAACCAAGGCAACTCACATATAATCGACAAAAATAAATATCACAGCGTGCAAGAATAAATAGAGAGTAGTAAATAGCATTATTACAAGCCAAGGTTTGTCTCCATAGAATAAATAGAGTCTTTATTTAACGCTGCAAACGAAACTCCTCTAAGACCTTGAGGTTGCCTGGCAGAGACGCAGCCTAGAACTCCTGGAAATCGCCGGTGAACTCCTCAAAGCTCCCCACGTCTGAACAAATCCGGATCGGTCGTTGCAAAAATAAATGAACAAGCGTGAGCACATGCCGTACTCAACAAGCTAAAGATAACGAGATGATATGCAAGGCTTAAACAAGGATAGGCTGAAGGTTTAAGCATTTAGCATTTTAATTGATCAAATTTTAATTAAGCAAGCTTAAGTATAAGTTTATACCACCCACAATTAATGAATAAAAATAACATAAAGATGAGAGCCTCAACATAAAGTAAATGATTTGAATAAAGTTACGATAAATTAAATATGTGAGTGTCCAGGCCGCTCGTAACCGTGAGCACGGCTATCATGATAGTTTTTTATTAACCTTGCAAGGTTTGTACAGCTTTACCCAGCAGAAGTGTCACCCTTTTTGCCCGAGGTTTGCAAGGCCCCATTAGACACTTCCTTTGGTGAATGGCCAGGGATCCACTACGAGACCGTTACGAAGCTTCCCTAACAAGTGACAATCCGCTAAGGTTCCAAGCCGAAGCAGGCATAACCCTCTCTGATGAGTGCTCCTTAGCAAAGGCCGCTCCTCAACAGGGCCGGGCTATACACCGTCAACGCTTCCCCTCTTGCCCAGTCCAGGTAAGATTGTCCCAAGCTAGAGTCACTAGTTAATAAGTCAAGGCCAGAGCCCATTAGCACTGCGGTTGTACGGTATGTCCCGGGTGGTTCTCCATGTTTCCGATTAAATAAATGATCTTGTTACCGAGGCATAACATGATAAAATCAAGATTTACATAGGGTTCAATTAAGCAGTAGAGCACTAGCAAGATCTACAACAAATTATTAACCCAAGGTAAAGGCATGATAATCAGGATAGGGTGGCTAGGCATGTCCTTAATAGGTAAACCCATCAAAATTAAATAACATGCAACTATGGTTGGTTGAACATAAAAGTAAGTTCTGAATTTAAATAGGACAAAGCATGACCAAGGCGACTTGCCTTCAGCGAACCCTTGCTGCTGCCCGAACTCCTCGAACTCCTCTCCCGGGAAGTCCTCAAAGCGCGGATCGTCTACCGGTACACACATGCACAAGCAAAGGAAATAATAAGAAAACAGTACAACAATCATAAGAAACCAACACATGGTCCACACATAAAGATTGTACACGAAACGACGATTCCAACGATATCTTGAACGCGTAAAACGGAGTTAAGATGCAAAAGTTATGATAAAAACAAGATTAGGGACTTGCTGGTAAAGATCAGGAACTTCCAGGGGCCTAAACGTAAATAAAAGGACTAAATTGTAAAGATTTTAAAACTGCGTAAAGTAAAGATGTAAATACGAAGAAAGCCAGGGGCTTTCGTGCAAAACAGCAGACGGCGGCGGCGGACTTGACGGCCGGCTGACGCCAGCACTGACGGCGTCAGTGACGTCAGCCCTGACGTCGGCGCGCGGCGGCGCCGTGGACCGCGGTCGTGGACCCGGTCCACTGGTCCACGGTGGACCGAGGCGAAGGGGTGCGCCAGGATCTAATCCTGGCCGCTCGTCACAGATCGACGGCTGGCGGCGGCTCCGGCGGGATGGCGGCGACGGCGACGGCGGCGCCATGGCCGGCGAGCGGCGGCGCACGCGGAAAGACGCTAGAGGGCACGGAGGAGCGCGCAAAGCGCACCAAAACGACGCGGAGCACCTCGCGAAGCTTACCCAAGCGACGGCGGCGACTGAGAGCGGCGGGAGGCGGCGGCTCGAGCGGCCGGAGCGGCGGCGCTAGGGTTCCGTGCGGCGGCGGCGCGCAGGGGCTTGCGGCGGCTAGGGTTTTGGGTGGAGGGGCGCGCGAGGCGAGGCGGCGCGCATTAAATAGGCCCGCTGGCCTGCCTTGGCGTGCGGGCCAAGGCGACGGCGCCGGAGTCGGACTCGAGCTCGAGTCCGGCTCGGGCACGAAGGCGCGGCGGGGATGACAGGTGGACCCCGCCGGTCAGCGGCTCGGGCGAAAGCGGACGGCGGCGCGGGCGCGAACGAGCGGAGAAAGCGGAAAAACGACAGCGCGGCCGCGGGCGCGAGCGCAAGGCGAAAGCGGCAACGCGCAAGGGCGCCTTCGACGCCGCGCGCGGGAAGCAAGCGGGCCGCGCGAAGCTGGGCCAAGCTGGGCCAAGCTGGGCCAAGCTGGTGGCGGGCTGAGCGGAGCGAGGGAGGGGCAACGCTGAGTGGGCCGCAAAGATAAGGGGGCAAAAGCAAACTTGCTGAATTTAAACAAAACAACATTCAAACTAAAATTTGAATTCAAACAAACTTGAACCCAAACACAATAAAATAAATATGCAGCAGCATGAATGCAACAATGCAACCTACTTTAATTTAATTTGAGAAAATGTTTTCCAACACACATTTAATTCGAATAAATTCTAGAAAATCCTTAAAAACCTTAACTGAGCTCGAATAAATTCTAGAAATTTTATTAATTGCAAAAGTTGAAATTTAGGGTGTTACAAACCTCCCCCCCTTAAGAAGAATCTCGTCCTCGAGATTCGGATAGATTATCGAAGAGATCTGGAAATTCTGCCTTTAACTCATCCTCTCTTTCCCAAGTTGCCTCATCCTCTGAATGGTGACTCCACTGCACCTTGCACATGGTAACTGACTTGTTCCGCGTAACTCTCTGTAGTGTCTCCAAAATTCTGATAGGTCGCTCATCATAAGTCAGATCATCGGACACATTCAACTCTTCCAAGGACAACTGCTCCTCTGGTACCCTGAGACACCGTTTCAGCTGAGAGATATGGAACACATCATGCACATCTGAGAGTCTGGCTGGCAATTCTAACCGATAAGCAACTTCTCCCATCCTCTCTAGTATCTTGTATGGGCCAATAAAGCGGGGTGACAACTTCCCTTTTACTTTAAACCGGCGCATGCCTCTGACGGGTGACACCTTCAAATATACAAAATCACCTCCTCAAAGGTCAAAGCTCTGCGGCGTGTATCAGCATAACTTTTCTGCCTTGATTGCGCTGATCTCAGATTTTCCCTTATCAACTGCACTTGCTTCTCAGCCTCTTGCAGAACCTCTGGCCCAAACACTTGACTTTCTCCAGCCTCATTCCAGAAGAGAGGCGTTCTGCACCTTCTCCCGTACAAAGCTTCGAACGGTGCCATCTTGAGACTCGCCTGATAGCTGTTATTATAAGAGAACTCCGCATAGGGTAAACTTTTCTCCCAGCTGCTTCCAGTGCTTTAAGGCACAAGCCCTCAGCATATCCTCCAATATCTGATTAACTCGCTCTGTCTGGCCATCTGTCTGAGGATGATATGCTGAACTGAAATTAACTTTGTATCCATGGATTCATGCAGCTTTTGCCAGAACCGTGACGTAAACTGGGTACCCCGGTCAGAAACTATTTTCTTAGGCACACCATGCAGACACACGATCCTGGACATGTATAACTCTGCCAACCTAGCGCTGGTGTACTCGATTCTCACAGGTATGAAATGAGCCACCTTAGTAAGCCGATCCACGATGACCCATATAGAATCATGACCGTTCCGAGAGCGAGGTAATCCCACTATAAAATCCATGCTGATTTCTTCCCACTTCCATTCTGGCACTTTCAATGGTTGGAGTAGCCCTGCTGGCCTCTGATGCTCTGCCTTGACCCTCTGACACGTGTCACACACAGCCACATATTCAGCCACATCCCTTTTCATACCATACCACCAGTACATCTGCTTTAGATCTTGATACATCTTAGTGCTTCCAGGGTGAATAGAATAGGCAGAATCATGAGCTTCTCTGAGAATAGTCTTTCTAAGATGATCGATGTCAGGCACACAAATCCTCTTACCAAGCCAAAGTGTTCCTTGTTCATCGAGTCGGTAGTCAGGTGCCTTCCCTTCACTCATCAGCTCCTTGATTTCCTTCACCTTAGCATCCTCTAGCTGACCATCTCGGATTTCCTGCTCCAAGGTAGACGCTAACTCTAGTGTGACTCCTTCAGTGTGAGCTACCATCCCAAGGTTCAATTTCTCAAACTCCTTAAACAATTCTTCGGGCAACTCGTGCGCCAACACCAGGTTCAACTGGTCCTTCCTACTCAGAGCATCCGCAACGACATTTGCCTTGCCCGGGTGGTAATGTATCTCCAGATCATAGTCATTAATCAGCTCCAACCAACGGCGCTGCCTGAGATTGAGATCCCTCTGGGTGAAAATGTACTTCAAGCTCTTGTGGTCTGTATAGATATTACACTTGTTCCCCACTAGGTAGTGCCTCCAGATCTTCAGAGCGTGTACCACAGCTGCCAACTCCAAGTCGTGGGTAGGATAATTCTGCTCATGCTTCCTCAACTGCCTCGATGCATATGCCACCACATGTCCTTCCTGCATAAGCACACACCCCAATCCCAGCTTAGACGCATCACAATAGACGTCAAAACCTTTGCTGATATCCGGCATCACAAGAACAGGGGCCGTAGTCAACAGCTGCTTTAGCTTCTCAAAACTGGCCTGACAAGCTTCGGTCCACTTGAAGTCTGCATCCTTCTCCTAAAAGTGAAGTAAGAGGCTTTGCTATCTTAGAGAATCCCTCAATGAACCGACGATAGTAACCTGCCATTCCCAAGAAACTTCTTACCTGCTTCACAGAAGTAGGTGGCTTCCAGTTCAACACATCATTAACCTTCCCTTGATCGACTGCTACACCACCATCAGTAATGACATGACCCAGAAAAGAAACTTCCTTCATCCAGAACTCACACTTGCTGAACTTGGCATACAGCTGATTCTCCCTCAACTTCTGCAACACCAACCTCAGATGCTCTTCATGCTCTTCCTCGTTCTTGGAGAATACCAGGATATCATCAATGAACACCACCACGAACTTATCCAGATATTCCATAAACACCTTATTCATCAGATACATGAAGTAAGCGGGGGCATTAGTCAAACCAAAAGACATTACCGTGTACTCATAAAGGCCATATCTGGTGGAGAAAGCCTGTCTTGGGGATATCACAAGGCCTGATCTTCATCTGATGATAACCGGAACGCAGATCAATCTTAGAAAACACTCTGGCTCCTCTCATCTGGTCAAAAAGGTCATCAATCCTGGGCAATGGATACTTATTCTTGATAGTGACATCATTAAGTAACCTGTAATCCACACACATCCTCTCTGTGCCATCCTTCTTCTTTACAAAGATAACCGGTGAACCCCACGGTGAAGAACTAGGACGGATAAAGCGTTTACTTAAAAGTTCCTTTAATTGTTGTTTCAGTTCTTCTAAATGTTTAGCAGAGAGTCTATATGGTCTTTGCGAGATGGGTGCAGTACCAGGAATAAGATCAATGAGAAATTCGACATCTCGGTCAGGTGGCATACCTGGCAGCTCGTCTGGGAAAAACATCTGGGAAATCACACACCACCTTAATATCTCCTAGCGACACACCATCCATTTGATTAACTGTACCATTGGTTGCACCTTCTGCTGTGGAGGGTAGAACAACGGCATATTCAATCCTTTCCCCTTGCGGTGAAGTGAGCCATACTGACCTCTTTGCACACTGAATGACTGCATCATGCTTTGCCATCCAACCCATACCAAGGATAACATCAATTCCTTGTGATTCTAGAACTATCGGATCGGTCCGGAAATCTTTCCCCATTATATTAACGTTAACATCACGACACCTGTAAGCTGCCTTCATCTGCCCCCCCGGTGAGGATACTAACATAGGTCTAGGCATGATGCACATGGGAATGCTATGTTGGGCTACGAACTGGGTAGTAATAAAAGAATGGGATGCTCCAGAATCGAATAGAACTGATGCAGGAGCTGAGTTGACAAGGAACATACCAAGCAGAACTTCTGGGTGCTCCTGAGCTGTCTCAGCTGCAACATGATTTACCCGGCCTTGCATGTAGTTCTGGCGTCCCCTGCTACTCTGTGGTGTAGAATTCCCTGTCCTGGCCTGCTGAGTTTGCTGGTTCTGTCCCTGTGGAGTCTGGGTCTGCTTCCTGGGGCAGTTGTTGGCAAAGTGATTAGGATCACCACACTTGAAACAAGCACGAGGGGTAGTAGTGCTGCCTGGAGCTGGTGCCTTCACTGGTGTCTGAGCTGGAGTAGTCTGGCGGTTCTGCTGGAAGTTCTGTTGGGTGTTCTGCTGGGATGCGGGACGTTGCGGTGTAGGTGCGGAGCGCTGACCCTGGTTCTGCCCATATCCACCATTGTAACCTCCAAAGCGGAACGGTGCGCTCTGCTGAGGTGGGGTGAAGCGAGGGCGAGAGATGCTGCTAGACTGTCCGGACCCACTGAACTTCCTCTTCTCACCCAGCTCCTGGCGTTTGTGTTCCAGACCAATTGCCTTGTCTATAAGTTCCTGAAAGGTGGGGAAGGTGTGAGAGTACAACTGATAGTTTAACGGCCCAATCAAACCGTTCAGGAACCGTTCCTGCTTCTTCTCATCATCAGACACCTCTTCTGGAGCATAACGGGACAACTGAATGAACTTGTCCCGATACTCACTCACGGACATTCCTCCCTGCTTAAGAGCAAGGAACTCTGCTTTCTTCAGCTTCATAAGACCTGTCGGAATGTGATACTTCCTGAAGTTGTTCTTGAACTCATCCCAAGTGATAGCATCAGCATCTTCATGAGCGGCAGTGAACGAGTCCCACCAATCTGCAGCAGTTCCCTCTAGGCGTCCAGAAGCATAAAGGACCTTCTCCCGGTCAGTACACTGAGTAATTTCCAGCATCCTTCCCACAGTCTTCAGCCAGTCGTCAGCCTGCAGCGGATCCGCGGAATGAGAGAACGTCGGGGGCCTGTGGCTCATGAACTCCCTGTGCTTGTCCCTGGGCGGCGGGTTCGGGTTGTTGTTCCCCTGGTTGTTGTTCCCCTGGTTGACTTGAGCTTGAAGTCCAGCCACAGTGTTAGTCAATGTCTGGAGGAAAACCATCTGTGCCTCAAGAAACGGCTCCATCTCTGACGGCAGTGGTGGTTCTGGCTGAGGATTCGGGTTGGGGTTGACGTTCCTTGACGGACGAACTGTTGGTGGTTGATCAACTCCTGCACCAGACCTGGTGTTCACCATCTGAGTGTTAGAGATACAGGTTTCAGATTGTGACTGATAAAGATATAATAGAAAGATTGTGCTCAACAGCGTAATTAGATAATAACAGAAAATTTCAGGACAGGACAGAATTCTGATTAGACGAAAAGACCAGATATAAGTCGTGAACAGGACTTCCAAAAATTATGAGAAAGTTACAGGATAAAGGTTACTAAATTCCGGAACCAACCCAACTTGAATAATATAAATCGGAGTTATAAAACTCGAGATATAAAATAAACAAGCTGCATACGTCAGACCATTGTGACAGATTCAGGTTCTGAGAAAAACAGATGCATATCTCTTGTCCGTAAGTCCAAAAATCACGAAAAATTACCAGGATTTCACCCATTAAATTCTGAATCTAACCCACTTGGTTTCACATGAAACCGATCCCTGTAGCTTCTGAATAAATTCGAACAGTACCGAAAGGTCATGCAGTGACGCGAACAGATTTGCGTTGAACGAGATTTATAAGATAGATAAAGCGAGATAGATAAAGGATTAAATTATGAGACAAAATTAAAACCCCAAACTAAACTTTATTAAACTGATGTCGCTGTGGTAAACTCCACAACACACCACACTCATTACAAAGACCCAAATCATCCATAAGCAAAATAACAAGCACACGTTCACTCTTAACAAAAGACGCAACTCGAAACGACGATCGTTTAACGCTAACGATTACAAGAACTCTAAACTCTTAAACTTAAGGACTCCGAAACTCCTAAACTCCTAAGCTCCTAAGCTTCTTCAAGGCTAGTTGATGTAAGTGATAGCTCCTCCATATCTCGTCTTGCGGCGAGGGGGTGAACGTGCTGGACAAACTTCTTTATCTTCCTCCACCTCCGCTGGATCCTCTCCACGGAGTGCAGCTCGAAGCTTCTTGTTCTTCAACCTTTCAGCAGCTAGCATATCATAGGCGTGGTTCAACTCATCGGTGGTGCCCACAGCATAGGTGTGAACCGCTGCGGTGTACTTGGCATGGTCCCTCAGGTCCTCATTCAGTTGATTCTGGATATCCAGGATTATGCTGCTCACAGGCCTCCGGTGCTGTCCGAGGGAAGAACTTCCAAATGGTGCCTTGCAGCTCACCATTTTCTTGATAAAGCACCCTTCCAAAGGCCTGAAGCGCGGCATCATCCCTTCCGGCTGCAAAACTGCCTCTGAATGCTATGGCTTGAAACTTGGCGGCCTCCAGAGTCCCTCCATGCACATAATCAGCGACGCGAATCTGCACGGACACCTTCCACTCTGCCGGATACCTGGGGTGACGCCATTGATTGCCCTTGTACATAATCTCTACCGGCAGTTGGAGACGCTCAAACAGCTCCTTGAGCAGCGCGGGAAGACGGGCATTGCCACCATCGTGATAGTGGCGAGTCAGAGTCCAGAACTCAGGCGGAGGCGGCTGGGGATTCTCTGAATCCTCAGATGAAGACGGGTCTGGAGACTGGATGGCATCCTCGTAGTATTCTCCTTCGCCCAGGTACTCCTCTACCTCCTCAGGATCCTCCTCTTCGTCTTGGACTTCATGATGCTCCTCTCCTGCAGGGGCTTCAGCTTGGGCTTCCTGCTGCTCCTCCACTCCAACGGCGGCTGGAGGCACTGGCTGGTCAGCATCAACCGCTGGAGCACCATCTTCACCTTCTTCAACATCTTCAATCTCGATCACCTCCACCTCCTGCAGCGGCGGCGTGTGCACCTCCACATCGGGGCCTTCCACCACCAGCTGAGCATCAACCTCTTCATCACTGTCTTCCTCCCACTCACGGACACGCTGAAGCATGGCACTCTTACGAGCGGACTCCCGAGTCATCACCATCTTCTGAGATAAGGAAAATTTTCAACAAGTAAGATATGTAATAAAATGAATAGAAATAGCTCCAAGGGTGAGATAAAATCAACGACAAGAAGAGATAAAATAAAGATAAAAATAAAAATGGAATAAAATAGTTTTATATCAGAGTCAAGCGGAAATAAAAGGCTTCTAAGCTTTAGTATCCTTAATTCGACCATTTTCTAACTAGGCTAACGTTCCTAGAGGCAACACGGCTCTGGTACCACTTTTGTCACGCCCGTTTTCAGAAGAAAACGAACCATCTCATATGCAAGTCTTTAACCAAGGCAACTCACATATAATCGACAAAAATAAATATCACAGCGTGCAAGAATAAATAGAGAGTAGTAAATAGCATTATTACAAGCCAAGGTTTGTCTCCATAGAATAAATAGAGTCTTTATTTAACGCTGCAAACGAAACTCCTCTAAGACCTTGAGGTTGCCTGGCAGAGACGCAGCCTAGAACTCCTGGAAATCGCCGGTGAACTCCTCAAAGCTCCCCACGTCTGAACAAATCCGGATCGGTCGTTGCAAAAATAAATGAACAAGCGTGAGCACATGCCGTACTCAACAAGCTAAAGATAACGAGATGATATGCAAGGCTTAAACAAGGATAGGCTGAAGGTTTAAGCATTTAGCATTTTAATTGATCAAATTTTAATTAAGCAAGCTTAAGTATAAGTTTATACCACCCACAATTAATGAATAAAAATAACATAAAGATGAGAGCCTCAACATAAAGTAAATGATTTGAATAAAGTTACGATAAATTAAATATGTGAGTGTCCAGGCCGCTCGTAACCGTGAGCACGGCTATCATGATAGTTTTTTATTAACCTTGCAAGGTTTGTACAGCTTTACCCAGCAGAAGTGTCACCCTTTTTGCCCGAGGTTTGCAAGGCCCCATTAGACACTTCCTTTGGTGAATGGCCAGGGATCCACTACGAGACCGTTACGAAGCTTCCCTAACAAGTGACAATCCGCTAAGGTTCCAAGCCGAAGCAGGCATAACCCTCTCTGATGAGTGCTCCTTAGCAAAGGCCGCTCCTCAACAGGGCCGGGCTATACACCGTCAACGCTTCCCCTCTTGCCCAGTCCAGGTAAGATTGTCCCAAGCTAGAGTCACTAGTTAATAAGTCAAGGCCAGAGCCCATTAGCACTGCGGTTGTACGGTATGTCCCGGGTGGTTCTCCATGTTTCCGATTAAATAAATGATCTTGTTACCGAGGCATAACATGATAAAATCAAGATTACATAGGGTTCAATTAAGCAGTAGAGCACTAGCAAGATCTACAACAAATTATTAACCCAAGGTAAAGGCATGATAATCAGGATAGGGTGGCTAGGCATGTCCTTAGTAGGGAAACCCATCAAAATTGAATAACATGCAACTAAGGTTGGTTGAACATAAAAGTAAGTTCTGAATTTAAATAGGACAAAGCATGACCAAGGCGACTTGCCTTCAGCGAACCCTTGCTGCTGCCCGAACTCCTCGAACTCCTCGAACTCCTCTCCCGGGAAGTCCTCAAAGCGCGGATCGTCTACCGGTACACACATGCACAAGCAAAGGAAATAATAAGAAAACAGTACAACAATCATAAGAAACCAACACATGGTCCACACATAAAGATTGTACACGAAACGACGATTCCAACGATATCTTGAACGCGTAAAACGGAGTTAAGATGCAAAAGTTATGATAAAAACAAGATTAGGGACTTGCTGGTAAAGATCAGGAACTTCCAGGGGCCTAAACGTAAATAAAAGGACTAAATTGTAAAGATTTTAAAACTGCGTAAAGTAAAGATGTAAATACGAAGAAAGCCAGGGGCTTTCGTGCAAAACAGCAGACGGCGGCGGCGGACTTGACGGCCGGCTGACGCCAGCACTGACGGCGTCAGTGACGTCAGCCTGACGTCGGCGCGCGGCGGCGCCGTGGACCGCGGTCGTGGACCCGGTCCACTGGTCCACGGTGGACCGAGGCGAAGGGGTGCGCCAGGATCTAATCCTGGCCGCTCGTCACAGATCGACGGCTGGCGGCGGCTCCGGCGGGACGGCGGCGACGGCGACGGCGGCGCCATGGCCGGCGAGCGGCGGCGCACGCGGAAAGACGCTAGAGGGCACGGAGGAGCGCGCAAAGCGCACCAAAACGACGCGGAGCACCTCGCGAAGCTTACCAAGCGACGGCGGCGACTGGAGAGCGGCGGGAGGCGGCGGCTCGAGCGGCCGGAGCGGCGGCGCTAGGGTTCCGTGCGGCGGCGGCGCGCAGGGGCTTGCGGCGGCTAGGGTTTTGGGTGGAGGGGCGCGCGAGGCGAGGCGGCGCGCATTAAATAGGCCCGCTGGCCTGCCTTGGCGTGCGGGCCAAGGCGACGGCGCCGGAGTCGGACTCGAGCTCGAGTCCGGCTCGGGCACGAAGGCGCGGCGGGGATGACAGGTGGACCCCGCCGGTCAGCGGCTCGGGCGAAAGCGGACGGCGGCGCGGGCGCGAACGAGCGGAGAAAGCGGAAAAACGACAGCGCGGCCGCGGGCGCGAGCGCAAGGCGAAAGCGGCAACGCGCAAGGGCGCCTTCGACGCCGCGCGCGGGAAACAAGCGGGCCGCGCGAAGCTGGGCCAAGCTGGGCCAAGCTGGTGGCGGGCTGAGCGGAGCGAGGGAGGGGCAACGCTGAGCGGGCCGCAAAGATAAGGGGGCAAAAGCAAACTTGCTGAATTTAAACAAAACAACATTCAAACTAAAATTTGAATTCAAACAAACTTGAACCCAAACACAATAAAATAAATATGCAATTTAATTTGAGAAAATGTTTTCCAACACACATTTAATTCAAATAAATTCTAGAAAATCCTTAAAAACCTTAACTGAGCTCGAATAAATTCTAGAAAATTTTATTAATTGCAAAAGTTGAAATTTAGGGTGTTACATGTTATCTCCCTCAACTAGGGAGTTTACCACTACACTACAAGAGTGTTGACAGTTACACAAATTTCCACTTCATGGAAGTCTAATCAGCTATGCACACCTAGCAGATAGCCTTTGTACAATAATACTAGCAACGCTTATTTAGACAGGTAATGCAATATTTTCCTTTTGACAGTCTTTTGTCTAAGATTTTGGTTAATTATCTGAATATCTAAATGAATTCAAATAAAAAAATTCAACTGTAAGTTGCAAATTTTGACAAAAGCTATAATATTCATGTAATCTCTGTCTTCATCCGAGTCTTCATGAAAGGTAAGTATATTTTCAAAATGAATTGAAATTCAAATTACAAAATGTTAAGTATCCATGCATGGAGAATCATAAAGGTAGCCATACAAGATGTAAACCTGAGCTGTCATGGAGGTGGTTCTTATCTCTCAAGGGCTAATCGCTGAATCGCTATGAGCCGGTGTTATGATCCGATATTAATGCTGACTTCAATTTTCTTCGACATTGAGCAGTGTTTCTATAGCAACATGTGCTCTGACCTGTTAGCGTTTCTGGCTTCGTGCCCCTTATGATATTATTTGCATGCAAGTTTATTACGAACTTGCCTATGAAAAAATGGGAATATTTATATGGTCTCCTAAGACATGTATGATGGTATGGACAATTGTTGCCTACAATGTGATTTTATATCATCTATAGATGATGTATAAACAAGTAACTGTGTGAGTTAGTTATCTAGCAGTCTAAATGATACCCAATAGTTGAATGACATGTAACCATAAATAAGAGACCACGTCTCTATGACAAGAAAATGATAAATATAAGAGTTTTCTCTCATATTTTCAGACTGTCTATTAATTAGTTTTCACATGAAAATATGCGCTGAGCGTGATTTATATACTTCAAAGCCACAAACTGGCCTTGGTGTAATCCATGTTTGTTATGCCACTAATACTTTCTTATGGATGTAATGTGGAGTTTAGTCCTTTTGATTCTTATTGCCCACAATATTGGCTTATTGTTCGGACATCTAAATGGCTTTGAAATGAAAAATATTTTAACAATAATGTTATAGATCTCATTGAAACCTATATTTTTAATATAAAAACTATCTCTATCTGAGTCACTATGTAAAAATTGTGGGTTTTCAAAACTAGCTAGACAAAATTCAAATTGCTAACATGAGAAAAAATATTTGTGCTGGGATTATTTATGAGCCACATAGATTGCAATAGTATCTAAGGTATCCATATCTGCTCCATAACCCAAATTTTTCAGGGATGGATCTTATAGCACCGGCACAGATAAATCGATACAAATTGATGTTTTCGATGTAGTGTGCCGTTGTTTCTTTAGATAAAAGGGGGCATTTCCTTGTATTCCAATGACATAACTCATAATCCCTCCATCATTGTATCTATGACATTTGGACCACCCATAGTGCACTGACAGTGGCATATAAAGGATTTTGAATTTAACTAGTGTCATGTGGATTTTTTCTTAAAAAAAGTCTTCTCATGTGAAATCTTTGGTATGTTTACCAGTGGTGCATCATCTTTGACTATGAAAGTGAACTATATTGACCAGTTTTGTTTATCTGTTTTTCAGCCACAACGAGCTTGTTCTGGCTTATTCTATCCTTTTCTCCCTTACAGAATACTATTGAAACAACCAAAATCAGCCACAACCAACAAACTTATGCACCAACGGAACTGGGTGATAATATATCTTTCCACATAAATGTGAATACACTCCAAGACGCTAGAAGTTTTTGTAAAATAATAACAAAACCACTCCAAGTTGACAGATCACATGCATATATAAAACAACCATCATATATATAGTGGGGATTATTTATGCGAGATGGGGGATGAAAACTCAGACATTTCGGCTCCATCCTTTAGCTCTATTTCCTCTCGCCTACCATTTCTCATTTCTTGGAATCTTTAGCCTTCACACCAATAAATTCGACTAGTGCCAAAGTTTAGCCCTACCACTCATCAGACATGGGATCTAAACATGCCTTTAGCCTTCAACACATTAATGAGGTGCTTATTGAACTGCACGAGCTTGTCTGTTTCAGGCATGACTTCTCTCACGGCGTGGTGAGCGTAGAAACGGTCCGCCCATGCTGTCAGTTCAGGGAACTTGGATTCGTCGAGGACCTTGACTCCGGCGATCTCCTCCGCTGCCTTGAGCCAACCCAGGTGTGACCCGAGAACGATGTCGAGGAAGCCGATGTTGTCGCCGCCGAAGTAGCTCTTCCCTTGGCTGCACTTCACGAAGGCCTCCTCCAAATGCTGCAGGGCAGTATACACCTGCGCTGCTGCCTCGTTTTTGTCTCCGTTGATCACTCCTCTCAAGACTACGGATGCAGGGGAAATCTGCAAACAAAATGATACAGAGTTCACTGAAATTTCAGTTTTATGAAATCGATGCTTGGGGGCTATAGTTCTTCGCCCAAAAATATCTAGTGGACATCCTGAAAAATCACTAAATCAGTAGTCACGAGTCAAGTAATTTGAGGTAGTTTACGCTTTACACTACCTTGTCATCCACGTACTGTGCCCAAAAGCGCTCGAACAGAACGGGCATACGGATCAGCAGGAAGGATGGCCGGCGCCCCGTCGGACGCCCAGACCTCGTCGATGTACTGGAGGATGATCATGGACTCGGCGATGGGCTTTCCGTGGTGGAGAAGTACGGGATCTTCTTGTGCACCGGGTTGGACTTGAGCAGCAGCTCGCTCTTGTTGCCGACCACCTCCTGCAGGAACTCGTACTCGACGCCCTTGAGCTTCAGCGCCACGTACACGCGGATGGCGTAGTGGCTCGCCCACCCGCCGATCACACGCACCGCCGCAGCAGCCTGCTCTTCGCCGCTCGATGCCATTTTTGCTCGAGGTGGTTTGATCTCTGCTATTTGCCGAGACGATCGGATTTGGTGTCGTGGGAGGGTTGGACTGTGATTGCGAGCTTGTCTAAGCTTCGTGTTGGTGTGGCTGCGTTTTTGTAGAGAGGTCTGTTGGTAATTCATGGGAGGGAGGAGCAAGTTTTCCCCTTATCTTGACGAGGTTAACCGGGGGAGACCGTTGGTCCTCTTGACGTCGTTGCTGGCGTTACAGAATGGTTGAAATGGTAAGATACGTGGTTGATTTCGGTAAGAGATCTGTAGGTCACTGGCGGCTAAAATCATCAATTAATAGATAGGCCAAGGTGAAGAGGTTACATTGAAAATTCATTTTTGTGCTGCACTAGCGTCATCCGTTGATGTACTCGCTTACATCACTTGGTGGCGACTTAATATGATTGCTTGCATAATAGCATCGCTCCGGTGTTTGGATTCTGTAACTAAAGTTTAGTAGCTGCCACGTCTAATATTTGAACTAAATATGAGCTAATTATAAAACTAATCGTAAAAGTCGTGACTAATTCGTAAGATAAATCTATTAAGACTAATTGATCCATCATTAGCACATGTTTACTATAGCATCACATTGTCAAATCATGGACTAATTAGGCTTAATAGATTCGCCTCGCAAATTAGTCTCAATCTGTGCAATTAATTTTGACCTTAGGCTATGTTACTATTATAAATTAGTGTCAAACATCCAATATGACAAGTGGTAAAGTTTAGTAGGAGGAAACCAAATGAGGCTCGTAGACTCGCCCGCATGCGGTCGTCTGGCGGTCAAGCTCATGCGAGCTGCTGAGCTGTGGTCGGGGACCCACGTCCTTTTAATGTCCTGCCCTAGCTTCTGCAGGGACGACAACCAACCTTAGGGCTTGTTCTAAACATAAAAAGTTTTCACCTAAAAAACCATGTCAGTTTATTTTTCTCTCTGTGCACGCGATCCAATGCAAAAAAGTTTTCATCTTTTTCACCCCAACTAAATGGACCCTGTGCACGAGCGATGCTGGTGGGCTCTGAAATAGTGCATGCGCCTGCTTGAAGCTGGAATTTTGGGAGGTGCCCGCCCCGTTCTCCTTGCTTTTCTCACTCCTCCATATTACATTTAGCTGACATGGTGTGCCATTTCGTCGGTACTATACCCACTTTATACTATAATAAAAGATGCGAATTAAACAAGGAAAACTATTGACTATTTGAGATAAAATTTCTAGAAGGCAAATTTATAGAAGGCACTAAATGGCCACTCATAGAAAATAGACAGGAAAAGATATTCGTTTTATTATTGTGGATGCACATAAACATATGCGTCAGGATTTGATTTCCGTTTGTACGGTTAACATTTTGGGCGCGATTCCTGTAGGCTTTAATTTTTGTTGCTGTCAGGACTACAGCCGGGTCTGTGGCCGCGAGAAACACTGGCCGGAAGAAATAAATTAGGTGGCTCCTGCGTGCCCATGCAGCAACTTGCACTAAACTAAATGTGCTCGTGGTGAGGCACGAGGTCGAGGCAAAACTTGCAGCAGATCGAGATGGTGTACCTAGAGGTGGTTGTGCTCTTTTGGGTGCTAGTATACATTGTTCTTTTGGAAAATCCTTTTTTGTGGTAGCTGTTGCTCCCTAAGGCAGTCTCAACCAATAGTTTCTATGGGTAGTGTCTATACCTCCACGTAAGCAATGCAGTTCTATAGAAACTATCTCCTCCAACCTACCGTTTCCTTCTGTGGGGCCCGCAATTTTCTCATCTCTATCACATCTCACCTCCAGCACTCCTCTATGTGGATAGACCGGGGTTGCCGCTGGCCGGCCAGCTAACAGCGAAGCCCACGCAGGCGGGATGGTGGTAGCAGGCCATGAGCATGGAAAGCCGCGCGGGAGGTACAAGAGCAGAGTCTCCGACGCGGCCGGCGAGGCTCGCCGCTCGCAGAGCGTGGGCCCAGCTGCTGTTTGCGTCAGCGACGAGCGCACACGCGAGCAACGGTGTTGGCGAGCCGGCGCGCGTGAGTACACATGGGCTGCGTTGGCAGCGAACTCAGGACGGCCATGCCATGCACAAGCTCAAGGGACGGGTCCACGACGAGCTCTAGGTGTCGGCCGCCACAAGCTCCGCCTGCAGCACAAATCAAAGGAAAAATTGAAGTCCTGGAGTCCAATTGAAGTCTTACGGTCCAAATCGAAGGACGATTCACCAGAGCCTGCAACTTGCTGGAGTCCAATCGAAGGAAAAATCGTTGGTTGCCAAGGGAACGGGTGACGCTGGCTCGGCGGCTCGCACGGCTAGCCAGCAGTGAGGCCACGGCCTAGGAGCTCTGCGCCGGCGGTGCCGTGCTGGAGCGGATGCGGGAAGCACGCGTGCGAGCGGTTCGCGGCGGCCGGCGCAGAACCGTGCGCGAGTGGCGGCCTCCGGCAAGTATGGGTGCCGAGTCCTCCAGCACGGGCAGTGGTCTCCGGCGAGTGCGAGCGCCGAGCTGTCCAGTACGGCGGCGGCGTCAAGCTCCCCATGGCGCGATGCGGCAGTCTCCTAGGCGGTGGGCCCACAAATGCGTGGTGAGGAAACGCTGAAGCATCCCAACGCAGAATCGGTCGTTTCTTGTTGCGTTGGTCGCCGAGCCGACTTCGTTTCTCAGATGAGAAACGATTGTCTACAATTTTTTCCTCTCTTTCCTTATTAATCATCTGCCACCTCAGATTTTTGCTGATATGACACCCTATTAAATGCTATGGAAACCAGCTGAGGTGGAGGGTTGGACTGCCCTAACCCAGCGTCTAGCTCTCGGCGGTTCGTTCTTGTTACGACAACTCTCTTATTCGGCCTTTCGGCATTGTGTCTCTGGTTGCATCCAGAATAGTGTATTCTGAACATGTAAGTAAATGAATATAGGCAACCTTATTGTAAAAAAAAGATCTCTCTTATTTTAAGACAAGAGCATCTCAACAGTTTCTGAATAAATCTTTTTCAATAATTAGTTAATAGAGTTGTCTAACATCTCTTACATAGTATATTGTTATTGGAAGAGTTACTTTTGCAGTTCTTTAATAGTCTCACCCCATCCAACTGCTTTATCGGGATGAGTCATAGTCCTCCCTATATTTTTGGGAGAGTAAATTATTGATTTATCCTAGAACTGAAAAAGAAAAGAAAAACTCCTAGAGCACTATTTTTCACCGAATCTCCCAATATAGTAGTAATTGGTTTGAGAAATGGAGATTTGCTGCTGTTTTGTTCGATGCATGGATAACTTGGTCGATGTCAATAGTCGTGCATGAGCGTGAGTGCGATTGTAAGTGGAAGTGGGCAATACATGTTTTTTTTCCCAGTGCTATGCCGTCGTCGGGTTCCTTGGTTGCCAGCCTTAGGCCAGTCTCAATGGGAATTTCATGAGCATTATTAATTCAACGCCACATCAACAATTGTGTGACATGACAGGGTAATTAAAAGGTGAGCTTTCATAAAATATCGGATCAAACTCTTCTTTCACAGTTACCTAATTATAAATCTAGATAATTGTGCAACGAGGCTTTCCACACGGAGACTATCCTTAAAAGAAAGTTGTTGGGTGGTTGCCAAACGAGCGGTGGAGGCGAGGGATAGTGGATAGCTAGGATGATGACGACCAAGGCTGGAGCTTCAATGAAATTAGCTGCAAGGGGAGTGGAGGGTAATGGCGGAGTCGGCAGTGCTACACCAGAAATGAGGGCATAGATGCCGAGGAACTCAAGTCAAAGTTGAAGAAGACGATATGAGTGGCTACAATAGCGGACTCAGTGGCATGGCGCATAGCTAGTGGACCAGGGTGGAAGCGAGAGACCACAACCAATTCTGCTCATTTGTTTTCCAGCCACGCATTTAACTTGTTCGGACTTATTCTATCTTTTTTTTTCTCACGTAATACTGTTAAAACATTTAAAACCAATCGCAGCGAACGGACATTTCTACCAACGGAACAGCGGAACAGGCGTGAGGGTCTCGCCCTCTTTGTCTCCACGCCCACGCCGGTCGCCGGTCACACCTGCGAGGCTGCGACAAATAACACACGTGACAGTTTGAAAATAGGTGACAGGTCAGGTAGCGCGTCACACCGAGGCAAGCACGCCGTCACGTCAACTACAGGTACTCTAGTCACGAAAGGGCAACACAGGACGGATGGGCCGGGGGGTACTGGTTTGGTCCGACACCATGGGCTGCGCGGTCGATGGCTGGGCCTGAAAATTGTCCTCTCCAATGCCATTGCAGACATTCCCTCGATCTGCCTCGTGTTTTCAACATCTAATTTACGAGTTTAACCCTCCAGTTACTATATTGAACTGGATGCATGTTCTTGTCTCTCTGCCACTTGAATGTGCTTCGATCTGTGCTGCAGCTGCTCAGCTCGTGGATGATGGATTTAAGGGGCAGGACGGAAGAGGCGAAGGCGGAGGGCAGGAAGGTGTTCGCCGCAGTGGCGCAGAACCTGGAGGGAGCGCTGAGGGACTGCGGCAAGGGGAAGCCCTTCTTCGGCGGCGACAGCGTCGGGCTCGTTGACATCGCGCTCGGAGGCTTTGCGGCGTGGGTGCACGCGACCGAGAAGATCTACGGCATAAGGAAGTTCGACGCCACCAAGACGCCGCTGCTGGCGGCGTGGGTGGAGCGCTTCGGCGCGCTGGACGCGGCCAAGGCGGCCTTGACGGACGTTGATGACCTGGTCGAGTACGGCAAGAGGAGGCAGGCATGGCCTTGGTTGCAGTGAGGAACGTGAGCTACAATTCTCTAAAAACTTGGTCAAACGTGAGCTAATTTAACTGACACGCAACCCATAGTTGCATCCTTTCTTGGACAGTAGGAGTAGTAAATAAAGCTTTTGTATTCTTCCTGCAATAGAGCTATCTATGTAAGTGACACATGGTGGGGAATGGGGAAGCACAAACATACTACGAGCAGATATGGATTATTGTGGTGCTTTCTACGAGCAGATATGCTACTGACGAGTCCAATGAATACATATGGATTATTGTGGTGCTTTCTACGAGCAGATATGCTACTGATGAGCACAGACTAGCAGTTATCTGCTTCAGTATCTTCGGCTCCTCGCACTAGTTATCTGCTTCACTACCCTGGCACAGGTAAACAAGTGGTTGGTTCTCAAGTTTCCTTTTCTATAATACAAACGAGAAACAAGTTTTTATTATTATTATTTTTTGCATACAAGAAGAACACTATCTGACGATGTAGTGTAAAATTCAGGCATCACCCTTTTTATTATATGACATACAAGAAGAACACATCATGAGAACACAGATGGGCCGGAACTACATAATATGAGTACGTCGCCTTGTTATTTTATTGTCCTGAGGAAAATCCACTAGGCTCTTATTCATAGACATTCGCACACCTGCACCGCGCTGTCACGACACTGCTAAGCCGTGCTCTAATTTCGCTCACTTGGCACCACTGTTAATAGGCTTTGAAAACGACCCGTACTTGACGCTGAACTCCACGAACTTGTCGGCGTCAGGGATCGCGTCCGCGACGGCCGGGTGTGCGCAGAGCCTGTCAGCCCACGCCACCAGTTTCGGCACCTTGGCTCTGTCCAGGAGCGACACCCCAGCCATCTTCTCGACCGCCTTCACCCACCCGACGTGCGACACCAGAGCGATGTCCAGGTACCCGACGCTGTCGCCGCCGAAGTATTGCTTCCCCTGGCTAAGCTTCACGAATGCCTCCTCCAAGAGCTGCAGGGCGTCGGACATCTGCCCCGCCGCCTGGTGCTTGTCCCCGGCGGCGGCATCAGTTGCCCTGAGTGTGCGGATCGCCGGCGGGAGCTGTGTATCAACCAGCAGGCAGGAAACACACGGTTAATAAGTCTCACATCACAGCGTCTTGTTACTGCTGAAAAAAAATCTGATCAAATTGTTTGCGAGAAATTAAGCTGACACTACTAGTTTTGCTTTACCTTGTCGTCGATGTACTGTGCCCAGAACCGATGGAGGGCACGGGTGTAGGGGTCGGCCGGGAGGATGGCCGGCGCGCCGCCGGAGGACCAGACCTCGTCGACGTACTGGACGATGACGAGAGACTCGGAGATGGGCTTGCCGTGGTGGAGCAGGACGGGGATCTTCTTGTGCACGGGGTTGGATTTGAGCAGCAGCTCGCTCTTCCGGCCCACCACCTCCTCCACGAACTCGTACTCGACGCCCTTCAGCTTCAGCGCGATCAGGACGCGGATCACGTACGGGCTCGGCCACAGGCCGATCACGCGCACGCCCGACGCCTCTGACGACATTATTGTTGCTCGAGTTCTCGGCCGGCCTGCTAGGTGAGAGTTGTGTTGGCAGTAGTAGTGTTGCGAAGGGACTGACTGGACTGAGGTGGTATGGCTGCTGCTGGTATTGGATATATATAAAACATCGCGCTCTCTTATTATATCTTTATCTCCAAACTTTGTAGACGTCCTCGCTTGCGTCATGTTCCGACCAGCTGCTTCCTTTTTCCATCGTTCGTGATACCTTACGTGTGGGCTGGCGGTGGACTTGGATTTTGTGAGGTGATGACTTTCGTCATCAAAGTTAGTATGTGATAGATTTTCTGTGGCCAGTTTGGCCTAAGCCCAGTCTCAATGAAAGTTTTATGGAGAGTTTCATCACATTAAATTCTAAGCCATGTCATCTGTTTTGCTAATGTAGCAAGGAGAGAGGAGTGAGTTTCATGAGATGAGAGAGGAGTTTCATCCCCATGAGACTCCAATGGCACAGTTACCTAACTCTCATTGAGAGTGGCCTAATGATCCGGACTTTAGCCACTGACCAACACTACTGGAGAAGGCCCTATTAGCACCGGCTGGGAGCCCCCTTTTAGCACCGGTTTCTCAACCGGTGCTAATGTTCCGGTGCTAACAGGTCCAACCTTTAACCCGGTGCTAAAGGCATCCTTTAGCGCCAGGGTCAAAACATCACCCGGTGCTAAAGGTTTGTATGCACCCAAAAAAATCAAATGTTTCTTCTACTCCTCGTTTGTTTCTCTCTCCCCTCTCTTCTTCCCACCAATGCATCTTTTCTCCTGTTCTTCGAGAACCTGTTCTTGCTCTTCAAGAACAGAAAAGAAACAAGTAATTGGTGGGAAAAAATAAGAGGAGAAAGAAATAGATGAAAAGTAGAAAAAAACTCCATTTAGATTGAGAAACTCAAAATTACAACATTCAAGATCCAACTAGGAACAAGATTTAGAAAGATTAGAATAGAAACCTCATCTGAAAAAAAGACATGCCGTCGGCGCCGCGTGCCGCCCAAGCCCGCGACCGCGCTCCTGGGCTCGCGCGGCCACCTGCGCCCGTGGCCGTCCACATGCCACGCAAGCCCCACGGCCGTGCGCCACATGCCTCGCCACGCGCTCCTGCGCCCACGTCCGCTTGCGCCCGCGCCACCTGCGCCAGTGTGCGGCCACCTGCGCATGCCCGCCTCGACCGCCGCCGCATCTGTAGATGAGGTCGAGATGAAACAAATTCAGAGCAAGAAGAGAGAACATAAAAGAAGAGGAGAATATAAGCTTAAAGAGAGAAGAAGAGAGAAGAAAGAGGGAAAAGAAAAAGGGAGGGGAGGGGCTGCCTGCCCGCAAACCTGCTTTGGCTTTTGGAGACGCACGCGCTAGCTTTAGCACCGGGTGGTGGTGACACCCGGTGCTTAAGCCCACCCATCAGCATCGGGTGCAGCCACCAACCGATGCTAATATGCCAGAGCGCATTTAGCACCGGTTGGTGGCTGCGTCCGGTGCTAATGGGTGGGCTCTAGCACCGGGTGTGACCACCACCCCATGCTTAAAACCTCTCCACATCTCATTTCAGGCTCCAGACCTTTGGACCCGGTGCTAAAGCGTCATTAGCACCGGGTATAAAAATGACCGAGACATATGAGGGAGGCGGATAGCTCTTTCTCTAGTAGTGCAACTATTCTCTTTTCTTTTTCTTTTGCGGGTAACTATTCTCTTTTCGGTAATACTATAACTCGGACATCTGGCAAGAAATAAAAACAGATAGCCAACAAATGTTTTAAAATATGTGTTAACGTTGTAACTATTATTTATGTATGTTTCACGATTGGATGCTGAATGAAACATAAGGTTCATGTTGCGGCGAGAATTTTTTCATTCTAGAGTCGATGATATAGTCATTTTTATGCATATTTTTTAATATTGCAAGAGTTGTTTTCTAATATTGCATTAATGAATTCTTAACATTGCAATGGAGCCTATGACAAGATGTCTAGGCACTAATAAGTCCATTTTTTCATAAAGACAAAAGGAGAACATAGCACTTGCTTTTGGTTGTTTAGAGGGAGACTTTGCCTGTCGTCACTTTGCTAGCCGAGCCTTGCCTTGTCCGCGTGGTGGAGGGCTGTTTGGCTCCCTCACATAAGCGAGGAAAAGCTTGCATGCACAGGCCTCAAGGTGACACTCCAGGGAACCAACACAGGTTTTCAATTTTGTTTTGCACATTTAGGTCACTATCGAAATTATAGGAATAATACCAATTGCCTTATAAATTTTTGGTCAAAATATATAGTCAAAGACAATTTTTTTTCTATAATGTCCCTTCTACATTAGGAACACACGACAGTGGGACAAAAAAAATGATGTCAGTGGAACAAAAAAAACTGATGAGCTAGGCAAGAATTGAACCTTGAACAAGTTGGTTGCTAGAGAAGTCAATAATCACCCCAACTAGAAAAGTGTTTAAGGTTTGAGAGAGTTTAGAAAACATATATCATAGCTAACTTATTCTTATTTTAAAAAGTTCAAATCAAAATTTACATTATTTTGTTCACTAGTGCAAAACATGAATTTCACGAAATTTCATCGAAACTATGAACAATAAACCAAGAGTGTTTGTTAGCTTGGTTTCTGTGCAGGTATGGTTAAGTGAGGGCCTCGAGGTTTGCCAGCGGAATCAAATGAGTTAGCTTGACTGATGGTACAAGAGAAAAAACCAACCATCGACTTTTTATATTTCATAAAATTTCAATCTTTATGGAACTTGTTTTGAATGTCAGAATTACAATTCTTATGGGAAGGAGGATAGTTGCTCAAATCAAAGCTCTGATTAAACTTAAACACCTATCTTACACATTTGGAGGTGTGATGCATAACTGGAAAACATGTAAATGTAAATGTGGATCGAAAAGCATATAATGTAATTACTAACTACAATATATCAAAACTGGATAAAGATAGGTATTTTCTAACGGATATTGTGTTATGTAATATGTAACAAATGCAGGATGCAAGGTAACCAATTTTAATAAATTTCTAATACTCATGTCTATTAAATTATTAACTTGTGTGATGAATTGATTACTAGTTCTTGTAGTTGCAATAGCAAATAACTCTTAGGAAACAAGACACACTGAGAAAACTTGGCCTTCCTTATCTAGCATTTGAAATTTATTTCTACCTTATGTAGTACATAAAATTTTGTTCATTCTTTTTCTAGCATTACCCGTCGGGTGCTACATTGGGCTGAAACAAATTTCGGGTGCTAAATAAGGAAGACTAACTTTACTCTGTGCTAAAGAGAGAATTCTCTCAAAAAAGATCTTCATACTATTTTTGAAACTGAAAGATCTTCATACTTCATATTAGAAAACTATTCAGTCATTAAAAATCTATTCAGAAAATATTTTTACTTATATCCGATAAAAAATAGAGCTATACAGAATGTATTTCGTATTTTGTTATTATTTTTTAAAACACGAAATGCTCAACATACTATGTATAGAAATGTTATCTACTTTTTCCAAAATTGGTGGTTCAGATTTTGCAGTTTTTCAGGATCATTTTTTTATCACTGAGTGCTGAACAATTCAAATACTGTATATCGATAATTGAACTAGAAATCTTTTCAAAATTGCCTTTCTGCCATGGGTCGGCAGCATGTAACACCCTGCTTTTTAAGACATTAGAAATATAGGCTTTATAAATTTTTTCTTTAATTTAACCTAACTTCTCTCCTAGCAATATTCCCAAAGTATATTTTCTAAAATAAACCATGCATCCAATTAAACATATGTGTTGCATTTGAATGACTAGAAAATCCTAAACCTATCTCCTTCAAGCCCCACCTCGAAATCTCAGTCAAATCTAAATTTACATTCAAATTCTAAACCCAAACCCAGTTTAGATAAATAGGAAAATCCTTTTAATCCTAACCGGGCCACAACCTCCCTGTCAGCCACCCCTCCTTTCGGACCATTTCAGAAGTCTATTTCTTCCCCTCAAACTCTTTTCTCCGCCCAGCTTCCCGCCTCCCTCGGCCGGCACATGGCCCAGTCCGCGCCGCGCCTCCTCCTCCTTTCTTTCCCCCGCGCGCGGCCCAGCACACCTCCCTCTTCCCTGGCCCACACGGCCCACGTCTCCGTCCTCCTTCTTCCTCCCTCCCTCCTCTGCTTAGCGCCGCCGCCGCTTGCTAGCGCCGCCGCCGCCGGCATAGCTCCGCCGTGCGCCGGCGTCGCGCTCTCCGCGCCTCTTCTCCACCGCCGGATCCGCATCCCAGCGCCAGCAAGCCACACCCGCAAGCCGTGGCTCCGCGTGACCTCACTCCCCCGACCGGCGCTCTCCTTCCTTCCCCATTTATCGCGCCGCCGCAATCCTTCACCGCCACCCGATCTCCAGCCACGGGCCGAGATCCGCCCTCGGGGCTCGCACGCGAAGCGTGTCAACGCCGCAAGCCGCCACCGCAGGGACAGTGCGGCGCCGACCACCCCCGCCGGCCAAGCCCAAGGTCTCCGCCGCCGTCGTGACATCATCCCCCGGTGCCACGCGCCGAGCTACGCTCAGTCCTCCTCCTTCTCCCCCGTGGGGTGGCAGCACCGCCGGCATCTCTCCAGCCTATAAATAGAGGGTCGCGCCCTCGTTTCCCCTGCACAACCCGCCGGAGCCGAGCTCAACCTCCCACCCTTCCTTCCCCGCCGCCGCGGCCACGCCGCCCCACACTCCCCCTCCCTCTGCTGCTCCATGACAGATCGCCGCCCTGATGCCGCTGTCAACGACCGCCGCCCCGTACCCGACCACGCCGCCGCCGCTGCACCACCGGCACAGCCTCGCCGCGCGTCGACGCCACCGCGCTCGCCCGCGCGAGCCCCAGCGCAGCTTCGCCGCGTGTCGTCATCAGCACGCTCGCCAGCGCGAGCACCCGCGCAGCTCCGCAGTGCGCCGCCGCTGGCGGGCATCGCTCGGCCGGCCTGCGCCACCCGCGCCACGCCCCATAGCGCCGCACACTCGCTGCCGCGTACCGCCACCGGGCGACCCCCCCGGTCCCTGCCATCCACCATGTCGGCCTCTGCCGCCACCGCGAGCCACCACCGCCACGCTCAACCGCTGCCGGCACTCCGCCGCGCTCAACCGCACCACCGCCGTGGCTGCAACCCCGCGCCGTCTCTCTCTGCACCGCACCACGCCATGCCACATCGCCCTGCGCCGCACCACGCCGCGCTCCCGCCGAGCACGCGCAACGCGTGCGCACCGCGCCATCGTCGGCGCTGCTCGTCGCAGTGAGCCGCCGACCGCTTCCCGCCGGCCGCCCGCCCCTTGCCCCCTGTTCTGCCAAAGGAGAAGAAGGGGATCGAGGGGAAGGGGAGGAAGAAGGCCAGACGGCCGTGCTGACGTCGTCCCCTTCCTCGCCCACAGACAGGTGGGGCCCACGGGACGCCGTCCACGGGCCGTTCCCCGTCTCGACGCATGGGCGTGGTCCAGTGGACCGCAGACCCATGCCGCGCGGTCCACCGGACCGACGCATGGAACAGTAGCCGCGGCCGACCCCCACGCCCCACGTCAGCCCTAGCAAAATTGCTAGGTACACCCGATGAGTGCACACCAAATTCTATTTAGAGCCCTTCCTCCGCTACAAAAATTCTCCCAAAATTCTCCAAAAATATTAGGAATATTCCTAAACCCATTAGAGCCATCTAAACCTTTCTAGGATATTTCTTAACCCCAAATCCCAAAAGAGTAGCTCTCATCCAATAGAAAAGCCCTATTAGTGTACCCCAATTATTGCCAATTCTATTCCAAAGCTCCATAAAATCCCCATGAATTTCATAAATACTAGGGATTATTCTAAGCATTTCCATGTGCTTATTACCCTAGGATTTTTACACTGGCTCCAAATCCTAGTCGCTCTATCATGATGCCCCGCCAAAAACCCGTCCGAAGCCCCGCGAACGCTGTTTCGCCGTCCGATCAAAACCCTAATCGTTGTGCTACCCAATTCCATTCCATACCAGTAATTATTTAGAAACTTATTTCTAAATAATTAATATAATCATCCACTAATTATTTCGGGATTATTGATTAGCAATCCAATAATCCCGGTACCCATTGTTCTAAACCTTTTTAGAAGCCACCGTCATCCGGGAGTTATTCCCTAGAAATTCATGTAACTCCCCGTCCGTTCGATCAACTCCGAGGAAATGTTTATCAATTTCCGGAAATTCCATTCCTTTAAGTCCATTAATTATCTACCATAGTTAATGGATTATTTCTCAATAACCCTAGTCTCCCTTTTTTATCCTTTATTTCCATTCTATAGGAATTGGTTGATGTACTGTTATACTGAATGTTATTTTCCATGTTTTATTGATCATTAGGTCGATGGTATGATCAGGCCCTGATCACGATGCCGGAGCTTCAGAAGGCCAGAAGTCCAAACCTGGTCAACATCGAATACACATACGCATTAGCGGACGTCCAAGTACCGTCCATGAAGTCAAGTCCTGGCAACCAACTCCTTGGTCATGCCAGTCCCAGTTCCTGCATAATAAAATCAACCAAGTTAATAATATGGCCAGCATATTTTGTTAAATCCTAAGGAAAGCCCTCTATATTTCACCCCCACCTTGGTTTAGAGCCATTTCTAGCCAAACAACCCATTAATAACCCCGGTCACAACCCGTCGATGACCGAGCATTATTTAGAAGTAGATTTCTTAGGAATTCTTCACATTTATGACTTTTCATGGAAGAGCTTCCGAGAGATGAGAGTGAATGTTGGATTTAATATAAAATGAACCAACTAATAGAAACCTCATAAGGATGGACTTGCGAGTAACGGAGGCAGCCTCGGTAGAGGATCCTGTCCCAAAGGCTTACTCTGGTCACATAAGGACCGGTTCACGGAAGAGTCTTTCTAATGCCAGTACCAGCTGTACGGGCCAAAAAGGACATAGCCTTCGGGAATGACCTGTAATGTGAGGCCTTGATCCACACCCCGCTAGCAGATCCTAGCCAATCCATCCCAAATAGCCGTATGATTGGTGCAGAGTGCCGACCGGCGAACTGGGTAACGCCTGGTGCCCAGTCGTGCACGCGCCAAGTCAGGGAAACAGATGCACGGAGACAGCCCCAGACAGAGAGCTGGGAATGGGCGGCACGGGTTGACTAGAGCTCAGGGTCGGAGACCCTGAGGGCCGAGGGCCCTAATTTATGAGCTCATACCCGGGTCGATATCCGCGAGACGGATGATTAGTAGCCCCTGTTTAGCCCCCAGTACTATCTGTGGCTGGACCTAGGGAATGCTGTCTGGAGACAGACACCAGCGGGTAAGGGTCTCGTAAGTCGGCACCGCCTTTCGCGAGGGTATGGGCTGACCGACCGTATGGCATAGGGTACAAGCTCTGCAGAGTTAATCAACTTATTCGGATAGCCGTGGCTCACGGTCATGAGCCCATCTAGTCAAAGCCCCCGTTGATTAGAATTCACCTGTTATAAAATATGAGATGGTGAGATGGGCAGAGGCCCAAAAGAGAGCAAGGCATAAGCCGGTCCAGAAGGACCCTGACGGTCTCTAGGATGGAACTAAAATATGGGGACTGGCAGGGATGACAATTCCCCCTCCAGGACCAAAACAACTTATTAATCCCTCTCTCCCACCCCATGTTATAAACATAACATTACTTTACATTTCCACCAAAGGATAACCTCACACCCTTGCATGCATCATAACTTTACACAGGACTTGCTGAGTACCAATCCTAGGTGTACTCAGCCTTGCTTTCAATTGTTACAGGTACATGGACATGTAGGGCACTTCGGTCCATTCCCTCCACGGAATGGATCATAATGCCGCTCTCCGCTAAGGCGAAGGTAGTATTTTTTTATTTGCTGCGCTTTTATTGCTTCCTGATTCTAACCCTGTGTAAAACCTGTATCAGCATACTGATCCAGGGACTGATACAGGTGATTAAAGGACATCCGAAGGATGGTCCCCACACAGCAGGTATCCATTCTTTCAAACAGCATTGCAAGATCTGCTGATGTAACTTTTTTTTTTAAAAAAAGAATCAAATGCATTCATTTTAGCTGCAACATATTAAAAGGTACAATAATCGTAGGAGAGAACAGAGAAAGATAATTGTACATTGCTTATTTTAATGTTTGAGATCATATCTCATAAGTGTACATGTATATGGCCCACTTAAATCTACAAAGTATATATCATCAACTGCAATATTTTTTACGAGAACGTGCAGTGTACACATTTCAACATTAACCATATAACTGTTCATGGATCATGAAAGTATAGATAGACCACTAACATATGAGTTGTCAGTGATGACCTATGTATAACTTTTGGTCTTCCAACTGAGGACCAGAACATGTAAAGGAAACGTTCGAGTGTACTCTCACTGGGAGCTAGAAGCACCAGCCCTCAACAAAGGGAACGTAGCGTGGTACTCAACGAGTTCGTCGGTGCGTGGCATCACCTCCACCACGGCCTCATGCTCGAGGAACCGGTCAGCCCACCCCACCAGCCTTGGGAACTTGGCTTCGTCAAGAATCCCATTCCCCGTAATCTTCTCCAGCGCCCTCAACCACCCGACGTACGACCCCAGTGCGATATCGAGGTACCCAAGACAATCGCCCCCAAAGTTGCCGTGCTCCTTCCCTTGTCCGCTCTCCACGAGCGCGAGGGCGTTGTCCAGATGCCCCAGGGCTGTGGCCATCTGGCTTGCCGCTTCGTCTTTGCTTCCTTCCTTGACTCCCATCAGAACTTGAATCGCGCCAATGATCTGCACGTACGTTTTAATAAAAGTGATGGGAAAATTCAAATGAAATAATGAAGTTAAATGCTAACCGTTGGAATCCCTTTGTCATAGGTTTTCTTTTGTTCACTATACCTTGGAGTCAGAGTAGTCGGCCCAAAAGCGCTGGGTGGCACGCGCATATGGGTCGGTGGGGAGGATGGGTGGCGCGCCTGATGACCAGACCTCGTCGACATACTCGATTATGTTCAGCGACTCGCAGATGGGCTTGCCGTTGTGGAGCAGGACGGGTACCTTCTTATGGACGGGGTTGGAGGCGAGCAGCAGCTCACTCTTCTTGCCAATCTGCTCCTGCAAGAACTCGTACTCGACGCCCTTGAGCTTCAGCGCGATCAGGACGCGGGTCACGAATGGGCTTGCCCGTAGGCCGAGCACGCGCACCGGCGTCTCACCTCCGGCAGATGCCATTGTGTTTCTCAGGCTATCAGCCGAATTGTATACCGTTGCTATCAGGTCTAAGAACCGAGGACACTGCTTGTTACTTGGCATGCATGTGTCTGCAGCTGTGGATATATAGTCTCTCTCTGCTACTGTGCTACATTGGCTCTGCTGACGTCCTTGCGTGCGTTAACGTTTTGGAATGTGTTTTGGACAGCGGTACGCCCACACTGACGTCTTTAGAACGGCGTTGAATTTGTGATACTTTTGTGCATTGGATTTTCTGTGGTCTGCAGTGGAATGATCTTCATCAAGGTTTGGCATTGGCAGTAGGCCAACTGATTTTGTCGTGATGGTTCCCCCTCCCTTCTGCCTTCGGCATCCCTTGCCGGAGATTGGAGAGAGTGAGGATCCATCTCTCCTAATAGTCTTAAGTAGATCGAGTCTAGGTTAGGGTTCCTCCATGCCAAATCTTTGGTATTGGGGATTTGTTTCCTCCTCCTCCTTTAGGGTGGATTTGGTTTCCTCATGACGAAGCTGATGAAGTTGATGGCGGCATCTACGACACTGGCAACTTTTTTGGCACGAAGACATGGAGGTTTAGGTTTTCGGATGGCGACATCGAGGCGGGGATGATGTTGTCGTCGTGGAATAATTTTCTCCGGCTCCTTCTCCGTTTTGTAATGGTTAGATCCAGCCCCGATGAAAGGCTTGTGAGATTTATTTTGTGCCCCCCGAGTTGATTTTGATTAGTCTTGCTGTGATTATTTAATAATTATTAGATTAATTAAATTCACTATAGGCTTAAATAGGAATTATCATGATTAATAGAGCATAAAATAATTATAGAAAAATAAAATAAAGTTCTATAACTTGAGTGCTCCATAAGGACTAAACTAGCACCGAAACCCTAGGATCAAACCAAAACAAGTTCAATTTAAATTTGAGTTCAAAACCTTCCCCTAAAAACATTATAAACAAAAGATATGAGTTACTATGCGTATTGGGCCGACAGTTTGCAGCCCAAAACCGCGAAGTCTGAGTCGGCCCCCTCAACTTCTCCCCCGCCTCGCTCTCAGCGGCCTGACCCAGCCCACCTCCCTCCTTCTCCCTCCTCTCTCCCTCCCTCGGTTCCTCCCCCCTCTCTCATTTCTCCGGCGCCGCCGCCGCACGCCCATCCCGCCACCGCACCGTCCCCAGCCCTCGTG
Organism: Urochloa ruziziensis; assembly: GCA_015476505.1. NCBI lineage: Eukaryota > Viridiplantae > Streptophyta > Magnoliopsida > Poales > Poaceae > Urochloa > Urochloa ruziziensis. The sequence continues at coordinate 20,760,558 of CM027118.1, forward strand.
GCACCCCAAACCAACGCCACGCCACCTCCTCCATCCCCTGCTCACGTCAGGAGCCCCGCTCCGGCACGGGATCCCTCTCCCCTGCCATACCGCGGCGTCCGTGCCCCGCCGCCGCCCGATCTCGCTTCCCCGGCCGGGATAGGCTCGACAAAGGCGCGCAGGGCACGTGCCGCCACCACACGAAGCCACCGCACATGAAGTGCGGCGCCGACGCCCCTTCCCTCACCCGCCTGCACGATAGTCCGTGCCCGCACGCGTCGCACGTCGGCGAGCCTGCCGCGCCACGCGTTGAGGTCACGCTGCTCCGGCAAGCCCCCGGGGAGCTCCGCCGGGCTATAAATAGCCCCGCTGTGGGGGATATGGTACCCGGGTACCTCACGAGCAAGCCTGGCAGCCTACCAAAAGGGGGCGGCCCAGCCCACCGTTTTGGACCTGAAGACGTGCGGGACAAGTCGGCGCACGGAGGAAGGATCTGGAAGGAGAAGTTATAGTTGGAATAGGAATTATTGTAAAGAAGGAAAGGATTCTTAGAGATAGGATCGGCTACAAACCGACTTGTAACCCTGCCTCCCGATATATAAGGCAGGTAGGGACCCCCTCCAAAATGACTCACCACATCTCAACTCATAGCGAAACCCAACACATCAAGTCTCAGGACGAAATCTCTCAACACGCAATACAACACCCCAAAACAGGACGTAGGGTATTACGTCGAGTTGACGGCCCAAACCTGTATAAACCCCCGTGTCTGTCCATCCTAACCATCTTGCTTCCGATCTTTGCGATCTTCCCTGCATTACAAATCACTTCCGTGGGCTACCCCGTGGAAGACTGCCGGAGATAATATCACCGACAGTGGCGCGCCAGGTAGGGGATATCGCCGAGATCAATCTGGCAAGCTTGATGGATCGTGTCAAGATCTTGGACAGCTGCAATCTCCCGGACATCGACGGATTCGAGATCCAGTTCGGGGACGTCACCACCGCCGTCTTGGATGCCCAAGCGGCAGGAGCTATGATCGCCACGGAGGTCTCCTCTCTGGCGCCGACTTTGGCCATCACGGCCCGCTCCGGTCCGATCGCATCTGATCGTGCCGGTTCTTCCCCGCTGAGTCCATCGCATAACGCGAGGCCCAATCAGTCGGGAACAGATCTACAATCACTCGGTTCTGATCCGGCTCCTGAGAGTCGCGTCGCCGAGTCATCGCAGAGCGTAAACGCTCAACCGACTCGCGTCCAGAGCCCTGAGGTCATTACTGTCCAAACCCCTGGCTTTTGTGCGCTCGCTCAGAAGCAGAAGATGAAGGACATCGTCCAGGCGGATGATTACCTCTCTGGGAGCGACTCCTATGAGTTAGATCCACAGGGACCCTCAATCCTGGACGATCTGCCGGAAGGATACACAGTGTCCGACGCCTCTACAGAGCCGGAACTGCTAGGATCACTCGGAGAACTAACTCCGAGTAGCTTGGAGCGTTATACGCCCACATCCGACTTCTCCGAGTCCGAGGAAGACTACCTCGCGCAAGAAGGAGTCGGGTCATACTGCTATATGGTGGCGCCAGCAACGCCAACCAACCCTGTCTCAGAAGACGAGGTCACTCCCGCCGAGGAGACGACTGAAGCCAGGGACCAGCGTCGAGGACGCAACGCCAGTCGGGCGACTCGTAGAGCCGCACGACCGCACGGAGCCACCGCGTCAGGATCTGGCACTGCTCGACTCCAGGAACCACACTCTGAAGATCATCGTCGCCAACGGGATCGGCACGACAGGAGGAGCACCCGGAACTTGATGCGCGACGGCATGTTCGAGTTCAACGGATACGACGTCTACGAGACGCCAGTCCAGAACCTCGTCACCATCAACGAGGAGATCAGTCGGCTACCACCCAGCACTCCAGGCCTGGAAAAGGTAAGGGCTCTCGTGCAGGCCGCCTCCGTCCAGGTTCACCAGATGCAGGACAGAGCGACCACGGACGCTCCTGAGCCCGGTCCGTCTCGACACCGGGCCAGCGGCGGATCGGATCGTGATGAAGACCTTCTCACCACGATCAACAGAGATCGAGACGCGAGGAACGTCATCCGCAACAGCACCAAAGAACGCCATCGTGAGGAAATCCGACGGCGCGAAGAGTACGATCGGGATCATGGAAATCCCCGTCGTAACTCCAACAGGAGCGGCTACTCGACGGAGTCAGACTACTCTGACCCTTCCGGTAGTCCAAGGCGAGGCAACAACGACGGTCGCACTCCGCCACGAGGACGAGCGCTTCCACCACCCAGGCGACCGACTCCGCCAAGGGAGCGAACTCCACCGCGCAGCAGAACCTACCGACGGGACCGAACTCCACCCAGGACTCGGAACTATCGGAGGACCCGTTCCCCGCCCAGGGACCGGGATCGCAGGAGGGATAGCACTCCCCCAAGAACAACAGACGGATCGGGTCCGAGCGGTTCCCGGCCTAGAGGTCGGATCGGCGGATTCCAGTCGTTCACCGAGCGCTTGAGAAGTGTGACATGGCCCAGAGGCTTCAAGCTGTCGGACATCGACAAGTACGACGGGAAATCTGATCCATCTCAATGGCTTCAGATCTACTACACCGCCGTACAAGCGGCCGGCGGCGACGAGGACGTGATGGCGAATTACCTTCCCATCATGCTCACCAAGGACTGCCGCAACTGGCTGGCAGGACTCCCGCAGGACACCATCGACAACTGGGAGCAGCTTACCGAACTCTTTGTCGGTAACTATCTCGGTACCTGGGAAAGGCCCGGGAGCAAGCGGCTCCTCGGTCAGATCAGGCAGCGCAAGAACGAGACCCTGCACGACTTCGTACGCAGGTTCTCAGAGAAGCGTAACTCCATCACGGACGTGACGGATCAGGAGGTTATGTCAGCCTTCCAGCACGGCATCTCCGATGGGAGACTGATTCACAAGTGGACTCGGAAGCCACCCGCGACTATCAATGACATGTTCCGGATTGCTAGCACGTGGGCGGACGCAGAGATCACAGAAAAGGAACAACTCAGCGAGATCAGGAGCCGCTGGGAAGAAGAGAACAAGACCACCCGCAAGCGTGACCGCCGCGAAGATGAAGACCGACACGACGACCATCGGCGCACCGACAACCACTCTCGTAAGAAGAAGAGCGAGGGAGATATGGTCGCCGCCCTGGACCGATCTAGAGGCCGGGTAACTCCAGAGGATTTCCAGCGCATGCTCGATGAGCAATGTCCTTACCACAAGCACAAGCACTCGGCACGAGAGTGCTACGGGCTCAAGCGAGCCTTCACTGGAGGCAACAGAGGCCCTCCATACAGAAAGAGGAACGATGGTTCCCCGCGAGACGACAGGCGGAACGATGAGCCCGACGACGACTTCCAGGAAGCCGACCGAGTGGTTCGCATGATCTATGGCGGACCAGAGTTCGAGTCGAAGCGCCAGCAGAAGCTCACCCATCGCCAGGTCATGCACGCGAGGGAACCACCGGTACCTAATTACCTTAAGTGGTCGGAAGTTCCGATCACCTTCACCCGGGAGGACCACCCAAACTTCATACCGAAGCCCGGGTCCCACGCCTTGGTAGTAGCCCCGACGATCCGCAACGTTCGGCTCACCAAGGTACTAGTCAACGGTGGCAGTGGCCTGAACATCCTCTTTGCTAACACATTGAAGGAGCTCGGCCTGACTACTCTCGACCTAAGTCCCCCCCAATCCGCATTCTACGGTTTGATACCGGGAGAGGGGGCGGAACCACTCGGGCACATCACATTGCCCGTTACCTTCGGAGACCGGAACAACTACCGGACCGAGCATATGCAGTTCACGGTGGCGAACTTTGAAACTGCATACCACGCAATCCTTGGGAGGCCGGCGCTCGCCAAGTTCATGGCGATTCCTCACTACGTCTACTTGCAGGTCAAGATGCCAGGACCTAAAGGCGTAATTACCGTCTTGGGGGACATCCGAGTCGCTTACACATGCGAACAGGAAACCCTCAACGCGGCAGCTGCCCTGGACATGTCCAAGCGCATGGAACAAGTACTGGCTGCATCACAGGAGGTGGACAAGGACTCTCTAGAGATCCCCACCAAGAAGCCAGCAAGAGAGGCCATCGCGCCAAGCAAGGAGACGGAGCTGAAGAGGATCTCTCTGGACCTGGATGACCCGAAGAAGACGGCCATCATCGGGGCAGAATTAGACCCCAAATAGGAAGAAGTGCTTGTCAAATTCCTAAGGGAAAACGCCGACATATTCGCGTGGAAACCATCCGATATGCCAGGTGTCCCAAGGGAACTTGCCGAGCACTCCTTGAAGGTCAATCCGACTGCCAAACCGATCAAGCAGAGGCTTCGTCGATTCGCGCAGGACCGCAAGGAGGCAATTAGGGAAGAGATTACAAAGCTGTTAGCGGCTGGTTTTATTCAGGAGGTGTTCCACCCCGACTGGTTAGCTAATCCAGTTCTTGTAAGAAAAAAGAATAATAATGATTGGAGAATGTGCGTCGATTATACAGATCTCAACAAAGCTTGCCCTAAAGACCCCTTCGTTCCCCCCCGCATCGATCAAGTCGTTGACTCCACGGCAGGCTCCGCCCTGCTCTGCTTTCTCGATTGCTACTCAGGCTATCACCAGATAGGCCTGAAGCTGGAAGATCAGATAAAGACCACGTTCATCACGCCGTTCGGTGCCTTTTGTTACAACACAATGGCCTTCGGTCTGAAGAACGCAGGCGCAACCTATCAGAGGACGATTCAAGCATGTCTGGATCAATTGATCCCAGACATAGTAGAAGCCTACATCGACGACATCGTGGTCAAGATCATGAACCCCGAGGACATGATAGGGAATCTGACAAAGGTCTTCGAACGCCTACACGTATTCCGGTGGAAGCTCAACCCGGAAAAATGTGTCTTCGGAGTACCCTCAGGTAAACTACTCGGCTTCATGGTCAGCAACCGCGGGATCGAGGCAAATCGCGAGAAAATCACGGCCATCACCAAGATGCTACCACCAACCTGTCAAAAGGATGTGCAGAAGCTTACTGGATGCATGGCAGCGCTCGGTCGTTTCATATCACGACTCGGCGTTCGCGGATTGCCGTTCTTCAAACTGCTCAAGAAGCAGGACAAGTTCGTGTGGGATGACGAGGCGAAGCAATCTTTCCACGAACTCAAAAATTACCTGCAGAGTCTGCCCATTCTCGTCCCACCTCAACCAAGAGAACAGCTCTACCTCTACATCTCTGCTACTCCCTGAGTGGTTAGCACGGTACTAGTGGTCGAGCGTCCTGAAGAAGGACACGCATATGGAGTTCAGCGACCAGTCTACTTCGTCAGCGAGGTCCTGACCGTATCTAAGGTACGCTACCCCCATGTGCAGAAATTACTCTACGGAGTTCTCATCTCAGCAAGAAAGCTGAAGCACTACTTTGAGGCCCATCCAATCTCGGTCGTGAGTGAAAATCCTTTAGGGGAAATCCTCCATAACCGAGACGCCAGCGGCCGAATCGTCAAGTGGTCAATAGAATTGGCTGCCCACCACATAACCTTCGTTCCACGTACTGCTATCAAGTCTCAGGTCTTGGCCGACTTCGTAGCAGACTGGACAGAAAACCAAGCTCCGGCTGACGACGAGGTAGTTGAGTACTGGGAGATGTACTTTGATGGCTCCCTCCAGATAAAAGGAGGCGGCGCAGGCGTACTCCTGATCTCTCCAAGTGGACAGGAATTAAAATACGTCCTTCAAATCATGTTCCCAGTATCCAACAACGCAGCCGAGTACGAAGCAGCCTTGCACGGTCTCCGCATTGCAGTATCTTTGGGTATCAAACGCCTGATGGTACGCGAGGACTCTGCCCTGGTCATAAACCAGGTAAACAAGGATTGGTCCAGGACCAACGAGAAGATGGACGCTTACTGCGAGGAAATCAGGAAGCTGGAAGGGAAATTCTATGGCTTAGAGTTCCATCACGTGGTGCGCGACCATAACAAGGCAGCAGATGAGCTCGCTAAGATGGGGTCCACCCGTGAAGGCGTCCCACTCGGAGTTTTCATACAAGATCTTGTCAAACCATCTATCAAGATAAACCCGGATGGCACTGTCGCGGAGCAACAAGTCAGAGAATCCCCGGAGTCAGCCACATTAGTGGTAGATGAAGCTTTGGACTGGAGGACCCAGATCGTCGACTATCTTGACAGCGGCATATTGCCACAGAGGTCGCGGAAGACAAAGATCTAAATTCGCTCCACGAACAAATCGTGCGGCGCAGCAAAAGCTACGTCATCATCGGAGACAAGCTGTATCGTCGATCTGGAGCTTCTCAAATTCTCCAAAAGTGCGTAAGTCGCGCAGAGGGTATTGAGCTCTTGACAGACATACACAAAGGAATCTGTGGTAATCACGCCGGGGCTAGAACCATAGTTGGTAAAGCCTTCCGGTCTGGTTTCTACTGGCCGACTGCTGTAGCAGATTCAGAAAACATCGTGCGGCGCTGTAAAGGGTGTCAGTATTTTGCAAGGCAAATACACGCACCCGCACAACAGCTGCAAACCATACCAGCGTCCTGGCCCTTCGCTTGTTGGTGCTTGGACATGATTGGTCCGTTCAAGAAGGCTCCTGGTGGTTTTGATCATGTCCTAGTAGCTATTGACAAATTCACCAAGTGGATCGAGGTGAAACCAGTCAGAAAGCACACGGCAACCAAGACCATCGAGTTCTTCACCGACATCACCCACCGCTTCGGAATCCCAAATCGTATCATCACAGATAATGGTACGAACTTCGTGGCGCAGGAGTTTAAAGACTGGTGCAGCGAGAGGAGCATCAAGCTATGCCCAGCATCCGTGGCGCACCCAAGGGCCAATGGCCAAGTCGAAAGAGCCAATGGCGAAATAATCAAGGCGCTCAGGGCCCGCATATTCAAGCAGCTGAAGCAACATGATGGACGATGGATCAAGGAGTTACCAGCTGTAGTCTGGGGGCTGCGCACTCAGCCGAGTCGTGCCACGAAGCAAACCCCGTTCTTTCTGGTTTACGGCTCGGAAGCTATCCTACCAACGGACCTCGCATACGGCTCCCCCCGAGTGGAGTTCTATGACGAATACGGCGCGCAAGTGGCGCGCATTGAAGACCTCGACAGCATCGAGGAAAAGAGATTGGCTGCCCAGATCCAAGCCGCGCGTTACGCTCAGGTCCTGCGACGTTATCACGATCGATCAGTCATGCAGAGATCTTTTGAAGCAGGCGACTTGGTTCTGAGGAGGAAGCAAGACACCAAGGGCGCGCACAAGCTTGCGTCCCCTTGGGAGGGGCCATACATCATCAAGTCAGTGAGTCGCCCAGGCTCATATCGCCTCATGACGGAAGACGGCGTAGACATCCCAAATCCATGGAACATCGAGCACTTACAGCGTTTCTACGCCTGATTCAGTTATGTATTTATCTTTTTTGTTTAGATTTCTTTTTCCGAGTGATTTTGGAGGGTATTCACCCCCAGTCATGACTCGGCAGATTTATAATGAGTTATCAATAAAGTTGATTTCATCTTTCATCTATTTCTACTACTCGAATTTCCTCTTTCGCGTCACGCACATAAAGTATGAGTGGAACAAACTTTAAATCGAGAGGGAAAGTACTCGCCAAGTCAAAGCTCTAAACGTACGACAAAGACTCTGCGGCATGAGACTGAGACCAACGAGGCTAATCTATTCCGTAACAGGTCAACCACTCAGAAATTAAGGCTAGCGCATTAAGAAAGGGAGTAGTAGCCCCATAAAAACTTATACACAATAGCAAAAGCTTAAACATTGTTCAAAAGTTCTACTTCTACCAAATACTACAAATATTCTATGTACATTAAACTGCAGGATCACCAACACCAGACGGGGCCGCTTCATCAGAGTCATCAACAACATCCTTGGACAGGACATTGGCGATAGGCTCGACCTCAAGGAGCAGTCTGCCCACGTCATCTTCGGAGGTGCCGGCAGCGTATCCGCGGCTGAGTGGCTCCAGGTCCGATGCCAGGAACAGAGAGTTGAGCACCGCCAGGACATGACCACAGCTGGCCTGGCTGATGGAGCAGAGCATTCGCCGGAAGAAGCGTGGAAGCGCCCGAACGCGGTCGAGGATAGAAGCCGAAGATGATGACGCCTCCGGCTCGATCTCCTCCGCCACCACTCGGATAGCGTCCTCCAGCGCGATCCTCTCGGTGCGCAGTGCCTCCGCCTCGCCTTGCAGCCGAGCCACCTTGGCAGTGAGCTCTGCGAATTGGGACATAATCCGATACCGATAATCTACAGAAAGTTAGATCTGGATAATATATTCACGTCTGATAGAAAAACAAACAGGGAATAACATACCTCTGAGCTCGTGCACGGCCTGGGCTTCGTTGAGTTTAGCCTGCTCCACCTCTCCGCGAAGATCGCGAGTGGTGCGTTGGGCTTCCTCCAACTCGGCCTGGTGTTGGGTCGCAGCAGCTTCGAGTTCAGCCACTCGGGCCGCCAAGGAGTCGGCCTTAGCGACTGCAGAAGAAAGTTCTTGAATAACCGAGGATTTTGCCTCGGCATCAGCAGCTAAGTCCTGCAAAGACAAGTCAGATGACAAAACAAATAGATGTACCACTCGGTACTTGACCTCAACAAGGAAAGTGGCTCAGGAAATACCTTAGCTATCTAGCCCATACGAAGATGGAGCGACATGAACTCCGCCAGAGGAGTCATGGGAGCACCACCAACCGAAGCGCCGACCACTGCAGAAGCGACTTCGACCTCCGTAGCCTGGGGCTCCTCCACTGCAGCAGTCTGTTCAACCACAGGAGCAGGCTGGGGGCTGCCCTGAGGCAGTGGAGTCGGCGACGCTGGTGCAGGACTCGGCGGAGGCGGGGTTGGTGCTCGCAGCGACTCTGGTGGCGGACCCACAGGCTGATTGCTGAGAAGATCAGCCGAGTGGGTCGACACCTCTGGCATTTGGATTGGTGGGATCTCTGTCTCAACGACCGACTGAGGCGCAGGACCCGCAAAGGGGATCTCAGACGGCATGCTACAGGATAAATCATATATGGATTAATCACAGAAAAGCATAGAGGATAATCAAAGGATGACAATGATACTTACAGAGTAGATACGCGCATTCTCGGGCGCTTTCCTCTCCGAGTGGGGGAAGGAAGGTCCCTCGGACTTGCAGCACTCAGAGGTACTACTGCAAGGGGAGACTGCTCCGAGCTGATTATTGGGGGCGGGATTGACGACTCGGCACCGCCAGCTTCGTCTTCTTCCGAGTCAGATGACTCAGAAAGGAGGAGTTGGCGGCGGCTCGGCGCAGTCCCCAATCACGATGCCCGTTGAGATCTTCGCTTCTTCGGAGCAGGGGCAGCCTTCCCACCACTCGGAGAAAGCACGTCTGGAGAAGGAGAGGACGACAGAGTGATATCAGAGTCATGCAGATCACTCTCACTTCCTCCGACTGCTTCTTCAGCACCACCGGCTCTGCGCCGAGCCGGCTGATCCACTCCCTTCGGCATCTCAGGCAAAGGAGGGAGGGATACAAAGGCAGCTCGACCCTGCAAAAATTGGGTTCAGTTCTTTACTGAGATTACACCCAATGGGTGGAATTGAAACACAAAATAGCAACAGACTGGTTAAATACCTCAGGGCGTGGATTCGATAAGTTGAACGCCGGAGGACAATCAGTAGTCCTCAGGGAAGTCCCTGTCACGAAGAATTTGCCAAGCCGAGCTGCGGCTTGGACTTTGTCGACACGCTCGGGGGCTTCACGCGTGTTGTCCCCCTCGGCGTAGTACTCATACGCCGGATGAGCCCGCTGCTTGAGGGGCTGGATCCGGCGCAGCACGAAGTTGGCTGCCACTCCGACGGCAGACAACCCTCTGTCCTTCAACTGGGCTATGAGACCCAGCAGTTCCCGAACCTCGTCCATCTCACTCTCCTTGGGAAGAGCAGTCCAGGACTGGGAGGGAACAGGACGTGAATCGATTTCAGGGGAGATGGCAGGCGAGTGGTTTCCTACGTAAAACCACTCGGACTGCCACCCCTTGTTGGAGGTAAGGAAAGGGATGTCAAAATACTCCCGGGTTCGACCCTCGCGGAGTTGGAATCCGGCGCCTCCGACTACTCGCGGGCACTCGGTTCCTGGATAAGGTTTTAACAGAAAAAGATGAAGAAAAAGATTGAAGTGAGGCTCTATCCCAAGATAGGCCTCACAGAGGTTGATGAAGATGGCGATGTGAAGAATGGAGTTGGGATTCAGTGCGCAAAGACTGATCCCATAAAAGTGCAGCAGCCCGCGGAGGAAAGAATGCGCGGGCACGCCAAAGCCGCGCAGAACGAAAGACTCGAACACCACCAAATCAGAGGAATTTGGGGTGGGGAAAGACTCACCGGAGGCTGCGCGCCACTCGGCGGTTTGCTGGTCAGGGAGGATGCCGTCGACGACGTGCTGCTCGAGGCGCCTGGTGGTGGTGATGGACTCCCTCCATTCGGCGGCGCGATCAACGGCGACTTCAACGACGGCCTTGGTCTTAGGCCGACCGGGCCCTTCCCGGCGACCTCTCCTTCCGCTTCGGGGCTTCCTTCCTCTTTGGCGCCATGGCGAACGAGCGGGGGCTGAGGATTGAGGATGAAAGCTGCGGGAGTGGATCTAGGGTTTGCTCTCGCGCGCGGAGGAGAACTTGAGCGCTGGGAAGGCAAATGGCGAGTAAAGGAAGAAGATTGCGGCGGGGATGGCTTATAATGGAATGAACCGTTCCTCCCGCGCGCGGCGCGATGCGTGTCTCGGGAACTCAACCGACGCAGGCACGTCCCGTCGCTTTGAATTCAAAGGTGCGGTAAGGAGTCGCGATATCTCGCGATATTTTGCCTTCCGTAAAGCAACCGTTAGGTTCCTTAGGAAACAACGGACTTTACGGCATTAGTGGGCCTAAATGGGCTGAAATATAGCACGACCTTTCGGTTCTGTTACGTTAACAAATTTGTGGGTTCCTGAGCTAGTGTTCAGGAGCAGAAACCACTCGGTCGTGAGGCTAAAATTAGTCGACGGCCAGACTTGTTTTGCAATTAATATTGCATCCTTGCAATTGATTTTTACGTAAGGCATGCGATACTATCGCTATATTCGCCCAGAAGTCTGGGTCAAGTGCTGACAAGTATAAATCTTGCGAGAAGGTGGCTTACCATATGGTCAAGCTGGGTCGTGGGACACGACTCGGGAGTCACGCCAAGTTCAAAGAACTTGAGAACAGAATCCTTAGAAAGGGGAAACAAAAAAGCCCCAGAAGGAGAAAATTATCTGAAATCCATGCCCAGAGGCATGGGGGCTGAAAAATTCAGTCAGGATCCACGGCTTTCAGAGTCTTGACACGATCGTGCCGAGTCGTATCAAGACTCGGGGGCTACACCCAATGGGTGCACCTAGAGGTGCACACCATTGATGGATTAAGTTCAAAAAGAGATTCATAATATTTTATTTTTGACCCTCGACCAGAATATTCTATTCTGCTCAAGGCTCGGGGGCTACACCCAATGGGTGCACCTGGAGGTGCACACCATTGAAGATCAAGATACAGATGGATAAAAGTTGAAGACCTTTGGCCAATTTCATACTAAAATTGCCCAAAGCCCGGGGGCTAAGTGTATTCACTTCGCTGTCGCGTCGTGAAAAAGAGCACTCCTTCCCCTCACTATGGCCATAATTGAAGAATTGTTTTCAGGAGCGTCTGATCATGCACTCAGATCTTCCTCGAAACCACTCAGATCTTCCTCATAACCACTCGGATCTTCTTCGAAATCACTCGGATGAGATCTTAAACAACTTGGGAGCACTCGGATCATGCAAGAAAAGACGGATCAATTACAGCCAACGATCGGTCAAGAAGTGCTCGGGGGCTACTGTGGGGGATATAGTACCCGGGTACCTCACGAGCAAGCCTGGCAGCCCACCAAAAGGGGGCGGCCCAGCCCACCGTTCTGGACCTGAAGACGTGCGGGACAAGTCGGCGCACGGAGGAAGGATCTGGAAGGAGAAGTTATAGTTGGAATAGGAATTATTGTAAAGAAGGAAAGGATTCTAAGAGATAGGATCGGCTACAAACCGACTTGTAACCCTGCCCCCCGATATATAAGGCGGGCAGGGACCCCCTCCAAAACGACTCACCACATCTCAACTCATAGCGAAACCCAACACATCAAGTCTCAGGACGAAATCTCTCAACACGCAATACAACACCCCAAAACAGGACGTAGGGTATTACGTCGAGTTGACGGCCCGAACCTGTATAAACCCCCGTGTCTGTCCATCCTAACCATCTTGCTTCCGATCTTTGCGATCTTCCCTGCATTACAAATCACTTCCGTGGGCTACCCCGTGGAAGACTGCCGGAGATAATATCACCGACACCCGCGCGCGCCCCGGATGGAGCTCACACCCACCGCGGCACCCCGCACAAGCACCACCACCGCCGCCGCTGACTCGCGAACGCCGCCGCCCCGCTCCGGCACTCCCATTGCCCTTAGGCCCGCTTGGCTCCCCTTGATCACCGTGGCGCTACCCGGAGTAACACCAGGCGCTGGGTGACAAGCCCAAAGGCGGCAGCACCCTGGAGGAACGCCGCCTGAGCTCCGTCGTGACCAAAGGCCGCCGCCGCCCGTCCACGCCGCCGCTCCGGCCGCGTTCCACCCCTGCCACCCCGCGGTAAGCACACCCCGCCCGTCGCCCTATCCTCCGCCCTTAATTCCCCTTCCCCGACGCCCGACCGAGCCACGGCCGGTTGTCACGAGCGCCGCCGCGCTCCGGCGAACCACCGGCCAGTTCTGGCGCCCCTTCCTCGTGCCTTTGCACGCCGGCATACCCCACGCCACCCTAGGATGCGCGCCGGCCTTGGCCAAACCCCAGAAGACACCCCACCCTGCTTTCCCCATTCGCACTGCCTTGCCGCCGAGCTCCGGCAAGCTTCCGCCGTCACGTCGGTCCTTGACCCTCAATGAGAACATCCCCATCGAGGCCGCTGTGACCCCCCGGACCCGTAGGTACCTCCCTCGCCGTGAGAAATGCCCTGGCGTCGCCGGCGGCGAGCACTCCGGCGAGCCTCCCCTGCTTGGCCACCCCCCGCCGCCTAAGTGCGGCAACCGCGCTGGCGCCCGCGTGGCAGCCGCGCCAGCGCGGGACCCACCTGCCAGCCACCCACACGCCTCACGCCAGCCGCCACCTCACCCTCCCTGCCCTGCGTGCACTCAGTCCAGTGGACCGTAGACTCAGAGGCCAGCCGGTCCGCAGGCCCACGAACCAGGCCCACGGCACAGTAAACTGCGGGGTGACGCCAGCGCTGGCGCCAGCCGACCCCACCTGTCAGCCGCACAAACACATGGAAAATGCTAAGTACACCCGACTTAGTGCACCGAAGAAGTTATTTCTCCACCTTAGAACTTTCCAAAAATTCCCAGAAAATACTAAAAAATAATAGGGAAAATAATAAGCTAGTTAATGCCATCTCCATTATTTATACACATCTTTAGAACCTAAAATTAAATAGATTATTTTTTAGCCTGTAAGGAACCTCCGTTAACGTACCCCAAAATATGCCAAACCCTAGATAGATCCCGTAAAAAGCCAATAAATTCCTAAAAATACTACAATATATTCTAAGCTTTTCCATGAGGTTAGATTTCATAGAAACCTTCTCTAAACCCGAAATCGATTATTGCCTTCCACCGACAATTTCTAAACCCCGCTAAACCCCGGGAAAAACCCCGAAATCACCCGAACGCCGGCCCCAAACCCTCAGTTAGCCTGGAAACCCCGTCTCTAAGACCACCCCCACCAACTCTTTCTTTAAAAGTAATCCACCCGACGTGATGATTGACTTAGTTATATATCTATGCTTGTGTAGACGCTCCGCCAGGAACTCTAGGATTTAACATCTGGCGGAAACCACCGTGATACCAGGCAAGTCTTAACAATCTCCTTGTGCATAATAATCGACTGCATGAATGTGTTCTTATTCTCCCCCAGCGTCTGTAGATTGCATTAAGATTAGCCACCCAAAATAACCTTGATGCGCCGCTAAAACACTACCCACAGCCATAAACCCTTGTTGCGAGAGGCATCAAGGGGATTGAAGATGCGAGGTAGGGTGGATAGCCTTGGAAAGGCACCTATCCAGAGGCTTGCCTTGGTCACTTAAGGACCGGTTCTTGGGAAAGTCTTTCCAACGCCCTGTACGGCTATATGGGCCAAAAAGGACATAGCCTTCGAGAATGCCCTGTAATGTGAGGCCTCGACTCACACCCCACCAACTACCTCTGATTAAGCTACCCCAGGGGCCACGGTTGGGCAACGGATATGCTGGAGACAGCCCCAGACAGAGGGCTGGGACTGGCCGGCACGGGTCGCATGTGACAGGGCTGGTAGGGCCCATGGGTGATGCATGCCCATTTATATGATGCATCCATATCCGGGTTTCGATGTCCTTTTGGGGACGGATATGTGATCCCTGCTTAGGCCTCAGTAGCATCCGTGGGTAGACCCAGAAGAAAACTGTCCAGTGATGGACGCCGGTGGGTACGAGTCCCGTAGGGTGGCCCTGCCGTTGGCCACGGGAGGTTCGCCTAACCGTATAGTCATAGAGTACAAATCTCTGCAGAGTTATCCAATCTATCTGATAGCCGTGGCTCTCGGTCAAGAGCCCGTCTGGTTAAAGCTCCCATTGATTAGCCAGCAATAACTCATAGGAATGATGGAAAGAAGGGGTGATTGCAGGGTCAACAGGATCGCTGCTAGAATCACCGGGGACTGGTACGGAGGTTCTTGCCCCTCGAAGACCCAAAACTGCTAAGCTTAATAACCTGTCAACCGCAATAATGCATATACTTTCCTCTGATTGCTAAGTATTTGCTGAGTGCGGTGGTACTCAGACTTGCGTGTGAAACCGTGCAGCTCCATCGGAAGGCCTCCCTCCCCTCACCGGCGTTGCAGACCGTCTTGATCAGGTCCTAGTATCGCTCTTTACTCCTCTAATCCATTTAGCCGTTTACCAACTCTATTACAATTAATGTTTTCTTCCTCTTACCCAGGGAATGACATTAATTCGTGCTAAGGGGGAACGCCAGAAGGTGGTCCCCACACTTGGGTTGGGTAAATTGGGATCAATCTTTCTTCTCCATCGGTGGCCGAAAAAGGAATAAGAAATATGTAATAAGGAAGAAAAAGGTTGTGCTCGTTCCAGCCTACAGGGATGTTGGTCGCCGTTCTTTGAGCGCTTGTTCTCAGCCTGCTTGCTGAGTGTATGCCTGTGCGTCCTTCGATTTTTATACAGGTTTAGGATTGAGATTTAGAGCTACTTAATGTGTGGAGTACTTTGAGAATGGTGCGTGTAACTAGATGTACTCACCTTTGATATGATACAATTCTTTCTTTGATCTTAAAAAAAACAGAAGTTGGGGCATTTTAGGTTGGGTGTTTAGTAATTGCATAGATGAATTAGGTTGTAAAAAAGAGTTACTCAGCCACTCATAAATGAGTGATGATTTCGTCTTACCTTAAGTCAATAACTTTAAACTTAATTCAGTTGTAAATTACATTGCATCCATTGGGAGTTTTGATTTTTGAAAAATACATGATTATATTTGTCTTGAAATGCAATTTTATAAAAATGTATTGTTATGACGCAATTTCATAAGCTATAATCTTTTTATGTTTTATAAATATTTAGCAAAAAAAATTGTGGTCAATTTTTATTTCAAAAAATTGTGTCCAAAATTTCACTTATTTGTCAACTAGAGGAATCATTTTTTGTTATTTTTCATAAGTATAGAAGTGGACCAGTTTTATGTAGATTCCTACTGTTATTCGAACTGTCAGTTGTTATTTGACATTTTCTGTCACTTAAGTTGGTGGGCAAAACAACCTTCGAATCACCTCCAAAATTTATGAAACATTTTCTGCTAATAGAAAAATAGAAATGAACATACATTTCTTTAAAAATCTCATATGCCTTTACAATTTTAATTTTTTCAGGATCAATAATTGAATTGAGTAAATTTTTGGAGTCAAATAAATAATTTTTCTATTATTGTTAATGATTATTGCTTCAAAAATAATCATTGACAGATGGGAAATCACCCCTTCATACTTTTCAACGACCAGGAATGGTCCATATAAGGCGCATGCCATTTCTATGTACTGGATAGTGTAACACCTTGCTTACGGTCCAGCTCCTCATGTAGAACGGGCATATAACCTGGTCCTCAACTGCCTAAACTTCCAAGTTAGGTATTACCAAACCACAACTAAGTAGCTCACCACATACGCAAAAACCGAGGGTATCTCATAACACGCTACAGTCACCTGATACAAATTTTTGGAGTCAAATAAATAATTTTTCTATTATTGTTAATGATTATTGCTTCAAAAATAATCATTGACAGACGAGAAATCACCCGTTCATACTTTTCAACGACCAGGAATGGTCCACATAAGGCGCATGCCTTTTCTATGTACGGGATAGTGTAACACCTTCTTGCTTACGGTCCAGCTCCTCATGTAGAATGGGCATATAACCTGGTCCTCAACTGCCTAAACTTCCAAGTTAGGTATTACTAAACCACAACTAAGTAGCTCACCACATACGCAAAAACCGAGGGTATCTCATAATACGAGACAATCGCCTGATACATGGCCGTGCCGCAGTATATGTAAAGTATCTCTCTTACATTTTCGTTCTTGTTTCGTGTAAAAGGATTAACTTGGAGGTGTCATATTTGAAACGACAAAGATTATAAGCTGACACTCAAGCCCATAAACTTTCAAGGTGGTACTAAACTCATCAACTACAACCACAACTGGGCCATATGGGCTAACAACTTCAACTACTATGGTACATTGGGCCGGGGTTTACACTCACACGAGCCTGCCGTGGCACGAGCTGCTGTTGTGTGGTGGTGTTGGTTCTTCCTGTAAAACAAGAGAAGAAATGCAGTAGTCAGACTCAGACATGGTTTCACTGCAGTGTTCATTAGTTCTTAGAGGAAGAGTAGTATACTACTTCGGATGCTTTCACTGAAACAAGCAGATAAATGACCGGAAGCACAAGCATATTTCACTGCATCCCATTATGGTCACAGTCACAACACAATTACACAAATATCGATTTCTTGCGGTAGAGGGAAACAAGACACGCGTCGTATAATAATAGTATGGATCGGAGTAAAACTGTGCGAGAGGCGCTTGGTTAATGTTCATCGGGCGATCTGCGTCACTGATCAGGTCACTCATGTGCAAATATATATTTAGCAACGCTATCATTGCGTTTACTGCAAACTCAGATCATAGGATATTGTTCTTCAATTAATTTGCAGAGTTTCAAAGCAACTATATTTTGTGAGTGTGTAGAATAGGACAACACACGCAACAGGTTCTGTGTTTGCTTGCACTACAAGCCTTCTGAATCTCACATAAAGGTGAAATGTGTATACAAACAAACGGGTCGAAGTCAAACTTAACTGCTCTCAAACGTGAATTTAGTATTTTATTTGTATAATCGTCACCCAAGCATTGGTCCAAAGGATAACTAGTATGCAAGTAAAGATCATTACATGGAGCATCTTGCCAACATATCCTGATAGCACGACGCATGTAGCTCGTTATGAGTTTATGACACTACATATCCAACTCTATATGTACCATCCCTTCTTGCATCTTTCTCCCCCAAGAACAAGGATAACACAGGAACTCAAACCTAAAGGCCTAATCCTTCGCAAATCACAATATAGAACAGTGCTTGAAAAAATGGCCGGCCAAGACCTCAAGCTACTAGGCTCGTTCGCGAGCCCCTTCGTTCTGCGAGTGAAGCTTGCGCTAAGCTTCAAAGGCTTGAGCTACGAGTTCCTCGAGGAGAAGGACCTCCATAACAACAAGAGCGAGCTCCTTCTCAAGTCCAACCCTGTGCACAAGAAGGTGCCTGTGCTCATCCACAGTGGCAATCCCGTGTGCGAGTCCATGATCATCATCCAGTACGTCGACGAGGTGTTCGCCGGTGTCTGCAGCCCCTCCCTCCTGCCCTCTGACCCCTACGAACGTGCTGTTGCTCGTTTCTGGGCTGCCTACATCGACGAGAAGGTACATAGTATATTTTTAGAAACAAGTGAAATAATAATCAAGATACATAGTTGAATATTTGAATTCTTACTGATCGATGACTAATTTGTTATATTAATTGATAAGCGTTCGCTGACTAGCTCTGCGGGTGCAGCTCTTTAGTTCGTGGATGATGGTTTTCAAAGGTAAGACGGAGGAGGAGAAGGCGGAGGGGACGAAACAGTCGTTTGCCGTGGCGGCGGACCCTGGAGGGAGCACTGCGGGAGTGCTCCAAGGGGAAGCCCTTCTTCGGAGGCGACAGCGTCGGGTACGTTGACATGGCGCTTGGAGGATTTGTCGCCTGGGTGCACGCCATCGAGAAGCTCTACGGACTCAAGGTGTTCGACGCTGCGAAGACCCCGCTCTTGGCGGCGTGGCTGGAGCGCTTCTGCGCACTGGATGCGGCCACGGCAGTCATGCCAGATGTTGACAAGCTGGTCGAGCTCGCCAAGATGAGGCAAGCCCAAGCAGCTGCAGCTGCGGCGGCCGCGGCCCAAGGCAATTGAAGTGGTTGAAGCCTGCTTTGGATATAGTTTGGTGTGCAAAATAAACAGAGATTGGATGCTTTCTGTTGCCATGGTTTGTCATTTTTTTTCCGCTGGAGTTGATTCTTGTTCGTCTTGTGCTTTTATGTATCATGGATGTATGGTTCTTGTTGAAGTTGCAGGTGAATCAAGTGCAAGCCTGTCCAATATACACGTATGCAGTTTCATCCCGAATTTTCAATTGTTTGACAGTCACTATATACCTAAAATAAGAAGGAAAAAAATCTATTTTCAACCTTTAACTATAGTAAAAAAATTAAATTTCAATCCACAACAATGAAATCGGACCGTATGGGCCATCCAACTGTTAAAATCGGAAAATTTTGACCCTTTAGGTGAGGTTGTTTTTTTTTTTGCATTTCCTAAAAGTTTTAACTTTTTTTTGGTTTAATAAAAAAATCATAACGTATTATTCCCTCTTCCAAATTATAATTCTTTGACCTTTTTTTACCCCAAGTTTGACCGCTCGTTTTATTCAAAACATTTGTTACATTTAAGTCATTCTTGAAAAAGACTTTTATTAACAAAGCAAGCCACAACAAAAAATGTTATATTTTGCGTAATTTTTCAAATAAGACGAGTGGTCAAACTTGGGTTTAAAAAGTTAAATAAATTAGAATTTAGAATGGAGAGAGTAGTTATCAATTTGATATTTTAATAAATTAGCTATGATTTTTAATTAAACCATTTTATAAGATTTTGTTGAAAATGCAAAATCACCGTTGAAACTACTCGAAAGCCAAATTTACCCATTTTTGATAGTTGGATAATCCTAATTGTCCTATTTTGTAATTATGGGATGGAAATCAAACTTTCGGAATGGTTGTTGGGTGAAAATAGGACTTTCCCCAAATTAAAAGATTATATGTCCGGAAGTCTACTTGCTTTTTAGTGCTTTTTATGATTAATTTATTAGGGGTGTCTATAGCTCACTTGGGTAAGTTAGAGGCCTTACTCACCTAAATTTTTCCACCATCCGATCAGCATCCAATGGATCTCCTTCATCTTCAACCTCACCTCATCTCCTAACTCTTCTTCTCTTTCCCTGGGCTGCCCCCGTCGCAGACCCGCCGCCGCCCAGCCCCTCCCCCACCCCTCCGGCGCGGGCAGGCTAGGGTCAAATTATGTATTTGAGGCTCATGCTTAGAACATGATTAATGGAATCTTAAACGACTTATGTTCCTGATTGGAGCAAGTATTTGGAAAAATATATATATATAGTCAAACCCGGAATTGTATGGTCAACAGCGACTACTCATTCCAAAATGGTTACCGTTGGTAGATGGTTATGCAAAATCCCGTGATCTTATCCTTCTAACATCACCATGTGCGAATGCGCTATTTTATATGATTCAAGGTTCAAGCAGCATTAATTATTCTATGCCTCTTCTTCCTAAACAATGTTAGGCCGTGTTTAGTTCCGCGGTGAAAAGATTTTGAAAGGGAATCTTTTCACATTTGAAGTATTAAACATAGACTAATTAAAAAACTAATTGCAGATTACGTTTGGAATTCGCGAGACGAACCTAATGAACCTAATTAATCTGTCATTAGCACATGTTTACTGTAGCATTACTGTAGCAATTTAGTGTCTAATCACGTCCTAATTAGACTCATTGGATTCGTCTCGCAAATTCCAGTCCATCTATATAATGCGATTTGTTTTTTACCTACATTTAGTACGCCATACATGTGTCTAAACATTCATTTTGGATTTTGGATTTTGGAACTAAACAAGGCCTTAGTACAAAATTGAAGGAAGAAGAAGACAACACCTCAACCAAGTCGCACCATACACCAGTCGCCAACCCTCTTCCTCGTTCCCATCCCACCAAGAGCCAGAGAAAACACAAGCAAGAAAGAGTTGAAACCTCTATACACAAAGCCAAAATGGCCGGAGAAGACGAGCTGAAGCTGCTGGGCATGTGGGCGAGCCCATTCGTCCTGCGAGCGAGGCTTGCGCTCAGCTTCAAGGGCCTGAGGTACGAGTACGTCGAGGAGGAGATCTTCGGAAACAAGAGCGAGCTCCTTGTCAAGTCCAACCCGGTCCACAAGAAGGTACCCGTGCTCATACACAACGGCAAGCCCATCTGCGAGTCCCTGATCATGGTGCAGTACATCGACGAGGTCTATGGCAGCACCAGACCTTCTCTCCTCCCCACCGACCCCTACGACCGTTCTGTGGCTCGCTTTTGGGCAGCCTACATCGACGACAAGGTACATATGCCACCATGTAAACTCTCCTGTTCCATATTTCAAACGAAAAGGAAATGTGAGCAAGAAACATATTGATGTGTCAATGTGTGTGATCTGTGCATTTGCAGGTGTTCGGATCGTTCATGACGATGATCAGGGGCAAGACGGAGGAGGAGAAGGCCGATGGGACGAAGCAGCTCTTTGCCGCGGCAGAGACCTTGGAGGGAGCACTGAAGGAGTGCTCAAAGGGGAAGCACTTCTTCGGCGGCGACAGCGTCGGGTACGTGGACATTGCGCTCGGAGGCTTCGTCGCATGGGTGGACGCGAGGGACAGGATGTCTGGCTTGAAGCATTTTGACGCTGAGAGGACCCCGCTCCTGGCGGCGTGGCTGGAGCGCTTCGTCGCATTGGAAGAGACCAAGGCAGTCATGCCGGACGTGGAGAAGCTGGTCGAGCTCTCCAAGAAGAGGCAAGCCCAAGCTGATGCGGCTGCCGCCGTGGTCCAGGGTAAGGTAATCGAAATGGCTGAAGCCCATTTGAGCAGCATTAGCTCGGACTGCTATGTATGTTGTTGGCTCTGCTAAGTCATCATGAAAGAAAAGGTAATGTATTCAGCCTTTTTGGTGTGCAAAATAAACAAAGGTGGATCCCATCGAGTTAGCTTTAATTTGCATCGCTTTGTTCCTTATCAATTGCTTGTTTTCTTTGCGAACAGCGACGGTAGGTGCCCGTTCGCATTGCACATCCAACCATGTGTCCTAGTGTGAGGAGCAGTTTCGTGCTAGCAGAGGAGAAGGGGAGGGCGCGTTCATATATGGCTTTTACACGGACGGCGAGAGGTCGATGCTGATCTTGACTCTGGGGCCTTGTTGGGAAAGCTTCCTCCTGGCCTACATGATGCCCTTGCTTGGCTGCTTCCAAATTATTAGCATGCGGTGGCACATGGTGAAAGACGAGTCGATATCACTGTTTCTATCATTCGTGGATCTTCCGTAGAAACATAGCAGAACTGGCTTCGTCAAATAACTTGTGCCGCACCCCCTATACACACTGACAAAGAAATTTTGTCGACTATGTGACGTGGTGTTTCTTGGAACCAATTGGAAACTTTTCTTGGAATTTGGAACATGGGATAATGATCATACTTTTCTTGGATTCATGTGCACGGAAAAGATCTATAGGACTGTAGGTAGTTCCAATACCATTTTGCTACAGTCGTAGAGACCTGAATTTTATTCTTTTTCTAAAAAAAAGTAGTTCCAATACCATTATGCTGAAACTGAGAAAAACTAAAGCAGAAAATTAAACGTGGCGTGCAACCAGTCAAGTCGGACAAAAAAAGTAACCATCAGTTTGAGGATGCTCTGCTTTTGTAGTCATCTGGGCCTAACTCTGTATAGAGTCCGCGTCTTCCCTGCTCTAGCACAACGAAAACGCAAGCTAAAATCTTAGCAGAGACCTTCACGCATCAGCAATGGCCGGAGGAGATGAGCTGACGCTGCTTGGCTTTTGGGGGAGCCCATTCGTTCTGCGAGCTAGACTTGCTCTCAGCTTCAAGGGTCTGAGCTACCAGTACGTCGAGGAGGACCTGAAGAACAAGAGCGAGCTCCTCCTCAAGTCCAACCCGGTGCTCAAAAAGGTGCCCGTGCTCATCCACAACGGCAAGCCCATCTGCGAGACCCAAATCATCGTGCAGTACCTCGACGACGTTTATGGTGCCACTACTGGTCCTTCTCTTCTCCCCGCTGACCCGTACGACCGTGCCATGGCTCGTTTCTGGGCTGCTTACATTGACGACAAGGTAAGGTACATGTCATCGTGTAAAATCCCATGCCGTTCTGTATTTTCATTGACGACAAGTTTGGTATAATTTTAGAGTAAAGTGTGCAATTATGTAATAAAAATATTGAATAAGGAACTTGTGCAATTGCAGCTGTTGGGCTCGTTTCTGATGATCAGCATGGGCAACTCGGACGAGGAGAGGGAAGAGGGGATGAAGCAATCGTTTGCCGCTGCGGAGATCCTCGAGGAGGCACTGAAGGAGTGCTCTAAGGGGAGACCATTCTTCGGAGGCGACAGCGTCGGCTACGTTGACATCGTGCTCGGAGGCTTCGTCCCATGGGTGCACCTAATCGATCGCTCTACTGGCTCGAAGCAGTTCGATGCTGGCAAGACCCCGCTCCTGGCAGCATGGCTGGAGCACTTCGGCTCGTTGGACGCGGCCAAAGCTGTCATGCCGGACTTGGAGAGGATGGTTGCGCTAAGCAAGACGAGGCAGGCCTAATTTACATGTAGGAATGATATGTATAGATTTGCTGCAAAGGAACTTTTGTAATATTGGGATCGTCAATGACATGCTTCTACTATATGGTAATAAGAAATAGCCATTAAATTTTATGCATATTTTTGTTTGGTGAAAATAATCAGTTATTTCTTGTCCGTGTGTGCACCACCTGCACTAAAATATACTACCTTCCTATGCATAATTTTCTGATGCCTCCTTGTAGGCTGTAAAATTACCAGCCTTTCATTTTTATTTCGGGGAATAAATGGATTTAAAGGTTCATGGGGGCCTGCAAGGCTGTGACACCACCTAACCTCTCTGCTGCTTCCGGATTGGTCAAAGGATGAGTAGACGTCACTGATTGCCTGTCCTCGTCTTGTGGAAATATAACGAATGCAGTAGCATTATCTGGGCGAGAAAAAAAACATTAGAATGGTCTGACTTGTGGTGCAGGTGCACACAAGGACAAGAAATACGTCGATGATGACGTAATGCCTCTTGGAATTTGGAACCGTGGCGAACTTCTGTCTCGTCAGAAGTGAGCTCATGATCGAGACCCAAAAATAAAATTGTCCGGCGCCATAAATAGTGCTCCCTGGATCCTTTGTCCAAGAAATGTAAGGCATCTGAATATTTCTATTGCAACAACTAGAAAAACAAACGTGGGACGCAACGCAACATAAATCATGTGAAACAAAAAGAGTCATTATCTGAACAGTCTGGATGGTGGATTAGACTCTATATAGACGGCCGGCCACATGCCTCCATGGTCACCTACAAGGCAACAACCACCCAATTAAACGAAGAGACACAAGCTAGAATCTTAGCGCACGGAGTCCTCGAGGCACCAGCAATGGCCGGAAGCGACGATCTGAAGCTGCTGGGCATGTGGGCGAGCCCGTTCGTGCTGCGGGTGAAGATCGCTCTCAGCCTCAAGGGCCTGAGCTACGAGTACGTCGAGGAGGATCTCGGCAACAAGAGCGAGCTCCTCCTCAGCTCCAACCCCGTGCACAAGTCGGTGCCAGTGCTGTTCCACAACGGCAAGCCGGTCTGCGAGTCGTCGATCATCGTCCAGTACATCGACGAGGCCTTCGCCGGCGCCGGCCCGTCCCTCCTCCCCTCCGACCCCTACGAGCGCGCCATCGCTCGCTTCTGGGTTGCGTACATCGACAACAAGGTACGCGCCTCAAATTAACAAGCATCCAAATCCAATCGATCGCATCGATCAGGCACCTTGGCTGCAAGATGGTTTAATTCGTTGACCTGTCGTGTACGTGCAGATGCTGGCCGCTTGGACCCAGGCGTCCAGGGGCAAGACAGAGGAGGAGAGGGCTGAGGGGATGAAGCAGTCTGCGGCCGCGGTGGAGACCCTGGAGGGAGCACTGAGGGATTGCGCAAAGGGGAAGCCCTTCTTCGGCGGCGACAGCGTCGGCTACGTGGACGTCGTGCTTGGCGGCCTGCTGGGGTGGGTGCGAGCACACGAGGAGCTCAAGGGCGTCAGCTCCTTCGACCCCGAAAGGACTCCGCTCTTGGCGGCGTGGGCGGATCGCTTCTGGTCGCTGGAAGCCGTCGAGCCAGTCATGCCCGACGTGAGCAGGCTGGTTGAGTTCGGCAAGATGTTGCAGGCCCGTCAAGCTGCCGCGGCCGCCGGTGATGGCAACTGAAAGCGACGTCTTGATGAGCTCCGCCCACTCTGTTTCAACTGAAAGCTACGTCCTATTCATTTTGCTGAGCTGGGCTGAAAGTCTAAGAGAAGAATAATCCGCTGGACTGGTTTAATAGTATTCTATAAGAAAAATAATTCGTTGGGCTTTGATGATAAGCCCAAGCGAATAGGACGTCAGTTTCTTTGGAGCCGCTTGTGCAACGATTGTTGCTGTCATGGATTTCTCACGAGTTTTAATTAAATATAAATATGTAGTATTTTTTGTGTAACATTTGTTTAGGATGGTTGTTATATTATAGAACAAATTACTGCTAAAAAAATTATAGAACAAATTGGTTTCATGAGAGTGCTTCTCCCGTGAGTCTTTTGTCGCTCAGAAATACTAAGACCGAATCCTCTCTATCTCACATAACGCTCAGTGTTCTTTTGGTTGATGTTTGTTTGTTTGGACCACATACATTTTGTACCGATTCTCCCTCTACGAGTGAGTTGAAGCCGGATACTCTTTTCATTTTCCAAAAAAATACTCTTTGTACCACTCAAACTACATACTCTTTTTTTTTGCAAAGAACTACATACTTGATGTATGCTTATTTTATTCTGCTGGTTTGCACAATTTATTCTTGATATTCAAAATTTTATTTCAGTTCAATAATATCTATACTCTAAAATAGTCTAAAGGACGACGAAATTTTATTTTGTCCTTCGTCAAAGTTAGTGTACATCGTTGGATTTTATGATGATCAAACGCTTTAGATTAATCTAAAGAGTCCATATTGAGTGCATCACTCCTACACCATCATATTTTATGATAATCGAACGCTCTAGATGAATCTAAAGAACCCATGTTAACTACATCACTAATAATTTAATAATTTTTAAAAAACTGTGCCTGCATCACGTGCCCTTCTGCTAGTATTCTCAAACAGGCTACCTGATTAAGACAAAATATGGAGGCCAATTGCTAACAGCCATGTGTATGGACTCAAATGATTGCATATTCCCAATAGCTTTCATTGCGGTTGAGGCGAGGATACGGCAACATGGCTTTGGGTCCTCACAACAGTTAAGCAGGATCTTTGCACAGGCAAGGAAGGTTGAGGCTGCACAAAAGAGAGATTTGGAGGCAAAGAGATTGCAACTGAAAAGAGAAAAAATCATTAACATTTTCAAAAAAAAAGGTACCTACCAAATGTATAGTGGATGCTCATGAGAGGAAGGAGGCACAAATACCGCAAAGAAAGCAATAAAACTAATTTGTTAGCTATTTCAAGTCTTAGTTTTATTATCTTTCTGAACTTGTTTTTGAACAATATTGTCATTCTAAAATGTTATATATGGATGTTTTCAATCAATTTGGAGCTCTAATTGTTGCATAACCGGCTAATTCATGAAACAGTTCCAGCTAATTTTATCCAAGAAATTGCATCATGCCCAAGCCCAACTATGTAACACCGCAAATTTCAACATTTGCAATTATTAAAATTTTCTAGAATTTATTTAGATTTAATTAAAGCGTTAAGGATTTTCTAGCGCTTTATCGATATATTTAAGTGCCAAAAATATTTTCCGAAATAATTAATGTGCTTAGACTTGATTTGTTGCATTCATACTGCTGCATTTTATTTTGAGTTGTTCGAATTCAAGTCTGGTTGAATTCGAATATAGTTTGGGTGGTGTTTTGGTTAAACTTCTGCAAGTCCGTTTCTTCCCCCTAAACTCTTCGGCCTGTTCAACTTCACTCCCTGATCCTCTCGCCCACCCCAGTAGCAGCTCGTCGCCCTTGGCCAAGCTTCGGCCCAACTCGTGCGGCCTGCGATCGCCGCGGCCCACTCCGCTCCGCGCAGCCAACGTCGAAAGCGCCCTAGCTCGTCTCCGTCTTCTCCGCGCGCCCGCGCCCGCTTTTGCTCCGCCTCCCCCACCCACACGTCAGCGGTGAGCCCCGCTTGTCATCCCTGCCGCCCTGTCGTCCCCGAGCTGGACTCGAGCTCGAGTCCGAGCTCCGCGTCCCCTGCGCGCGCGTCTCTTGGCTCGCACGCCAAGGCGTCGCCCAGCCTTCTTAAACCTCGGAGCCGCCTTCGCCCGCTCCTTTTCCCCAGACCCTAGCTGCCTCGAGCCGCCGCCGCCGTTTCAAACCCTAGCGCCGCCGCCGCCGCTCGGTCCGCCTCCTCCGGTCGCCGCCGAGCCTCGCCGTCGCCACCATCGTGCTCGTGGTGAGCTCCGCCGCACTCTCGTGCCCTCGGCACGTCCTTTCGTGCACCGTAGCGCCCGCTCGTGTGCGCCGCCGCTCGCCGGCCATGGCGCCGCGCGCGCGTCGCCGTCTGCCGCCGCCATCCTGCGCTGGAGCGGTCTCCCACCGTCCGATCCAGAGCCAGCGGCCCGGATTAGATCGGGGCGTAACCCCTGCCGCCGGTCTACCATGGACCCATGGACCACGTCCATGGTCGCGGTCCACGGTGACATCACCGCCGGCGTCGTTAACGCCTGTCTCTGCTGGCGTCATCATGACATCAGCCGGCCGTCAAGTCCACCGGCGTCGTCGGATGTTTTGCTGAAAAGCCCTCGGCTTTGTCTTTATTTACAGATTGATCCACCGCAGTTCAAAGTTCCTTACTGTTAGGTCCTTTTATTCATGTTTAGGCCCCTGAAAGTTCTTGATCTTTGCCAGCAAGCCCTTAATCTTGTTTATATCCTATCTTTACCATCTTAAACCCGTTTTATGTGTTTAATACATCGTTGGAATCGTTGTTTTATGTACAATCTATATGTGTGAACCCTGTGTTGGTTTCTTGTTATTGCTGTACTGTTTTCTTATTATTTCTTTTGCTTGTTGCATGTGTGTACGATAGACGATCCTCGCTTTGCTGATTTCCCGGGAGAGGAATTCGAGGAGTTCGGGAGTTCGGGCAGCAGCTAGAGTTCGCTGAAGGCAAGTCGCCTTGGTCATGCTTGTCCTATTTACTATAAAAACTTATTTTTGTGCACAATCGACTTTAGTTGCATGTAAGACTTAATCTTGATGGGTTTTCCTACTAAGGTCATGTCTAACCGCCCTATCCTGAATATCATGCCTTTACCGTGGGTTTAATTAATTTGTTGTAGTTTTTGCTTAGTTGCTCAACTGCATAACTAAACCAATTGTTAATCTTTATTTTATTATGCTATGCCTCCATTTAATCAAGATCATTATGTTAAGTGGAAACATGGAGAACCACCCGGGACATACCGTACAACCGCAGTGTTAATGGGCTCTGACCTTAGCCAATTAATTAGATGCTTTAGTCTGTGTAGCTTTACTTGCAAGAGGCAAGAGGGGGAGACTGTGGATGGTGTATAACCCGGCCCCTATTTGGGAGGAAGCCTTTGCTAAGGTGTGCCCATTGGACATGTTTATAGCAACACGCAGATTTTGAATCCTTAGCGAGCTATATTTACTAACGTATTCTTTGTAAGGCTTCGTAATAGATCCCTGGCCATTCACCAAAGGTAGTGTCTTATAGGGCTTTGCAAACCTCGGCCGGAAAGGGTGACACTTCTGCTGGGTAAAGCTGTACGAACCTTGTAAGGTTAATTAAAAACTATCATTAATTGTGGGTGGTGGCAATCTCGCCCTGTCATATGGTGGCGGCAGCTGACATACACTTTCTAATTGAATCTTTGGTCACTAAATAAATTAAATTAGATAAGAAATTTATAAATATGCAGGCCACAGTCGTGCGGAATACGTATTCCTAGAGAGGTAATGACTGTATTGACTTAGTCGAGTAACTTTAATGGCCACAATCTACACTTTTCTAAGTATGATGGCTAAATTGGAACAAGCCAACAAGTATAGTGGCTATTCATACATTTTACTCTTGTTCTAAATACATAACATCTATTATTTTATTAAAACAGAAGCAAAAGAAGCCACCAGATTCAATGAGAGGGCCTAGAAAATCCCACGTTAATCTAAAAAAGAGAAGAATATACACCGTTGGATTTTATGAAGATCTAACAATGCAGGGTAATCTAAAGAGACCATATTAGATACAACTAATAAATATTTATATTTGAAGCTAAAAAAGAAAACTATCTACGAGATGTGGTATACGAGATTGAAACATAAACAAACTCTACCATCTCACGTGACATCATACGGCAGGGTATGGAAATAAACATATGTTTGGAAAATATTCTATATCAATTAGATTAGAGAAGGGATCTATGAAAACAACCAAACTCACTTTTTAACATATTTATTTATTTATTGCATTCTTTCATCACGTCTGTTTTCATGCCAAGATATTTTTATTTTCAAATAACAAAATTGTTGTCTTTTAGAAAAACTAGCAGAAGGGCACGTGCCGCATGCACGTGTTTTAGGAAAAAAACACTAATTTAGATGTGTAATCTATCTGGACTCTTTAGATTAATCTAGAGCGTTCGATCATCATAAAAACTGACGGTGTACGCTCAAAGGTGAGATGTAGTCAATATGGACTCTTTAGATTAATTTAGATCGTTGGATCTGTAAGGAAAATGGCCCTAGGCCATGTTTATGATTTTGGTGATTAATACCAACATAGTCATTGGGACTAACATGTTTGTCAAGATGTATATTTGAAGGTATTTTTAGGTTCCAAGTGATGGTATGTTGTAGTCGACACAAGATCCCGCAAGATGATCAAGAGAATCCTACTCAGAGGAGCACCGACACAATTGATGGTGAGCATCGGATAAGTCGGTGGTCAGCACAGTCAAGCCAGCAGGGCCAAGAAAGGACAGAGCACCGGATGATTCGATGGTTGAGTCATGGACCAGCGAATGAATCGGTGGTCAGCGCGGGAGATGGCAAAGTCAAGTTTGAATGGAGCATAGGATGGTCCGATGCTATGTCAAGATTACCAACGGATGAATCGTGGAACGTGGCAGGCCATAGATGCATTACAAAGGACAAGGAGCACCGGACAGTTCGATGGTACAAGACATGGACCAGCGAATGTGTCGGTGGTGTCGGCTCGGCTCGAGATCGGCTCAGATTCGGCTCTGGCAGAAATATGCATAGCATCGATTGATCCGATGCTACCTTGGCACCAGCAGCGAATCAGTCGGTGGTAGGTTCAAAGCCAACGGCCAGTGCAACGGCTAGTTGGGAAAATTGCTCCGGTGCAATGCGTCGGTGCTCAACGAATGAGTCGGTAGTCACGCAGAAACTTGGCCGTTGGAGCAACGGCTAGTTCATGGACTTGGGGCTATATATACCCCCTTGGCCGGCCATTTGAAGTGGCTTGAGACTTGGGGAAGTGGTTGATAGTTGCTCTACTCATTTACAAGTGCTCATTCCACCAAAGTGCTTAATAGAAGATCTAGGTGATTAGCATAGAGCTTAGTGCTTGATTAAGTGCTAGTTAGACCTTTTAGCGCATTGCTTTAGGTGTTAGCCTAGAGTTTAGGCGAGGTTTGCACACCTCTATCTATCGGTGCTTGCGCGCACCAAGAGTTGTAAGTATCGGGGCTTGTAAGTCTTGCGAGACCCTCCAACCGAGTTTGTGGAGAGGCCGCCGTTACTTTGTGCTAGGGAGGTGAGGCCCTAGGCGATTTGCCGAAGCTCAACCAAGTGGAGGCGGCGAGGAGCATCCGGGAGAGGCCAAGCAGAGACCCACTCGCGTGTGGGGAAGTCCCGTAGGCTATCCTACGGAGTGACTCGACCGGGGAGTTTATGCCCTTGCGCGGGCATTCCCTTTGATAGGGGCTCCAACAACGAGGACTAGTGGAAAGCTGTGGCTTTCCGATACCTCGGGATACATCGCCGTGTCGGGAGTTTGCTTACTCTATCTCTTTACATTCCGCATTACTTATTGCACTACATTCCGCATTTACCTTTCCTAGAATTGCCATGTGTAGTTGCTAGGATTGGAACCTAGGGTGCAAAACTTTTAGCGGTAGAGTTAGCAACACATAGAAAAACCTAGTGCACATTTAGATAGAAATTGAAATAGGTTTTTATATGTGCTCTTAGCCATAGATTTTTAGAATACCCTAATTCACCCCCTCTTAGGGTGTCACGGTCCCTTCAGGATCATCATCAAATCCGACGGTGTGGGATATAGATGACGACGGACGAAACGAAAGACGACGGACGAAACAAAAATTTCGTCGTGCTTTATAGTATAGATAAAATAAGAATACATCAACACATTTTTTCTTATATCTTATGTGATATCATATTATGTTGATTTCTTCTTTTTTTGCGTTCTTTGCATGACGTGTGTTTCCATGCGAAGATATATTTTTATTTCCAAATGCAAACACCTTTTTCTTTTAGATAAATAAAGTAAAAATACATCAACATATTTTCCTTTTTCTTTTAGACAAATAAAGTAAAAATACATCAACACATTTTTCCTTTTCATTTAGACAAATAAAGTAAAAATACATCAACATATTGTTTCTTTATTTTGCCTAGCATTATTCAATATAATCCTTTATTAGCTTGGTACGGATAATAGCGTTAAAAAGCTAGCACGTTCTCGACCTAGAAATTAGCAAATTAATATAAGAAAAGAAAAGAATATAGATTTTATGATTGTACCGTGTAGTGTTAGAGAAGAGAACATGTATAACCTAACTCATCTGCTTCTAAGCATGTGTATCTTTTGTAATGGGACCAAATATACATTAATCATCACTAGCAATAGCTAGCTATCCACTTGGCCATATACAAGGGCATGTGAGGAAAACGCTATGGACAAATCTGACCAATGATATGGCGGGTACCACACCATGGCCTCATATGATTGCACTCACAACAACAATCATCATTTGAACTAACTATATTGACGCACATCCACAATGACCAACACCTAGACCAGTATAGAAGCCAACATATGTGAGGGCTCAGGATGCATTGCCCCATACAAAGCAGGTTAGGATTGACAGTTGGTGGAGATGAGACATTAGAGAGAGGTGGTGCATAGACACCAAAATAAAAGAAAAGTATACGCCTAAATTTGGTAGCAAGACGTGGTTTTGAAAGTGTCAAGGTTGTGGTTTCCATCTAATCACAATTTACTGAATTACTAACAGTAATTAGCATGCAAAAGTTGCATATTACTTGATATCAAAATACAATGTTTGGTTAGAGTGTGAGGCAAGTTAAAGAGAAGGGTTAGGAGGATAATGATATTAACAAAACCACATATTTACATAATTGAATGTCATTTGCAAGAGCTATGGTGATAGATCAGCCTGCAGCTAATGCTTATATGAGCAACCAACAAGTGTATGCGGTTACATTTTAAATTAAGTAATTAATTAAATTCTAAAATATAACAACATATCTATGGATAGGTAATACATGTGTAAATTTAGTTTGTATAGTTATTTAAAAACTAAAGAGCATTAACAGAAAAATATTACCGTACACACATTTGATGTGCACAAATTTGTATGTAACTATAAAATTTCTAAATTGATTGTTCTGAAAGAAATTAAAGAATCATAAATTCATAAGTCCATTGAAAAGGACCGTAGTATTAAATCTAGCAATGCAATTTGCATGGGCCACTTTTAAAGAGTGCAAGTCATATACAATTAATCAATAACCAATTTTAGAATAAAAATAATAAATAGATAATTTCATGAAAAAGATAAGGAAACTAGGACATGAAAAAATAATCTATGTTAAATATATTTTTAAAAAAGCTAAATTTAGAAATAAAAACATATGAAAAGTTGCACTTGACAAAAGCAGACATATCGAATACAATTAGTAACTATCTAAACTAAAAATTAAATAACTAATTTGGAATTAAAAATTAGGAAATTATTTCTTTTTATTGGGAATATAAATCTTGGATTGACCTAAGTATTAATTTTATTTCTTTACTATATTTAGTTCATTTGTTGTATGACACATGATTTTTTTATAAAATAGCTGATATTTAGTACCATTGTTATATGA
The DNA here is from genome assembly GCA_015476505.1 of Urochloa ruziziensis. Lineage (NCBI taxonomy): Eukaryota > Viridiplantae > Streptophyta > Magnoliopsida > Poales > Poaceae > Urochloa > Urochloa ruziziensis. The sequence continues at coordinate 20,793,338 of CM027118.1, forward strand.
CATGTGTTTTTTATCGAATAACTAATCCTCGAGCTCGAGGTCTAAATTCTTCAATAACAGTACTCCTACTGGCTGCAACTTTAGTGAACAGTAAACTCATTTTGTCGAAATCCATATAAGATGCTCGATGAGGCACGGGGCTCAATATCATAATGAGCAAGTTTTGGCTAGAAAAGGGATGTATCTTGCTAGCGCAAAAGTAAATTTGTGTACCAACACAAAATTCATGGTGGGAAAAAAGTATAAACCACAAGAAAAGGTGAGCATGCATGGATACGACTGTATTAATTAGAGATCAGCTAGCAAAGAAAACGAGAGAGTTAGGTATCATAATAGCAAAACAGGATGGTGCAACACTCAATGACGTGTAGGTTTAAACTCAAAATTCAATCTCAATAACATGTAGGTTCAGACTTAAATTTCAGTTTTGATTATTTTTTGTGGGCACTCACTTATATCTTCTTCTAAAAGTTTAAAAAATTGAAGAAATTGCCATCATAACAAAAAAAACACAAACAAACATGTACATGACGGTCTAAGAACTAAAATATTAAGAATTTAAAAACTCATGTTTAGTAAATATAAAAGAATATTTCTATTTTTCCTTTTCTCATGAATCCATGTTTCAAAAATAATACATTACAGAAGATGGTAGTAAAAAATAGCGGTGTCTTGATCTTGGTCATTAATAAAGATATTCAGTAAAGCAATAATTAAGCAAAAATATTTGTATGCATTTATTTAGATTAAAAAACAAATGTTACAATGTAGATGTAAAAAACAAATGTTACAATGTTTTTTTTTTGAAAAGTTTAGCAGGAGCGCTGCTCTGTCATATAAGGTGGGAAAATGTTACAATGTAAATGCTAGCTACCCGCGCTATTAGCGCGGACCATCTCACTAGTTTTGTTTCATTTGAAAACTGGTTGTCTCCGTCCTTAGAGGGGTGTAATACTACCAAATTTGGTTTGGTCAAAGGGTGATTAGACGTCACTGATGGTCTCTGTCCTTGTCTTGTGGAAATATATAATGTAGTAGCATTATCTTGCCGAGAAAAAAAACACTAGATGATCTGACTTCTGCCGCAGGTGCACACACGAACAAGAAATACGTCGACGATGACGTATGCCTCTTAGAAGCTTGGAACCGTGGCGAACTTCTGTGTCGTCAGAAGTGAGTTCATGAGACCAAAAATAAATTTGTCCGGCGCTATGAATAGTGCTCCCTGGATCCTTGTCCAAGAAATATAAGGCATCTAGAATATTCCAATTCCAACAATGAAGAATACAAACGTGGGAAGCAATGCAACATATATGATGTGAAAATTATCTGAACAAAGGAGCGAACTGAGCATAGTTTAGTTGGTATGGATGCTTATGATGAAACCTACCCATCGAGGTTAAAGTTTTCGACTTGGCATTGATGCTCACATTTTTTTATATTTATTTCAAGATTTAACCGGCGCTTTTCTTTCAGTAGTAGGCGATGTGCCCGTCGACAACAAGGCATCAGTGGTGACTTCGTCAATCTCGAGAATTTGCCGGGTCATTCTTTCGGATGTGCTCATACAGAAAGGGTTGCGTGTGTGTTCGTAGAGACGAGTGTGCGTATGTTTTGTAAGCGTCTGCTTCCTGTGATTCAAAAAAAATATCCGAACAAAGGAAGATATGCCAGTGTGATTCCAGACTTTATATAAACGACCAGCCACTCCCCTCCACGGTCACCAAGAACAACCCAACAAAGACACCAAAGCGTGCGGAAACCTCGAGGCACGAGCAATGGCCGGAGGCGACGACCTGAAGCTGCTGGGCATGTGGGCGAGCCCCTTCGTGCTGCGGGTGAAACTCGCCCTCAGCCTCAAGGGCCTGAGCTACGAGTACGTCGAGGAGGACCTCGGCAACAAGAGCGAGGTCCTCCTCAGCTCCAACCCCGTGCACAAGTCGGTGCCGGTGCTGATCCACAACGGGAAGCCGATCTGCGAGTCGTCGGTCATCCTCCAGTACATCGACGAGGCCTTCGCCGGCACCGGCCCGTCCCTCCTTCCAGCCGATCCCTATGAGCGTGCCATCGCTCGCTTCTGGGCTGCCTACATCGACAGCCAGGTACGCGCCTCAAATTAAGCACCCAATCCAATCGATCGCATCGATCAAGCACCTTGGCTGCAAGATGGTTTAATTCGTTGGCCTGTCGTGTACGTGGTTTTGGGCGTGCAGATGATTGCCGCTTCGACCAAGGCGTCGAGGGGTAAGACAGAGGAGGAGAGGGCTGAGGGAAAGAAGCAGTCTTTGGCCGCGGTGGAGAACCTGGAGGGAGCCCTGAGGGATTGCGGAAAGGGGAAGCCCTTCTTTGGCGGCGACAGCGTCGGGTTCGTGGATGTCGTGCTTGGCGGCCTGCTCGGATGGGTGCGAGCAAACGAGGAGCTGCAGGGCACCAATCCCTTCGACCCCGATCGCACTCCGCTCCTTGCAGCGTGGGCGGAGCGCTTCTGGTCGGTGGAAACCGTCGAGCCGGTCATGCCCGACGTCAGCAGGCTGGTCGAGTTCGGCAAGATGTTGCAGGCCCGTCAGGCGGCCGCGGCCGCCGGTGATGGCAACTGAAGGGATGTCTTGACGAGCTCCGGCCTCTCTGTTTCAGCTTTTCTGTACGAAGGAAAATAAGGATGTGTTGCCATGTTGGCTAGTTTTTTTTTCAGCATTTTTTTAGGTGCCTTCGCGCGTGCGTGTGCCTTTTAATTTCCAATCAGTCTTCTCTTGGCATGAGAAACTCTTGCTTGTCAGGGCTCAACGCACTTGATGTGGTCGTGTACTTTGATGCTAAAGACGTATTACTTTTGTGTAAGTTCAGGTGGTATGGTTGTTACATTATAGTACAATGTGGTTTAATGGTCCATTTCTCTAGAGCATCTCAAGTTGTCTCCCTTTCCCCAATCCAACTACCATAAATTGAGAGAGTTGTTGAAAAAATTATGCTCCAGTGGTTCTCCATTAACCTTCTCTTTTTTAATAATTATTAGGACAAATCAATAATCCAGTCCAACTCCCCTAAATAGAGGAGCTGTGACTCATCCCAATATGATAGCTGGATTGGGATGGGATTATTGGGAAAACATAAAAGTAACTCTTCCAATAACAACATAAAAAAATTGGAACAACCCCATTAACTGATTATTGGAAAAGATTTATTGAGGATATGTACGTTTATTTAGGACCTGTTTGTTTTTATATCCATTTTATTTTATCTTTGTTATCCAGCTTATATAAGCTCACACGGACATGTGGTCTACACTGTATCATACTCAAGATACAAGTTATAACTCCTAATAAATGTTCTGCCACCTCATCGTACATGACACTTAATTAATGGGTATGATACAAGCTATTGGGACTAGACTCAGTACTCCCTCAATTTTCTTATGATAGTCCTATTTTACATTGGCACAATGACCAAAGAGAAGAACCTTACTTATCATTTAATTAATCACAACATCAAACACTCATTTTTTTCACGAAAACTCCTCTATATTGATGTTTTCACATACATGTATCAGTCTTTCATCTAGAGGATTTACTCTGCACGGGAACCGAAATAACCATTAAGATTAGATGTGAGACTACAAATCAAATAGGACTATACAAAAAGAAAATTACATTTTTGGAAATAGGACTATTAAATAAAGAGAATAGATGGAGTAATAAATAGGTATTACTGTGCAACATTCTTTTGAGTCGATTGTTACATTAATGTGGTTCGTAATGCTAAGGATAGGACGTTCTACAAGTGAGAGAAAATCAGGCGGTCAAGACACATTGTAAAAGATATATGTTAATGTTGTAACTATTATTTTTGCATGTTTCACGGTCGATGTTGCATGAAACATGAGGTCATGTTGCGGTGGGAATTTTTCTATACTCAAATGGTGGCTAGGTAATTTTCATACATATTTTTTTAGTGTTGCAAGTGATTATTTCTAATTTTGTAATAGTTAATTTCTAATGTTACAACAGACTGTCCGACGCGCTAGTGCCTTGAATCTTGATGTGTAGGTTTACCTACATGAGTCATTGATACTGAGGACTGAAAAAAATCCTCATCTAGAAGAACATGAAAGACCAAAACAGCGATAGAGAGTGAATGTGCTTTAAAAATTCTTGTGAAGCATCATACCTATGTATCAAGTGCAACCTAAACCACTTCTCAACCAAAGCTCCAAAGGTCACATGCATGAATGCATTAATTAGTGGTACAATAACCCTAGGAACACTTAACAGGCCTCAATGAGTACCTCATGGACAAATAAGCGAAAGAATAGAAGGAAATCAGTAAAGATATGCACTGATCCTACATCAATCCTATAAATGTCGTGGCAAAAAAATCCTTTCAACATCCTTGCAAAAAATAATTTAAATGTAGTGTGATGTCAAACATTAAATTAGATAAAAATGATCAACACGAATGGCAATTTTTATATAAACTGTAATGATATCACAAGAAAAGTTTAAAGTTATTTATGGGAGAAAATAAAGTTTGTGAATTTGAATGAAATAGTCATATATTCATAAAATGTTCATACAAATGAAGATGAAGAAAAATTTTATGTAAAATTATGGCTCTTGAGAGGATCTACAATTTTATCGGTGTATTTAATTCAAGTCTCCCTAAGCATGTTAATATGATTGACACCAAACTTTAAGTCTTTATTATCTTGTAAAATTGAAATGTACTCATGTAGGTCAACCAAACCTAAATCGGATGTAATATAGAACATCTTCCTTCAAAAAAATATCACTCTTTCATTTCCTATAAACCTGTAGTCATAAAAGGCATTTGCAGTATAATGCATTATCTCCTCGAAGGTTTCCTTCACAAGTCATGATGATTCGGTTGAACTCAAGACTAAGAATACAATAAGCACAACTGTGATCGACATAACATATAAATATATCATCAGAAGAAGATCGAGACACAAATTTGTATTGCTTTGTTTTAGAATAAATCATTTGCAACCAAATAATTTCAAGTGACTCATCCTTAAGAGCTTTTAGATAAATTAGCTTATAAAAAGTCTTTTTCATGAGAGCATACAAGAAAATGCTGGTTCGAGACATAACAAGCATTATTCACAGCTTCAGCCCAATACTTATTAGGAGTCATACTCTCATTGAGGTCATCCTAGCAATTTCAATAAGGGTCTGATTTTTTTTCTTTCAACAACACAATTTTGAGGAGGGACAAGGGAGATAAAATTGATGTTCGAGTCAAAGACCATTACAAAAGGATTCAACACGAGCATTCTTGAATTCCATGTCGTTGTGAGAGAGATAGATCCCCTAGGTAAGGAAGGAAGAAGTTAGACTCCTACTAGAAATAATTCTATTAGGACTCATATCTATGATGCTGCTAAGACTGATATATAAAGAAGGGCAGGTCCACTATAAATCGTCATGGTCAATAACCAGAACCACAACCAAACCAATGAGAGAATTTCATACACCTAAACGCATGGCACAATATATAATTCTCCAAATAGGATGTTGGACGTTATGCTATTTAGCAGCCAAATAGGGCGTATGCCACTTAAATCTTCATGTACTCATGATTACCATACGCTCCAGGTCTGATGATCTCTCTATCTAAGAATCTACTTTCTCAGGGTATTCCTTGGTAGGTTAGAAGCTATAAAATACCGACAGCTGGCGCGCCGGGTAGTGGAGATGAGTTGAAAGTAGCCCTCCCAAATGTGCAATCAAACTTTTCCCTATTCATCATTGATTGTGCATCTAAACTCTAAAGTCAAAGGTGCTTAATCCAGTCAAATCCTCGTACGGTGGGCTTTGGGGCCATCAGACAATTACATAATAAGCTAATGAGCTGTTTATTCATTGTTTAACGAATTTTCCTAGGCTTCTTCTCCAAGGAGTTGACCAAATCTTCCAAAATCCAACATTGTTTACACCATTACAAGTCTACAACACCCAGAGATCCGAAAAATAAACCAACCAAAGATTCGCGGAGGACTTCCTTGTTAATTTCTACAGATCCTCTAGGAGTAGAACGAGTGAGTAATTCTTCAGATGGCATACCTTTGCCATCCGAGTGGCGTCGCCGGTCATGACACCGGCGACGGTGTGGCGATGCCGGCGACGGAGTAGAGGCGTAGAGGAGCGGCTTGGTGACCACTGGTGGCGCTTCCCGCGCGGCAGCCCCTCCCTCTGGATCGGGTTAGGGTTGAGAACGGTGGGAATGGCAGCAGCAGTCAACCTCGTAACTTGTGTCATGGTTCCCACCTCCTCTTATGGGGCTGCGCGACGGGGCCCACCAGCCTTCTATTGGGCTGGGCGTCCCCGATCAGGACGCGAGACAAGGGCCCGGTTGGCCTTTGGGCCAACCGGTAGAGATCAACCTAACATTCCTGTTCCCGTAGCCAGGTGGACAAAGCTTGGTTTTGGATGATCTTGTTCCAATACAATGACACGCTGCCACGCTAAGAAAACATCCCAAGAAGCCTCCACTTTGAAACATTTGTTTGCTTATGCTGCTAGCATCTCTAGAAGCGCAGGAATGGAATTGTCTTCCGAGACGAACACCTGGTGCCAACTTTTTTTCCTTGGCAATGTAAAACCTGGATTGTAACAACCATGTAAACTCGTAACAATCTTTTGGGCCAGTTGGGGCCATTAACAATGAATTTTCCCACACTAGTGCTGCTTCTGATGACCCAAGAGCCTTTTCATTTTGTCGCCATGCCACTAAATTAGTGGCCGCGGAGAGTCCTAAACCCTCAAACATTAGAATATGCAGTGGCATCATCATGGATGATGCACATATGAGATCCATATCCTCAGGTGTATATATATACAGTTCATCCTTTGCTCCACTCAGCACTCAAGAGCGGCACAAGCGCAAAACGGAACACAACAACGAGGGGAAACAAAGAGTAGAAAATGGCCGGAGGTGGTCATGAGTTGAAACTGCTCGGCACCTGGTCCAGCCCTTTTGCTCTGCGAGTACAGCTCGCGCTTGGCTTCAAGGGCCTGAGCTACGAGGACGTCGAGGAGGATCTCCGCAACAAGAGCGAGCTCCTCCTCAGCTCCAACCCAGTGCACAAGAAGGTGCCCGTGCTCATCCACAACGGTAAGACCTATCTGCGAGTCGCAGATCATCGTGCAGTACATCGATGAGGCCTTCTTCAGTACCGGCCCTTCTCTCCTACCTGCTGACCCATATGAACGTGCCATTGCTCGCTTCTGGGCTGCCTACGTCGACGACAAGGTATAGGAGCTAGCGTGCTGTCCTCTTTTGTATATATTTGCATTGCACCTATTTTCATCTATTTCTCTTCCCAATTATGATGGGCATCTGCGTTCGGTACAGCTCTTGGCCTCTTGGTTGCAATCGTTCAGGGGCAAGACAGAGGAGGAGAAGGCAGAGGGGCTGAAGCAGACGCTTGCGGCAGTGGATCACTTGGAGGCAGCCTTCAAGGAGATCTCCAAGGGCAAGCCCTTCTTTGGCGGCGACAGCGTCGGGTACTTGGACATCGCGCTCGGCGCCCTGGTGGCGTGGGTGCACGCCGGCGAGAAGCTCTACGGTTTCAGGCTCTTTGACGCCGCAAGGAGCCCGCTCCTGAACGCGTGGGTGGATCGGTTCGGGGCGCTCGACGCGGCCAAGGCGGTCTTGCCGGACGCCGACAGACTGGTCGATTACGCCAAGATGAGGCAGGCCGAGGCTGCTGCTGCAGCTGCCTCAAACAACTAATAAATTGCTCTCGGCGACGTAACCGGCCGGCATTTGGGCCCGTGAAAGATTCGATCAGATATCCTAATCCTGATGGATAACATAACAGTTTGCTATCTGTGTCGGTGATAGAAAAATAAGGCGGGCCTTGTTTCTTATTGATTGCATTCTTGTATTGTACGTCGCCGCTTGGCGCGCTGGCATTGGAGCATGCGGTTTGTGTTTTGCAATTTGTGGGGGTTCATTGTGTTCATGCATGCCATCTTTCAAATCTGATGCCTGAATGCCTGACGGGAAACTCATACTTCTTAGTAGACAGTACCCACTCACACAACAGTGCTGCAAAATATATGAAAGCGTGTTGGTAGGCAATAATAGCACGATATAGACAAGCAGTTTGACAGTGTGCGTACCATACCTCCCTTGTGCCCTGCACTCCAGGCGCCCTACGTCCTCGCAAAGTATGAATACCTTATCTTCCATCCTGCAGGAGCTCGCCTCGTTTGACGATTCTATGTTTTAAATAAAAGGTCGTTTCTGTCTCTCTCTCGCCACTGGTTCAGCTCAAGAACCAAAGCTACTCCCAATTTACTTATGCAACTAAAAATATGTGGAACAAAATAAGTTTAATAAGCAAATGGATCACCAAAGAAATAGAAAAAAAAACTTGTATTCAGGGCCCTCTAGTCTTGTTATTTGTGCAACGATGTTCAGCTGCCAATGTAACTATCCTTTTATCTTACCATATGTAACTGGATCCTCCATGTTATTTTTTCACAAGACACGCTAAAAATATATAAATCTTAATTTTCATAAAACAGAAACATTCGGCCATCAATCCACTAGAATCGGCCCTGTCCGTTCTCATCCACTCACTCCCATCCCCATCCTCCTCACCCGCACGCGCCTCCCCCCGTGAGCCCTCGCCGTCGCCGGTCTAGAACCCGTAGCTCCTCGCCGACGCCCGCGCCCGCTCCTCCGCGACCCTCGCCGCCAGCAGGCTGCCGTGGCCCCCGCCCCCATGTGCCTTATCCTCTACCCAGACCAGTCCGGTGAGGCGTCGACCGGGGAGCGGGGGAGCTGGACGGTCGGGAGGCCTCCCGGCGAGGGAGCGGCAACGCGGGGCGGCAGTGCTAGCCGAACATCCCCGGCGAGAGCGGCGTCGCTGGCCGGTCCAAGGCCAAGCCGAGCGGCGGCGCCGGGATGGAGGTGAGTTTTTCCCCTTATTTTCAGATTTTTTTGCATATTTATTTGGAAAACTTTTTTCTGCAATTTTTTTTGAAAATCTTTTTTTTTTGCAAAACTTTTTCATGCAATTTTTTTCTGAAAATATTTTGTCATCTTTTTCTGAAAATCTTTTCTTCTTTGCAATTTTTTTTGAAAATCTTTTCTTTTTTTGAAAATATTTTATCCTAAAATCTTTTCTTCGTTTTGAAAATCATCTTTCCTGAAAATGTTTTTTTGCAAAACTTTTTTTTTGAAAATGTTTTTCGAGGTGCCAAAACTTTTCTCTGAAAATGTTTTCGGGTGCGGATCCCACCTGTAGTTGTTGGGTCCACATGTGGTTAACGGGGGGTGCTTGCCGCACGAGCGTGCGTGGGGTCCACCGCGCGCACGGAGGCCTCTGTGTGGCCGAGCGCAAAATAGCATCGCCCCCACGGGTTGATGGACTCGTCATGGATGATGCATGCGCAATTGCGCACTGACGGGTGCTCCTTCTTATATCTAATAATAACAGAGCTGGCAGCACAATCTTAGTATTCTTGCTCTCAATCAAGAGCAGAGCAGACACAGAACGAAGCTAAGAAATTGTTCGAACACATAGTAGAGAATGGCCGGAGGAGGTGATGAGCTGAAGCTGCTCGGGATGTGGGCGAGCCCATTCGTCCTACGGGTGAAGCTCGCGCTCGGCTTCAAGGGCCTCAGCTACAAGTATGTTGAGGAGAACCTCCGCAACAAGAGTGACCTCCTGCTCGAGTCCAAACCTGGTGCACAAGAAGGTGCCGATGCTCATCCACAACGGCAAGCCCGTCTGCGAGTCGCAGATTATCGTGCAGTACCTCGGTGAAGTCTATAGCGCCACAGGCCCCTCCTGTTTTTCCTGCCGACCCCTACGAACGCGCCATGGCACGCTTCTGGGCCGCCTTCATTGACGACAAGGTCAGTACCCCCAAATCTTCAGTTGGCATTACATTTTGACAAAATCTGATCGATGTGCTCGTGTTGCAGTTTTTGGCATCGTGGTTAAAGGCCGGAAGGGGCAAGATGGGGGAGGAGAAGGCGGAGGGGGCGAAGGAGACATTCGCGGCTGTAGAAACGTTGGAAGGCGCATTCAAGGAGTGCTCCAAGGGGAAGCCCTTCTTCGGCGGCGATAACGTTGGCTACTTGGACATAGTGCTCGGGGCCCTAGTAGCGTGGATGTGCACCGCCGAGGTGCGCCATGGCATCAAACTCTTCGATGCCTCCAGGAGCCCGCTCCTGGAGAAATGGGTGGATCGCTTCGGTAGACTGGACGAGGTCGTGGCGATCTTGCCGGACATTGACAGGCTAGTTGTGCACGCAAAGATGAGGGAGGCCGAGGTTGCGGCAGCTGCCGCAAACAAGTGAAAGAAAAGTCTCATTGTTGACTCCACTAGATGTGATATAAAGATATAGATACCTATGTTTAATAAAGAAATACATCTATGTTTTGGTTGCTTCTATCTTAAAATGTTTGAAGAACTAGAAAGTTTTCAATTGTCTCCCAATTTATTTTTTCTTCAGACATGCAAAGCACGTTTTTCATCAAACTAAAGAGAATAAGTTTGAGTACAAGACCTCACAGACATGATAAAAAAAAGACCGGCCAAAACCACAACAATATTAAGAAGGAAATCCACTCAATCCAAACACCTAACAGCATGACCAAACGACCGAAACGACTAAATACCTGTGACAAGAAAAAAAGCCTACAAACTACCAGACGACTGAAAACAATGTGAGGACGACATAAGCAAGGTGCAAGGGGTACGCAATAGAGTGCCTTGAAGAAAGGAAACAATGCCAAGACACCGCCACTGCTGTCTGTCCATAAAACAGATAGAGTTTTCACTCTGCAAGACCAGATGGTAGGTGTCACACCCGGTTCTGAAATACAAAACCGAGTGCGCACTGTATGTGTGCCAGGATCAAGTTTCACACATACGGCGAACAAAAATGAGTACTAGAGACAGTATCACGTAAAAGAAAATGAATCAGAGTATTACACAGCTCAATCCTGGAAACGGAGGCTCCAACTCCACAAGCAGACGACCGGGGGTTGCGTACGCCTAGAACTCAGCAACATCTTCAAATGACTCCACAGTAGCTTCCTTCTTCTGAGCAACATTGTTTATAGTAAGGGTGAGCACATGTCGTACTCCGCAAGTGTGGGGAAAGTATGAATGCAAGGCTGAATCAAGGAAAGGCTGAGGGTTTAAAGCGGTAAGCAATTTTAGTTGGTCAATCTTTTATTAGCAACTGATTACTAAAGTATAAGTATATACCAACCCACATTAACAAAAACATAGCGCCACAAGAATATGGCACAACCAGAACCACGATTTAAGTCCATCTTCAAGTTCAATTATCATGTGAGTGTCCAGGCCGCTCTTGACCGTAACACGGCTGTTATAACAGTTTTACACTCTGCAGAGGTTGTACACTTTCACCATAAGTCGCGTAAAAGTCCAAAAGAACTTTAAACCCAACCGTGCAGCACCACACAGGCGCATATCACACTACCGAGGTGTGACTGCATAGGGACGCTACGAGGCCTTTACAAAGATTCCCTAGTAAGGATAGCTCGCTAAGGATTCATGATCAGCGTGATATATAAACCTCTCCAATGGGCACACCTTAGCAAAGGCTTCCTCCCAAATAGGGGCCGGGTTATACACCAACTACAGTCTCCCCCTCTTGCCTCTTGCGAGTAAAGCTACCACAAACTAGAGTCTCTAATTATTAAGCCAAGACCAGAGCCCATTAGTCTTATGGTTGTACTGTTTTCCCGGGTGGTTCTCCATGTTCCGATTAAATCATATGATCTTGTATTAACCAGAGGTATATAGCATAAAGTAAAGCAGTTTTGTCATTAATGTTCATTAGAACCACCATAACCCAAGTATAGCAACTAGCAGTGCTACCCAACATAAAGATAAACCCAGGTTGACAAGGAATAATCATGAAAGACTAGGCAAACCTTAATAGGACCCATCAAAATTATTGCAAGCACATGCAAAGGTGATTAAATATAGTTATTGGGATAAAATATCAAGAACACACTTGCCTTAAATCCAGAGAATAGCTGCTCAGAATATTCTTCAACTCTTCAAGCACTCGAACCGAGTTCCTTCTACACGCAACAATCATCCAAGCGAAGCAAACATTCTAGAGCAAGCAAACAAAGACAACTAAGAACAATACACCAATCAAAATAAAAGCTTTTAAAGAGCGTACTAAACGAAGGACTCGTTGCTACAAACGCAAGACGCAACGCTGAAAACGAACCGCGATTAAAAATAAACTATCGAAAGACTTTAATTATCAAAACAAGAGCTAGGTGCTTCATTTATTTTAATTACCAAAATATAATTATATTAGAATTAACTCCAATTATATTTGTAATTGAAAAGATCGTAGTACACCTAGCCATATTTTATTTGCAATGGTTTATGTACCAATTATACCAATTAAATAATTTAATTTGAAAAGAAGCATATGAGATGATCTAAGCGTATAACTTTATATTGCGTGTTCAACTAATCAAATTACAATTAGAAACACATTCACGTAGATATTAATCATATTAACATTATTTAAGAAAACGAAGTATAAGCCTAATCATATTTTATTTAGAAAAGGCATGTAAAGTAAGCATTAATCACATTAACATTTAATTTGTAAAGCCAGGATATTGCCTAATTAAATTTTATTTAGAAAAGATAATTCCATAAACATTAATCAAATTAAACTTTATTATGAAACACGCATTGTAGAGCTATATAGATTTTAATTGCAAAATATGCCTATAAGCAATTAATCAAATTAATATTTAAAATTAAATTAGAAAAACACAACTATCATGAACAACATCACTAACACGTAATTTAAGTGATTACAAGTCTAACGAAACGAAAACGGATCGAAACGGATTTAAAACATGGAAGTTATACCTAAACAAGGCTGCAGGGACCTGAACGGAATTAACCGTAGATCTGAAGGGGTAGCTGAGAAGATTCGCATGACTCAGCGAACAGTGCCCGCGATAAGAAGATTCCTCGGGGTTAGATCTGTAAAAGTGTAGAGCTCGGGCTTAGATGAAAGGATTGAATCATTGCAGGGGGTTTTCCGTAAAAACGACAAGACACAAGGAATCGATAAAAAAATTACAGATTGATCCAAGGTCCTTCTTGCAAAATCTCCTTCTTCTTTCTCAAGACAGCACAGCCGGCGGCGGCTCTGGCGGCTAAGCTCGCCGGCGCTCCGGCGGCGCTGAGACTCCGACGCGGTGGGGAATCGAAGGAGGAGATCGAGGGCTTCTCACTGGAGATCTTGCTGGCGGCGGAGGTGGACGGGAGTAGCCAGAATCCGGCCGACGGCGTGCGGAGGGCGGCCGGCTCGGTTTGCACACGGTGGCGGCGCTCCGACGGTCGACAGGCGGCGAGGAGGGGCGGAGGACGTGCGGCTCGGCGCGGTGAACCTCATGGCGACGGCGGCATCCGCCGGGGGTCAGCGAGGCCGGCGAATCGGCGCGGCGGCGCGGCTCCGCAGCCCCCAATGGCGGCGGTGCGGCGGCGGCGCTGCGCGCTAGGCGAGGAGGGGCGAGGCGGAGGTCGAACAGCAGGGCGCGAGGGGGCTCGGGCGGCGGCTTATAAAGGCGCGGGGGCCGAGGATGGCCATGGCTCGCACGCCAAGAACAGCGGCGACGGCGGCCGGCCAGATGGGCCTTCGCGGGCCGCCGGACCGGGCCTGAACCGGGCCTCGCAGGCTCGGCCCGAGGAGAGGTGGGGCCCACCAGCGAAGAGAGAGGAAGCCGGGGCGGGTTGGGATGATGCGGGTCGGGTCGGGTTCAGTTGGATCCGACCCGATCCGTTAAGGAAAAGGACTAGGTTATTAATTTCCGAAAATACTTTTCAATGCGAAAACAATTCCAGAAAAATCTAGAAAATGTTTTTAAAGCACGAAAAATACTCAGAAAATCCTAAAAATTCTAGGAAAAATCCTAGAGATAGATTTGGACACGAGGAGGCCAAATAAAATATTTAGAGCTCGTGCAAAGAATTTTAGAGCTTTCTAATAAATAGATTTAGCTCTCAAAATGTGAGAATAAATTCCATAAAAGTCTGGAAAAATTCTCGGAAAAACCTAGACGTTTAAAGAACGAAATTATTGAAATCTTCGCACTTATGAAACACCAAGATGCACATCAGCATGAATGCAACACACCGAGAACAATTAATTTATTTTTATAAACACACACAATTAATTTTCTTTCTACCTAAATTCTCTGTAAAATAAATAAATGTTAGAAAAATTTTAAAATTGAGAGAAAATCGTTGTTTATTTATTCTCTAAATTCACATTCTGAAATTGGAGAATTTTAGGGTGTGACAGTAGGCTTCAGAAGCACCCTCAACAGGGTAATCCACACCCGCATGCGTGGCCGCTGCTGGCACCATAAACACCTCGCACACCTACAACAAAGACCAAGTCGGAGCTACAAGTAGGACAGAAACACGCAGACGATTGCCATTTAACAATATCGACATGAATAGTCAAAGAAGGTATCCTCAGACCACCGGCGAAGGTGCCGAATTCCAAGAACCACACCTAGGTCACCCCACCGAAAGAGGTGGACACAGGTACAGATCAAGCAATCAAGGGGGAGGGGGGCACTGTTGCAAAGCGGCAGCCGCCCCGGTGGCGGCGGCAGCCCGAAGAGCATGCAGCGGGTGGCCATGTGCAAATTGGAGTGCTAGGGGTAGTGATGCCCCCCTTGCGGCAAACGGGACCCATCAGCCAGCCATGAGGGGGTGGCGGCATAGGCGCTTGGGCCCAGATCCGGCGGCTACAACCCATGAGGAGGAGAACCTAGGCAGGCGCCCTGAGGGATAGCTGGCGAGGGGGAGGGACCGGCTGCCAAAGCCTAATTCAAGGGCAGGGAGGAGGGTCCAAGGCCCGGTGACCAAGCCCGGATGACGACTGCAGCCAGAGAGGAGGAGAACAACCGCCACCACGGGTCCAGGCAGGCACCTGGAGGTCCCAGCCCCCCCCCCCCGGGGGGGGGGGGGGAGGGAGGGGGAGGGGCGGCCAGTGAGGAGAGGGTCCGGTGGCCGGGGCCTAATTCAGGGGCAGGGAGATGTCGCCAAGCCCCGAGGACCGAGCGTGGATGACGGACCACAACGACGAAGAGGGGAGCCACCGCCATCGTGCGTCAGGTGATAGCCCGTGGCTCGCGGCCTTGATCTAGTGGCGGGGAGCGAGGACGTCCGGGCCAAGGTGGCGTTGAATCCGGCAGAGGCTGCCAGCGAGGGTGATAACCACGAGACAAACGACCTAGGGTTCGGATTTGGATGAGGGGCGACCTGGAAGGTAGGGGAAGGATGAGGGGGGGAGGGGTGGCTTTAGCCCCGCCGCTGGCCGCAGTCGCCACTCACGACGACGGCCGCCGGGGGAGGAGGTGGTAGGGGGCTCGGGGGCGGCGACGTCGGAGTTCGCCCGAGTCGCTTCGCAACGCGAGTGTCCCTCCCAATTTATTTGCTCGTCAAATAGTAGTATAAAGAAAAAAAAAGGGTTCAAATAATACTGTCAACATATCTATTAGTAGATATAGCACAATGGCTGTCTTGACTTTGCAGGATTTTAGTTGCTTCAATCGTGTACATGGGTTATGGAGATAATAATAATAAGTGGGTTCTTATCTTATTGTGACGGCCACTAGCTGTGTGGCGGCTTTTTACACTTAGAATTGTTATATCATATTGAGGATAAGTAACACTCTGTTAGTGTGATTTGACCGGAAAGACACCTACACGGAGACTACAAAGAATAAGTTTGCAAATAAGTTGGTCTCAAAAATCACAAACCATAAGATGAGCTCCCTAAATGTGTGCATTAGTATTTTAATCATTGATCTAGTGTATGCACATTGTTTATGATAATAATTGTGAAGGTAATCCTATAGCTTGTGTTCATGGTACACAGAGAAATACATACCTCATGAAGTAGATTTACCACGAAAGGAACTAAGTGTAGATATCCTACACAGTTATCAAACCATGTAGGTTGCTCATGGGGTTAGCATGAGATGCACAAGCAAACCACCTTATGATAAACAACTAGGCATTGCAACATATAGCGCATGGTCATCATGACTGCAATCCTAGACATGGCAATGGTGCAACATGATGCTTGAATTCGAATCCAGCTACCATTACCTCACATGGGGGACTTAGGCAACAAATGTCAAATCTTGTGAACTTAGATTACTGTATGAATCTTCTCATCGTCTTGTGAGCCAAGTCTCCAAATCCCCTGTGGCCAATCTTAAGGCTTCAAATATCCTTTGGAACCCAACGAGTTGAGATTCTTTCATGTTGGTAATGACTTCGTTGGGCACCGAAATGGGTTGGTTCCAACTCTTCTCCTTCTTCCCAATCTTGTGTGCAACCACCCTGCCATTGGTATTTTTCTTGATGACATAAGTGTTGCTCTTGATCTTGTTCTTGTGGTTGGGCTTGGTATAGATGAGTGATCTTTTGATAGTGTAGCTTTTCTTCATCTTCTCATCACCTTCTTCTTCTTGCCTGCGTCCATCTTCTTCACTTGAGGGCATTGGTAGGACTTGTAGCCTTTCTTGTGGGACTTGAAGCAAGTCACGATTGCACTCTTCTCAAGTCTGTTCAGCATGTGGTCATGGTTATCTTGAGGAGGTTGGACATTACTCTCAGTGCCCTTACCTTTCAATAAGGCCCATTGCCCCATGGGCCTTTGCACTTCTTGCATAAGATCATCATTCTTCTCGGCAATGAAATCATCACATGTTTCTACAATCATATTCTCAATCTCATGGCAAGGGGGTGAGCAAGATTTATCAATCAAATCGATGCCAGAAATAGAAGCATATACCCTAGACATATGAATAGCACAAGAGATAGTTTGGCTCCATTTCCATCAAAGAGTCCTTCATTTTTAATGCTCTCAAATTTCAATTTGAGTTCATCATGCTCCTTGTTAAGCAATTCAAATTTGCAAGACATTTTTTCATAATTTGTGACAAGAAAAGCATAAGAATCGTTGAGAGCATTAAGTTATTTTAGTTTCTTGGTTTGTTTCTTGATGGCTCTTTGTTGCTGATGGATCAAGTCAAGAAGATCATCATATAAGGGAGAGTCGTATTCATCATCATTTACATCGTTTTTCATACCTTGGGCCATGAGGCACATGAGAGGTGATGATGAAGAGGGGGCCGTGATTTTCATGCTGAGTGGTGAAGATCTTGCTATATAGGCTTCACCATCGGACTCCCATTCCGCAACCGCGGCAAAAACTTGTCTCGGTCTCCTCTCCTTCTTCTCTTCCTTCTTGTACTGATCTTCTCAAGCTTCCAGCATTGTTTACTTAGAATTCTTCTTCAAGAAGAGTTGAACAAATTTTTGAAGCTTCTGCTCCACAGAAATTTGTCAAGGCTTGGAACATGTGCCGTTTACGTAGAATTCTTCTCCAAGAAGAGTTGAACAAATCTGAACACATCAGAGATCCGGACTTCCAGCATTGTTTAGTACATACTACGTTGCAACAGCCCAAAAATCAACAAACAAACTGTGGACCAGATCAGCTCGAGGATTTTATGCGCTCTGCTCCTGTATGCACGTTGGATGGGGAATTGAGGATTAATTAGCTCCTCTATGGTCCAATAGCCATTTCACTCTGTGTCAACCTAAATTAAGTGGCTGCAGAAAATCCTATCCTCGAGCTTATGCAAGCATCACGGATGATGCGCTGATGAGATCCATACCCAGCCACCTAATTAAGCAGTATATATATCCAGTCCTCTTGCCGAGTTCAGTACTCGACAACACAGCACAGCACAAAGGAGCACAAGGTAGCTGAAACAAACTGAAAATAACACTAGTGAAATGGCTGGAGGAGGTGATGAGCTGAAGCTGCTGGGCATGTGGGCGAGCCCGTACGTCATCCGGGTGAAGCTCGCGCTCGGCTTCAAGGGCCTGAGCTACGAGGACTTCGAGGAGGAGGACGTCTTCACTGGCAAGAGCGAGTTGCTCCTCAAGTCCAACCCGGTGCACAAGAAGGTGCCCGTGCTCCTCCACAACGGTAAGCCTGTCTGTGAGTCTCAGATCATCGTGCAGTACATCGATGAGGCCTTCGTTGGCACCAGACCTTCGTTCCTTCCTGCTGACCCATATGAAGGTGCCATTGCTCGCTTCTGGGCTGCCTACGTCGACGGCAAGGTACAAGAGCTAGAGTGCTGTCCTCTTTTGTATATATATGTATGTACGTGCATCTATTTGCAACTATTTCTCATCCATATTATGATGGGCATCTGCGTTGCAGCTATTGCCCTCGTGGTTGCAATCGTTCGGAGGCAAGACTGAGGAGGAGAAGGCGGAGGGGCTGAAGCAAACGCTTGCAGCGGTGGAACACATGGAGACAGCCTTCAAGGAGATTTCCAAGGGCAAGCCATTCTTCGGCGGAGATAGCGTCGGGTACTTGGACGTCACGCTCGGAGCCCTGGTCGCGTGGGTACACGCTGGCGAGAAGCTCACTGGTTTCAGGCTGTTTGACGCCACAAGGAGCCCGCTCCTGAACGAGTGGGTGGATCGGTTCGGGGAGCTCGACGCGGCCAAGGCCGTCCTGCCGGACGCCGACAGACTGGTCGATTACACCATGATGAGGCAGGCCAAGGCTGCTGCTGCTGCAGCCGCTGCCTCAAACAACTAAATTGCTCGGCGACGTAATTTGGGCCCGTGAAAGATTTGATCAGATATCCTATCCTCATGGACGCTAGTATAACAGTTTGCTTTCTGTGTCTGTGATCTTAATAAAAAACTGCTCAATATATAATTCAATATCCCTGGGGGAGAATCGGGATCGGCAGGAGGAGCATGTGGAACATAAAAATTTTAAGAAGCAATTGGATTGTATAACTGCAGCAGTTCATATGCTATACTTTCTATCTTTCTACTTTAATGATTTTTCTAGATGAATAGCTCACATTTTCTTCTAATCACTGAACAAATCTTCAAATAAAAAAATATTAATAGTACAATCACAATGCGAATTGGATGGATCAATGCACAGATCATGACAAAACTGGTCAACGCTTCACGGTTTGTGTTACCTCCACACAGTCACAGTACCACGTGAAGTAGAAAACTGAAACGAGTGGTTGACGATTGCATATCGGACAAGCATGTCTCCTACGCAGCTACATAATTAAGTGCACGTGGAATATTTTTGAGTCAATTCTTATATGCCATTGGAAAATACAACCCGTCTCTTATGTGCCATTGGAAAATAGCTTATCCCTTCTATGCCATTGGTTATAAGTTTTGATCTCTTATGTGCCATTGCCGTTAAAAGAGGCTAACAGAACCATTAAATAGAAGGGCAAAAAGACCATAATACCCCTAGTTAGAACGAAGCATATTTATGACATTTCATCCTTGTCATGCCATTCCAATCAACAAAAATAATAAGATGGCACTGGAAGCATGTAAAATGGGTCATATAGAGATATATAAAATAAAAAAATTATTGTTAGACCATAATATCCTAGTTAGAATGAATTTTGTTTATTTCATATATCTCTGCATGACCCATATTACGTACTTCAAGTATTAGCTCATTATTGTTGTTGATTGTAATGGCATGACAAGGATGAAATGTCACAAATATGTTCCATTCTAGTTAGGGGTATTATGGTCTTTTTGCCCTTTCATTTAACGGCTCCGTTAGTCTCATTTAACGGCAATGGCACATAAGGGATCAAAAATTATAACCAATGGCATAGAAGGGATGAGCTATTTTTCAATGGCACATAAGGGATGAGTTGTATTTTTCAATGGCATATAAGAAATTTACTCAATATTTTTCCACGATCAAAATGATTGCAAGCGTCACGAATGATAGATGCGTCGTTTACGGCTCCTTATTAATTATCTAACTGAGCTAGCAGCCCAAGCGCAAGTATATAGTATTCTTGCTTTCAATGCAATCAAGAGCAGAGCAGACACGGAACGAAGCTAAGGCTACTCCCAGTGGGGAGTTTCATGCACATTAATTAGCATGTCACATAAGATTTCCTGATGACATGACACCCAATTTAATAAGAGAGAGATGAAACCAGTTTCATCTAGATGAAACACCCTCTACACGGATACCAACTCTTTTTGAGTCATGAAACTAAATGTTATTTGAAGCCTATGAAACCACACCATGAAATTTTGCACTTGGGAGAGGATAGTTTCAAACCTATTACATTTCTTGTTGCTTATGTGCCTATCTCGAAAACATCACTATGAAATCCCCATTGAGATTAGCCAAGAAATTGTATTGTTTGACGTTTCAGACGACCATATATACTACTAAGTGCAGGTCTTTTTGTCTGTCTGAAACATCAAATAATTACATCCGGAGGTAGTAGTAGAGAATGGCCGGAGGTGGTGATGAGCTGAAGCTGCTAGGGACGTGGGCGAGCCCGTTCATCCTTGAGGTCTTCGTCGGTACTCCATACCACCATATGGTGGTATAGAATATAGAGGGATAGATAGTTTTATAATTAGGCTCTAATATATTTTTTAATGAAAGCCCTAACGTAAGTGAACATGTGTATGTAAAAGGAAATAACCATATTGAATCAAATGAATATGAAAAATATAAACAACAATAGAAGAATGAGAATAAATGTTTCAAACATATTATACTAATGCCATTCATAAATTTTCCATAATATCCCTATACCATCATACTACTCGACCTATAACACCTTATACTACGGGTGAAGTTTCAGTGATATACAATTAATTTGGACCATCGGATCATTTTATACCAGTCAAGATATAAAGTAATATGGATCGTCGAATAAGACCTCCCCTCCTATGGGTGAAGCTCACACTCGGCTTCAAGGGCCTTAGGGAGTATGTCGAGGATAACCTGCACAAGAAAAGCCGCCACGAGTCCAACCCCGTGCACAAAAAGGTGCACAAGACAAGCCTGTCTGCGATTCGCAGATTATCGTGCAATACCGCAACGAAGTCTATAGCACCACATGCCCCTCCTTCCTCCCTGCCGACACCTACGAGCATAGACGCGCTTCTGGGCCCTCTTCATTGACGATAAGGTCAGTACCCCAAAATCCAAATCGTCCTCTATCTGCAGTTGGCATCAGATCAATAATATCAATAGTATGTGTGTTGCAGTTCTTGTCGTCGTGGTTAAAGGCATGTCCGGTATCAATTTTACGGATACCCGAGAAGATGGATTAATGGTGCAAAGCCACGAGCGGCCTAGCTATTTCAAAATGTAACCCTCAGGCGTGATTCCTCCTCGCCCGAACCCAACCATGTGGGGTTGGATTCCACCCGACCCCCCGGCGCTTCTTCTGCCACACCCGACCCCAACCCTCGGATGCCTCACTGGACCCTGGAGCCGGGAGTCAAACTTCTGACACCTGACCAATAGGCAGGAAAGGGCAAGACGGAGGAGAAGAAGGCAGAGGGGGTGAAGGAGACATTCGCGGATGTAGAAACCTTGGAAGGGGCGTCCAAGGAGTGCTCCAAGGGGAAGACCTTCTTCGGTTGCGATAGCGTCAGCTACTTGGACATCGCGCTCGGGGCCCTGCCAGTTTGGATGCGCACCACTGAGGTGCGCCATGGCATAAAGCTTTTTGATGCCTCTAGAAGCCCACTCCTCGAGAAACGGGTGGAGTGCTTAGGAAAGCTGAACAAGGTCGTAGTCTTCTTGACGGACATCGACACGCTAGGTGAGCATGCCAAGATGAGGGAGGCCGAGGTTTCCAGCTGCTGCCGCAAACAACTGAAAAGAAAAGTCTCAATGTTGATGCGGCCACTCTAGCTGTGAGAGAAAAATATTGATATACTCCCTCCCTTCCAAAAAAAATAAATCATTCTAGAAATTTTAAGACAGACTAAGAAAATAAATGACCATGATTGCACCTAATTTTTTAGCCATATTTGGTGCTAATTAACTCTTGCATGCCTACATGCACATGCAAACTTGACAAACTGGGTATAATAGCTTCTTTTGTGGGACAGAGGGATTATCTCAGAATAATGAAATACTACTATGTTCTGGGTTGCTTCTGTCTTAAAATGTCTGAACAACCAGCAAAGTTTTCAACTAACTCTCAAGTAAAGAGAACAAAGAGTCCTCTCCAACCATCTCTAGTTCTTATTTGGTATGTCCTGTCAACCTATCTATTAGTAGTAGGTATAGGCATATATAGTGGTTTCCTTGGCTTTGCAGGATTTTTATTGCTTCAATCGAGCATGATTCCTATTAGTAGTGGGTTTTTCTTCATGTAACGGATGGTTAATTTTGGCATGCAAAACAGATCTAACCATTTAATTAGGAATGTAGTTGTGATATGATTCCTACAGTTGCACCTTTTATGGGATTTTTTTTTTCAAACGTCGAAATTGCACTTTTAATAGAATAGAGGGTGTAAAAACAGAGGCGATGTTATCATTTATTTTATCATTTTCGAAACTTTTGCTGCAAGGAAATTTGTCAAGGCTCGGGAGTCCCCACATTGACAATGAGCCGTACGTTTACTTAGGTTTCTTCTCCAAGAAAAGTTGAACGAATCTCCACACATCATAGTTACGGACTTCCAGCATTGTTTAGTACTCATACAGTCATACTACGTTGCAACAGCCCAAAAATCAACAAATAATAAACTATGGACTAGATCAGCTCGAGGATTTTCTGCGCTCTGCTCCTGTATGCGCGTGGATGAGGAATTGAGGATTAATTAGCTCCTCTACGATCCAAGAGCCATTTCACTATGTCAGCGTGCAACTAATAAATTAAATGGCTGCAGAAAATCCTATCCTCGAGCTTATGCAAGCATCACGGATGATGCGCTGATGAGATCCATACCCAGCCACCAAAGCAGTATATATATATATATATCCAGTCTTCTCTTGCTGAGCTCAATACTGGACAACACAGCACAAAAGAGCACAAGCTAGCTGAAACGAGCTGAAAACAACACCAGTGAAATGGCAGGAGGAGGTGATGAGCTGAAGCTGCTGGGCATGTGGGCGAGCCCGTTCGTCATGCGGGTGAAGCTCGCGCTCGGTTTCAAGGGCCTGAGCTACGAGGACGTCGAGGAGGACCTCTTCGGCGGCAAGAGCGAGCTGCTCCTCAAGTCCAACCCGGTGCACAAGAAGGTGCCCGTGCTCCTCCACAACGGTAAGCCTGTCTGCGAGTCTCAGATCATCGTGCAGTACATCGACGAGGCCTTCGCCGGCACGGGTCCCTCATTCCTACCTTCTGACCCCCACGAACGCGCCCTTGCTCGCTTCTGGGGTGCCTACATTGACGACAAGGTATGTACGACTCTCCACTGCTTCAGATCCTCAAACTCGGCGGTGATTTGTCTTGTATTTTCATTCATTGATTTCGAGTCACGTCCAAAAGTTTTGACCCCATTGCTCGTTGCAGCTCCTGGCGTCGTTTTTACAGTCTGCAAGGGGCAAGACAGAGGAGGAAAAGGCAGAGGGGGTGAAGCAGACCCTCATTGCGGTTGAAAACATGGAGGGAGCCTTCAAGGAGATCTCCAAGGGGAAGCCCTTCTTCGGCGGCGACAGCGTCGGGTACTTGGACGTCACCCTCGGGGCATTGGTCTCATGGGTGCACGCCGCCGAGAAGATGTATGGGATGAGGCTCTTTGACGCCACGAGGAGCCCACTCCTGAACGCGTGGCTGGAGCGGTTCGGCGCGCTTGACGTGGCCAAGGCGGTCCTGGCGGACGTCGACAAGCTGGTCGAGTACGGCAAGAAAAGGCAGGCAGAGGCTGCAGCTGCAGCCTCATCAAACAACTAAAATTTCGTTTTTATCGACTCGTCCGGAGGGAGTTATGGAGATCTGCAAGATATATAAGGCTATCCAATGTCGGTGTTGTCGTCTGAGTTATTAGCTGATTGGAAATAAAGAGGATGGGCTTTGTTTTCTACGTTTGTTTCGTTTGTGTCAGAAGTGTCACATGTATAATGTTTTCAATCTTGCCATCCTGCTGTTGCATTTGCAGGCTTTTGCGTCAATATTAGTTTATCAACCTAGGGTAGCAATATTATGAATTGAAATAAACAAAAGTTTAAGAATAAATTAAGCCTACCACTAATCAAAATTATTGTTAGATTTGCTCTCCCTTGTTAGTTTATATATTCTGACACAATACTTGCTTTATACATATTGTGTACGTATATAATATCTATCCGGTTGTAATATATAGACTTCATTCTAATGTGGTGCATTTTCATCTCTCATAGTTATTCCACACTCTTGCATCGCATATCAATCCATTAAAGTGTAGACGAGATATCTAGATCCGAAGTTTCTAGGTTAATACCTAGTCCCACATAATAATGTGTGGTAGGTAGTATGTGATAGCAACCTTTCTACTGTCCCTTTTGTCCACCATGTTCGAATGAGCCCAGCGCAGTAGGGTCTGAATGAACAATTATTGTGTAAGCAAGCTCACTATTCATTCCCCTCTGATCGGAGTTGCCTATTCATAGAAACCAACAAGCTAAGACTTGAAAATTAAGTTTAACTATTCTATCAAATCGTGCTAGTGCCTTGTCGTGTTAGACGTGTTACTTGTGATCTTGGAGTCAGTCAAAGACCGACTCCTCCGCCTCCCACGCGCCTTGATCGAGGGCGTGACAGCCTCTCATTGCCTTCCCTCGCGCAGAGCCATATAAAGTCAAGTGGAGCTCGCCAAGGCACGCGGTCCAAGGTTCACCATGCCACTGAGCTCCCCAAAAACCCGAGCTCCACCCGATCTGGAGAGATGCTAAAGCAAAGGGGATTCGCTCGCAGCACCATCGCTGACACCACCACCTCGTCACGGGCGCCATGGCCGGAAAAAGCCTGTTCCGCTGGTGGATAAGTTGGTTGGTTGTGGCTGATTTTGGTTGTTTTAATATTATTTTGTGATGGTGAAGAAGATAAAATAAGCTAGAACAAACTAGCTGTGGTTGGAAAATGGACATGCAGGCTCTATGACGATCTACTCATAGATGATCCAATAAGTCTATCAAGACGCAAATATAAGTCTACTCAAGAAGATTTGAACAAATATAATCTCCACACTTTAGAGTTCCAGAGTTCAAGGCTGTTCGAGGTTTGTTTAGTACTACTACATTGCAACACCCCAAAAATCAACAAGTAAACTATGGACCGTATCAGCTCGAGGATGTGGATAAATTAAATTAGCTTAAGCAGGTCATATCTCCGCGCTAGTGCTGCTTCTATGATCCAAGAGCGCCATTTCAGTATGTCACCGTGCAACTAAATGCACTGTTGAAATCCGATCATATACCTAAGCCACCTAAGCGGTATATATGTATGCAGTAGTCCTCTCTTGTTCAGCTCAAGACTCAACAGCACAGTAGAGACAGAACAAAAGAGCACAAGCGGCTGAAACGAGTTGAAAACAACGGTTGTGAAAATGCCCGCAGGAGGTGATGAGCTGAAGCTGCTGGGCATGTGGGCGAGCCCGTTCGTCATGCGGGTGAAGCTCGCGCTCAGCTTCAAGGGCCTGAGCTACGACGACGTCGAGGAGGACCTCTTCGGAGGCAAGAGCGAGCTGCTCCTCAAGTCCAACCCGGTGCACAAGAAGGTGCCCGTGCTCCTCCACAACGGTAAGCCTGTCTGCGAGTCGCAGATCATCGTGCAGTATATTGACGAGGCTTTTGCCGGCACTGGCCCATCTCTCCTCCCGACCGACCCCTACGAACGCGCCATTGCTCGCTTCTGGGTGCCTACATTGACGACAAGGTACTATTGACCCTCAAATAACTCGGCGGTGAATTTGTGTTGTATTTGCACTCGTTGGTCTCGCTGACATCGATGGCTGTGCTTTGCAGCTCCTAGCCTCGTTTCTACAGGCAGCAGTAAGAGGCAAGACAGAGGAGGAAAAGGCGGAGGGGCTGAAGCAGGCCCTCTTTGCGGTTGAAAACATGGAGGGAGCCTTCAAGGAGATCTCCAAGGGCAAGTCCTTCTTCGGCGGCGACACCATCGGGTACTTGGACGTCACCCTCGGGGCCATGGTTGCGTGGGTGCACGCTGCCGAGAAGCTGTATGGATTCAGACTCTTGACGCCACAAGGAGCCCACTACTGAATTCGTGACTTGAGCGGTTCGGTGCGCTCAACGTGGCCAAGGCGGGCCTGGCGGACGTCGAAAAGCTGGTCAAGTTCCTCAAGAAAAGGCAGGCCCAGGCTGCAGCTGCAGCCTCAGCAAACAACTAAAATTTGTTTTACTGACATTTGTGTCGGCAGGAAGGTGATGGAGATCTGCAAAATTCAGGCTACTATCCAATGTCGTTGTTGTCGTCTCTGTTACTAGCTGATCAGAAATAAAGAGGATGGGCTTTGTTTTCTATGTTTGTTTTGTTCACTCTTAGTGGTGTCAGATGTATAATGTACTTCATCTTGCCATCCTGCAGTTGCATTTATTGCAGCAATTGGTTATCAAACACTGAGGTAGTAGCAATATTACGAAATAATAAACCGAAGTTCAAGTAAAGAAAAGTCTGAGCCCACTGATGAAAATTGCCAACTCTTGTTACCCTATATTATATTCTGACACAATACTAGCCCAAAGATATTGTATAATATCTATATAGTCGTGATAGACTTCTTTAGTTAGGGGTCCACTGATTGTACCCTTTAGGCCTTTACAACATGTGATCCACACAGACGACACAGGCACACAGCTACTACCCAATTATTGGAGTGATAGGGCCTTATGGGAATACTATATCAGCAAATGCGTTGCAAGCGTCACGGATGATGCATTGACGGTTCCATACCGACCTAACTGATGGCAACACAAGCAGTTTCATCACTATTCACATGTATATAATTGGTATCCTCTTGCCCCATTTCAAGAGAAGAACAAAACGCAAACTAGTAGCGACAAGCCGACAATGGCCAGCGGAGGCGATGAGCTGAAGCTGCTCGGCATGTGGGCAAGCCCGTTTGCTCTGCGAGCGAGACTTGCTCTTAGCTTCAAGGGCCTCAGGCATGAGTACATCGAGGAGGACCTTAGCAACAAGAGCGACCTCCTCCTCAGCTCCAACCCGGTGCACAAGAAGGTGCCTGTGCTCATCCACAACGGCAAGCCTGTCTGCGAGTCACAAATCATCGTGCAGTATGTCGACGAAGTTTATAGGGACACAGGCCTCTCCTTCCTCCCTGCTGACCCCTACGAACGTGCCAGGGCACGTTTCTGGGCCGCCTTCATTGACGACAAGGTTAGTACTACTTACAATTTGCATTCATCAATATGTTGCAGTGCAAGCACATATATGCTGACCGATGTGTGTGTATGTTGCAGCTGTTGGCCTCATGGGTGCAAGCTAGCAGGGGAAAGACAATGGAGGAGAAGATGGAGCTCTTGAAACCTACATTCGCGGCGGTCGAGACTCTAGAGGAAGCCTTTAGGGAGTGCTCCAAGGGGAAGCCCTTCTTCGGCGGCGATAACGTCGGGTACTTGGATGTCATGCTTGGGGGCCTAGTAGCATGGGTGCACGCCTCCGAGACGCGTCATGGATTGAAGATCTTTGATTCCTCAAGGAGCCCGCTCCTCAATGCATGGGTGGACCGCTTCAGCAAGCTGGATGAAACGAAGGCGGTGCTGCCAGACATTCAGAGGCTAGTTGAGTATGCCAAGATGAGGGAGGCTCAAGCTGCTGCCGCGAATTAATTTCTAGCATGCCAATGAGACAGTACATTTTATGTGTGGTGGTGGTGTAATTTCAGTGCGTACCTTCAATATAGTTTTCAATTATTTTTAAAAAAAAGCCGGATCCGGCTTGATGTCCCAACGGTCGTTGGTTACGATCAGTGAAAAATACTTATTGCTGACTCTAATCTATACCTATCCATACACCTACCTATGGAGTATAATTGATCGATGTTTTTCTTGTACGGTCACACAGTTTTTTTATCACTTCACAGAGCACATTTCCTATGCCCACTTCAAATTGTGCACGCAGAAATTCTACTTATACTCAATAAGGAGTCTAGATTTATTCTCAATCTATACTCTACATTTCTTCTCAATCTATACTCGTCAAACGCGAAGCTAAATTTACACTCGCCCGGAACCTTCCTCCCGCATAGTCGATCCCACCGCATTTTCCTATCCTCCCTCATTTACATGGTGGGCCCTTCTGCAAAACAGCCTTATAATTTTGACTCAGAACACTTTGTCTCCTCCTCCCATTCACCCCTCCCACTTGGAGGAGCAAGCTCCCTGCCGAAAGCGGCCGTGCCCGCACCCTAGGGTGAGCTCTGCCGCGGGGAGCATTCGGCGCCATGAGGCGAGGTCTGCCGTCGGGGATGGTGGCGTGCTGGCCAACACGGGCACTCCCCCACCGACACTAGGACAAGGTGAGCTTGGCCAAGGCATTCTCGCTGCCGTTAACTTCAGGACCATTTTTTTTCCAAAAACTTTTCTCTAAATATTGCTTTCAATTTTTTCACGAATTTAATTTGTTCTTAAATTTTATCACAATTTTCTGTTGTTTCAAAATTTTTATAACATTTTTCATAAAGTTTCATAAATTTCTTATAACGTTTTCGCAAATGGTTGTTTTCCTAAACTTTTTAATCTAGTTTCTTTCACAAAAATCGCACGCGGATAATTTTCTATATTTTTTGCATGAGTAAATTGCACTCCGAGCATGAGAACTATACAGATGTGTGTAAAATGATCCGAGAAGTTTTCACAAAAATCGCACGCGGATAATTTTCTATATTTTTTGCATGAGTAAATTGCACTCCGAGCACGAGAACTATACAGATGTATGTAAAATGATCCGAGAAGTTGTAATCTGATCAATTCGATAAAGGAACTTGTCACTTTAATGCGTATACGGTCCAAATCTTACCACATCACATATTTTGTTCACGATGGACTATGAGGTGGCATGACGACCATTGAAACAACCCGCCCAACATTTTGGAACATGGGTCGGGTTCAGCCCAGCTCGACGGTGCTGTGTTGCTAAGAACAAAAAAAAAAGACCGCACTCAGCCATCCAGGTTTGCAGGATGCACAAAACGTTAGCCAACAAAAAAAAAAAACGCCACGTCCGTCGGACATCGCGAATCGCCACAGTTGCCAGCCATTGTAAATCAACTTCTCAGACCATTACAAGTTCTTTTATCGAATTCATTAGATTACAACTTCTCAGACCAATTGCACGCACATGTATAGTTCTTGTACTTGGAGTGCAATTTACTCAATTTTATTTATAAAAATTCTGCACATATTTGATTTGTCTTTTTTTTCTCTCTTTCATTCCAAAGGAGAATGTAAGAGGGAGATTTACGTGGGTGGGAAGGTCGGCCGATAGGCTGAAGGAAATCGGCCAAATGAAGCGTTCCGTCGGTCGCCCATAAATTAGGGTGCCCCCTCATCAATTCCAATGGCTCGAGATATCTAGGGAAAAAAATGCTTTTCCCAGTGCTAATGCGAGAAATTTGAGAGATCAAAACAAGATTTGAAACATACATACCATCGAAATTAAACAGACCCAAACAAGGGTCTGTTCTCTGTTGGATCCACAGCTAATTACTAGCTTGCTAAGCTGGTGTGATCCAAAATGGATCAACTAATTCTCAACTAATGTCTTTCTAACTAGTTAAATAATAACTATTCAGTTGCAGCTAACCAATTAATTGATTAGCTAGGTGGATTAGCTAAAAAATAACTCTCTCTCTCTCTCTCTCTGTGATGCGAAATCCATTGAGAAAAAAGTAACATGTTGTCGAGTTGTTCGGTTGAGGAAGAAAGCGAAAGGAGATACTACCTCCGTTTCAAAATGTAGTTCATTTGACTTTTTTTGACCTCAAATTGACCATTCATCTTATTCAAACAAATTGCAAAATATCATATATTTTGTTGTGTCTTGCTTTATTAATAAAAGATGTTCAAGAATGACTTAAAATTAACTATGTTTATATAAATTTTTTGAATAAGACGAACAATAAAACTTGGAGTAAAAAAAGTCAAACGAACTACACTTTGAAACGGTTGTAGTATTCGATAGCAATGGAGGGAAGGACCTTGTCAAAAGAGATGAATCCATTCGCTAACACCGATGGTAACTTGAGGAATTTTGCGAGTTTTTTGTAGTATTTAAAAAAGGCAGAGGGGGCACCATTCTTCCGTTTGACTACTCTAAACTTCTCCTCCAAGGAGTTGAACAAACATTGTATATTGTTCCGAAATTTCTACATTGCTTGGTCCATTACAACACTAGCTAGCAGAAATAAAGTATTGGTAGCTTCAAATTTAGTCAAGCATGGAGTTTTATCTACAAATATTAGTGGGCGCCTTTCCGCTACTTTAGCAAGTTGACCGTTCAGTGATGGATGTGGATTGGATACATAGTTTGAACAAGCAGAGCTCTTCTGAGAACCAATTAAGATTCATTTCATGGTGTCATCAATCTTCAACTAATTAAGTTGTAGTGAACACCGACATCGCTCAAAGCCTTAAACACTCGCATTTATACATTCAACTCTTGGCTCTTGCCGACACTGATCAAGAACACAACAAAAGCACAAGGGAAAACGAATAGCCTTTTGTTGTGCACAAATCAGGGAATGGCCGAAGGACGAGATGAGCTGAAGCTGCTGGGGATGTGGACAAGCCCGTTTGTGATAAGAGTGAAGCTTGCGCTCAGCTTCAAGGGCCTGAGCTACGAAAACGTGGAGGAGGAGGACCTCTACTACAACAAGAGCGAGCTGCTCCTCAAGTCCAACCCTGTGCACAAGATGGTTCCCGTGCTCCTCCACAATGGTAAGCCCGTCTGCGAATCTCTGCTCATCGTGCAGTACATCGACGAGGCCTTCAGCACAGATGGCCCCTCCCTCCTCCCTGCTGAGCCCTACGAATGCGCCATGGCTCGCTTTTGGGCAACCTACATTGACGACAAGGTATCACGTTTACTTTCACCCTCGTGATACATACCCTGTAATAAATATTGGTATTCACCAACGGTGTTTGATCAAATCTATTGACGGATGTGAGCGAGCATTCCAGCTCTTTGCCTCGGCGTTTCAAGCAAGTAGGGCCAAGACGGAGGAGGAGAAGGCCGAGGCACTGAAGCAGACGTTCACGGCAGTTGAGACCCTGGAGGCAGCCTTCAAGGAGTGCTCCAAGGGGAAGCCCTTCTTCGGCGGCGATAGCATGGGATACTTGGACATCGTGCTTGGGGGCCACATACCATTGGTGTATGTCGGAGAGGTTCGGCATGGCATCAAGCTCTTTGACGGCACAAGAAGCCCGCTCCTGGAGGCCTGGATGGAGCGATTTGCTGCGTTGGATGCTGCCAAGACAATCCTGCCAGAGGTGGACAGCCTGATCGAGCATAGCAAGGCGAAGCAGGCACGAGCTGCAGCCATGGACCCAACCGCAAGCAACTAAAATTTTGGGTTAGTCTTACAGACCAAAGAATAAGGACATCTTTGCAGAGTACAGACGCACAATGTACTCATATACTACTCTGTTGCTGTACACTCGTTACTAGTAATGAATCGTATTTACCATTGCTTTTGATAGTGCCCACTTACCACAACTAAATTGCACAGTATGTAGCGTGTCATTCTTAATCGACGTACTTTGCTAGAGTTGAATGGTCATTGGTTATGATCAGTGAAAAATACTTATTGCTTAGTTTAATCTATATCTGTCTATGTACACAGTACACCTATATAATTGAACAATATTTTTTTCTATGCGGTCACACAGTTTTTTATTTGTTCCTGTAGAAATAACCTTTCCTATGCCCACTTCAAATTGTGCACGCAGAAATTCTGCTCACTCAAAATAAGGAGTCTAGGTTTCTTCTCAATATTTACTCATCAAATCTGATGGCTCGAGATATCTAGATGATGAATCACGTCCTCTAAAAAAATCGCCTTCTCACAGTACTAACGCGAGAAATTTGAGATATCAAAACGAGATTGAAAATATACGTACCATCGAAACGGAGCTGATTAAGATGGAACACAAGTTCTCAAGTTTTTGAAATATGAGTATATGAGGAATTTCTGGAGTTTTATACTATATGGAATTTAAAAAGGCAGAGGTGGGACAATTCTTACGTTTGACTACTCTAAGCTTCTTGTCCAAGGAGTTGAACAAACCTTGTATATTGTTCCAAATTTCTACATTGCTTGGTCCATTACAACACTAGCTAGCAAAAGTAAAGTATTGGTAGCTTCAATTTAGTCAAGCATGGAGTTTTATTTACAAATATTAGTTGAGGACTTTCTGCTACTTTAGCAAGCTGACCGGTCAGTGATGGATGTCTGGATCGGATACCATACTACCTTGTACTACCGTTTAGAAAGCACTCGTATCTATACTATAAAGAGTGTCACAATTGGAACGGTTTCTCACCCAAAAAATTACCCTTCTAAACCTCACAGAGGACCCACAATTCAGAGCCAAAAGGTGGCCCCGGACGACCGGGGGGTAGACGCGTTTGGTCGTCACCCCCCGTTCTTTTGCGCCTCGGCGCCATCCCGCCCCCCTATTCTTTCTCACCTTGGCATTTTTGTATTCCCGCTGCCTTCCTTTCCTTTTGATCGCGTTCTTTGTATGGTAATGCAATCAAGGCGCCGCTTTTCTTTCCTTTCTGTTCGTTGTATTCGTATGCCAAAAGATACGCTGGTTTCCTTCCAAAAAACGTCCCTTTCCTTTCCTCCACCTTCCTTTGCAAATTCGCCTGCCTTCCTTTCCTTTTGATCGCGTTCTTTGTATGGTAATGCAATCAAGGCGCCGCTTTCCTTTCCTTTCTATTCGTTGTATTCGTATGCAAAAAGATACGCTAGTTTCCTTCCAAAAAAACACCCCTTTCCTTTCCTCCACCTTCCTTTGTAAATTTGTCTGCCTTCCTTTCCTTTTGATCGCGTTCTTTGTAGGGTAATGCAATCAAGGCGCCGCTTTCCTTTCCTTTCTATTCGTTGTATTCGTATGCAAAAAGATACGCTGGTTTCCTTCCAAAAAAACACCCCTTTCCTTTCCTCCACCTTCCTATGCAATCAGGGCGCCTACACCTTCCTTTTGAAATTCGCCCGCTTTCCTTTCTTTATATGGCCGTGTGCATCAAGGAATTTGAATTTTCTTCTTTCCTTTATTAGATGGCTAGCGTCCATATATGTGTTGTGTACCAGTCAAGGTTTCCTTTCAAAAAAAGGAATGATATCTACGCAATCGGGTGTCTCCTTCCTTTTAAAACTTGATTACTTACCATAGTTGTGGGAGTCAATCAGGGAATCGATTACTTACCATAGTCATGGCCGTCCAGGTTCATCTCCTTAGCCCTCCTGCCCCCTATATAAGGCGCCCCTCCTTATTCTCAAAGCACACAATCTCTCCATTCATTCTCATCATCTATTCAGAGTTCATATTTCTTTGCAAGGGCGTCGGTGTCGAGCGCGGCGCAAGGGTGGCCACGACGCTCGTCGTGTCCAAGCTCACCAGGTAGAAGCGGAACGTGCTCCGCGTTGTGACGGTGTCCGGTGCCGTCGAGTGCGTGGCGTCGTTGCTCCACGACACCGGCGACGAGGAGAGCAACCTTCTCGGCCTCCCATCATCAAAAAGCTGGCTGCGGTGCCGAGTTGCTCATGGATACATGTATCGTGAATATTTTCTTTTATATATGTTGCTGATTGTTTAAGATTTACCTTATGTTTCCGCCGGAGGCCCAGCTTTCGATGTATGAATATATAATTTTTAATATGAGATGCTATTAAATAATTTTAATATGCGATCTAACAAAAGTATGCATTATTTTACATACTTATTTTTTAAAAAATTAAGATTTTTTAAATCTATGTTATTTTTATAACACGTGCCTGTGGCACGTGCCAACCTACTAGTGTAATAAAAAAGAACTTATTATTTCGAAAGATCTGACGGCTGAAATTAATTCTGTACTACCGGTTTTTTTACGGTAGTATGGGTAGTATTCATAGGTAGTATAGGTAGTATAAGGGTATGTTTGGAAACAATAATAATAATATTTTTGTAATAAATGAAATCAAATATATGAAATGTTTTATCTAACCTATTCTCACGTTATTCATGAATTCTAAATAATATATTTGTGTGTAAATTACCTTTTTATCCACAACAAGAAACCGATTATACTACCAATCTACCATACTACCATTAGGTAGTATTGGGTACCGTAAAAGAGCTGTTGAACTATCAGCTCTTCTGATAACCAATTAAGATTTATTTCACGGTGCCATCAATCTTCCACTAATTAAATTGTAATGGTCAACAACATCACTCAAACACTGACATATATACATTCACCTCTTGGCTCTTGCCGACGCCGATCAAGAACACAGGAAAAGCACGAGAGAAAACAGAGTAACCCTTTTGTTGTACGCAAATCAGGGAATGGCCGGAGGACGAGATGAGCTGAAGCTGCTGGGGACGTGGGCAAGCCCGTTTTCGATCAGAGTGAAGCTTGCGCTGAGCTTCAAGGGCCTGAGCTACGAAAACGTGGAGCAGGAGGACGTCTACTACAACAAGAGCGAGCTGCTCCTCAAGTCCAACCCGGTGCACAAGAACGTTCCTGTGCTCCTCCACAACGGTAAGCCCGTCTGCGAATCTCAGCTCATCGTGCAGTACATCGACGAGGCCTTCAGCACAGATGGCCCTTCCCTCCTCCCTGCGGAGCCCTATGAACGCGCCATGGCTCGCTTCTGGGCCACCTACATTGACGACAAGGTATCAAGTTTACTTCACCCTGTAATATTGTCATTCACTGCACCAACGGCGTTTGATCAAATCAATTGACGGATGTGAGCGAGTGTTGCAGCTGTTTGCCTCGGCGATTCAAGCAAGTAGGGCCAAGATGGAGGAGGAGAAGGCCGAGGCACTGAAGCAGACGTTCGTGGCGGTCGTGACCCTAGAGGCAGCCTTCAAGGAGTGCTGCAAGGGGAGGCCCTTCTTCGGTGGCGAGTGGCGACAGCGTGGGGTACTTGGACGTCGTGCTTGGGGGCCTCATAACGTTCGTGTATGTAGCGGAGGCACGGTATGGCATCAAGCTCTTTGACGGCACCAGAAGCCCGCTCCTGGAGGCCTGGGTGGAGCGATTTGCTGCGTTGGATGCTGCCAAGGCAATCCTGCCAGAGGTCGACAGCCTGATCGAGCACAGAAAGGCGAGGCAGGCACGAGCTGCAGCCATGGCCGCAACCTCAAGCAACTAAAATTTAATCTAGTAATGAATCGTATTTACCATTGGATTTGATCGTGGTCACTTAATTACCGCAACCAAACTGCATGATAGCGTGTCATATCTGAATCAACTTTGCTATAGTTGAATGGTTTGGTATCCTCCGTGACATGATAGGAAGAAATTGGTATCTCTTTCTGCTCAAGACAGGAGCAGTAGAGAGAAGAAAAGAACCTTCATACGGGAAGTTAAAAAGTGTTGAAAGTGTTTAGTCTGATTGGTTTCTAGCTCTCCCAAACATTTTGATGCATTCTGATCTAGTTAGATAAGTTAGGTACGGTGTGCGGTGTGCCCCACTTTGCCGACGATTCGGAAAAGCTAGTACGGAGAAGCGAACTTTGCAACCACAAGATGATACTATGACGGGAGCAATGACATCAGTGTCTTCGGCCTGTGACAGTCACGTGACTAATACGTCAACTCCAAGACCGCCCTTGTTGTCCAAGGCAGGGTACATCGATCTGACAGCTCCAGCTCTCAATGCTGGCCAGATTGCAAAACAAGTCAGGCGTTTGATTCTGCAGAATCGGCGGAGGATTTTATGCGCCTCTGCCTCGTAGCTAACGAGTTGGGTCAGCGCGCACACACGACGATGGTTGGTAGGATTCGGAGTCTGTAAGTCTGAACAATGATGTTCCATCAGCGATCCTCAAGATCCACAAACACAAGTCTGTTCTGGGAATTGTCCAGAAACGGCAGCGGATTATTCAGAGTACGTTCATCAGCGCAGGCATCTACGTCGACGCTTCCTCGCTGTCATTAACCATACCAACCCGGTCCTTCTGTTTCCGGCACAGATAAAGACCCCGGAAAGCTCCACTCCAACAACCTTCAGAATCACGAGCGTGAGCAGAGAGACACACACGCCTTCACCACGTCCATTCTTTCCGTCTCTGTGGTCGGAGTAGGACACTGGACAGTGTAGGAGATGGCAGGAGACGGCGAGCTTAAGCTGCTGGGCCTGTGGGCGAGCCCGTATGTCACCCGAGCGAAGCTCGCGTTGCAGATCAAGGGCCTGAGCTACGAGTACGTCGAGGAGGATCTCGGCAACAAGAGCGAGCTCCTGCTCAGCTCCAACCCCGTGCACAAGTTGGTGCCGGTGCTGATCCACCACGGCAAGCCGGTCTGCGAGTCGTCGGTCGTCGTCCAGTACATCGACGAGGCCTTCGCCGGCACCGGACCTCCCCTCCTCCCCGCCGACCCCTACGTACGCGCCGTCGCTCGCTTCTGGGCCGCCTACCTCGAAGACAGGGTAATACCATGCCGTCCAATCTTTGTTTTTTCTTCTTGATGGTTACAACATTTAGCCGGCGAATTCACTGCATATGGAATGCGTGCGCGTCCGCGTGCAGGTGGTGACGCCATGGGGGCGGATGTTCAGGGTCAAGAATGAGGAGGAGAAGGCCGAGGCGATGAGGCAGACGATCACGGCGGTGGACGCGCTGGAGGGAGGCTTGAAGGAGTGCTCGGGGGGCAAGGGGCCTTTCTTCGGCGGCGAGAGCGTCGGGTACGTGGACGTGCTTCTGGGCGGCATGGTCTCGTGGGTGAAGGCAACCGAAATGATGTCCGGTGACAAGATCATCGATGCCGCCAAGACGCCGATGCTGGCCGCGTGGATGGAGCGCTTCTGCGAGCTCGACGCGGCCAAGGCGGTCCTGCAGGACGTCGGCGCCGTGGTCGAGTACGCCAGGGCGGTGCAGGCACGGCTCGCCGCCGCAACTCCAGACAATAATTAGTAGTGGAACACCTGCGGAACCCGGCATGGCGTCGTGACTCCCATTGGGTTATTGGTGGGACCGTGTTACACATCTACGCGTCTCTTGATTCAGAGATTATTCAACGGTGTAATAAATTAAACATTAGAATACATGGATGGAAGTGGTTACCAATTGTAATCCAGTGTCACTAGTTCAGTTCATGTCTATGTTACTTCGAAATACATGCCCCCACCGATTCAAAATATTTCTTACCATTGACCTGTTTTCATTTGTCTTATTAAAAAATATTGCAAATATAAGAAAATATTAGTGATGCATGATAAGGTATTGTAAATATAAGAAAATATAAGTGATGCATGATAAAGTATTTGTTTTGACAGTAGACAAAACATTAACCTGTTTTTTATTTTATTTTTTTAATTCAAACCCGTTTAATTCGCTCCCACAGACTTGATAGATGTTACTTAGGTGTTCTAACCATTAGGCTGGAGGTCATTTCACCGCTTAAAGTATTGATGGTGATAAATTAAGTGATAAAAATTAAATGATATTTATTTAATTTTTGGATTAAGTGAATGGTTAAGTATCGTGATTAAAAGTTAAGAGTGACAAATATTTTAATATCGATGGAGATAGAATTTAATAAAATGAGTCCATCAACTCATGCTTCCACACAGGTTAAAAATACGAAGAGAATGCATTAGAAATTTATAATATATTAAGCCTCATTGCTAACAATGGAAAATAATTACTTTATACTCTCTCATCTGTTGATTATTCTAAAAAACTTAAACAAACACATACTCGTCTTTATTTGGACACGATAGCTTTAATAAATAATTATTATACACTATTTTCATCCACAAATATAGTGTTTTTGTTTTGCAACACACCTCCATATATGTTTAATATGTATTAGTTTGAGTTATATTTGCATGATCTATAAGGTGGCACACATAATTGATATATACCTTAGTATTTTCTATCATTAGCCTAAACATTAACGTTAAATAGTAGGTTCCCTATCATTTAATTATTTTCGGGATGTACGGTCATTTAAATGGGTTGAACAGTTACTTGGCATAGAAATAGGCTAAATGACCATGCTTGAGAACTATCTATAATTTGTAATCATATACCTGGTGTATGGGATAGACTTTTATAATTTAGATTTATTTTAATAGTGACTGATGTTATAATTGGGATGTAATTTTAAAAGATTATTTAAAATTATTTTTATATTCATATAGGTGATTGGTTTAAGTGAATATTAGGGGTCACTTTAGGTTATTTTATACAAAAGCAAAGATGGGCAAGTTAGATACATATTAGGATTTTTTCTAGACTATTATCGTAATAACAAAGATGGATAATTTTTAAGAAAATGTAATGGATCCAATGGATGTGATGATTAGAACTATCAGATTAATTGTTTGATATTTCTAGTTTTTTTGAGATTTTTTAGGATTTGTTTCCTAGAACATCTCATGATGATTAATGTGGAGGCTTTAAAAATCCTACAATTAATAATAGTAAGATAAGTTTTGGATGGACCAGGTGACTGAGGCAGTAGATTTTGAGATTTGTGAAGTCACCAAAAGAGCCTAATTATTGATAGCTAGGCTGCCTACCACTAATTTTTTAATAGATGTGATCAGTAGAAGTTACTACAAACAATGAATGGCCTTACCAGAACGATCCAGCAAGCAAGACTGGGCCTATTTTGGGTCTCTCTGGTTTGGCTACTCTACTTTCCTTGCTTTGCTTGGACACTCTGCTTTGCTCCTATTCTACTATGCTCTGCTTCAATATGAAAAGATCAATATTATGCACGTTAAGACAAGAGACGACCAACCTCTAGTGCCCTGACTAACAACATTAGGACATGAAAACATTCTTTCTATAAAATGTTTTCAAAAAATATTTTTATAGCACTTGAAATTTAGTGTTGGACTACTTGAGACGTCAGGAACAAGTTTGAGCTCTAGTGCAATTGTTAATTGAGGCCCTATTGACGCAAACTAAGGCTGAGGTCATGTCATCACTGATATTCTACATCTACTTCAATGTAATGAGAAACAAAATCCGAGAAACTTGGCGGCCGAGTTCTCAACAGATTAACTAAGCTAGCTACCAAGTAGAAAAAAACTCTTAACAAGTAATATATTCTTCCATTTTCATTTGACAATGCGAATGCAAGAAAGTATTTTGTGTTTGGGAAAAGTCAAATGAGAAAAAGATTTTGAATCCACTTTTCTCTTGCTTTCTCTCAAAGAAAAATGATTCGATAAAAATCCAATTATCTACTATACAAGAACAAAATGCTTGTGCCTAATACTTAGTTTAACATGTATCTATTTTAATTATGTTCTTTGTCTGAGTAGCTTTTCCTTTGTCGAATTACCAAAAGCTTACACCACTTTTAACCGATGTTGTGGTTGTGTCAGGTGTTTCGTATCACCGGCCAGTAAATTTGTCTGTTTGCGCGTGGGGATCCTGGTGGTTAGCAAGCCAAGCACAAGGATGTATACTGGTTCAGGCAATTCACCCTACGTCCAGTGGGGTGTTCTGCTCGTGTTGCTTGCTACTATTCGTAGTAGGGGTTACAAACGGGTGAGGGAGAGAAGTGTTCTCAGGCCTCCGAATGCATACGTGGTTGTGTAGAGCGTATGTGTTCCAGAGAGGTAGAAGAGAGCATAGGCCTCCCTTTTATACTCAAGGGAGGACCTTTGTTTACAGGGGGTCGGATGAGAAAAGGGTGGATTCCTAAGGGGCTGTAAAGAAATGTACGCCTAATCCTAGTTGGGGTCTTGATCCCGTAGGTTGCGCGTGCTCCCGTTCTCTGTCAGAGGGATGGCGGCCCCTCTGTCACGTCCATTTGTCTGGCCGCCCCCTGCCCGTACCGTGTGAGGTGGCAGCGGCAGACGGGCACCTGGCTGTAGTCCGTTTACCCCTGGGTAAAGCCAGTCGCCGGCC
Source organism: Urochloa ruziziensis (assembly GCA_015476505.1). Classification (NCBI taxonomy): domain Eukaryota; kingdom Viridiplantae; phylum Streptophyta; class Magnoliopsida; order Poales; family Poaceae; genus Urochloa; species Urochloa ruziziensis. Next base: position 20,833,330 of record CM027118.1, read on the forward strand.
CAGGCGACCCCTTTTACCCGCTGGGGTATTCCTGGCCCCTTCTGGGTCGTTGGTCGTTGGCCCTCCAGTCAACTTGGTGGTATTTACGGGCGGTGCCCCTTGTGCCACTGGCGCTCGTGCAACGTGGCGGGCCCTCCTACTGCGGGCCCATGCCGCCTGTTACGGCAGGCTTATCTTGGCGGCCAAGTCCGCTTAGTTTCTTTGGCCTCATGATGCGCTCTGAGCCGGCTGTCAGCCCAGAGCGCGCCTTTTGGCGGCGTTTTGACTACCCCCTCCTCCTTGGGCCCCAACGCGGGTCGGGCGAGGCGGAGTGGAGTTAAGGTTTCCGCTTTGTGGTCGGGCGAGGCGGACTTGGCTCGGGCCACGCGTTTGTCTCCTGACCCTACCTGGGGTTGGGCGAGGCGGACTTGATTCAAGCCATGCGCCCGTCTCCTGACCCTACCTGGGGTCAGGCAAGGTGAACTTGGCTCAGGCCACGCGTCCGTCTCCCGACCCTACCTGGGGTCGGGCGAGGCGGACTTGATTCTGGCCGCACGTCCTTCTCCCGACCCTACTACGGGTCAGGCGAGGCGTTCATCTTATTAATAACCTTACTCCTTATGTACTCATCCCCTGCCTTGGGGTCTCTGGTATTGACCCCCTACAGTAGCCCCTGAGCCCCTAGGAGAGTCGTAGACTCGTCCGGGGGTTTGTTTTGTTCCCTAGAGCGCGATTGGTCTGTGTGGCATTTGGACATTTCTCCGTACGTGGTGACGGCCTGCTTGAGGGCCTACCCTTCGTCCTTTTCGCTGATTTCCTCCCATGCACCTTTGCCAGAGGAGGGGAGTTAGGACCGTCTCGTGCCCTTTCCACGTTTGTTCGTAAGCACGACATCCGTTAAGTTACAAGCGGGTCAGTTCGAGTGAGGCCCAACAGCTCGTTCACTAGAGCGCTGATGGACCCGTTGGGGATCGACCTCAAAAATTTGCGTGACTTGTCCATTCTGGTTCCCGAAGTTGTTCGCCCGACTCCGAGGGCGCACCGCCCCCTCTCGAAGAGGTTTCCTATGGGTCATATCAACTGCGACTCGAGCATGTCATGTGGGCCCTATGCGTTATCGCGTGCGTGGGTAATGGCTGCTCGCGAGCCACCCTCCATTTCGTCCCTCACTTTTAAGTTTGTTTACCGGGGCGGCCATTGTGTCCCGTTTGTGGGCTGGCCTTAGGACCCTAGGTGATTTGGGCCGTTAGGGCATTTTTAGACCGTGTCCTTTTTACCTTACATGGATGCAACCTGGGAAGGTGAATCGTCCGGCTCTTGATAGGCTTTTTCCGGTGCGCATGGAGGTCATGGCGGGCCCCTCTAAGCGACGTGGGGGTGTGGTTCATGCGGCGGTGCTCCGCTGAAAAGGAGTTAAGGCTCCTGCGCGTTGCCTTGTCAAATAAAAGGGGTGAGGCTTGAGGCATACCTCTTTCGTCTTCCTCTTACTTTCTCTCCTCGCCTCTGTCGCGCTGCGCTTGCCGTTCGTGCTCTCGCTCGCTGCTCCCTGCTTGCCGCCGCGCTTCGCCGTCGCCGTTGCCGATGGATCCCTCCAGGTTTCATGGGAGCGGGTCTTCGTGGGGGGCATCATCGCCCCGCCGCCACGGAGTCCTTTCTCAGCCAACGTGAGGTGCGGTGCCACCCAGCTTGCGCGATGCGGTTCCCCCTTTCCCCCGAGGGTCATGCATCAGATCCGTCCGTGGGATCGCTCGGGGGTTACTCCAGCCCGGATGAGGGGGACTGGTCAGCAAGGACTTGATCAATCCCCTGACCGCTGCGCGGGAGTGGATCATCCCGCAGGACGAGGATAAGCCGGAACCTCCGCCCAGGTATGTGGTTGCTCTTGTTCCCTTCTTCGAACGCGGCTTCTGGATACCCCGCATTTGTTCTTATGGGGGCTCCTGTTCGAGTACGAGCGAGATCGAGCTCCACCACCTCAACCCCAATGGCTTCGAGTACATCTCGAGGCTCGTGGCATTATGTGAAGGGTTCCTGGGGATCGAGCCGCACTAGGACCATTTTTGTCACTTCTTTCGCGTGTAGTTGATCCCTAGGGACAAAATGAAGTCCCGGTGGGGTGCGCTGGCATTTGCCTCTGCACCTATCGGAATAAAGACTACATCGACTTCTTCCTTCCCTCGTCGAACAAGGGTTGGCACGACCAGTGGATTTATCTCCGCAACTTCTAGGAGACGCGGCTTCCTCCGTATACTGGACGCATCTTCTTTGAGAAGAAGAGCTCGTGGGGGCAAGGATCTCTCACCCCTAGACTGGTATCACCTTCATGGGATGCTCGCCGCGATTCGTCAGCTGAAGACGGCAGGTCTGACGGGCGCCGACGTCATTGCGGCATACCAGGCAAGAAGAATCACGCCGCTGATGGGTCGGCGTCTGCGGATGTGGGAGATGGTGCTGGGCGTAGACACCTTGGGGACTCGCCTCTCCAAGGATCCCATTAGCGCCACCGAGGTACTGGCCTGCGTCGAGGTGTGCTGGAAAAAAGAAAAGTTCCCGACGAATTCCCGATTCCCGGCGAGCCAACCGCAATGCCCGGGCCTGAGTCCATGCCACTGGTAAGCCCTGTGTTTGATTGGCTGCGTAGCGATTCCCTTTCGTGGTCTTTGTAATTTTGACTTTCTCCCCCTCTTCCGCAGCCAAACCTTCATTGGTTCAAGAGCCGGCCTCAGCTCCTGGAGGTGGAGGAATGGAAGCCGCTGACGGCCCAGCGAAGATCGGAGAGGGAGAGGAGGAAAGACTCCCGAGTCCGTCGCTCACAGCGGCGTGCGGAGAACGAATGGGCCATCTTGCATGATTACGCCAACTCCTCTGACATGTCTGACGACACGGATACCGAGACAGAGATGGAGATGTTCAAGGAATTCTGTCGCAGGGGCGACGGCAGGGGCGTTGTCGCCAACATTCCTCCCGCCGGCGATGCTGGTCCCTCGGGGGGCCCGGCCAGTGAGGCTGACGACGACAATGGTGGCGAGGATGATGACAGCGACGGAGATGTCGCCTGGGGTGAGCTGGAAAAGGAATGCTCCCCCGACCGTAGCCCACTCCTCACTTCCTCGTCGGGTCCGAGGGATTCGGCAGCGGAAGAAGTGGTCGTGCCCCCACTGCGGCCCCTGATCTAGGCGTCTGGGGCAACCTCTGGCTCCTCTGCGGGCGCGTCGGGGCCGGGGTCAGCTCCCCAGTGAACACGCTCGCGGCCACGGACCATACTCTGGCGGCCATGCCACGTCCGGGGAACGTCACGGGAGAACCTCGCACAAGTCCTACCTCGGCTGGTGTCAGCTCGTCGCAACCGACATCTGGGCTCCTGAGGGCAAAAAAGTAAGTTTCCCCTAGTTCTTTTGTTTTGTCATTTACTCTGCGATGCGCTCAGTCGTGGACTTGCTGTCACAGGAGCTTTGCGAGGGACATGCTGGAGCTCCAACCTAACAAGAGGCTCCGCTCGACCGCCCCTCCGCCTCGTGTGGGGGTTATCTCCGGAGATGTTGTTGATGCCCGTGTAATTCCTCCCCCTCCCCCCCCTTCGTTTGTGGATAAAAGAAAATCTCCTGACCCTGCGCAGGCTACCGGCCCGCGCGCTAAGCTGTTGTCGACGGGCAGGCACCGGGGACCGGCCCCCTTCCCCTGCGGTGGAGGAAAGGCCGAAGACGCCATGCCAGGAAGACGTGATGCCGTTCGAGACGGCGGTCGGTCAGGAGGAGCATTCCCCCGCCTGGGAGAGTCGACACGCCGACGCCACCAAGTCCTGACGCCGGGGCACGTGCAGGCGCCTGCGAGGAGAGGATAGTGGATGCCCTTCGTGTGCGGGAGGCGGGTGCCGCAGGAGATCGCCATGGTTGGGTCGGATCCGGACCGCGCCGAGGTGGGTCGGGACACCCAACCCGCGGTGGGTTTAGAAGAGGCGGAGGATGCCCTTCCCGTGCAAAGGATCAGACTCCTCCAGGGCCGCCGTGGTCGAGATGAAATCTATCCTCCCCGGGGCGCGCCAGGTGTCCCCGCCTGTGGCCGTTGAGGACATGGCAGTGGACGTCCTCAGTGCGTTGGATGCGGATGCCCCAGCGGCCTTCACGGACGTGGCGAGGTGGACTTCTTCCGAGATTCGCCCGGACGCCCTTCCCATGGTAGGCGCGGATGTGGATGCTGGGACCTCGACCTCGCTCCCTCAGTCGCCGCCGGTTACAACTCAGGTTCCTCCTGGGTTGGGCCTGATGGGCCCTTAGGGTCCTGCCCAAGAAGTTGACCTTGACGAGCGCTAGGGCTAGATGGAGGCACAAGACGGGCAGATGTTGTGGACCCTTACCTTGCTGGCAGGGTCGGCGCAAGCGACCGCAGCCTTAATCTGGGACGTGTTCATCCCTGGTGGTCAGGTTCGCTTTCTTTGACTCTATGCACCTGTCCTTCGCCCTGCATATCGAGATCTGACCTTTCACTACTTTATGTTGCGCAGTCGTTGATGCGGTCGGACCGCCAGGCGCGAGAGGCCCTGCTGCGTGAGCAAGCGTCTCGTAAGAGGCTGGTCGGCTGCTCGTTATAGCAGCGAGCCCAGGCAGAGGAGACTGCCCACCGTCTCATCATGGAGCGTGACGAGCTTGCTGCGGAAGTGGCTCGCCTGCAAGAGGACCTGCAGGATGAAAAGCTACACGACGACAATCTCTGGACTTCGCTTCATGAGGAGAAGGGCCTCCGAAAAAAGGCTGAGGGTCTCGCTGTCTCTAAGAAGCAAGCCAAGGAGGATGCAAGGGGCTCAGGCCGAGCGTGCCCAGCTGGATCGAGAGGACGCTGAGGTCCGCTTGGCCGCGGAGCACCAGGCTCGCTCTGATGCCGAGGCTCAGGTTGTGCGGGAGTGGCAGCTCCAGGAGAGTGCCGAGGAACGCACCTTGCAAGCGGAGCAGGTCAAGTCCGCTGCTGAATCTAAGCTTGCGCGGGAGCGCGAGCTACGGAGGAGTGCCGAGGCCAAGTTGCTTGAGGAGCGTGGGAGGAAGGAGGACGCGGAGGGATTGGTGGCCTCCCTCTCGATGGAGGTCGACGTGTTCAAGCAAACCGTCAAGGGTAAGCCTTGCGTGTGCCTTGCTTTTTGGCTTTCATCTTTTCGCGGTCGGGACCCTGTGCTTGGCCTAACGCAGGACTTATAGGACAAGTCCTGGAGTGTGAGCGCCGCCGCCAAGGCTTGGAGGCCTAGCTCGGCGACCTTGGCAGGGAGCTTTCTGCCTTGCAGGAGGCGCACGAGGCTGTGGGTTTGGAGTACTCCAACTTGCGGATGGCCTCGAAAATCGCTCGTCGTGGCCTGGGGAAGGAGGTCCCCGTGGAGCCTGGGGCGCTCTGCGCCGCCGTCGCCCGGCTAGGAGACGATGCAAAGCAACTGGTGCGTGACGGCAAATCCCAAGGCTGCTTTGAAGGTTCATACCACACCTTCACCACTACGCTGTCCCACTATAACATGGATGCCTAGCGTATTAGTGAAGGGATCCCTGACGACACACATACAAGCTCACCGTGCTCAAAGGCGACCCGCACGATCCGAACAGGCCACACATTATGAAAATAAGATATTATTTCCATGTAAGAACACAACATCTTCATTGTTTATGTAATTACACATTTTTCGTATATAGCATCTAATATATTAGTTTTTGCTATGAAGTGCCACAAACAACTTCTTGACTCTGTGCTATGTGGATACTAAGTGTGTGAGTTTCATAGAAACAGTGAGAGGTACCGAACGAACCCTGAAGACGTAAGTCATATATATCCTACTATAAACTCATCCTATGACTAAACATGACATATGAAACTAATACATCATACTATATTTTTTTCAGATGCCTACCATCCCTACCACCAGCAATCGTATGACCGACCGTGACATCGACAACATTTGCGCTGACATGGCAAGGTTCATCCAACGCGAGATTTGCCATAGCACAGGCTCATTCTTTGACCATGATGGGTTGCTTGCTTTTGACGAGCACAAGTCTCTTAGCAACTGGACGACATCTAATTAGCGTATAAAAGAACAAATGATGTTGAATAATTTGTGTAAATATTATTATCAATTGCATTGTAACACTTAATGGTTGTGTATCTATATGGCATGAACAATAGTCTTGTTAATTGATGTGTCAAATCATAATACTCTGACGAGGGGCATGAACAATAGTCTTGTTAATTGATGTGTCAAACCATAATACTCTGACGAGAAATAGTAATTGTATAATTGATAGAAATAAATTTAAAATTTATAATAATTAAAAAACTTTGTTTTTACCCTGGTGGCGGGTCACTTAATTAGCCGCCTGGCGGCACTCTTAACTGGCCACCAACAGCACATATTATGTCTGTGCTGGCGGCTGCCATAAGTGGCCCGCTAGCACAGATGCCATTTGTGTTGGCACCAGAGTGTTTGCGGGCGCCATACCCGCCAGCACAAATACGATTTGACCGCCAACACAGATTGTTACAATAGAAGAATACATTTATTCTGTGACGGATTACAGGTGACGGTTTCAAAATCCATCACAGATAATGGGCCTGAAGTAAGTTTGGTTGATTTTTTTGGCTCAAACCTGAATTTTGTGGCCTGTAATTGATATTGGGATGATCTGAAATGATAATGGGCCTGAAGTAAGTGGGCTTGGCCCATAATTGATATTGGTTTGGTCTGAATTTATAATAAGTCTGAATTTAGTGGGTTTAAATTTGTGGCCCACAATTGGTATTCGATTGGGCTGAAATTATAATGGGCTTGAAATTAGTGGGCTGGAAAATCTAGCCCATAATGACGTCAGCATTCACATCATCGTCCATTTAAGCATCCACGTCAGCATTCTTGTAAGCATCCATGTCATCATCTGCTGCCATGTCAGCGTCCACGTGAGTCGGCCAAGTCTGCTGCCATGTGTCTTATAATGACGTGGCAATTCAATCTGTGACGGTTCTAGTCGTCACTACCATTGGGCTTTGGGCTGGATTGGATTGGGCTTAAATCAAATCGTGATGGTTTTAAACCGCCATAGATTGAGCTAAATTGTGACGGTTTGACAAAATCCGTCACGCGATTTAATCCGTGACGCTTAATCCATGATGGAAATGGAAACCGTCACGGATGGCATTTTACGACGGTTTTTGAGGCTTTTGCGACGAAAAGTGACTGTCACGGAATAAATAGTTTCTTCTAGTGAATTACTCGCCTAGTGTTTATTATTTGGTTGGAAGTTTTAATCGTGGAATAGATTTGCTATGAGTTTTGATCCTGTCCCTTAAAAGAGTATAGATAATCGTTTGGTATTGGTACGCCAATGAAGCGTGTCACAGCCTCTACAGGGTGCTGAGAATTGAAGGCTTGCCCACGGACTTCGCTGAGCTCCATTAGGCAGGAATAAAGATTAGGGTCTTGAGAAGTCAGGAGTCAGTACTGAAAAATTCAGTCAATGCCCGCCTATCCTCTCCAGTGCTGAGAAGTGTTACCTTCAACATCCACAGCTATCCGTTCTGTATAAACTATCAAACAGTAGAAAACCTGGGCACACACATCATGTATGACGCATTGTATGCCTTCATAGACCAAACCACCACCTCCTGATAAAAAAATTAAATGCAATACACATCTATGAAGCTACTAAACCTTTCAGAACACGCCGAGAAACAGGGACAACCGCAGACGCATCCACGGCAAGAGATGGCCAGAGAAAACCTCGAGCTGAAGCTGGTCGGGCAGTGGGCGAGCGCCTTTCGTCACCAGAGTGAAACTTGCTCTTCATCTCAAGGGTCTTAGCTATGAGAGCATCGAGGAGGATCTCCGCAACAAGAGCGAGCTGCTCCTGAGCTCTAACCCAGTGCACAAGGCGGTCCCGGTATTGATCCACAACGGTAAGCCCATCTGTGAATCGCAGATTATCGTGCAGTACATTGACGAGACCTTCGTCGGCAATGGTCCTTCCCTACTCCCAGCTGATCCCTACGAACGCGCCGTTGCTCGCTTCTGGGCTGCATACATTGAAGAAAAGGTCCATAATCACAAACATACCCCAGAGCTCTTATCTCCTTCGAACTTAAGATAGTTCCAGAATTTACATGCTGACAATAACATGCGCGCGGACGCAGCTGGTGGCGCCATGGGATCGGGTGTTCAGAGTCAAGACGGACGAGGAGAGGGAGGAGGCGATGAAGCAGATGACCGCAGCAGCGGGAGTTCTAGAGGGAGGCCTCAAGGAGTGCTCCAAGGGGAAGTGCTTCTTCAGCGGCGACAGCGTTGGCTATGTGGATGTCATTCTGGGCGGTGCTGCCTCGTACGCCATGGCAAACGAGGGGCTCTTTGGTGCCAAGCTTTTCGATCCCATCAAGACGCCGCTCCTGGCCGCGTGGCTGGAGCACTTCTCCGAGCTCGACGCGGCCAAGGCAGTCCTTCAGAATGTCGACAGGGTGGTCGAGCACGGCAAGTTTCTGATAGCGAAGAACTCCGCCCGGGCTTCAAACAACTGAACCACCAGCATGGCGACGGTGACGCGATTCCTGTTGGGCTGGAGAAAAATATGGTCCTATACTCCTATGGTTTTATGATGATTGCAAATGATACAGTCCTGCTGGTGGCTTGTATTTGCCACTCGAACAATAACGTGATTAGTGTAAAGAATAAGCTAAAAAGATGTATGTTCTTGTACCCTCGCGGAATACAACTTTTGTCCAGTCATATTGTGTTCTCTTTCTCTACGCGCAAATTTGAGAGACTGGTAAGCAAATCTTGATATTAAGAAAGTCATCACATATCCGGGTATCTCACTGATGATATGAGCACATCATCCTTGTCATTATCTTGTTTTTTTCCTGACCTTCGGTTGGCCATATATATCATTGTTGGTTGAAGGGCTCAGGAAAATTTGGGTGCGTACTTAATTATCTATCCATTAATTGTAAAGGTGTGAGTGTATGCTGATGTTTGGAAAGAGGTGGGAAAGTTCGCTAAATGACATTCTTCGAGTGGAAGAAATGTCTGGAGTGCTAAGACGACAGAGTTAGCCAAGTCAAGTCAATGTAAACATCGACATATAGTTTTATGTGGAGAAATTAGAGCCACAATATGATGGGAGCAACGGGTGTCAGAGCTTGACTTGGGCCAATCACCATTTTGCATGAGGGATGAGTTGCATGCTTCTCGCGCAAGACATGCGCAAATCACCTAGCTACAGCTAGTGTAAGATGTTTGATCTTTTTCAGACCTAATGCAAAACTAGCTTCTACTTCACATAAATTAAAGAAAATAAACAAATGTATGGGATGAACCACTCCATAAGAAATGGGAACAATGGAGGTCAATGGTATGCTTTCAGCTAGAATAATTTGGTTATCCAACTTAACTAGATATGAACCAAAGAATCCCCTCCAATTGTCCGTACTTATTGCAGGAGATTGTGCAGAAAATTAGTTCAACTTCCACTCCAATCAAATATGGATGGGAAGACAATAGGTTTATTCAAACATGCCTTGAATGCCTAGAATCCCTAGAGTTGATCTTCCTCTGCATCTGCGCTAAACTCTGCTCGCAAGTCCGGGACTTGCAGTACAAGCCAGGAGCTCAATTTTGTTTATTATTATACGCGGATATGGAAAATGGTCCCTTAGCTTCAAACGTTGGCACGAACATCATGGATGATGCAATGTTGCTGTTGCCGCCATAACTATCGTGATCTTACTACCGTGTATCCAATCGCGCCCAAGCTCCATATATACACGGCTTTTGCTAGCCCGGGCAAAGTGGCAAACCAAAGCGCTAACAAGCAAAGAAAACTGTCGCCATCTTCGCACCCAATCCCGTAGTGAGGACAGGAAATGGCAGGAAGTGAGCTGAAGCTGCTTGGTACATGGGCGAGTCCATGGGCTTGCAGAGTGAGAATTGCTCTCCATCTCAAAGGTCTGAGTTATGACTTCGTCGAGGAGGACCTTGATAACAAGAGCGACCTCCTTCTCACGTCCAACCCAGTGCACAAGAAGGTGCCTGTGCTCATCCACGAAGGCAAGCCTATCAGTGAATCGCACATCATCGTGCAGTATATTGACGAGGCCTTTGCGAGCATTGGTTCCTCTCTCCTCCCCTTGGACCCCCACGAACGTGCAATTGCTCGTTTCTGGGGCGCTTACATGGACGACAAGGTTTAACAATACCTAATTTTTTTCGTGAACAACTATGGTAGCTCACAGCATTCCAGGTTTAACATTTTGACGCATGTTGCTCCCATCCATGTGTGTGCATGTGTGCAGCTAGTGGCGGCATGGGTGAAGGCGTTCAAGGCCAAGACAGAGGAGGAGAAGTTGGAGGGGACCAAGCAGATTCTCGAGGCTGTGGAGGCACTGGAAGGTGCCCTGAGAGAGTGTTCCAAGGGCAAGCCTTTCTTCGGAGGAGACACTGTCGGGTACCTGGACGTCATGCTAGGCGGGATCCTCACGTGGCTGCACGGGACCGAGGCGCTGTGCGGTGTCGAGTTCTTTGACCCTGCCAAGACCCCGCTTCTGTCCGCATGGGCGGAACGCTTCGGCGCTCTGGAAGCTGCCAAGGTCGTTCTGCCGGACGTTGATAGGCTGGTCGAGTTCGCCAAGGTGAGGCGCGCGCAGCAGGATGCAGCCGAGGCCGCAGCTGTTGCCGCGAAGAACTGAGCCGGCATGACATCGTGAGTGCAGTCGTCTGGTCAAAGGAAATAATGTTTGGATGATCAAAATAAGCAGAATATATGTTATGGCAGTGTCGTGTTGATTGTTGTCTATGATTACCTTTTTGTGTGATGATAATATATATAATATTGAATAATAATGGTCTGACCTGTGTTAAACTGTTAATGCGCCTCACATTTCCTATTGCATAGTTGTATTTTGTCGTGAACTGGCCAATGGGATTGCTGCTTCGTTACTCCTTTACCAGCCTTAAATCTTACTGCATTAAAAAAAATACATACACTAAAAATGGCAACAACCATAAATGTAGTCAATATATTTTATCGAAACGGATTTGGAACCACCATTTTGAGATACTACATTCAACAAATATTCAATCTTAGCTCAAGCAAATTGAAATAAGCTAGTTCAATAATTTCATGTCAACATTTTGGATAACAACTATTCAACATTTTCTTTAACTTGATTTAACAGACGTTTTTAATAAAAGTTGTTATATGCTAAAGCTGCATATCCAAATGTTGAACATACATATTTAAAATATTGAAATAGTACATTTCAAACATTAGTTTTTAAAAATAAAAAAATACTCCATCCATTCTGAAATATAAGGCATCGTCCTAGCAAATTTAGGACAAATTAAGTTCTAAGCAACATGATGATTGGAACAGAATCCAAAATTGGCTCATGGTTTGGGAGAAAAATGTATCTCATGGTCTGGCCAATCCTCTAGCAATACATGTTCTCACACTATTCAATGCAGCCCAGTCCTCTCTCTCCCATCCGCGTAAATCTCAGTCACTCATTTGCCTCCTGCACGAATAGAAGAGGAAGGTCGATAGCTCGTACGGAGTATATGTTTTTTGTGCTTTATACACGTGTTATCATCCTTGAGATCGTGCCGCATGGTGACAGGTAGCATCCCTTCTTGTTTGATTTCTTTTTCCATCCTCCTTGGCTTATGATGATAGCGTCTGAAACTTATTCAACGCTTACCCATCTTATCCGGTGCAGAAAATCCTTGATGTCAACGTCTGCACAAGCATAAATTGATTCAGCTCTGGGAATGGCATAAACAATTGCAAAAACCAGGCACATTATCATATATATGACGCATCGAATTGGGTGCTTTCATTGACCATACAACCATATCTCACCTCCATTATACCGATACTAAATCCCCCAACCCAAGAGAAGCTCTACGGCTTTGGAGATGGCCGGAGGAAACGGTGAGCTGAAGCTGGTCGGGCACTGGGCGAGCCCGTTCGTCACCAGAGTGAAACTTGCGCTCGCCCTCAAGGGCCTCCGCTACGAGTACGTTGAGGAGGATCTTAGGAACAAGAGCGAGCTACTTCTAAGACTCAACCCGGTGCACAAGTCAGTGCCCGTGCTGATCCATAACGGGAAGGCCATCTGCGAATCCCCGGTCATCCTGCAGTACATCGACGAGGCCTTCGCCGGCACCGGCCCATCTCTTCTCCCCGCCGACCCTTACGAACGTGCCGTTGCTCGCTTCTGGGTCGCCTACATCGATGACAAGGTTTGAAGGCCAATTAATCTCGCATACCCATTGCTTATTTCTTCAAGATGCAGCTGACTTAACTTTTTTTTTTTGAAGAAAAAAGCTGACTTAACTGTGAAATCATCTATATGGCTTGTGCGCAGCTAGGACCACCGTGGGACCGCGTTTTCAGGGCCAAGACGGACGAGGAGAGAGCCGAGGCAATGAGGGAGACTTTTGCAGCGGCGGGAGCTCTAGAGAGAGCCCTGAGAGAGTGCTCTAAGGAGAAGGACTTCTTTGGCGGCGACAGCGTTGGGTACGTTGACATCGTTGTGGGGAGCTTGATCCCGTGGGTGAAGGCGACCAGCGTGCTCGCCGGTGCTGAGCTCGTCGACGCCGCGGAGATGCCGCTTCTGGCCGCATGGATAGACCGGTTTGGCGAGCTCGACGTGGCCAAGGCAGTCTTGCAGGACGCCGACAGCTTGGTCGAGCACGGCAGGATGCTGATGGCAAAAAATGCCGCCCGGGCTTCAAACAACGGCTAACCAAATCCTCTTCGGTTGGGAATTATTTTCTGATATAGATTGCAAATAATACTACGGTGGTCTGTGTTTGTGGCCTGTACTTGCTTTCAGTTGATCGATGTGATTAGTGTAGGGAAGAATATGCAGAATAAAAAATTTATGCTGTCAACTGTCATTCTATTCTTCTCGTGGAGTGTCTTGCATGTTTTCTGAACCAGTTTATTTCTTTCATCAATGTTCTTTTTTTTCATACTAGTATAGAGGTAAGAGTATTTTTCAAGCCAATCAATCCAGCTGCCCATAATGTCTCTTTGTTGCCCCCCACCCCCCAACAATTTTTTTTTTTTGTTCATTTCGCTGTCCCAATGATGTCAAAAAATGGTGTAATGATGAAGATATGGCTAGTTCGTGACACAGGTGGATATATTGTGGAGAATATTGTAGGTTTAGGTACCAGTGTTCCATTAAAAAAGTTAAATTATTCTTTTAAACTTGACAAAACACATCATTTTGAAGCTCACTGTGACACCCCAGGTCTTAATATGATTGATAGAATACTCATATCAACAAGTTGCAACATTTTTCTGGAAGCTCATCTCGAAAGAACTCCGGGGTAAAGCGTGCTTGGCCCGGAGCAATTTAGGGATAGGTGACCGACCAGGAAGTCCTTCCCGGTGTGTACGAGTGATGACAAAATGCGCAGAAAAGACATGTGTTGGTCTGTGAGGAAAGTCTTGAGATCCTATAGAGCTAGGTGTAAGCGGTCCCGGCCTTAGTGAGGCGGGACGTTACACTCACGTCTTCGTGAACCAAAGAAATTAGGTTCTGACTTATGTGAAAATTGTCTTATGAAAAAAGTCACTTTTAAAGTTTCCATGAATTTCAGCTAGAATCAAATAGTTGCTGCATTTTCAAGGGAGTTTTATTAAAACGCATCGTCAAAGTTTAACGTAAGATCCATGTCGAAAGCACAAACTTGAGGTTTCACGGTTTTCATGTCTCAACTAGTTTGAGCTTCAATTACATATGTTTGAAGGTTATCACGGACAAGCTATTAAATTTTCTAGATGTTTGCCTTTACCCTTATTTACCATTAAATTGTTATTTCTATGATGCAGAAAATATTCTCCTAATCAACAAGTATGATTTTCCATGACGTTTTATACTATGGGGAAAAACCATATGTGAAAAAAATGTAACAATCTAACAGCGATAACAAGTCGCCAACAGATGTGGTGGGGAGTGGTGATTGTCGGACACAGACGCAGAAAGAACTCCAAAGGAGGATATGGCAACGAGTAGAGACCGTGGTGCAAGGCGGCACAAGACTCTACGGGATATGGAAACTAGTCGACATAAGGAAAGCACTCGCATAGCGAGGCTTGCTTAGGTTACTGCTCGAATTAGACTAGGATTCCACTCTTGTAACCCTGCCAACCAGTATATAAGGTTGAGCAGGGACCCCTCTCAAAACATGTTCAACTCAATACGTTCCAATAGAACATCAATCTACAGAATAGAGAACCACGACTAGTCTTACCGATCATAGATCGATAAGACAAGCTTGTACTCATATTCACACTACGTAATACAAGATCAGCAACAGGACGTAGGGTATTATGCCTAGTTGGCGGCCCGAACCTGTATAAATCTCGTGTCACGTAATCGTCGAGTTCCTGATTCTACGAGCACTCCACCAAAATTCTACTACCTAGGGATACCCCTCGGTGGAATAGCCGGTAAAACACCGACAGTGATCGAGTACCTTACCTTCAATACCGTGAGCCTTACTCCTTGCATCCAGCGTTCAGACATCATCCAATGGCTCTCAACACTTCAACTCAACATATTATAGCTAAAAAAGGACTTTCAGATAGCAGCAAAATACTACTCCCTCCGTTCGTGATTATTTGACGTTCCCGACCAATATAGGCTGTAATTCCCTATCTTGCCCTCCGCATCATGTGTTCTGCTCCACCATCGTGTTCGTCGTATGCTGGCGCGACCGTCTCCGTCGTGATCTTGCGTGTCGGTGGCAGACCTCCCCACTACCGGAACCTTAACCTCCTAACGTGGATCTTTTGCTGGCGATTGAGTATAAATCTTCCTTTTCTCCCTGTCGGTTATTGCCAGAAGTTTTCGCGATGATAGATTCGATTCGATCAGGGTAGTGTCCTTCCGCAGATGCAGGATGCTGCAGTCGATCGAGCTCACCTGATGCCATGGGTTCTGAGCAATAGATCGATGAAAACTTATCTCGACTGTGCCTACGCATCGCAGGGATGGGCGACGTCTCAGATATCATCTCCAGCAGTTCAACTGCCTGCTTGACCTTCTCCTCTTTCAAGCTGCCGCCGGCCCGCCGACACTAGCAGTCGCGAGCTGGACGGAGATGGCGTGCATCCGAACTCCGAAGGACGTGACGCGTTCGCTGCCGGATGCTGAGATGCAATCGACAACGATTATCACAGAACGTTTGAATAGCGGTTTGCTTGCGCAGTGGAACAGAGGCGTCAGAGGACAGGGGCAAAGTTGTCAGTCCATATATGTTTTTGCACTATGACGTCAAATATTTTAACACCTTTTGATTTGACTTGGGCGGCGTCAAATAAACGCGAACGGAGGGAGTACAATACAAGTAGTAACCAAATTTAGGGGTACAATAAAAGCAATAACCAAATTTAAATTTAATTTATGAGATGTTAACTCAGGTTTGAAACCGGTGCAAAATCCATAAGTATCTAACATATGCTAGTTTTTCACAAGTTATCATATTAAACTTTTAGAAAGGATATTGATTTGTGAAAATTAAATTTGAATTTGGTTCCTGCTTTTTGTTGTAGTTCTACTGTTATTTATATACTTTTTTGGGTTGAAATGCTAAAGTAAATATTGAGAACACTTGAATGATGTTTGGAGAGTGGATGCAAGAAGGAAGGTAAGGCTCATGGTGACATGCTGAAGGTAAGACACCGAATCCCTGTGGGTTCCATAGTGACTTGTGCTAGCTAGCTAGGAACTCATTAGCAGCGACAAGATTATTTGCCCCCTCTCTCCTCTACTCACTCTGTCCCTAATCAATTGTATCGTTGGTGTGTCTGTCATAAGTTTGATTCGATTTGTAAAAAATAAGTGCAATATTTGTATCTTTAAATAAATTTATTAAAAAACTAGATTTAAAGATCTTTCCAATGATGGCTAATTATGTACCATAAATATTAATATTTTTTAATATATATGTTTCTCAATAAGTACAAACGACAGTTAATTAGGGAATATGTGGGAAAAAATGCACACGTAAGATAGCTATGACAGCCTTGTTGGAGACGCCTTAAAGTGTGCTGTCGTCAAAAAATTGTGAAATTCAAGAAGCAAGGTGGGAAAATTCTCTATTGTATTATATTCTTCTCAGATCTAAGACTAAGAGATATGCCTGGATACTTGGGCGATGGTTGGGTCGCCGTCAAGGATAGACTGCTTGGGCCATGACAATATCATTTCGCATGAGTGATAAGTCGTATGCTTCTCATGCAAGACAGGCGGCAATCACCTACCGGTAATACAAGATTTTTTTTTTTCTTCACTAACCTTTTTCCCTTTTCAATAGCTAATGCGAAAGTTGAACATAGAAAAGGTGACCATCAACTGTTTAGGACGGAGCCACTTTATAGAAAAGGTTAACAATTTGGAACGTTTGTGACTATAGGTAGAGAATAAATTAGGTTATCCAACTGGAACATATGCACCATTTAGTACCTAGACTCTCCATCATTCATCTTTCCTCTGAAACTGCATTTTCTGAAATAGGGCATGGGCTCTATTACTAATAATTAATCAAAGAAGAATAGGAAGTTACAGCAAAAGGTTGGGCAAGAGCTCTGAAACTATTTAATACTAATCACGGGTCCTGGACTTGCAGGACAAGTCACAAGCTCTGAATTCGGTCCATATGTGATCTTGAAAGGCTCTGATCAGGTGTTGGCACGAGCATCAGGGATGACGCAATATCTCCATTGCCGCGAAACATATCATATTCGTGACAACATACCCCATCGCCCAAGCTTCTACTTTATATATACCGCTCGCCTTGCTCTCGCCAGCCCCGGCAAAATAAATCACTAGCAAGCAAAGAGAAGGTGCAAATCTTACGGACCCAACCACTGATACTAAAATTTTGCAGGACAGCAAATGGCGGGAGGTGAGCTGAAGCTACTTGGTACCTGGGCGAGTGTCTGGGCTTGCAGAGTGAGAATTGCGCTCCATCTTAAGGACCTGAGATATGACTACGTCGAGGAGGACCTTGAGAACAAGAGCGACATCCTCCTCGCGTCCAACCCCGTGCACAAGAAGGTACCTGTGCTCATCCATGATGGCAAGCCGATCAGTGAGTCGGCTGTCATCGTGCAGTATATTGACGAGGCCTTTGCGACCAATGGTACCTGCCTCCTCCCCTCAGATCTCCATGGCCGCGCAGTTGCTCATTTCTGGACCGCTTACATCGACGACAAGGTCTCACCACCGTACACTAATTTTCGTACATCAAAAGCTCACTGCATTCCAGGTTTGACATTTTTCATACGAGTTATATACTCACATCCATCATGTGTATGTGCAGCTAGTAGCGGCATGGGTAAAGGCATTCAAGGCAAAGACAGAGGAGGAGAAACTGGAAGGGACCAAGCAGATGCTTGTGGTGGTGGAGACACTGGAAGGTGCTCTGAGAGAGTGTTCCAAGGGCAAGCCTTTCTTCGGTGGTAACAGAGTCGGGTACCTGGACGTCATGCTAGGCGGGCTCCTCTCGTGGCTGCACGGGGCCGAGGCGCTGTGCGGTGTCGAGTTCTTTGACGCCGCGAAGACCCCGCTCCTGTCGGCATGGGCGGAGCGCTTCGGCGCTCTGGACGCTGCCAAAACCGTTCTGCCGGACGTCGGCAAGGTGGTCGAGTTCGCCAAGATGAAGCGTGCACAGCAGGATGCTGCCGAGGCAGCTGCAGCTGCCGCGAAGAACTAAGCTGGTCGGAGGAAATGTTTGGGTGATAAATAATGGAAGCAGAATGCAGGTTTCTTGGCAGCATCGTCGTCGTTGGTTGTTGTTGTTATGATTATGATTACTTGATCCGTGTGATGATAATAAACTGAATAACGAAGATCTGTTCTCTATCGGGGCTTGGGCTACTGAAGCGCTGTTTGAATTATTGTGGCATTACCCCTTCCATCATCCCAAAATGTAAAACTGGTCCTCAATTTTTTTTGTTAACGACGACAGTTGGCTTCGAGTTTTATTTGTTAGGTTATCGCTGCTTGCAAAAGGTTATCTTAGCTGTTTTACAGCTAGTTATCTTGTCCAAAGATCCTATACGTTGTGAAGATCGGGACCGAGTCTCATCAAAATTTCCGCCTACAAGATCAAAATGTATAAAGAGAACTTCCCAGTGCTATCAGCAATGAAGTATTAGTGGGATGGTAATGATGGATCACAGAGCGAAAGAGAGGCTGTGGGTTTGAAACCTGCAAAAGAACGCACGCGTATTTGTCACAAAAACATGTGAGATTTGCTAATGCTAGTTCCTGGGTTATGAACCACTAGTGAATTTGCTTATACTTTCTCTAGTTTTCCATCGAGACAGAGTTGGGCGAACCACTCCTGCGACGTATGGTTCTTGAAAATTTCTCATCAGCCCATCAAACTAACTTTGGCTCAAAAACGTTACGACCGAAAGACGGAGTAACCAACGCCCAAGCTCTATATACCGTCACTCTGCTTAATTTGTCCAAAGAATCACACACAACACGGTAACAAACACGGCCAACAAAGAAGACGAAATATTAACACGCGACTGGCTGCAGGAAATGGCAGGTGCAGGCGAAGATATGAAGCTTCTGAGCACTTGGTTCAGTCCCTTCGGGTCCAGGGTGAAGCTCGCGCTCCACCTCAAGGGCCTGAGCTACGAGTACGTCGAGGAGAGCCTCCAGAGCAAGAGCCAGCTCCTCCTCGAGAGCAACCCCGTGCACAAGAAGGTCCCCGTGCTCTTCCATAGGGGCAAGGCTCTCTGCGAGTCCATGGTCATCGTGAACTACATCGAGGAGGCCTTCCCTGACGCCGGACCGTCGCTCCTCCCTTCCGACCCCTACGAACGCGCCATCTCTCGCTTCTGGGTTTCTTTTATCGAGAACAAGGTCTCGCATTCTGCATTCATCTACTTTATATATGTGCATCGATACACATGTTATTCGCGATTCGATTGACACTGCAAATTCAAACTTTTTAAAATTTTGTGTGTGTGTTTGTGCGGCGCGCAAGTACAGTTTGTGGGGCCGTGGTGCCAGCTCTTCGAAGGAGCCAAGACTCGCGCCGAGAAGGCCGAGGGGTTGAAGCAGATTCTCGCGGCGAGAATGGCCATGGAGGGCGCTCTGGAGGGGAAGCCCTTCTTCGGCGGCGACAGCGTTGGGTGCGTCGACATCGCGCTGGGCGGCCTGCTCGTGTGGGTCCGCGCGTCCGAGGTGCTGTTCGGCGTCAAGTTCTTCGACGCCGCCACGACCCCGCTCCTGTCGGCATGGGCGGAGCGCTTCGCCGCGCTCGACGCGGCTAGGGCGGCCCTGCCGGACTTCGGCAGGGTGCTCCAGTACGCCATGATGGTGCGGGGTCCGGCGGCAGGCGCTGTGGCGGTGAACAACTGAACAGCTACGGGTCTTTGAGCTCTCGATCAAGCTAGAATTACTTTATTGTAGTGTACCGGATCATTGTTACAACTGATTGTCAGCAGCTATGTCGTTGTGTTCTTCGATCAGGTGCACCGTACATGCAGCTTACGGTCAGTGTAGTATATATGTATGGCTGATTTATACGTATTTTTGCAATTTCTATGATTTCATTATTGCACTCCGATTTAATAAATAAAGTTTTAACATGGGTTGGCTTAATCCCTCTGAACTCCCGCAACTCTAAGCGATGAATGGAGTGGGGCTCAACCACGCGAACGATGTCGTGCTCCAACGGCTCATTGACACAGTAAGCGCCCGATAATCCAGCATACCAGTGAAACTAATCCAACATTCAGTGAGCATATTATGAAATAGTATATCCAAAATATTTAATTAATATATTCAAAATATTGAAATGGTCAAGTTGTAATAGTGATCCTTAGAAACAAAATTTAAGGGAACACCCCTCCAGTAAACCAATCTTTCTCCATGGACATAAGACAATTTTGCAAACATTAAAACAATGAATGTAGTTTGTAATATTTTCATTCACTATTTATAGTTGAAGAATATGAAAAATAAAATAAACATTTATACGAATTTGGTCATTTTACATCGCTTTTTAATAAAACTAGTAATTACTTCATTACTAACTAACCTAAGTTACAAAATTGGCAAATGATATTACTACATTAGTAGAGATAGAGAATAAAGATGTGAATGAATTGATCTAGATATCATGGTGGTGGTTGTGTTAATTTTGATAAGAGGTCAACATCTACAAATTATCTCATATATATTTCTCTTAAAGTTAATATAACTTGAGCGTCTACTCAATAAATGCTAACTCACAATATTGGAAAATAATATAATTCGTGTCAACAACTTTTTTGCTCAACATAAAACTAAAAGATATATAGTAAATATAATAATATAATTAGTAACTAATAATGAAAGTGGAACAATTTTTTCATGAAACTAGAACATTGTTCACGTAAAACTAGAATGTTTTTGTGGAAAGCATTTTTTTGAGAACTAGATTTTTTTTCTTATCTGTGAAACAGAAAAAGAAAATTCTGAACCTTGTTATAGCTTTATATAAAACAATGCTCTTGAAGGAAATGTCCTCTAAACATGCTAAGTGTGGTATGCTTTTTCAAATTTTATTGTAAAAAAATAAAATAGTATCATTGGAATTTAATTGAACTACTTGGTTTAGAAACTTTTTTTCTTAAAAAAATAAATTGTTTCCGGCCTCTGCGACCGCACACAGCCAAATTTTTTTAATAATATCTGCTCAAATGGCACTCACAAATCAGAAGGAAAGGAATACACAAAAGAGAGGATCTAATTGTAAGCAAAGTGCATTAGTGCTTATCCTTTTTTGGTGAATATATCAAAAGCAAAGACGTCCAAATGTGTTGCTCTCTATACAGACCGGCAGTCTTATGCCCTCATGCTGCAACAATGCCAAAAAACATCGCAACCAATATGTTCTTCTAAAAATATCCTGCATAAAAGAAGTGAATTGTTTTTTCTCAAAAAACAAATCGTTGTGCGTACACCAAATGGCCCCATAATAGCCGCCAGCCCGCCACCCCCACAAAGATCCAATTTGTCTCCCTTTTTCCCTTTCCCCTACTCGATTTACAAACTACGTCTGTTTTATTTTCAATTTTTTTGTTGGTACTTGGTAAATAGAGGTTTTGATATTTGCGACATAATCGCTTCTAGTAGCATGCACGACAAACAGCGCCCTTTGTTCGTTGAGTTGGCCGGTGTGTGATGGCCATGGCGTAACCGGACTGACTTTGCTAACTTCCCTTTTGACATTCTACCACGCAGAAACTCTACGTGCACCGTAAAACTTGAAACTGGCTGCAAAACCCGAGCGCGCGTGGCCAAGTACGTTATCCATGTGCGGACGGTACTGCCCTGCATTCAATTCTGCGAGCCACCGACTCAGGCAATGCATAAATAAAGCAAACAGAAACCTTGTTCTGCGATTCGTTTAGCTCCTTGATATTGACCCAACAACTCATGAATTTACCTACTACCTTCCTTTACTCTGGTTTCCTGTTGACCCGAACCACTTCTCTCTAAAATTTCGCGAAACATCTAAATAGGGCCCGTATATGTTCCTTACGCAGCTCAGATCACTCAACAATCAACGTCGGCTCACAGATGTCGCTATCGAACGGCGGAGTAACCAACGCCAACAGCTCTATATATGCAACTGTTCTCCTTTATCCAACAATCACACAGGCAGGCAAGGAAAGGAACACGTCCCAAAATAAAGAAATTAAACATGGCCGGAGGAGGCGACGAGCTGAAGCTTCTGAGCACTTGGTTCAGTCCGTTCGGGTCCAGAGTGAAGCTCGCGCTCCACCTCAAGGGCCTGAGCTACGAGTACGTGGAGGAAGACCTCATGAACAAGAGCCAGCTCCTCCTCGAGAGCAACCCCGTGCACAAGAAGGTCCCCGTGCTCTTCCACAGGGGCAAGGCTCTCTGCGAGTCCATGGTCACCGTCGACTACATCGAGGACGCGTTCGCCGACGCCGGACCGCCGCTCCTCCCCACTGACGCATACGAACGTGCCATCGCCCGCTTCTGGGTCGCCTTCATAGAGACCAAGGTTACCTCAACGCCATGCCGTCCTGGCGCTAATTGAACTGATTGTTCACTGCAGATAATTCAACTAAGCGTTTAATTAATTTGCTTGTCTTGTGTTGTGCGCGCGCGTGCAGCTGGTGGAGCCGTGGTTCCGAATGCTTGACGGCACCAGGACGCGTGCGGAGATGGCCGAGGGGGTGAAGCAGATGGTCGCGGCGGTGGCGACCCTGGAGAGCGCGCTGGGGCAGTGCTCCAAGGGGAAGCCCTTCTTCGGCGGCGACAGCGTCCGGTACGTGGACGTCGCGCTGGGCGGCCTCCTTGTTTGGGTGCGGGCTTCCGAACTGCTGCTCGGCGTCAAGTTCCTCGACGCCGCCAGGACGCCGCTCCTGGCGGCCTGGGCCGAGCGCTTCGCCTCGCTTGAAGCGGCAAAGGCGGCCCTGCCGGACTTTGGCAGGGTGATCAAGCACGCCATGATGAGGCGCGGCGCCGCGGCTGGCGCTTTGGCGGCGAACAACTGAACGTACGGTGCATTGAGGAATGACACTCGCTCGTGTTATGTGGTGCGTGCGGTGCAACTTGTGCGGTCAGTTTGTTAAGCACGGTTGATCGATGTATTATGTACACGTCTCTTCTGTGGCTTTCTATGCTTTCATGTCATATGTTTCAATAAAAATAGTGGGAGTTACCCTTCAGACACGAAAAATGAGTAATATTTCTATGATTCTAGACATTTGTTCAAGCCATCGGATCATCTACGCAAAGTCTTCAAGCTCCGGTAGCACGATTGGTCATATCTAGGCCCCTTTATTATTGAGGTCAACTTGAGGGGTTTCTATACCACCTCCTTATGGAAGATGATTAAACAATTTATCTATAATGTCCATCAACTTGAGGGGTTGCTAACAATGGCACATTAAACATTTCAACCGGAAAATTGTTTGATAAAAATATTGATAAAAATTTTCAAAAAAAATTGAACCTATATTTTCTCAGAAATGTTGAACCTCAACATTTTTCAAAAAAATTAACCAATATATTTTTAAAAATATTAAACCTCAACATTTTTCTAAAAAATATTGATCACCAATTTTTTTTAAAAAAGTTGAACCAACATTTTTTCAGAAATGTTGAACTTCAACTTTTCGAAAAAAAGTTGAGCCAACATTTTTATATATTTTCAATGTTTCGGCAGCTAGGGCTGCGGGCGCGTGGAGGGCTAGCAGTGGCACGGGCTAGCAGGCCGGTGGCGCGTAGAGGGCCGGCGGGGCCAAGGTGGCTGCGGATGGGCTACGGAAAATTAGGGTTTGGAGGGGCCTAGTGCATCCAACGGTCACTATTAGTTGCACGAATCTCAAAAAATAAAGGTCAGATAGAAAAAATCTTCCATGAAGATGTATAGGATTCTAGGGCTGTTATCCTAAATGCTAAACGGTAAACAGTCGGTCACTCTTTGTTTAGTGTTTAGGCAGTTTAGACGGTGTTTAAAAGGAGTTAAACGGCCTAAACAGTTTTGCATAGTAACACTAAGATATACATATTTATGTACATAGAAATCAAATTTGCTAGAAGTTCTATACATTTGCACATGTAAAAAGCAAGTATTCTACAACACTTCATATACTTACGATGTTAATTACGGCGATGTTGATTGTGGCAGTTGTAACCATCGTATTGGCTAAATTATGAATTAAATGGTCATTTAACTTATGTAATCATGATTAACTCGAATTTGTTTAGTTTAAATGGTTTAGATGGTTTTAAACGGTTTAAATGGGTTTAAATGGTCCAACTGTTTAATTCATCATTTATGGCCTAAACGACATGTGTGACCTCTGTGTTTAAACGGACTAACGGCCGTTTAGACGTATGGAGCAGTCAACTTGACCTGTCCAACAGGTTGCACCAGTGCATTAGCGTGCGGCCTACCGTGGCCCAACAAAAGAAAGGAGGATTTTTGGGCGCATTCTGTTTTGTTTTGTTTCACCTTAAAAAATATGATAACTTTTGTATGAAGTGTCCACTTTAAATTTTTGCATTTCTTGTGATGAGATCTATAAACAAGATCTATGATGGATATGTTTTGGAATAATTTTTATATATTTGCAACTTATATTAAATATGTTGTAGATACTTATGTATTAAATGTCTAGTGACTTACGTGTAATCATCTCAACAAATTATACATATAAATTGCCAAAAACAAAGATCCACAAGATAATGCATTGTCTATTATTTCATTATCTCTTTGTAATAAGTTGCCTCTTAGTCCGGCCATAAGTTTGATATATAAGTTGTTGCATGTTGTTATATAAGTTACTAATATGCATACAATATGATTTGTTACTCAAACAAAACGGCATCAAAATATATTCAATACAAATATTATTTTGTAGATCTTGTCACAAAGATCATAAGGACGCAATCGGTTTCTAAAACGGCCACCATATGTTACTCTACCATATGAGAGAGTAACGAGTCATCAAATAAAATAAACTCAGCTATATATCTATTGCTAACATTATCATTGAGGTCGGACAAAAGCGACATCATTGCAAGCATGCATGCACTCCACGTGGGCGTCGTGTTTTTCTCATTAGTAGACCGGAAACATGTGGTGGCAGGATAATTGGAATGGAAGATTTTAGAAAAACGATTAGCTATGAGGGTCGCGCATCGCTAGTTGGGCCTTAACATGATCATTTGCGAAACTAATAAAACATTATTGTTGTGCACTGATCTACAATGATGAAGACCCTGGTATATATAGTGGTGTTCAACGCCGAGTTGACAATGAACCCATGCTATTGCTGGGTAGGTAGATTCGCCCCATTTTTAGAGGTCCTTTGGCAGGGCTTATGAAGAGCCTAAACATGGTGCTTTTTGCACAAGTTGTACCAAACTCAAAAAAGAAAATTAAAGTGGTTCATGTCACAAGTCGGGCAAAAGCCGGTGAAAGAAATGCACTATGTAGCGTAAGCCAGAAAAATTAGCCTTTTCCGGCTCATCCTCCACCCCAATGAAAAAAGACACATGTGCCCTTTTCCTTTCTACAGAGCTCTCACTCTCCAGTGTCGTCAGCCACCCGCCCACCCCCCAGTTTGTGCCGCCAGCTTTGTGCATCATCCACAGTCATGCTAAGCCTGTTTTGTTGGTGTTGTCTTTTTGCCTCTCTCATCCTGGTTCCTGACACTTCACCGACTGCCATCCTATTTACACCGGCGGCGTCTCGTCGCTCCAGCTTACAATAACATGCACATGTCTAGTCTACTTTAGTGTAATCTGGAGAACAATGAATCCCCTTCCCCAAAACTCCGGGACCCTAAAGTTCTTTCCAATTCCGATGTACATGAAGATTTTGTTGATTTCATACACCTGACAAATAGGAATTGTGGTTTAGAAATTTCGAATAGAAACGGGGCCAGTTTTGTAAACAGAACTAACTGGGCCACGGCTTTTCCTTTCAGCAATCCAACTAAAAGTGGCCCAGGAGTTTTATATACACGAAGCTAGCTACAAGAAGATAAAGCAATACCACTTTTGGCCCATTTTATCACCAATAAACTCGCCGGCCGAACCGACACGACCACAGAGTTGTGCTGTGTCCGACCCCAGCAAGTGTCCGAAGAAATTTAGCGTTGGTCGACAATTGACACGCGGGCAAACAGCAAGTGACTGCGTCCACCATGTGCGTCCAACTGCTACCGCCCCACTCTGGCACAGGTTGACGCAAGTGACTGCGTGATCGCGTGCCAGAACCAGAACGTTGCATTCCGTTGTACACAGATTCAAGCCATGTCTCAAGAAAAATGCGCAAGGGGTGTGCTCCGTCAAACATGGTCACGAAAGTCTAGAAAGCTAAGCTAGTGCGATCCGCGTCATGCCCAAGGCGTGTTTGGATCGAAAAAAGTGGTGTAAAGTGCAAAAAAAATATTGTTTCATAGAAGCGTGCATGAAGATAAAAATAAACTGACACGGTGATAACTTTTCATAAAAAGAGGACGTTTTTTTCGAAATCTAAAATAGGGCGTCGCACCACAAAAGGAGACAGCCGGATCGAATGAACTCAAAGGACTGCGCAGCGTGGCCGAGCCCCTTCGCGATTAGGGTGCGCGTCGTCCTCAACCTGAAGGCGCTCGCCTACCACTACGTCCAGGAGGATAAGCTTCAATTAATCCCGTGCAACCTGAAATATTTCTGTGATCAAGCTGAAATTGTGTCGCCTTTATTCTTGAATTGGCCCATTATTAGTAGGGTAATAACGTGGAGTGCTATGTGTTGGCAATTGTCTTGGCATATGATATACCAAATGACGCTTATTAAAAGCCATGTCTAAAAATAGAGTAATTACACCCACATACAATAACTTGTATGGTTGTATAATTTTAGTCCAATAAGTTGCAAACAGTACGGGAAACACACGGTTTGCCGTGCGCAAGGGCACACGGCGAAGCCTGAAAGGCACACGGCAAAAATGTTTGCCGTGTGCAAAAGGTTTTGTCGTGTGCAAAATGGCACATGGCAAACCTTACGACGACAAACAGCTGTTTGCCGTGTGCCAGACCACGGGCACACGGCAAAGATTTTTTTTTATTTTTCTGATTTCAAAATTCTTTGCCGTGTGCCCTGGATCTGGGCACACGGCAAACAGACTACTTTTAAAATTTTGAAATTTTTAAAATGTTTCATGTTTTTTAAATTTCTGAAATTTTGAAACTGTTTGCCGTGTGCCCTGCATCTGGGCACACGGCAAAGTTGTTTGCCGTGTGCGGCCCATGGGGCACACGGCAAACAATCTATGTCGTGTGCCTCTAGGGAAAGCACAAGGCAAACATTTTCTACCTAAACAGAAAAAAAATTTAAAAATATCAAACGGATTCAAAAAATAACCAAATTTGGGCATGGACCTGTCTAAGGTGTATGAAGACTAAAAAAAGTAAGTTTTGTGGTAAAACAAAATTTGAATTGTCACGTTGGTTCAAATCACAACGTCTCATTCAAAACTCTTAGGATCTTCTCTCGAGAAGCTCCGGTTTGTAAAGAGACAATGCGTCAACTTGCTCGAAACCTTCTACATTTTTACCATAGCCTCTACGTATGAAAACATGACATCACGCCAAAATTTATAATGTTTTGACCTTTTTTGTATTTTATAAAAATTTTAAACGAACCGAGCCCAAATGCGGGCACACGGTAAGCGAGCAATATATTCAAAATTTGATTCCATCTAATGGACATGGCATCATATTAGTCTTAAGAATCCGAATAACATTTTTCCGAACATTACATTACATTATTCGAAACACTTACAGTTCAAATTTGCCGTATCGACAAAATTAAAAATAATGATATAAAATGATTAAATATAGCAAACAGACCGAAAAAACATGCACAAAACTAACAAGGAATAATACAAGGACAAAGAAGTTAGTAAAAAAATTTGGAGGCAAAATTCAAAACTTTTGCTGCCTGATTGCCGTGTGCCTACGCGTGGCACACGGCAAACAGGCCACTTTGCCGTGTGCCTTCCTTTTTGCCGTGTGCCACGTGGCCCCAGCACACGGCAAACAGGCCGCTTTGCCGTGAGCTGGATGTTTGCCGTGTGCCACGTGGCAAGGGCACACGGCAAAGCTGACGACCAAGCCAACGGCCGTTTGGGGCGGCCTGTTTGCCGTGTGCCTGCCACGTGGCATACGGCAAACAGGCCTGTTTGCCGTGTGCCTGCCTGTTTGCCGTGTGCTTGCCTGGGTCTACCGTGTGCCACGGCTTCGCCGTGTGCCACGTGGGCAGGCACACGGCAAACAGGCTTGTTTATCGTGTGCCCGCGAAGAGGCACACGGCGAAGCCATTGGCACACGGCGAACAAGCGATTTCCCGTAGTGAAAAGGTGTAATATAACTAGGTGATTCCCCCACGTTGCTGCGAGATTTGAAAGAATTTATTTGATAAACTATGAATCACTGTGGTTATTTAGTTGCTCGTGAAAATAGTGTACTTGTAGAGGTTACCTACGAGAGCCATATGTGTTATCTCTTGATGAAAATCATAAACTTTTATTTTACTTTTGAATAGATAAAAAATAATAAGATATACATCTAATGAAAAGAAAATGTACACTACATAAGAGAGAAATAGCAATGAATGCATCTTAGTTGGATATTAATGCATCTTAGTGGGAGGTGATGATGTGGCTTCATAAGAGTTGAGAGAAATACTTAGTAGAGATAACTTATATAAGTTATATAGATGCATGGACATGTCAATTGTATGCATGTACAGTTAGATGTATGTCATCGAGTATATTTTGGTAGCAAGCCACATGTACGGTCACATATATTGAGTGTAAGAAATTCGATGGATACAATACCTCAAAATCTAGTTGAAAGACATCTTCTAGAAGCTATGTTGGATTTTCAGAACTAAAATCCAGCAGCAGCTTTTGAAAAGGCATTATGCATGTTATTTGTAGTACTCCATTGCTTGTAGATATGCCTTAAGCCATCAACTCGTAAAAATTGTGTTTGGAGAAGCCATTATGCATGTTTGTAATACTCTACTATAAATATGCAACCAATATCACTTTGTACAAACCACTAGCACCTGGAACTAAACATCGTGGAAACCAATATCACAAAATATCAAAGAAATAGTTTTTTGACCGAAGTCAGTAGAAGATGCCTCAACCTATTTTTTTATTTTTTTATTCCAGACTCAGTTAATTCGCTCCTATAGGGAGTCGAACTTGGGTCTATTAGATGCTACTCAGGTGGTCTAACCAATAGGCTAGAGACCCTTTCACAAGTATCAAAGAAATATTATGTTAGAGGATTAAAAAAATATGAATGGACCAAAATAGAGTATGGTACTCCCTTCGTTTCAAAATGTAGTTCGTTTGACTTTTTTTACCTCAAATTTGACTGCTCGTCTTATTAAAAAAATTATACATATATAGTCAAATTTAAGTTATTCTTAAACATCTTATTAATAAATAATATAATATTTTGTATAAATTTTTGGATAAAACGAGTGGTCAAACTTGACGTAAAAAAAGTCAAATGAACTACATTTTAAAACAGATGGACTACAGAACAAATCCAAAAGGAGAACAAAATAAGAATAGCCAAACTAAGGGTGCCTTTGGCACAACTCCTTAAGCAGCACCACCAAGAGCCGTGCAAACGCCCCCAAGCAAAATAGTTTTGGGATTGGAGCATCGGGAATCGCGCTCTCTAGAGTGATTCAGGGGAGGCAAAGCCGAAAAAACTTGCTCCTTGTGGCTCCGCTTCCTCGTTCCCACCCTAGCCTTCGGGTGGGACCGTGGGGAGCAGCTGCGGTGAGCACAAGGCCGGGCCAGAGCTCGGCGGGGCGCGGCGGGCGCCATGGAGGTGCGGCGAGGCGGAGGGGAGGGACGGGGACGGGCCGGCGGCAGCAGTGGAGGAGGGGAGACGGGAGTGAGGTGATGCGGGAGAGACGGATGGGAGAGAGGGTGGAGATGGCCGACGGGATAGGATGGAGAGAAGGAGAGATTTAAAAGGGAAAAATAGATGCGAGAGAAAAAAGAAAAATTAAATAAAAGGAGAGAAAAAAATAAAAAGATAAGGGTATTATGGACATTTCACCATCTCTATCCATCGGAGAAGCTATTTCGCCAAACGTTTTTCCAACCATGCCAGCCGAAGCAAAAAAAAGAGCTGCTCCACTGATAGAGTCGAAACCGCAGTCGTTTCAGACGGAGATGGAGCCGTACCAAACCCATCATGATCCAATTAACCAGTTTGGAAAAACAATGGAGGGAGGCCGCCCGGCGTCACTAGTTCGTACGTCACCACCATTGAACCTAGTGACGCCGGGCCACGGCAGATAGCGGTATTCGCGCACAAATCCTCTCTGCACGCTGTTTCGAAGGGATATCGGGGGGCGGGCGGGGCTCCAGCCCCCCTACCGCTGCGGTGTCAAAGGAAGCCCCTTTAATTCCCCGTCTAATTTTAGGCAAAATGTGTACACTAGGAGGGACTAAAGTTTATTAGACCAGTAATTAACAAGATAGAACCCTAAAGCCCAACTAGTACTTTTGTTTCGGCCCCTGCCTACTTTTTTTTTTTTTTCCGGGCTTCGTCCGTGCGGCCACCCACCGGTCAACATAATTTACTCACAGGCGTCAGTCGTCACCGCTTTCTCCCAGTGCGGTGCACGTCATGAATGACGATTGACGACCGGCACCGTCATAGTAGTACGCACATGGGTTGCGGTGCGCCATCAATCCGTTTTGTTCTAGATCGGGTTCAATGAAGCGACGACAAACCGTGAAGAAGGTCCTCAACGATTGTGCTTTCTCGTTTTTTTTTTTTTTTTGGCGCACTCATCAATCAGCAGTCACTCTCACTCTCACTCACCCACCCTCTCCTCACAGTCACCAACACGCAATGGCAGGACGAGACGTCGCCGGAGGCGAAGACGACCTCACGCTCCTGGGCGTGTGGGCGAGCCCTTTCGTGATCAGGGCGCGCGCCGCGCTCAACCTCAAGGGCCTCCCCTACCGCTACGTCGAGGACGACCTCAACAGCAAGAGCGAGCTCCTCCTCGCCTCCAACCCCGTGCACAGGAAGCTGCCCGTGCTCCTCCACGACGGCAGGCCCGTGTGCGAGTCTCTCGTCATCTTGGAGTACCTCGACGAGGCGTTCCCGGCCCACGCCCCGCGTCTCCTCCCCGACGACCCCTACGACCGCGCCGTCGCTCGATTCTGGGCCTCCTACGTCGACGACAAGGTACGGTTACTGTCAAATCCCAATCTCACTTGAAACTAATCAACTTGCACAGAAAGGTTTCATTCCAAGATGATGATTGATGAGCGAGAAAGAGTCCGAGACTAGACGAATTGTGCGTGGAATGCAGCTGTTGAGCACGTGGATACCCGTTTACAACGGCAGGACGAGGGAGGACAGGGTGGAGGCGGCGGGGCAGGTCGTGGCCGTCCTGGAGAGGTTCGAGCAGGCGTTCGAGGAGTGCTCAAAGGGCAAGGCGGCGTTCTTCGGCGGCGACGGCGTCGGGCTCGTGGACGTCGTGCTGGGCGGCTTCCTCGGGTGGCTGCGCGCGTCCGAGGCCATGTGCGGCGCGAGGACCATCGACCCCGCCAAGACGCCGCTGCTGGCGGCGTGGGCGGACCGGTTCGGCGCGCTCGACGGCGTCAGGGAGGTGATTCCTGGCGTGCAGAGGCTGCTGGAGTATAACAAGATGAGGCGCGCCCTCCGTGGGCTGCCGTAGCTTAGCTTCTTGATGAGGGGACTCGCCGGTCGCCGCTAATAAAGCTTAGTTAATAACAACAAAACAACAAATTTCTGTGAAGCTCGATCGCGCGGAACTTGCACTTCGTCATGATCCGAGAACTTTCTCATGCATCGTTGGTTCCCATTTCGAGATGTGACAGCATCCCAGTGTATTTTCTCTATTGCCCTGTTAGAAATGTCGGGACATCAATATATCTAGGCGAGCATTACCCGCCTTTCGAGAAACAAACACCAAAATAAAACATATCGTTTGCAATGAAAATAGATAGCTGCTAGCCATTTAATACTACCTTAAATTTATAGGCACACATGTAAGAATTTTTTTATCTAACACAACCCTTCTCTCATGTAAAGCGTGGTCCCCAACGCACCAGCTCACCCACCTACTGCTGCATAGGAGTACACACTATGAGCTTTGAGCTCAGATACAAAAAGGATGAGTGGTCCCGTGAGCTCCCCTAAAATCCTGCGAGATGCTGCTGTATGCACACTGTGAGTTGAGAGAGAAAAAGAGGAGTGGTCCTACGAGCTCATCTAGAACCGTGCTATGCTAGCGCCCAACAAATAGCTAGTGTTTTACTTTTTCATGTTCTCTCTACCTCCGTATTAACTATCCTAACCTAGTCAGCCACCAAATAGCTAACTCAAATTGTCCTTACAGAACTGAAAAATTTCCATTTTAAAAGATTCTTTGGAAAACAATTTTTATAGGAGTTAAGGTGTTAATATCGCTGTTACTGATCCTATTACCGTATATATTGATTTTGAAAAGATATAGGTTTTAAGACTTTGACTAATAGTTTTGTCAAATACTCACTAGTCTCACAAAGATTGTTTGTTTGGAATTCAGACCCGTTGTTCTCGTCATCCGAGACCGAGAGAGTCCGGCTCCGCCTGACTCATTCCCGAGACCAGTCTTAGTGGGACGAAGAGAGTACTATGCATGTTTAATTACACAAGTATTATCAATAAATTAAAACTAAGGAAAATCATGGTAGGGGAAGGGGGAGTGAAACTTAGGGCCTCTCCAGTGGTTGGAGACTTCGCCAGTGAGTAGGATCGGATACAGCTTCGGAGCTGACGGGGAGGGGAAAGCAGATGAGAGAGAGGACTAGTTAGCGCCGAGCTCCTAGCTAGGCTATTTGCAGGCACGGTACAGAACGTGAGAGAGTGTGCGGGCCCTACGAAATAAATATAGTCTCGTAACGCGTGCGAGCTCTCTCTCTCATCCACGTTTACTGACGACGTAGCTGCTGGTAGCTATTACCCCTGGGGACGCCCTTATGGGCTTCTGGCTAGCGCAGTCTCACTGCAGTTTGTCAACAGTTTGTCAAATGCTAGCGCCAACCATCAGACTCACAGGCACAGCATAAAACTACGGGAAGAGGGAATGAACTTGTGGACTTCTGGCTACTGGCTAGCGTAGACTGACTGCAAACGCAACCACTTGAAATTGGCCGGCACCGCCGTCTCAATGCCGATGTCTACAATAAATAACGTCATGTATTTGTACGATCAACAAAACGGGGGCTGCTAGATGAACGCCCAAAACTGTGAGGCTAGTCTTGCACAGAGACAGAGCAAGATAGGATTAGTCACAACTCGTAAACCAAGAGTCAGTAGAGGGAAACACTGTGACTTCCTGAGAGCTGAATAGAATGGCTGGGAAGGAGGATCTGAAGCTGCTCGGCATGCTGGTGAGCCCGTTCGCGATCCGCGTGCGCATGGCGTTGAGCATGAAGGGCGTGAGCTACGAGTACGAAGAGGAGGACCTGCTCAACAAGAGCGACCTCCTCCTCAGCTCCAACCCGGTGCACAAGATGGTGCCCGTGCTCATCCACAACGGCAAGCCCCTGTGCGAGTCTCTCGTCATCGTGCAGTACGTCGACGAGCTGTTTGCCGGCCCGGCCATCCTCCCCACCGACCCGTACAAGCGCGCCACTGCTCGTTTCTGGGCCGCCTTCGTCGACGACAAGGTACGGATTCATACTCGTTTCAGAACTTTGTATTTCTCTGCTCATGAACGCTGCGTGCCTGCTGATACTGACGGAATTGATAGCGTCTTGCTTGCAGTTATGTCCAGCATGGATTGGCATCCTGAAGGAAACCAAGACGGAGGACGAGCGAGCAGAGAAGGTGAAGGAGGCGCATGGCGCGATCATGCAAATCGAGGAGGCCTTCGCCAAGCTCTCCGAGGGCAAGGCCTTCTTCGGTGGCGACTCTATCGGGTACCTGGACATCGTGCTCGGCTCCTGCTTGTTCTGGTTTGAGGCGTTCCGGACGTTGTTCGATGTCGAGATCATTAAATCCAGCGAGGCTCCGCTCTTGGCCGCGTGGGCTGAGCGATTTGGAGAAACTGCGGAGGCGAAGAAAGTGGTGCCGGAGGCGGACGAGGCCGTGCAGTACGCGTATAACCTCCGTGCCGCTTACGCTGCTGCTGCCGCTGCCGCTGCCACCAAGTGATTTGTTCGGAACTTCAGATTGAGAGTCATGTAACAAAAGAAACAAATGCACACGTTGGTTAGCCGCGATGGGATTGCCTAGTGAATATTCAAGTGTGATCAGGCGATTCTGATGCTCCAGGGTGCAATAAATTGAGGTGTTTTGCTTTGAGGTGTACTTGTTTGCAGTTATTTCCGCCATTGATGGGCATCGTGATGGCCAAGACGATCCAAAGAATACCAAGTTCAAAGCTCTCTGTTTTTGGGGTACTTGGTTCAGAAAGAAGATGACGAATTGACAGACACAAACTCGACCCACCAAGACCTTATTTATTTACCTATTGCTAGTGTTTTATTGCTTGCAGTTATGATATTACTAGTCTGCTAACCCGTGCTCCCGCACGAGCCACTACTTCTTAATTAACACAAATATGTTTAATTATTGTTTAAATTTTTATAATTTGGTACCTTTTGCTTCAGTTATGTGTTGATTGCAGTGACAAGAGATGTTGTCATGTCTTCAACTTCATCCATCTTTTATCCCCGAAATCTAATTAACTTTAACTTTATGATCACTGCAAATTGAAAGTGAAAGATAATCTAATTAAATATGTGCATGTAAATCAGCCACAAAATGTAGATTTTAAATATTTGGCGGCCAAAGAAATTGTTTGGAGGGGCACTATAGAATATATTTTTCAGTTCAACAAAAAAATTCTAGCATGCATGTAAATATTGAAAGATTCAAAGTTGTTTTATGTGAAAGTAAATAGAATTAACATCTTACTCAATCAGGAGCACAATATCTATGAGACATAAATTGAATTATTATTAAATGGCCATCAAATGAGCAATTTTCTAAAAATTATGAAGTCAGTGATGATTTACCTGAAAGGTACATGTCCACATTTATTCATTCTTAAAGCATATCTAGGCTCATGAAATTAAAACTATACTTTGAAATGTCTTCCGTATTTTTATCTCTTTTTAGAGTAGTTGTGGGCAAGGAGTTCAATATCTCGTCATTTTCCACTGGCCAATAATGTTTGTGCTTTTTTATATAAATTTATTCAAACCTCAGGCTGTTTGACTTCTCAAAACTCGAGAATTGCAATTTTTTTTACATGGAGGTAGTACACATTACCTTCTTCAATTAATGGTTTGGACTTTTCCATATAGGCCTTACAGATAACACTGTGCACCGTTTTTTTGTCATAATGATTATCTGTAAAGTTAAAATAGTCCTCAAAATGCAATTGAAATGAACATATATTTTGCCTAATGATCATATCTGGCTGTAGAAAGCATTTCA
Organism: Urochloa ruziziensis; assembly: GCA_015476505.1. Taxonomy (NCBI): domain Eukaryota; kingdom Viridiplantae; phylum Streptophyta; class Magnoliopsida; order Poales; family Poaceae; genus Urochloa; species Urochloa ruziziensis. The sequence goes on from CM027118.1 coordinate 20,868,393, forward strand.
AGGAAGCAGAAAGCAGCAACTCTCAGAGCATGTAATCCCATCAATATCCATCTCTAGGGGTCCATGCCCCCCAAAACAAGGAAGTAACAAACTTGTTAGATCACCACCCGTGATCTAGCCCCAACTCTCATCTGCGATGCGGAGTACTCCAACCCCTCCGCATCTCAACGGCCTCAGCCGGGCTCACCACTCGAGGCCGGGAGAGAAGCAGCACAAGAAAAGTCTAGTCAGCAAGAGAGATCATAGGATTGTCCATTCCAGTGGACACGGATTATAGATATAGGTTTAACTCTACAGAGGTTGTATAGTACTACTCGGGTGCAGCCAAGAGGTGATCAGCCAACCCGGCCGACACCTACGGTGGAGGACATGAGTGTAGGTAAGGCTCTCCAACTTCTTCGAGCCAGGGAATGTCTTCAATTGTAGGGCACATGTAACACCCTGCTTTTTAAGACATTTAAGAAATCCAGGCTTTACAAAATTTTTCTCAAATTAAACATAATTACTTCCCTAACAATATTTCAAAATATACACTTCCCAAATCAAACGATGCATTCAAATTTATCATATGTGCTGCACTTGTATGTTTAGAAACTCTCCCATTTCTTCTCAATTCCAAAAAAGTAGAAATCTGTTCAAATCCTTCTCTCGCTTATCCGTTAGATTCCTTATTCAAATATAATTTGAATATTCATCTTCAATATCAAAACCCTTCCAAAATATCCCAAAATAGTATCCATTTCAAGCTTTACCTTGAAACCTTTCTCAAATTCGAATCCTATTCAAATTTGAGCTTAAACCCTTATTCGAATAAATAGAAAAGCCTCTTATTTGATAGATGGGCCGAAACCCGTCCCCGACCCAGCTTTCTCTTTCAGCCCATCGTCGAAGTCCGTGTTGCATCCTCCAACTCCCGGCCTCATTCACCCTTTCCCCTCCAGCCGGCCTGCGGCCCACCCTTTGTTTCTCTTTCCCCCGCGGCCCAGCATGCCCTCCGCTCGCTCGGCCCGCGCAGCACCGGCCACGGCACAGCCCTTCGTGGGCCACCTACCACGCGGCCCATACGGCCCGCGCGCCCGCCTTCCCCTTTCCTAGCGTCGCCGCTTGTTCCGCCGCCGCCGCCGCCGGGGAGCAATTCCCCCGGCGCCGCCGTCCGCCGGCGAGCCTTGGCTCTGCCGCCTGCACACCGCTGCCGCCGTGCCGGCACCGCCGCCGTGCGCCTCCGGCCGTCGCGCTCAACACCACCGCCACCAAGCGCGGCCACACGGGCCCGGCGTTGCCCCACCGTGCGCCGCCGTGCGCCAGTCGCACCCTCACCGTCGCACGACCGCCTCCACACCACCGCGCCGCTGGCCACTCCTCGCCGCGCCGCACCTCCCCTGCCTCGCGTTGCGTCGTGCCCCGTCGTGACGGCCCCCGTCGCGCCGCGCCGCATCGTGCATCCCCACCGCCGCACGGCCGCCTAACCCTCTCCCAACCCCACCACCGCCGCCGAGCTCCGCCGCCGGGGCGGGTCGGCAAGCCTACCGTCGGCACGACGCCACCGCTGGCCGCTGCCGTTGCCGTGCCGCACCAACACCGCCACCGCACGCCGCCGCACGCCACCGCCGCTGCAGGCATCACCGTCGTGTGCGCTCCGCACCGCCGGCCGCACCCGCGCCCAACCTCCCCTCCTCTGCTCCATGGCCGGAACGCCGCCTGGCGCTGCAGCCGGGGCTGTCGCTACCCCGCCCTGCCACGCGTCGCGATCTCCTTGCGCAGCCACCACCGCGCCACGTACCCCCGCTTCCTCCTCCCGGACGCCAACCACCTCATCCCCACCATTAATGGCGGGGAGGACGCCCATACCGGCGCCCATACCGCCGCTCCTCACGGTGCCCCTGCGGCACCGTAGGTTTTTCCCCCTACGAGCCCGCCACCATCACTCGATGACCACTGCACGGCCAAGATCGGAGCTTGGGACGCAGGGGTGCCGCGTGTCGACTTCACCGACCGCCGCCGCGAACGGAATACGGCGCCGACCACCCAAGCAAACTCCCCGCCGGCCTCCTCCTTCCCCGCGACGTGTCGAGCTCCCGGACCTCCTCCCGGCCTATAAATAGGGGAAGCACCCCTCCCTTTACTCGACACAACCCAAACCGAGCCGAGCTCATGCACCTCCCATGGCCGCCCCTCCATCCTCCCTTTCACCCCCATCCAAGGTGCGGAATGGAGTTCCCTTACCCTCCTCTCCGCGCTCGTACCCTCCACGCAGGTCGAGGTGGCCGTAGCGCCGAGATCGGGCGGAGCCCGGAGCTCCCACCTCCACCTCCCATGGCGCTTAGGCGCCAGGAAGAAGAAGACCCCCTGGGTCATTCTTACCCGCCCCCTACCGCTGACAGGTGGGCCCAGCCCTCCTACGTCCGGGTAGGCCTGGTCCATGTGGACCGATGGCCCAACAGGCCTCCGGCCTACGGCCGGTCCACGGCATCCCACCGCCTGGACCTCGAGTGGACTCGGTCCATATGGGCCGTGGGGAGGCAGCCCCGGTCCACCGCGTCCACCAGGCCGGCCCACGAAACAGTAACCAGGCGGACCCCATCTTCTTGCGTCAGCAGCTGCAAAATTGCTAGGTACACCCCAATCTTTGCACACGAATCTTTGTTTCAAGCCCTTCCTCCACTCCAAAAATTCCACAAAATTTCCAAAAATATTAGAAATATTTCTAAACCTATTAGAGCCATTCAAACCATTTTAGGATATTTCTTAACCCCAAATCCCAAGTAAGCAACCCTCATCCAATAGAAAGTCCCATTAAGTGCACCCCAATTATCGCCAATCCTATTCCCGAGCTCCATAAAATCCCCAGGAATTTCCACAAATTCCAGGGATTATTCTAAGCATTTTCATATGCTTATTGCCCTAGTATCCATACCCTAGCTCCAAAACCCAGTCGCATTCTTCTAGTGCCGCGCCGAAACCCCGTTTAAGCCCCGCGGACGCCGTTCCGCCACCCGATCAAACCCTGGGTTTTGGTAAAACCCTAACCATTGTACTATCCAAATCCATTCTATGCCAGTAATTATTTAGAAACTTATTTCTAAATAATTAATATAATCATTCATTAATTACTCTGGGATTATTGCTTAGCTGTCCAATAATTCCCCAAATCCGCTACTTCAAAGCCTTTCTCAAAAACCACCGTCATCCAGGAGTTATTCCTTAGAAATCCATATAACTCCCCGACCGTTCAATCATTTCCGAGGAAATTACTTATCAATTTCTCAGAAATTTCATTCCTTCAAGTCCATTAATTATTTACTATAATTAATGGATTATTCCCTAATAACCCTGGTCTCCCCATTTTATCCTTTATTTTCATTCTATAGGAATTGTTTGATGTATTGCTTTACTGAATGTTATTTTCCATGCTTTATTGATCGTTAGGTCGATGGCGTGACCAGGCTCCGATCAAGATACCGAAGCCTCGGAGGCCCAGAAGTCCAAGCCTGGTCAACATCGGAAATGTACGCATTAGCGGATGTCCAAATACCGTTCATGAAGGCAAGTCCTGGCAACCAACTCCTTGGTCATGCCAGTCCCAGTTCCTGCATAATAAAATCAACCAAGTTAATAATATGGACTGCATATTTTATAAAACCTAAGGAAAACCCTCTATGTTCCACCTTCCCCTTGATTTAGAGCCATTTCTAGCCCAAAATCCTATTAATAACCCCGGTCACGACCTGTCGCTGACCGAGCGTTATTTAGAAGTAGATTTCTTAGGATTTCTACACATTTATGACTTGTGAGGAAAGAGCTTCCGGGAGATGAGAGTGAATGTTGGATTAAGCATAAAATGAACCAACTAATAGAACTCCTAAGGACGGACTTGCGAGTAAGGGAGGCAGCCTCGGTAGAGGATCCTGTCTCAAAGGCTTGCTCTGGTCGCATAAGGACCGGTTCATGGGAGAGTCTTTCTAATGCCATGTCGGTGATATTATCTCCGGCAGTCTTCCACGGGGTAGCCCACGGAAGTGATTTGTAATGCAGGGAAGATCGCAAAGATCGGAAGCAAGATGGTTAGGATGGACAGACACGGGGGTTTATACAGGTTCGGGCCGTCAACTCGACGTAATACCCTACGTCCTGTTTTGGGGTGTTGTATTGCGTGTTGAGAGATTTCGTCCTGAGACTTGATGTGGTGAGTTTGTTTTGAGGGGGTCCCTGCCCGCCTTATATATCAGGGAGCAGGGTTACAAGTCGGTTTGTAGCCGATCCTATCTCTAAGAATCCTTTCCTTCTTTACAATAATTCCTATTCCAACTATAACTTCTCCTTCCAGATCCTTCCTCCGTGCGCCGACTTGTCCCGCACGTCTTCAGGTCCAGAACGGTGGGCTGGGCCACCCCCTTTTGGTGGGCTGCCAAGCTTGCTCGTGAGGTACCCGGGTACTATATCCCCCACAGTAGCCCCCGAGCACTTCTTGACCGATCGTTGGCTGTAATTGATCCGTCCTTTCTTGCATGATACGAGTGCTCCCAAGTTGTTTAAGATCTCATCCGAGTGATTTCGAAGAAGATCCGAGTGGTTATGAGGAAGATCTGAGTGGTTTCGAGGAAGATCTGAGTGCATGATCAGACGCTCCTGAAAACAATTCTTCAATTATGGCCATGGTGAGGGGAAGGAGTGCTCTTTTTCACGACGCGACAGCGAAGTGAATACACTTAGCCCCCGGGCTTTGGGCAATTTTAGTATGAAATTGGCCAAAGGTCTTCAACTTTTATCCATCTGTATCTTAATCTTCAATGGTGTGCACCTCCAGGTGCACCCATTGGGTGTAGCCCCCGAGCCTTGAGCAGAATAGAATATTCTGGTCGAGGGTCAAAAATAAAATATTATGAATCTCTTTTTGAACTTAATCCATCAATGGTGTGCACCTCTAGGTGCACCCATTGGGTGTAGCCCCCGAGTCTTGATATGACTCGGCACGATCATGTCAAGATTCTGAAAGCCGTGGATCCTGACTGAATTTTTCAGCCCCCATGCCTCTGGCATGGATTTCAGATAATTTTCTCCTTCTGAGGCTTTTTTGTTTCCCCTTTCTAAGGATTCTGTTATCAAGTTCTTTGAACTCGGCATGACTCCCAAGTCGTGTCCCACGACCCAGCTTGACCATATGGTAAGCCATCTTCTCACAAGATTTATACTTGTCAGCACTTGACCCAGACTTCTGGGCGAATTTAGCGATAGTATCGCATGCCTTACGTAAAATCAATTGCAAGGATGCAATATTAATTGCAAAAGCAAATCTGGCCGTCGACCAATTTTAGCCTCAAGACCGAGTGGTTTCTGCCCCTGAACACTAGCTCAGGAACCCACAAATTTGTTAGCATAACAGAACCGAAAGGTCGTGCTATATTTCAGCCCATTTAGGCCCACTAATGCCGTAAAGTCCGTTGTTTCCTAAGGAACCTAACGGTTGCTTTACTAAAGGCAAAATATCGCGAGATATCGCGACTCCTTACCGCACCTTTGAATTCAAAGCGACGGGACGTGCCTGCGTCGGTTGAGTTCCCGAGACACGCATCGCGCCGCGCGCGGGAGGAATGGTTCATTCCATTATAAGCCATCCCCGCCGCAATCTTCTTCCTTTACTCGCCATTTGCCTTCCCAGCGCTCAAGTTCTCCTCCGCGCGCTGAGCAAACCCTAGATCCACTCCCGCAGCTTTCATCCTCAATCCTCAGCCCCCGCTCGTCGCCATGGCGCCAAAGAGGAAGGAAGCCCCGAAGCGGAAGGAGAGGTCGCCGGGAAGGGCCCGGTCGGCCAAGGCCAAGGTCGCCGTTGAAGTCGCCGTTGATCGCGCCGCCAAGTGGAGGGAGTCCATCACCACCACCAGGCGCCTCGAGCAGCATGTCGTCGACGGCATCCTCCCTGACCAGCAAACCGCCGAGTGGCGCGCAGCCTCCGGTGAGTCTTTCCCCACCCCAAATTCCTCTGATTTGGTGGTGTTTGAGTCTTTCGTTCTGCGCGGCTTTGGCGTGCCCGCGCATTCTTTCCTCCGCGGGCTGCTGC